>JAAWXA010000008.1:8445808-8607160 GCA_038090715.1 Florisuga fusca
ACAGCCCTGGGCCTCCCCCACCCCCCAGCACTTCCAGAGCTCGGCTAACGCCGGGATTTAACACCCTGTCCTCCCCACGGCAACGAATCCCTCCTGCCCCATCCTCAGAAGCTACAGAGGCGCATACATACATCCTGCGCTCTGGACCTTCTGCTCCAGCAGAGGAGGAAAACCATTCCCTCAGAATGTAGTTTGGTATCTTCACTTGAAACTGTTTGCTGCCGTACAGTCACCCTGAAAAATCCCCAAATCATTGGCTTCAGCCTTTGCCAGCCTCAAGTACGGCTGCTCACCAAAAAATCTTTCACATCACCCTGTTCAGAACTGGGAGCCTGTGGAACACACTGCATCAGGCTGTGATGACATCTCCATCCACCTTTAGGTTTTCCACATTTATTTTACTTCTATTTATTTTAATCATGAGAAACCTTTTTTTTTCACTTTTTTTTTCTTTTTTTTCTGTTTTTTTGTTTTTTTGTTTTTATTTGCTTCAGTATAAAGTTCACAACAGTAAACCATTGTAATTTGAAAGCTTCAGAAGTATTTGGGACAGGAATCTTCTAACGACATTGATGTGTTTGTCAGTGTGTTCATGTACACAGTGTTTTACCAAGGAAGTGATGTTAATTCCTCTGCCAACATTGCGTTAATGTTTCTTGCTTCCTGCCTTGCCACATTACTAACCTAAGAAGTTGTGTCAAAGTCACGAAAACTGACTGAAACACCATCAGAGATGCTGAGGTAGTTAAGCTCATCTCTACTTAGTTTTCAAACAGTCTAATTCTGGATCTAATTGGGCCAGACTGACTTAAGGGTAACTGCTCTGGCACAGTTCAAACATTGAGCTTCTGCCTTTGGTTCCAGCACCAGAAAAAGCAGGACCAGTGCTCAGTGTCAGGAGGCACTGGGAATGAAAACAGTTCGGGAGTGCAGTCACCCCTGGATTCACAGAGTCAGGGCAATTAACAGCATTACAACATGCTAACACAGAAGACATATAAAGGAAAGGGAGAAGGAAGAGAGCAATATAAAGAGAAAAAGAAGAATGATTTTTGAGAGTAGTATGTAGGTGAGTTATAAGGTAATGGTCTGCATTTTTTAAGCCTATTCATAAGTGCATGCATTTGTGTGTTAGCCCAGCACATGACCAAAGTAGCTGCTGCTGGTGAACTAATAAGAGAAGGAAATGTGGAAGGAGATGGTGAATAGGAAAGTGATCTAGAATAAGGAAGCCTGCTATTTTTTCATTTGTCTCTGATGATGGACTTTCATAAACTTGCATAGCTTCCACATGGAAGAACTGATTGTTTTGAAAATAAATGGAAAGATTCACTCCTGAGTAGTGCTATTTCAAAGCAGTTGGCTCTTTACAATATTTTTTAACAATAATGAACAATAATTTTGAACTTAACACAAGTCAGTAACTGTTAATGAAGTAATTCCTTGCTGGTAAAATACTGCTGTGCTTTTGAAGTAAAAGTTTCAAACTGTTTTGTTTATTTGCTAGGAGTCCAACTCCCTTTTTCACTTTTTTTTAATTGAATGGGATTTTGGTTCTGCCTGTCATTTTGAAGTAGACTGGAAAAGAGAGAAAGGCCCCTGTGAGAAATTAATTTAACAATCATATGCTGTCCCCCAGAAATCAGAACGGTTCCTCTGTGCCACAGGGCACCAGTGCAGAGCTGGGAGGCTGTTTTGCTGCTCACAGGCTCAGTGTTACCCAGCTCCAATTGGGCTTCAAAGGCCATTGGCAAGATTTTTTGACATGTTCTGAAATTTCAGAGATTTGAATGTCTGCCTAAGGAAAAGCTAACACCCAGTATAAATCTGACACCAGATCCCAGTTGTAAAGTTCTGGTTTACTTCCTAAATTCTGTTCAGGTTTTTGCACTTAGAAAAACTGAAAAAAATACTGTACTTTGAGTACTGTCAACACACATGAATTTTCAGTTTGGACTCAGTTAAAATCATAAAGCTCTGTTTAACGTTATTTCAGCTCTGCCTAAGTTGCCAAGATGCCTTATTTTATGTCAAGAGGAAATTTGGGTTGGATTTTTTTGACTGATTGTGGTTTCTTTGGTAAAAACGTTGTGTCTAAGAACCACTATCCAGGAATGCAAAGGTCATCCAGCTTGCTCCCAAGGGCAAACCCTAGAGAAACAGGCCACTCAGAAATCTCTTATCTCCACATCCAGCATTTTGTTTCCTTATCAGGAGATACCAGTTTTGGAAGAACTGGATTTCAGAGTATGAAGCAGTTCCACAGATGACTTGGGCTTGACCTTCAAATGCCTTAGAAAGTTACAAGCCTTGAAAAAGACCCTCTGCACCTTGAGAAATTTTGTGGAGGGGAAAAAAAAACAGAAAAAACCCAGAAGCACACTGGAGCTATATTCTTAGCTGTGTGGCCAAGACAATGAATTGCAGAGCTCTAAATCAGCTGAAGCTTTAGTTAACCATTAATAGGTTTTCTTCATCTAGGAAAAGATAATAATAGTACTAAGGCTGACAGTTTGTGGATGTGTGTGTTAAATATATGCCTTTCCCTTTAACAAGGGAAAGGAAAGGAGTCTAGAGATGGGATAGCAATTTTTTGCTCTCTGGGAAGTGCAAGAAGATGAGGAGACACAGCCAGGAGCAGACCAATGGCTCCTGCAGTGCTGCTCAGAGCCTGGGCAGTGACATTCCAGTGCACCCCAAGAGGCTGGGAAGCAGCTGGAGTAGTCAGAAATGTCCATCCAGCTCTTGTCAGCAGCACTGCAAACACATGCCTACCTAAACTTGCACCATCAACTCTCCCATGTAACATGCCCTGAAACAAGGAGAAGCTTTTCCAGAGCACACCAGCAGCACAGAAGTGGAATATGGATCTGGGAGAAGTGGGATTTTTGTCTTATATAGAGCTGGTCCCTAACACTATGCAGTAAGACACCATTAATGAGAGATAGGGACAGACAATAAATTTTGTGGCTTTGTTCAGGTGTTGACATTTGAGGCAAAGTGCTTCACAGAAACAAAGGTTCTATGTTTTCATTTCCTACATCTTTATATTTTCATTTCAAAATGTGGCTCTCTCACTAATTATCTCTGATACTCACTAAAAACCTGATCAGTTATTGTTTCTCATCTATTGTACACCTGTTTGCAGATCACTGTTCTGTGTGAGCTGCTTTCCCAACATTTAGAATGTGCAGCTGCAAATGGGAGTGTAGGAGAGGTCAGCATTGAGGGCTTTGCATTCAGTACTGTGCATGGGAATCCTAAAACCAAAGATGAGCCAGAGGTAAACAACAGTGCTCTGATTTGCATTCACCTGTGCACCCATGGCCAATAAGCAATTCCAAGGACCCAGCTTGATTCCACAATTCTGAACATCTTTTCAAAATCTGCTGTAGTTAAGGGATCTGAAATGCATATTTACTTCTATCAATTAGGAGTAGGGAAACACTCTATAACAGCTACCCTAGCAAAAACAGAAACTTTATCTGTGGATTTGAAGAAATAGTGCTTGAAGAGAATGATCACAAGATCTGTAAATATATTTACATTCCTCTAACTCCCATTGATTTCAGTACAGGCACTTAACTCAAGTTAAATGTGTAAATACATGTCCCTGTTGTATTAGGTCAGAGACAGAATTTTTTCCTGTTAAGATAATTGCTACCATGACATGAAACTGTAACATGAAACTGTGAGACAGAGTAAATTAATATAGCAAGAAAGTCAAAATATCCACCAAAAATACGCTCATATACCTGCTCTGTCTTCCTAGTTTCTCCCTTTGCTCACTTGTGCTTCTTCCTGTGATCTGTTTTGGTGACTCTCAAGAGGAGAAACTCATTACAGTAAGTCTTCTTCAAACTGATGCCAGCTAATTTAATTTCAGGCAGAAAGTGAATCCCTGTTAGGATTTGCTAATCCTTGCAGCTTTTCTGACTTGGGTTCCAGACACTAATACAAGGGAAATATTTAGCAGTAGATAGTAAATTGACTTAGTAGTAGGAACATGAGTTTGAGACCAACACAATAAAGCATACAGCAACTTCATGATTATGAGTATCTATACAGCTAACTAATTCAAAGAGTTTTCATCAGCCAGCCAGGCACAGAAACATGTCACCCAGCTGCTGTGGCCATTTCACTTGAGGTTTATATTGTGAACTTGAAGTACTTGCCACAACACTCCTGTAATCACTTCAGCAATAATTTTTTGGACAAACTGTTCATGAGATGAGAGCCTTAAACTACAAAAGAAAGTTCTATTTTTCAGTCAAATAGAAATCTATTTCTTTTCTTTTTCCTAAGGGCTAAGGGTTCTGTGCAAGTTCTTGACTACTAATAACTCACCCTATCCTCTGACCCCTGGACTGGGGCAGCCTTGTGAGCTGGCTCCATAAGACCATTCCCACACAGCTCTGCCACTTACATGCACACCCCAGGCACTCCCTGATGCCCCATTAATGTGATATTGTTCTCCCAGCCCTACTCACATATTAGGCAAATATACCTGGGGTTTTTTTGGTTTTTTTTGTTTTTTATCTCACAGATATATTGTCTCTTATTTATGTGGAGAATAGCAAACACATTAATATGAACACAACTGTCTGTGTGATTTCTGAATACTTCAGCACCCCCCCCAATATCACACTTGTGCCAGTTTGCCAAAAAATTGGAGGAAAATCTCTCTTTTTGTATCATTTCACTGATTGACTCTCTGATCCCTACATTTGTTTTCTTTTGTGAGTACAACATAAACTTGGGAGCAATTGAGCCATTGTGAGGTCCTGCTGCACTCAGGAGAGTCAAATGGCTTGGATGTAATCCAACATCAATGCATTCAGAGGTGGGCAAGTTAGACTCTGGGGTAAGTATGATGCCAGTTTCTATACACACCCTGTAATGTGGACCCCTCTACAGAAGTCACCCAAATTATTCAGAGCTGCTGGCACCAGAGCTTTATTTTGGGATCCAGGTGAGAGGTCTGAATTTAGCTCCTCTTAGGAACTGGATCCAAACTTGCATTTCACATCAAATCGTGTCTCCTTACAACACTTCTGTTCTTCATAAAAGTCTTGCATATTTCTAATTGCCTAGAACAAATACATACAATATTATTGGTATCATAAAACACACACACACACTCCCCCAAAATATTAAAACAATAAAAAACCTAGACTCCTGTTTCACCTTCACTGGAAAAGCTGATCTTATGACTAGGCTTGGAAATGTTCTTGATCATTTTGCAAGGTTGTAGTGTGCAATATGGGGCTTAGGGATTCCAGTCACAGGGTCCATAACTGATTTAATCTTTAACAGGAAAATGACATTTGACAGTCACAGTAAATTTACGCATCTGTATTTCCCCCAGCTACCTATGTGAAGTGGACACATGATGTATTAGCAGCTCAACATGTCTCCAGGTATTTTATATCCCTTTCCTCTCACTCTGTTCTTCTCTCAGACAATCAGCTTAGCTCAGACTCACCTCAGTGGCCCAGCACAGCAGTCTGCATTCAGAGGCAGGAAATCAGAACCTTCCACTGGTGTCCTCATTGTTTTTCAGGCTATTGATGCAAGGCATCAGGTTTCAGCAGCTCAAAGGTATCAACCTCTGGAAAAGAAAAGCAGAAAGAAGAAATAAGCCCATACACAGGTCCAGGGCACTATTGCAACTGAACTGACAAGCAGCATCAGGCTGATTTTGTGCAATGTGGATAAATAGTAACAAAAAGAGATTCTCTGCTCTTTTCTATGCAGTATCAGAATGCAAACAGACAGAAGTTCACAGGACGACCATGCCCACCTGGCACACAGGGAAGGGGGTGCTGGTAAGGAGCCCAGCAAGGGCTGGGTGAGACAGGTGTAGCCCTCTGGGAGCAGCAGCTGTGTTTCTCCGTTTGATCCAAGCCCAGCTTATGCTTTGGTCTGGACAGACCCAGAGGCACCACTTAAAAAGTAGAGAAGGTAGGATGGGTAACAGGGTTGTTAACAAGCCCACCAACCCTGTTCAGGCTGCTCCAAAACAGTCACAGAAGATGACAGTGCCCAGATGAGGCCTGAGAGTTGCTGAGCAGCTTCCTGGCACTGTTTGCCTGTGGAAGAGATGGAGCAGGGATCCTGAGTGCCTGGCAGGCAGGGTGAGGCAGCCTCTGAAAGATCTAAATGTGCCCCAGTGCCTACTACTTCTGTCTGGCTCTGGACAGAGGGAGATGCTCTAAACATTTAAAACAAAGATGGAAAAATAACGTTTGGCTGGTAGACAGACTTTTCAAACTTTCATAAACTCACCAAGGGTATTTATTTAAATACTAAGTTTCAAAAGTTGCATTATAAGCAAATAGATGCTGACAGTTTTTCTGTATCACACGAGCACTACAAACAAGACCCATTTTTCCAATACAAAATCACAGTATTAAAACAATGCTTCCTCCCTTAAAGTAATGGTAACCAAGATTGTCAAAAGGGGACTTTTTAAAAATTCTTCACGCTAGGAATTTTTAAGTCAACTTTGAGAAGATCTTTGTCCACATTTTGGTTTTCTGTCTTCTTTCATAGATATATTTAATGCAATCCATTCACGATAATAAAAAAAACTTGTTTCCCTGACGTGCTCACCTACTGCAATGAACTTACACTTACACACACTGAATGACTTTAATACTTGCTCAATATAACAGTCACTCTAAAGAAGTAGGTCCATGTAGACTAGTCAGGTCTGCTGAAAAGCAGAATATGTTGGTCAGATAATCTATAGCCTGATGGTAAAAAATCTTTGCTATCTAACTGGATCCTCAGCCATGTTGTTACAAGCCCTGTGAAGCAGCTTAGAAATGTGGCAAACTTTATACCCTCTTGAGACCACAAATTGCTGGTAACCCATCTCTCCTTGCCCTTCTCCACAGCAGGGGTCCCCTGAGGCTCTGAGACTTGCTCAGCAGCCTGTGCTACTCAGCTCTGCCTCCTGTTCTTTGTAATAAGGTATGGTAGCAAAAACTGGCTCATTCATAGATTGTTAGGTGTTGGAAGGGACCTCTAGAGATCATCTAGTCCAACCCCTCCTGCCAAAGCAGGACCACCTAGGGCAGGCCACACAGGAATGCATCCAGGGGGGTTTTGAAAGTCTCCAGAGAAAGAGACTCCACAACCTTTCTGGACAGCCTGTGCCAGTGCTCTGTCACTCTCACAGTAAAATTTCTCCTCATGTTGAGGTGGAACTTCCTATGCTCTAGTTTAAACCCATTATTCCTTGGCCTCTTACGGGCATCACTAAGAAGAGATTTTCATTCTTTGCTCTGTTTAAATTGCAGGTTTTGTTTGTCCTTTGTCCCCCTTGTTGTATTTTACCAAAACCATGGCATTAAATGTCTCAAGTACTATGGTGTGGAGGAGATTAAAGGTAACAACCAGAAACAGAAAATAGCAAAATTTCTAGTGCTGGGTCCTGTTGTACTTGAACCTGACACTCTTCTCATCCTGGAAAAAAATTCAAAGGGAAACAGCATAATCCCAGCCAAAACTAAAAAGAAATGTCAGCGATAAGCAGTTGAGAGCCATCATTTTTCTCATCATGCAAACAGAAAAGTCCCTTTAGAAAACATCAAGTCAAAAACCCTCTCCACACAAGGCACAGCTCAGTGCAGCTGCATATGTTTCTACCAGCTTTTCTTTAAACTATCTGGTTTTCACTGGCTTGGTTTCTTTCTTATGCTTCTATATTTACAGGATGAAATGAAACTGGAAATTTTACTTTTGTTCAAACAGAGATGTTATTTGTCTAAAAAATTATTATTTTCCCTGGAAATGTCTTCCTATTCCAAAAAAAAAAAAAAAATAATAATTCTAAAGCTACATATAACTTACCAGAGTTTGGACTAACAACAGAAATAAAATGGAAAAGTGTACCATTGTGGTTCTATTAACAACTCGTTTCCTTCTACCATTCTTAATATTTTGTGATATTGTATGCAATAAGAACAACTCGAAGATGTCAGTAGTACAACACAGCATCATGATTCAGGATCCACCATTTGGTATTAGACTCATCAGGCTGCTGGGACACAAGTGAGGTTGTCAATTTCAAGTGTATTTCTTGATAAGCTATTTGCAAATTGCATCTATTCCAAATGTTTGCTCATTTATTTAGAACATAAAAGATTTTTCTTTTTGATAGGACCTTGCTTCTGACCCTTCTGCCTGTGTGTGGTTTGTATTGTTCTTGGCTAATGAGATATAGGATATGTACTAAACATTTACACATTAAAGGCATCCTTCATTCAGCATGAAGGTGTTGATACATCAAGGATACCTCAAACATGCTGAGATTCCAACAACTTGTCAGACAAATTAGCACCTTACCAATCGGGGGTAAAATTGAGTTTCACATTTCTCCCTGGTGGGAAGAAAAAAATCAAAAATCAGTGTAGTTTAATGCTTGCTTTGTAAATAAGAACACAGAAGGCTTTATCACCTCTGTAGTGCAAATTATAGCCCTCACTGACTTATCTGATTTTTATTTCATTGGTTTTAAATGATCCAAGACAGTTCAGAGCAAATACATTGTGTTATTGCTCTCTTGGGGCAGATATCTCCCTGTTTAAACTTTATTTCTTTCATTATTACTTAAAATCTTCATCTATATATCAAAATAGAAGGAAATCAAAGTATCAGATCTGTAGGCTCGACTAATACATAATGATCACGTTTTTTTAGCCCAAACGTGAAGGAGTATGTGGAATGAAGTGACTGTATGGCAATTACACCAAAAACGTTCATTTAAAAAAAAAATCAGCTGACTAGTGTTAAAAAATTAGTGTTCAGGGCATCACTCTTCACACAAGATTATGAGGTCAGCAAATCAAGTTGACCTATAATCAAAGCAAGAAGGGGCTTAAGGTTTCTATAGAGATCAAGTATGTACCTGTAGGTCATTCCTCACTTCCCCTTGGCAATTTCTTCATTTTCAATAATCTCAAATTCAGCAGACTTTTTAAATGCATGGCTGATGAGTCAGGGACATGGGATTGAATGCTGGCCTTATGGGCAATGCACAGGTATGTCAGACTTGTAAATCAGATTCTTATACAGAGAACTTCATATACAAATCCAGAGACCATCAAAGATTTCAAAGTTTTTCAGAGTAGGTGTTTGTATGGAACTTCCTCCTGCTCAGTAACGATATGTTGCAGATACTAAAACATTTGCATAGTTTTTTCACTTGAAGCAAAAAAAGAGCCCAAATAAAAAGATGTGGAATGTTTAAATCTTTAGATGATAATTTTTTTTTCCCCATACATACAGTGACTAAAAGGAACTGATTCACTGACAGGATCATATATCTGTGGATAAGTGTTGGTATTAGCCTAAAACAATAACAGCAAGCACTAATTGCATGTGGTGTGCTCCATGGCTACTGGAATCAAGTAGTGAAGAGGATCACAGTTCCTTATTAGTCAGGACCACCCAGAGTGACAGAAAGCTTGAATGATCAAAGAGAAGACAGTTTTATGCTGCAAATGTTGACATTTGCTTGAGCTCTCCAGCACAATTTAAGATGCAATATGAACACTTGGTGTACTAACTACTGAGCAAGGAAATGAGTGTGCTATCAGACTACAAAAGGGTCTTTTGCATCAAAGATAAGTGAATAAAATTCAGTGTTATAATCTTATTCCTTATTTTATCACAAAATATGTTTGCATTAGTATCAAAGCCTTTCTTTTTGCCTACCTTAATCAAGAATAAATTAGTCTTTCTTCATAATACCAAAGCATGAGAGATCCTATCCTGCTTTCTTTGAGTGTCCACAGCAATTGCTGAGTAGATAGGGTGAAAAAAATTTCAGGACATAATTTCTTTGTAAAAATCCAGAGTGATTACTTTCTTTTCATAACTTGGTCATCCAGTCCCATGGAACTGTTTCTGTGTCTTGACAGAACAGCCAAAATGCTTTGAAGGGAATGATTTGTGGTGTCTCTGCAGTATTGGTGGTCAGGCCTGGATCCATACAAGGCACAGGCTTTCCCCAAGAAACTTTTGTGAAGAAAAACCTGGATGTTTGTAAATGCTAACAAAAACACAAACATGATTGAAACAAGCTCTGCTTTGGAACTGAAGCACGAATAAAGAGTGAAGGTTGTCTTGCAGAATTCAAATGGCTCCAAACTCTATGAGGAAATCTCCAATTTATTTACATATACGCAAAGTTAGTCAGATTGTTGCTGTTCAGTCTCCACCTTCCAGGTGTGGACCAGTGGGTAATGGCTTTTGATTCTGTTATGTATCAAATAAGACCTCTTAGCTAATATACAAAAACCTTCTGGTTTGAGTGAGAGGTGCTGGAAATAAACCTTTTTTTAAGAAACCTGAACATTAAGCTTAAATTCTATAATAAAAAGCCACAATCTTAAATCTTAAACTGAAGAACAGCAATGATCTCCTCTGAGAGAGGTTTTCTTTAACATAACTGAGGAACATAAGCAGGAGAAAGATAGAGACAAATAACAACCTGATGCTTATAGTAAAGGTGAGCTTTATTAAATAGTTTCATCCTCCATACACACTCATTTAGCTTTTCTCTCAAAAAGCTCTTCACAATTCTTGGTCTGACACCACCTAAGTTCTTTACAATCACTACCCTCTTAAGGGGTTAAATACCTTGTTATGACAGGAACAATTTAATATGTATTATTATATTAACATGGGACACATTTAATCTTTCCTCACTAAGTAAGCAAGATACACTACCTGGAAAAAATTGCACCGGTATTAGGCTTGGATTTTTTTGAAGTCTGGAATCAAACAAATAGATTTTAACATAAAATGGACAACTGCAAAACTAGAAAATATATAAAAACACTTTCTCCCTCCTAAAATGTCGAAATGTCTTTATTGCAACAACTTGACAGAAGCTTAAGAGAAGAATAAATTGGTGCATATGATCAGGTGCTCTACTACAAAGTCAGCATTACTTCACAGAGCTCCCAAGCTTTGAATAGAGATGCCCTAATCTCATTTGAGTTTGCTTTTTCAGATCATTTAATCCTGTGCAATGCTACTACAGAACCAGAAATTAGCCTAGCACCTAAATTCTGCCTTTTTTTGAAAGCATAATGACAACCTATGTGTAGAGGTCAACTAGAAAACAAAATATACATGTTCAGACCTGGGGAATGGATTTAACCTTTTGGAAGAAATAAGTGGCTGTGGCTGTCAAATTTGAAGCATCCCCATGTTTAAGGTTCAGACCTCATTAGTTTTGGCTAGGAATGCTCTCTAATTACTAAAAGAGTTTCCTCAAGCTGCACTTTAGAAATTCATCTTTTTTGTAAGCTGTAAAGTATTCATAAAAAAAAACCCCAAAACTAAAAACTGTGAGAAAATTAGCATTGATGGATGTTTTCTTACCCTCCATCAGGAAATGATGTACTTGAAACTCATTACAGATCTTCATAGAAACTCTGCTGAATGTGCCTTGGGCTTTCTGCTGATCAACACACACAGAGTTTACTGCATAATTCATCTCTCTGGTGTCACATTTAGTGTATAACATGTATTTTCTGTTAATTATGAAAATAAAAATACACCCTGTCTTTTAAAAACATAACCATGGAATTGCTTCAAAAATTAAGAACCACAGAGCTGTATTTTACCCATTTTACAAAAAACTTTTGCTTCCACGTGATAACAAGAGGAAAGCATTGTGTTAAGAACTCACTGAAGATGTTTGCTGCTCGTTTGTACCCCATGTACAGTCTGTAGAGAAAGAGGTGAGCAGGATCTCTGTTGTCCTGCTGGCTGCCAGGGCCATCCTTCTCATTGGAGCCATGGGTTGGCATAGGGCTCCCTTAACTCTCTTGCTCAGAGAGAGATTTGGATGTTTTCATGCCCCTTTTCATGAATGTCATTGAAACATTAGGCATCCTGTATCTTATTTTCCTTACACAAGGTTGCAGGTTATTCACTAATACTCTGCTTGACTTCAACCACCCATCTACATGAGTCCATCCAGTTTCCCTTATCAAAAGAATGAGGAAACAAAAAGCCCTTCTCAGCATCCCACTCACACTATCTGATGAAGTTATATTGTCTGCACCCCAAAAGGGTAAGAGGGGGAAAGAGAAGATATGGAACAAAAGGAAAGAAGCAACACCATAAATCTGAATACACACCATTCCAATCTGGAATGAGAAAGGGGGAAGGAGGGTGCTCATCTCTACTCAGTGGTACCATTTGACTCCCATGTCTTCATTGATAAACTGATGATTCCCCTTAGAAGAAACAATCCTGTGCTGGGATTTGCTTTTTGGCTGGTGAGGCAACTTGGTTAACATTACTTTTTTACTTCACACTAGCATCAACATTGGGGTTTTACAGGGTTTTCAATAACGATGAAGTCAAAGTTGATAGCCCAATAGTTATTGTAGACCTATTCCAACCATAAGGTTGTATTGCCTTATTATATATTATTTATATTTTTTTATCATAGGGATATGCATCACTTTTAAAGGGCATCCACGTGTAGCTTGAAGCCTACCTCACGTGTTATGCATCTCTTCTGGCTACAAGACACATGGGAGCCACAGAGTAATCTGAACAAGAGGAAGCAAGACAGCAGTCCTTGGATCCAGCCAAATCTTTTTCCTCAGGAAAGTCTGACAAGGCCCTCGGAGGCTGAATAGTATTACTTGCTTGTGAAGTGGTTCCATAACTCTCCCTTTTCCAAAATTTTCAGCTGATATTCCCTCTTGACTCTTGCATATTCATTTCTAAGGTCAGTAAGGTTGACTAGCTGTCTAGAACAATATTATAGTTGTGTATCAGCAATAGTGCCAGTGATGTCTAGAAAAACAAGATGGGGTAAAAAGATATATTACCAATAAGGGTGTCCAGGAACCACCATAAATTTGAATAAATTTCTAGCTACAGAAAGACCCACAGTGAAACCCCACCAAAACAATTCTGCAGGACAAGAGCACAATTTGATAACTTCTCCAGGAGATTTCAACTTCACTGTTCCTTGTACAGATATGAAAGAGAAATTTAACTGCCAGAGCTGGTGGACACAGGAATCTGGCTGCATATATATTAAAAAAAAAAGACCTAGGGGAAGATTTCATTCTTACACAGCTGATCTCAGCAAGGAACAAAAGCAGCAGAAAGAATTTAGGTGGTTTTAATCCCTCTTTCAGGGTGGCCTTTAAAACCTGGTTTAGCAAATAATACATGACTATCAGTTTTTGTAGGATCTGAATTTCTTATGGCATACTTAAGCATCAGCTTCTAGAGTCCCATAGCTGTGTCAGATGATTCAGTGCTCATTTAAGAAGCAGCAAACTCTATTCATAATTGTGTGTAAAAGTTAGAAAGTGACTTCTAGAACCACAAGGCCCAGAAGGCTAGACATGCCAAATGTACTGATCTAACATCAAACTTATGGCTTTGAAGCCAATCTCATGATCTCTTGATGTTTAAATCATAATTTATTGAAGGGTGGGATAGCAATGCTGCAAATGTTGGGACATAACTTTTTTCACTCCAAAACCAAAAATACCTCTTAAAAATCACTGGTATAAGCAGTCACTCCTGCCTTTATGGATAGCTGAACAATGCTGCTTCAGCTTATTTAGAAGGTGAAGATGTAAAATGTTTCTGAATAATGTAAGTGAACATGAAACAACCTGTAAAGACAAAAGATCATGAAACATTCTTTTATGAAATGCAGAGATTTATGAAGTCTTCTTACAATAAAAGCTTTTCCCATCACCTTAGCATTCACCTGAGGGAAAATTCATAGATTTTTTTCCAAGGTATTGATTCTTTTGTATATCCTAAATGAGATTTAACTAATAACCCTTTTTATTTTTTCATCTCTAGCTCTCAGTTTTGGAGTGCTGTGCCTTGGAAAAGCCTGTTTCATCACAAAGTGCTGCACTCATTTTACATTTCTTGCATACTTAAGGTTATTCTGCCATTAAAGTTTCTTTTAGAACTTTTCATTATTTGAAAGTTGGTTTAAAACATTAGAAAATAGCAATAGAATTATTAAGATGCTCAAAGTCCAATTGTTCCAAATGTTCATTATTTTCCCTTTCAAGTCCACATATTTCACAAAACCCTGTGTTGTTTTATTTTTCACCCTCAGGTTTCTTTCAGTCTTCAGTGGCATAAACAGTGAGACTGATATTCTTTGAAAATACATCTGTGCAGATAGTTTGTCCTTGAAGTACAATATCTTATTTGCAAGAATATTTTATATAACAGCTGAATTATTGATAGGCAGCCTTGACATAACATTTAGGACAAAACATTGTTCCTATATTAAACTATATTGTATTACTTTCAGCTTAACTGATGGAATAGTTTGATTTTTGTAGTTTTGATCACAGAGATTCAGAAATTTGACAAATCAAATTGAAGCTGGCATATCAAATGCAGTCCTTCTTAGTTTTGTTGAAGAACAGCTCCACTAATGTCTAAATTTAAGAGGGAAAAATAAAAGTCTGTCCTCTCTGTAGAAATAGGCAGCCTCAGCCTTTTAAAGTTAAGAATTCCTGGCCAACAGAATTACATTGCTCTAAAATTAATGCATATATTGCAAAGCTCCTACAAAATGAGTACATGAGGGAATTTTAAATACAATTTTTGCATGAGCAGTCGTAAAAATAATGATTTTTCAACGTTCTCCAAATTTTCTGTCAGTACACTTAGCAGCGTGATTGAATAAAGAGTCACTCAGAATACATCCAAAGCCCAAACAGCACTTCACAAATGTGCTGTCTCAGGTCTCCTAAGCCCTCACGCTCTCTTCCAACTCTAATTTAAATTTCCATTGATAATCATTATTGAGAAGAAAAAAAAAACATGGCCTGGTTCTGAATTCATACCAGGCTGAACTCCTGCTTTTTCACTGGGACAGAAGTCTGCAGATGTAATGATGCTGGATCAGACCACAAGAATAGCTGGCACAATGTCCTGGATCCAACAGTGATCAACAGGTCATCCCCATGGAAATACCTATGAAAAGGTCTTTATTTTTTGGTCAGTTGAAGATAAGAGTCAAAATTATCCGTAGCACCAAAGATAGTATATTGCCCACCCATAATGCATGTTTAAGGTTATTCAGACAACTGTTTTAAATTATTTCACAGACAATTCAAAACCAGTATTTCCTCTGCCACTGTCATGAGCAGAATTTTGCCAAAACTTCCTGACTTACCAAAGGGCACTTCTGAATATGCATCTGTGCTTTGATATATTTGATAACACTCCTAGATCTTGGGTGTCACTGCTTTATAGAATATGTAGTAAAGCAAATCTCCTAGATCCTTAGTACCTCACCTTGAGTCTAGAGACTCCTGGAATCTAAGCCCCTCCCAAATTAATTTAGTTGCTTTGCCTCCATGTCATGGTTACCCTGTTGTGTCTGCTTTTCTTCTAAAAATGACAAAATGAGCCAGAGGAAACCAACTGCTGACACCTGAAAAAGCTTCCTCACTAACGGTGGGAATTAAACAGGCCGGCAGGCAGGCAGAGGACCATTAAGAAACTTTCCTAGCATCCTTTACTCAATGGAGAAGTACCACCAGAGGATGATTAATGAGAGCTAGAGGAATCCAAACTTCAGTTTCACAATACACAACCAGAAACTAATGTATCCTGTGCCAGATTCTTCTTCCTCTTAGAATAGCACGTCACTGCACATCATGGAAATGAAACAGCAGATGTTTCCAAATATAGAGCACGATTCCCTGTGTTTGTCAGCTGTCTTCCTGGACTGCAGACATACATTATAACTGGAGATAGAAAGCCACTTCTAAAATACCTGACAAAATCGGGGAAAAGATCTCAAATTTTAAATAATGTGCACATTCAAAATATTTGTAGCTGATACTTGAAAGAAGCAGAGTGGGAAAGTGGAACTTCTAGTAACACCATTTCTCCAGCCAGCCCTTTCAGCTAATTCCCAGTAGAAAGTCCAGAAGGATGTCAGCAGAAGAATTTGGCACTAACATCTACAGTACTCATTCAGTGGGTCCTAGATGGTGAAAGATATGAAGCTCTTACAGTAAGAATCCTGTTGAAATCCCGAGACAGCTTTAAAAACAAAAGCAGGTAGTGATGTCCAGAGAGGAGCAAAATATATCGTGAAATTAATACTCCTCTCAATTCATAGTTGATCTTTAATCTGTGAACCCATCCATAAAACAGTTGCTAGCTGGTTTTCATTTTATATCTTGTTGAAACATAGAGGGTAACTGGTCATAATATACACTTTCACTAGGTCAGAAAAAAAAATCCAGCTTGCAAGTGGTGCAGGGAAGGTGTAAGCTCGTTCTTTAGGACAAAGTCTTCAACATACACCACATAAAATTACTTATGAGTATTTTTGTGTAAAAGGTGGGTATGTTCCATATGGATCAATATTGTTTGGAACATACATGGGCAGATTGTTTAAGATGGACCCAACCTAAGAATTTTCATAGATACAAAATTCAATATGACCAGGATTTCCTGGATATTTTTTATGTATAGTACCCATTTCCAGAAAAATATGAATATGTTTTTCCAATTTGCTCTTTTTTGCTTTCCTTAAGGATGTTCTCAATGAAAAATGCCTTTCATCATTGTTGTAACAAGCATCTTGAAAGGTTTGGGAAGTGGAGAGCAACATTTTAATGATTAATTTAATGCTTGTATATTGTAAAGGATTGATTGTATTGAAGGCTGAATTCCTAGACTTAGCCAAAGGCTATGGAAAATACTGCTGCTATAGTGGTATCATTGCTTCCTTATACCTGTTGAATTCTGTTTCATAATTTTATATTACTGGCATTATTTTGTCCTGGTGACTATTCTTTCCTTTTTATTGGCATTTTGATTGCTGAGCAAAATCAGAATAGATGACACTATTTAAATAGAATAAAAGCAATCATAGTTGTGATGTGTCCAGCTCACACAAACCATATGCAATTTCCAAACATAAGAATGTTACCCTTGCTCCTCCAGCTGGTGTTGGAATCGTGTAATTCTCATTTATAGGCCATAGAACTCAGCAGAAAAGGAGAAAAGCGTGGATCCAGGTAACCAACAGAGAAGCAACTAAATAGAATTAAGATACTTGTGCTCAGCACTGGATTTTGATCAAACACTTCAAAAGTAAAAAATAGCAGCTAATTTACTCTGCCATGAAATATACTGGTTCATTTTCAAACACATTGGATCTTTTTCAAAAGCTACTTTCAGCTCTTCCAGAATTTGTGGACAAAGTGGTTTCTAGCTAACATATCATTTTAAATGCTTTTCTGAAACCCTCTTGCATGATAGAGTTCATAGCAACAGCTTCTGCTACTGCTGTAAGAACACAATAAGGTTTAATAAGATGCACTTCAGTTTATAGACTGCTTGTTTTCTATTTTTCTTTATTCATCATAATCCTTACCTCTTCCAAGTAAAAAAAAAAATATAAAATAAATACATATCAGAAGTAAAAAAGTAAAATAAAATAAAAAAGCCAGTGACCAGTATTGATCTATGCCAAAGCAGGTTCCCTTGATCTGGATCAAACCTGTCTCTGTCAGTAACAGCTTTTCCAGGAGACAGTTCTATTTAAAATGTTTCACAGGGCATCTAGTTATTTGTTCATTTGTCAGGAATGGTGGAAGAGACTATAATAGACAAGCAGCCTCAGCTGGTTGCTGGATGTAAGACTAGATCCAGTTGTATCACAGAAACAGAATAAGAATATATTTTCTGTACACTGTAGAAAATAGTTTTGTGATACATCTTGACCCAAGACCTATTAAAAAACCCATTATCAATATTAATTGAAATTTAAAATGCCCTTTGGAATTTCACTGCAAACATTTTAACTCTGATACTTGTTTTGATGTTATGAATAAGTGAGTGGCATGGGCTGAGGTATGGTACACATGGCAGCTATCAATTCCACACTGCAAGATCTATTTTCCTGTTGAATGTAAAAGGAAATATGTTTTCCTGCAATGCACGCCCCCCATAATCTGTACCATATGTTCGTGGTAAGTTTGGGAAGAGGACAGAGACTCTCATTATAATCTTTTTTTATCTGATGAAAACTGTCTCAATGTTGGTGTTTTTTAAAGAGCTTCATCTGCAGCATAGCTTCAAATAAACTCTGATATGCACAAATAGTAGAAAAGAATG
Source organism: Florisuga fusca (assembly GCA_038090715.1). Taxonomy (NCBI): domain Eukaryota; kingdom Metazoa; phylum Chordata; class Aves; order Apodiformes; family Trochilidae; genus Florisuga; species Florisuga fusca. The sequence continues at coordinate 8,463,989 of JAAWXA010000008.1, forward strand.
TGAGGTGCAAGTGTAGTCCAGAGCATCCTGTGTCATTTGTAGTATTACCACTAATGTCACTTAGGGAGGCAGTTGGAGTGCCCATCCTACATCAGACATGGTGAGAAGAAATCTGAAACCTGTTCCTTTTCTTCTGACACACTTACAAGACAAACACATGCTCCATTAAAAATAACACAGCTCTGCTCTGATATGTTTCTCTCCCATGTGTCTGACTTAAAAATATGCCTCAGTTCAGAGTGTTATGCTTATTAAGATATAATATTACTGCTCTGCAATGAGCCACTTCAGAGAACACAGCAGGGAAGCTGGCTCCCATTGTGCTAAAGAGGGCAGCCCTTTCAAACTGAATGCTGAAGCAAAACATTCTCCACTTGCACCACACTCTCTTCTTGAACACGGAGTTTTGTTTTGGTTTTTTGTTGGTGCTTTGTTTTGGGGTTTTTTTTCCTTTTCTTTTTCTTGTTTTATTATTTTCTTGAGTCATGTTGGTTCCACCCCTGACAAGCTGTAGTGACATAACTGACACTACAGCAGCTGTGGCTCGGAGCACTAGAAAGCACTGTATTACTTTTTCCTACCTCTGCACAGGTCACTGAGCACCCAGTATGGTTTTAGCACATCTCATTGGGGAGAGCTTTTAATGCTAACTTGTTACTATTATTTAAGAGTGAGACTGCTACAATGCTGTCTGAACATTAGATATTATTTTGACCTTGCTTTATTCCTGCAGTAAAATCTGATTGCAGGTTGCAAATGCATGCTGTTATTCATACATTAACCAACAACAGGGGCAACCTACATCACAACTCTAAGGGAAGGATGAATGTATGGAAATTATGTATGGTTTTGTTTTCTTCTTTTTTGGTTCAACTATATAAAGGAACTCACGTGTGTCACTGATTTTTTACATTTAAAAATGATACCATCAAAATGTCAGGTATAAATAATGCAGAATGCCACTGCACATGTGGGGCTATACACAATGCGTGCAGCTGAAACAATAACAGGACTGACTGAAGTGATTAGAAATATGGTTCTTAAAATGCAGGTTAGTTCTTAGTAAGTAAAGACAGCCTAGCTGAGTTTGCACAGCTTTTTTGAATGAGGATGTATACGAGCACAGCGTATGCTGGTTTAGGAATGAAGGGACAGCAGTTTTTCCCCTGGAGGTTCACAAACCCCAGAGATTCCTCACCCTGAAGTTGCCAGCCTGAAGTGAACATCCTGACCTCAGGGACAGGATCCCTGTCACGTGGCAGTTGCTGTGACTGTTTCAAATATTTAGCACTTATGCATCCACTAGCTCTTCTTAATTGTTTTTCCTTCCAAATGTCTTCAAAAAAGCAATTCAATGATTCTGGCTAAAGTGTTACAGGGTTTTGTGACACTTTGTTTTGTGTTTTTTTTTTTAAGACTTAATTCTTCTGAAAATTTCCATATGTGTGATTCCCACACCTTCATTTTCCAGAGCAGAAAATCTGTCACAAGCATTTATAAACTTTCTCTTTTTTGGTATAGTTTGATCAGCATCACTCTTCTCACTCTCAGCCTGAATTATTATTGTCACTAGGAGCCTCTGTTTGGGAATCACCATTTATGAAGAAAAATCATTCACTATGAATTAGAGAAGGTGAGGACTTGACATTGGTATTTTTTCACTTCTTTCCAAATCTAACCTCTCAGCTCAGCTGAACAAGGGCTTTAGATTCAGCCTCTGCTTGAGCCACAATTTTGAACTGAAATTTTTTGAAAAACCTTTGTCCACTCCATTTAATTCTCCAGACCATGATGCAGATCTCACACATACATTTCTCCTCCCCCCCAAAAAAAATTGCAACCATCTAGTCTACCATGAATGTAACAATATTCCAATCATTTCAAATCTTTACTATAGATTTTCATTTCTCCATCAAGTTCTTTAGTCTTGGACATAAGGACTTTTTTTTCAGGCTGCAGCAGTAAGAATTCACACAAGGAATCATGACATGAACTCGTGGGATAGGGTTGGTAAATAGGTTCAGAGGGTGGGAAAGGACATGCTGAGAAACTTCATACCTAGGCTGGTTCACTCCATGTATATGAAAAGGAGAAATTAGGAATGATTCCTATCTGCCAAGACAGAATTCATTCTGGAGACTAAACCACATAAGCAAGCAAGCAGGTAAGTCTTTCATCAGGTAAAACAGAGTATTCACTTAAGAGAGGCCAAAACAAGATATGTCCCTTCCTCTGAACATAACTGGGGCTATAGCACTATGTAAGAGCACTGTGTGGGGACTTGCCAGCACATCACTGTATCTACAAAATACAGTGATAGCATCCGGCAGTCCATCTGAAAGAGCATCCCAAAAGATTGACCTTGTAAGCCTAGTGGGAAAGGAAAATTTCCAGGCAAGTTTTAAGGGCATAAATTGAAAAGAGGTGCCTTCTTGGAATAAGGAAAGAGAAGAAGTTGTGAATTGGACAACAAACACTGAGCAGGCAGACAGGAGAGTTGGAAAAGTGTGATGAATGTGAAGAGGTGTTTCAGTGCATTTTAAAAAAAAATGCTGAAAGCTTTATTAAAAATACAACAAAAGAGAAGAGATGCATAATAGTAATCTCAGACTCTGCGAAAATAGCCAGAGCTGTGTAGGCTGACATGTAGAAGAAAGATATTTAGGAAGTCCAAAGGGGTTTAATTATGTCTGTCGTGAAAGGGAGCAGTAAGGATATGACTGAAAATTTGAAGAAAGGCAAAGGCTAAGAGTAAGCGACAGGCATCAGCAATACCTGTGGGATGCTGTTGTGCAGGTGTTCAGGCAAGAAATGAGCAAAACAAAGACTACTGCAAGGTGGCTAATCTGACAAAGTAACTTCACACTGTCTTTCTGAAGACTTCTGATTAATTTGGTATTTTTGTATTGTCAAAAATAGATATCTAATTTTGTGTTGAAATATATGTAACATTTGTTTTATGAAGAACTGCTTTTGGAACAGATTAAAATGTTCCAAATACATTTAAAGAAACGTGAGCATATACATATTCCTTAATTTTATTTCAGAGTGATAAAATAGCTATATCTATAATACAGACACAGAACAGGCCTGAGAATGTGGAGCCACTATTCCTGCGTAGGCAAATCATTCTAACAACTTTTAATTGTTCTTCATTTACTTGTGTCTAGAAAAGTTGAAAATTAGAAAATACATAAAAATTGAGCAAAGTCCAGAGAATTGGAGGGATAATGAAGTGCAGAGGACAGGAAAAGAGAGTTATTTTCTATTTCTCAGTTGTAAAAGTCCTGATAAGGTAAATGTTTGTTTACATTCCTCAGACAAGTCCTCTGTCTAACATTGTGAGACTTCAGTAATCATGAACACTGACATGACAGGCAGCTATTCAGTTTTCTAATTGAGTAAGTTCAAATATCTACAATTTGGATTTTAGCAGTTCCAGAGAGTAGAAATTCATCTTATAAGAAAAGGAAAAGCTGAATTTTTATACTGTAATTCTCTCAAGAAGCAGGAAAGAAGAATTAAGCAGAAGCATTTGTGATCTTAAAGGCAAAGTAGGTAACATTTGGAAAGACACCTATAACAGCAAGGTAGTAAATACTAAAGATGACAATGAATTTTTTCCTCAGACTAATTAAAACTTTGGGTTTTCTTTTTTTCTTTTGTTTGCTCATCTGTCATTCAAATAATTTACAGATTCTAATTTAATTTAAAGATTCTGCTTTCATATCATTGAATGAATGCCAGAGGCAGCTTCTAAGATCCAGGTGCACATGGAGAGTATTTTCCAGTCAAAAACAAGGCAAAATGAAACAAGGATCTTGGTGTGTGCTCTTCAGTCTCACAGTAGTGACTACTTGGCACCCTGATATACGTGCAACCACAGCCACCTACCCCAGTTCACCCACAATGGCTGCCTTGACATGAAGATTCACTTGGCAGATGTTTACTTGCATCACCTTCAGAACCCCAGAGAGTTACCTTGACTGAAAGTCAAGCCAAAAAGATTCAGTGTTTGCCCCTTTTGTGTCCTGTTCTGCCTCCTCAGCAGCAAACTACTCCTCTCAGATCAAAAATCAATTTAGTTGCAAGGTCATATGGAAATACCTCACAGTATGAAAAACTTGACTCTGTCTTAGCAGAGGCCTCTGGATTAAGCAGGCAATTGACCACCTAAAAGCTTTGGTCATACTTCACATGCAAAGAAGTTTGTGTAAATTTCTTGTACATCCAGAGTATAAAACTTCAAGAACTCTTTATGTCGTAATCAATCAAACTCAGTAGGACTCATCCACCTTTGGCTTTCCAGCTGGTTTCACTCTTCTTGCAGTTCACTACTAAAGTGTGATGACTTACATAGGAAAACTACTGAACATAAAACTGTCTTTGCATACACAAAAAACAGCTCAGGTGATACTATGAGTTACGGGAAAAAAAGAGCTTAGTTCTTTGAGGGTTTTTGTCATTTGCATTACTTGCATTGGTTTGAAGGTTGGTTTGGGTTTTACCCCTACAATTGGTCAGTTGTTTTATTTCTTGTTTATTACTTTATTTTCCAGATAAATTACAAATAATTATCAGGCCTTGTGAAGCTGATCTATTGTGATGATTTGTCAAAACATAACCACATAACGTAATACAGGCCAAGTTTTAATTGTGCTCTAATTGTAGCCCTTTACAGCCTTAAAAAAATAAAGCAGAGGGTATTGTTTCACTTGCAACCATGGGCTACAGGCATACTTAGTGGCCCCATGATGAGTTATCATTGACTAAGGCCCCCCAGATGGGAAGCATGAAACAGAAATGTTTATTTCTGCAATCAAACCAAAGTGATCTGAAAATCCTGAATGAAAAACTTTCTACACAACTTTTTCACAAAGATCAGAGACTTTTTCGTAGGAAGTACCACTTGGGAATTTGTGATCCTTCTTCCTACCACAGTTGTATAATTTTAACATCCCACAGAGCTGACAGACTTTGACACTAACAACTGTGCAGGGAGTAAAACAGATTTACAAGTGGCAGTGACCTTTTCATCAAGGGAAGTAAAGTAGATGCGAATCCCCCATACCCCCAACTCACAGTCCTGACAACATCATTCAACATACAGTAGGAAAAGCACTTCAGCAAAAGTTTATGAAAGTGACATTGACACAGTACATTAAATTGATCCCACCTACATTCCATGTGCTTTAAGTAGCATCTTTTTTTTTTTTTTTACAGTGAGATTTGAGGTGTTTGCTGCTTAAATAGTTTAGTGTCATCTATTACCCAGAAAAGACAAAATGCTGCAGCATCAGCACCTTCTTAGTTAGAATCATAGTCATAGAATTGGCTGAGTTGGAAGGGACCTCAGAGATCACCAAGTCCAACAGTTGTGAAGGTACACACACTTTGACCATCCTTTTTGCAAAAAAAAAAAAAAAGATACATAAATAAATAAAAACAATCTATAACTGAATGTTTCTGACAACATTTCTTTACCTTAGACCCCCATAACACTGCGCTGCCTGGACAGGCCTTAGACCCTTATCTTGGATCTCATTACTGTAGCAACTAATAGCCAAGCTTGTTTAAAAAAATAGTAGAGGTAGAGTCTGATTTTTAAAGGAAATTTTCTAGTCTAGACCGAGTGAATGGCTGTTTTAATTGCAATGTTCATGGCTGAGAATTTCTCCCTCAACATTTTTTCATAGCTAATACTAGTTTTATTCATCTATGTGTTTTAGCCATGCAGAAGCATTGAAGCAAAGCTTACCCTGCCAGAAACATCAAGTATAGATGATTTATTTTTAGGCACCTAAAAGCTGAAAATTTGGTCTGTATCTGCTTATGCAGAATCTTTGCCATTTCATTATGATTTAAAATAAGGCTATTCTTTTAAGCTTCTGCAAGACTAAGAATAGTTTACTAAAAAGCATGGTACAAGTACAGTTAATAAAGATGTTCCATATTCAGAAGAAAGAAAATTATTGGAAAAATCTATGGTAAAGCAATTTTTTTCTATCAGTCAAGACCTAGAGGGGCATGAACAAGGCTTAAGGGAACAAATTGCAGAAGATGGCATAACTGGCACATAGAAAAGGGTCGGCAAGAGAGCTGAACAGGGTTGGGAGGGAATGGAACCCTTTAACATTACATCCTGGTCATACCAAGGTCCATTGACCCTGTACTCATTCCAGATAATTAATTTACAACACATTAAACCTCTGTGTGAAGAAGGATGTTATGCATCAATTGCATAGGAATAAAAAGTGTTATTAATTTAAGATTTGTACTGTATCACACACTGACAGAAAGTAACAATCTAGTGGTGTTTTAAAGACAAAAAAGGCCTTTTCTGAAGGACAAGTTTGCTAAATAAGTGCACTTTACACTACATTTAACTGAGGTATTGTTGACACCTTAACATAAACGATGTTAGGAAAGAAACTCAGCATAATTAGTAGAACATGGTGTGGCTGGACAGTATTGCCATTCACTCTAGGAAGCAAATGCTTTGAGGTGATAATGATTTCATTTACAGTTTAAAATAGAAAAAGACATTGAAAAATATTATTTAATGAATACAATACAAGTGAACCATGATTATTAATACATTATGATTTTTATCTAAAGAGACGAGCCTGCTGTCTGCATGGAGGCGTTGTGCAGTTAACATGAAAAAGAAGGAAATGGTTGCAGACTGGAAAAGTTTTCAGAATCATGAACATCAGAAACAGCTTCACTTACAGACTTGTTTTTTCTTTAATTAAATTACAGTTTTTAGATCACAGTTTGTAAAATTCAGGTCAAAGTTATAGGCTGCTTCCTGGCATTTCTCTTTTTTCCTTCACAAGAACACAGGATGCTAAAAAATTCTGCCTTTTATCACTCACAACTTTCAGCAAATATCTACTAAAGTTCATTTAGACTTGCAATAGAAAAATTGAGATGTGAATCAGCCTATATGCAATGTCCTCCCAGTGCTAAAAAAATTCAGTATTTTAGTTTCAAGTAAGCAGCACAAAAAGAAAGAGACGACACAGAGGCTTCTCTAAATGATCTCAGGCTGAACTGCAACTCATGTCACAGTATGGAGGGAAGTGTTAGCTTCCTGACAGAAGGACAGACACTGTTTGGGCTTTGGTGTAAACCACTTGGAAAGAGTGTATAAAAGATCTAAACTGAAGCATGGAATTTTGCAATCAAGGGAAAATACACCAGCCAAACTGTAATCAATATGGGATCATCCCAAACATAACAAAAAGGTAAAGTACTACAAGACTCAAATAGAAAATCATGAAGAATCTTATCCATAAAAGAGAGTGCACAAATACCTACAAAATAAACTCACCATTAGCAGCAGAGACCATGAATGAAGACAATCCTTAGTGTTTAGACAATTTAAGAACAGCAATTTCACTGCATGAGTTTGTGAGTGCCTGCAACTCTACAAAGTACAAAGTGGATGACTGTGGCAATATTAGATCCAGAACCCCTTTTTAAAAGCATGCCACAAAGCCCCATGACATAAAAAAAGAACAGCTTGAAAGCTACCCATGTGAAAGCAATGCAGTGACAGAAAGAGGGATACCAGTGTTGCAAGAAAGGTTAAACTCAGCAAAGAAATAAGTTGAAAGAAAAATAAACATTTCTTCAGCATGAAGTTGGCTATTATAAACATATCCAAGAAATACGTGGTAGTAGCTCTCAACAGTACAGTCAAAAGTGAAGTCAAGAGCATTATTATTCATTAAGGGTACTAATGAAAAAATCTAATGTCAGTGCTGTCAAACAGTGAAGGGAGCCTTTGGCCTATAGTCTATACGTGTAAAAAGTTATGTATCTTATTTCCTGAAAGCCTGTGTTAACTGAAACTGGCTATAAACTACTTACTGCTATCCCCAAAAGGAATCTGATAAGCATCTTTGTCTTATCCTCTCCTGAAAATGCACAGATTATTGCTCAACTACAAATGGCTGATTTACAAAACAATTATAAATCTAGGATAAATCTGTTGCCTGCAAATGCATATACCGGATGGAGCTTTTGACACAAGTGTAGTGGAGCAACGTGCTACCCCTAAAACATCACACTTACACATCTGACATACATCCCCTTTTCCCATGTCTGATCTCAGACAAAAGACCTGGAATAGCAGAGAAAAATCAAGGTATTGGCTTAAGTTGCTGTGCTCCTTTACTTTGCTGAGATTCCCCATATGAAGCTCCTCCAGCCAGGCTGCAGGGTGTGTATCAGTCCCTTTTCATTCCCCACAGCTCAGCAGTACCTCACATGTCGTTGGTTTGCAACAGGTTTTGCCTGGCCTGCCAGAGACTTTCCACAACAAACTGTACTTTTCCCCAGTCTTTGGCTCATACCATCAACTAAAACAACAGGAGAAACCAAAAACCAGCCTTGGCAGTTCCCTGGTTGGGAAAAGTGTATCCTAATACCTGTACATAGAGTAATAAAATGGAAACTCTGGCAGTCATAGGAATAGATACAGGGGCCCCTCTATAGTATCCCTTCTCTGTCTTAAAACTTCTGTTTGTCTGTAAGATTGGTACAGGCTAAAGGGAAGAAAAGCTCCTGTTTCACAATAACCACAGGTCCAGTCCTGACTTCAATTCAGAAACACAGAAGAACCCTGAAATTACTTATTTTTTAATTTAAAACTATAATTTTGGGGTTAAAGATGGAAAAACAATAGTAAATTATAATTATCATATAGCAAAAGAATTCAAACAAAATTTAAATTATCTTGTACTCCATAAAACTAGTGAAAAGAAGGCCATATTTGCTTTTAGTACAGAATCAGAGAGGGGAGGAAAAGTCTTCAAATCACTCTATATAAAAATTCTACAATAATAGTGACTTCAGTAAATATCTAAGGCAGTATTTTCATATTTTCCTGGAGTAATATTTTCCTGGAGTATTAGTTTTTGCTCCTTAAAAAAAACACACCAACCAAAAAAAACTACAAAATAACACCGAAAAATCCATGCCTCTTGATTTTCATTTTACAGAGAAAAATATGAAAAAGAAATGTATATTCTTAATTCAGATTGGTTGAATGTATCAACCTCAACTCTCTGCAGCCTAACTGGATGGATCAGCAAAGGAAAAGATGGACAGTAAGGAAAAGCAGAACTGACTTCCTGGGTGTACATAATACACTCTGATGCAGCACCAAGAAAAGAGTGCAGATTCCTTTACACTTTACTCATTTCATGACATCATTTGCCCAACCTGTCTCAGAGCTATACGTTACTTAATAGCCTGTTCAATTATGAGATATGTTAATGAGTAACTTGGGTGTGTTCATCCTTCGCTAAATTATCATCAACAGTTCATTCTGCATTTTACATTTGGTTTTCTCTCCCTATGTAACAAAGATTTCACACACTATCTAACCCCTGTTACCACATCTAGGGAACTGCTCTTTTTCTCCTTGGCCTATAAGGTGTGGCAGTCTCATACAGCATTATTTCCTAATTTTAGAAACTTTTTTCAAATACATAGTACTGTCAGTCTAACAAGAATTCTGAGGTTTCCTTTGGTAAACATGGCAGTGTGTTGAAGAAACCTAAGTGAACTACTAAACGGAGGCACAGACTGTCTACCTGCAGCCCGGGGATCCTGTGCTCCCTCATGCTTCTCTCCTGACTGGATGCCATGGTAACCATGGCACATCCCACAGCATACACTGCCACAGCATTCAGCTGAATCATAACAGATGACTGCATGTGCCCTGTAGGAAAAGAAGTCCAGATGAGGAACCTGGTCCAGAGGAGCAAGAAGAGAGAGAGGCCCAAACAATCAGGTGAGAAAGTACAACCATAGAAGAATATAGACAAAAATGTATTATGTCTAAAACAGTCCAAAAATGAAACTTTTAAGTTCAGTTAAATGTATGAATGTTTCATTTTTGGTTATTCCCACACTTACTATTTTTGCACTTTTCACTCAGAATAAAGAAACCTATATTGCGATATTTGCAAGTTTTATGGGATTAAATTTCAACTGTACTATCCTTTATTGAGTGTTTCATGCCATATGCATTGCCATAAGCATCGGACTGATCAGATTGGTGCTCTGCCTCTTAGTGGTGTACAGCTGATGCACAGATGGTCACATTTGTTGTAACAGACTCAAATGAGCAGCCAGTCATGAATCCATAATAAACTATTTACTGACTTCTTGAGATCTAGGTGGTGGCAAAATTCCTTTTAAAGTGTAGTGGTACAGTATTTATCCTGAAATTGCTATGGGAGCTCAGAGGTTTAGGCTATTTTGTTGTTGTTGTTCCAGCAACCATTATGAGCAAATGATTTGCTGCACAACAAAGATTTTCTCTATTCAAACTTTATTAATTAACTGCAAAGTAATTTTTCACAATTACAAAGAGGTGAACCACAGCCCCATTAGGTGCACAGTGCTAGAGTTCTACAATATTAATTTAGCCTATGGACATATATTTTATGTGAACTGCACACCTTTGAAAAACTTCCTGTCCTTTGCACGAATCAGGATACCACAGGCATACAACTAAAGGAAAGACTATTTTGACATTCTGTTAATTTCTTGGAAATCAGTATCTTCTTGTCCTTTCAAAAAAATAACAACTTTTCTAATGGATATTATGTATGTAAGAACTGCAGCATCAGGCTCAAATAGTAAGTCAAAGTTTCAAACTAGGCAAAAGAATGCAAAGTGCAGGTAGATAATAGGTTTCTTTAAAATTATTCATCCATACTTACTGTGTCCCTCTCTGGAATTCACGGATCATTATTCTTTGTAGCTCTTTTTTCTTCAGCGTAAGATTGTGGGATGAAGTCCACATTCTGAAATTACACACAAATATGTTAGAAAAATGGAGTGTTTGAAATCAATTCTAATGTTAAATGCAAAGGACATTCTGGGCTCATTAAGTAAAAATATCTCATTTAATGAGCAGGAAAGCACTGAAGCACACTGAACCCTGACACAAAGCAAATTATTTAAGTGATAAATTATATTTTATGGGGAATGTAAAAGTTAATAATACTCAGGGGTAAGGTAATAAATGCAGAGGTGTAACTAACTTCGTTGACTGCTTTACTTACAAACATGCCATATGTACCTGGTTACTTGAAATAGTAATAAAAGGAATTGGCAGAAACTCCTGGAACCAAAGATCCACAGAGAGACCTTTGTAGCATTCTTTTCCTCTAAATAATCTGTAATTTATTCTTGTCAAACTCATTATCCTCCTCACTCTTTCACTTTAGGGTATGTACCTCTGGTCTTTGCTTTTCACTTTTTGTCAAATATTTGATCTTCATTCATTAAAACTGAAACCTTCTTATCTACCAGAGAGGCTAATAAAATCAGTGCTCATTTACCTGTGATGATGCCCTAGAAGTGACCTGAAACTTTACTTGAAGAGAACAAATCTATGCTGAAGGAAAATAGTGGATCAACTTTTAACCTACTGCCCTTCTAGTCCATGCAAGTTCACTGGCACTGAATCTCCTACTCTTGCTGTCCTCAGAGATCAATGCAACAAACTGGCTCACTCAGGATACTGGTCACAGGTATATTAGAATAAGGATTGTTACCATGAATTTAATTATCTATGTTAAAATCCTTTCTCTATATTTTAATGGTGCAAAAGTGTTGATTAAACTATGTATCAGGTAGGGACCAACAGAGGAAGAGTAAACTCAACCACAACCACTTCTTGTGTCTATTTCCTTAGACTTAAAATGGAATTTGCATTATGAACACGGTCCTTTTTTTGTTTTTCCACAATTTTCTTTTGTATTTGCATTTCCAGGTCAGCAGGTAGTGCTTTATTCCTACTCATGCATCTGGGAAGTAAAGATAAATATGAAGGCATTGTACTGGGTGTTAGCCTGAATAAGTACAGTTTGTAAATGGATGGGACACTCACTCACACAGCATGAGCATCACATTCGTCAGTATCCTTCGGATGAGTTGCAGTACAAAAGCAATCAAATAGATGACAAAAGGATACAGATTTTTATTCACTGAATCAAAAAATTATCTACATATGTGCAATTTTTTTCTAGGAACAAGAGCCTGACATTCAATCCTTAATTAAGTCAACTTAGCCTTAACCTACTTTTTAGTTTGCATCTGTAAATAGTCTTGTGATGGTGGTCAATAGTCTTACAACACCATCCAAGTGAGCTCAAGCTCAAGTATTTCTAACCAGGACCTGGAAAAACCAAGCCTTTTTGAAAATATATTTCATTAAAAAAACACCCTTCATCCAAATTCTTCATTTAAGGTTGGGTCTTTTGATAATCTTAAGCCTCTTTTCCAACCTAAATGATTCCATGATTCTAGCAAGATAACAATAAAGATGATGTATGAGATACCATTTTCTAGCAGAAGTGACATGCCTGTGATAAATAATATAACTAGAAATACACCCTTTGGAAGACTACAATGATTATGCTGCACTACCTGTAAAATGACTGGTCTGTATGCCTGCAAAAAATAGCAATATAAGACTCATCCAGGATTATAAAGTTTCAAATAAGTGTTTATCCAGCATACTATCTCCTTATAAATCCGTAGATAACTTACTAAAATTATAATGCCTTTTGAGTCTGGACTGGATGATTCAGATTTACCAGGTGTTTCTGAGGTTCCAGGAAGCCTGTGTTTTGAACGGAAGCTGAATTTTATATCAATTTACCTTTTTGGAAATTTTAAACTAATCCAGTGACCCCAGGAGCACAGATTTTCAAGAAAAACTTTGACTTGTAGTCTCTGTGAGTTGAAAGTACCAAGTATTTCAGAAGACATAAGTGTTATCTTCTTGTGCACACATATACATATATGTTCATATATACATATGTATACATCAGAGCCAAAACAATTGTAAATTCATGGCATTAGAACAGTAATGAAAGCAACGTGTTCAACCATTGCAAAAGTATATTTAATTTTAATTTAGAAGTTAAACCAAATAGAGAAAAATAAGCATTGGACAAAAATACGTATATGCTTTAAGCATTATTTTAAATTTTTCTCAACACACTTAGTAGGTTAAATTAAAAATGTCAGGCATTAAAATCCAAAGCTCCAGGACATTGACAGCAGGGACATTTAAAGAGAGACAAAGAACAATTCCCCTCTTCAAAGCATGACTCTGCAGCCTATAGAAATATACTTGTGGCATGCCTAGAGAAGATCCTGCTAGGAGATAGATGAATGTTATTCTTGTTATTATGTTAATGTCTTCCTTACAAAGTAGATAATACAGCAAGTTTTTTCTGAAGTCTCTTTTTTAAACAAGCAACGTTGCACTTCTTTTTGGAGAACTTCAAAATGGTGCAAGGAGCAAGAGTTACATAAAGCTGGGAAGCTGAGGGACAGAAGGGCTCAGCATGTTCTCCACTGATCCTCCCCATGAACTTACTGCACACTTGATAACAAAAACCATGTCGTCTGCATCTTTCTAACCAGTAGATGTTGCTATCTCTACTTTGTCTCCAAATACTGCATTTATATTTTCAATTATGTGTAGAATAACTACTGTACTACTGCCAGTCTGATACTTTATATCACAAACACCCACAAGCATATTTGTTTTACACAGCACTTGAATGAAAAACATCCTGTAGAGAGGGCAAGCACAAGGGACTGAAAACAGAAAACAGCACTAGCAATGTGATTTAAATTAATTAAGTGAACGCTAACACCTTCAAGACATTGCATTACTGCTGCATACATTTAGGGGCAAGGACTATAATTTACATGTACAATATTTTTAATGTCATCTATTAATTAGATATATATGGTTATTCTGTTTAATTGAAACTGTAAATAAAAGATTTATTTGAAAATATATGCGGCAGTAATTAAAATGCTATTATGCTGACAGTGCCTTTCTTTGAGGAACTTGCAACATCTGTATGGACTGTGATAAGCATTGATTATCTGGAGTGATATAAATATTTGGGAGCTAATAACAATCAGGTAGGATTTCAGTGTATGCTATAGACAGCAGAGATAAATCACAGGAAACCTTGATCAAAGTCAGTTCGTGAATAAGTTTGTTTTTGTACTTAATGACTCAATATAAAACACACACACAGAAAACTCTTCGGAGATTTAAAGCACACGGAAATGCCATAAAGAAACATCCCATCCTGTGCAGCATTTCTGTACATCTGTAGAATCTCCCTATGCAGTGAGTAGGATGTCAGCACACAAAGAGGGGAACAAATTCAGTCCATCGAGTACTTACCATGAGCCTTTACCAGCATTAGATATTTCTTTGAATTACTAAAAAAAAATTTAAAGCGGAAAAAAGCATAGGTCTCATCTCTTCCCCTTGAGGAGGTTACTTTAGCTGTGCAACAGGTCGTCTGCAATTCAGTTCCCATTCAGACTAGGTCAGCTGCACCTTGGTTCTAAGTCAGCAATTTATTTATTTTGACTTACTTTTATTTATTACCAGAGACTGTAGTAAGGCTCCACACCACATGCTGTAGTCCTCACTCGGTGCTTTTCCCTTCCCTGCTCTGTTCTAACCTCCACCTTCTTGGTGGCTCTCTGGGTGATGCAGGCTCGAGAGAATCTTGGTAAAAGAGGCAAGATGGTCTTTAAGCAGCGGAGCTGAAAGGGCATGATTGAAAGCAGGATCCGCACTGTATGTTCACTGATGAAGAGTTTTATTGCTACTGTTTCTTTCTTTGGACATAAAGCTGGTTCCTGCCAGTAAGTGAAAGAGCACACCAGAAAGAGCTTGGGAAGAGTCAAAGCAAGGTTTGCTGATGGACGGGAGCAAGGGCTGAAATCCAGTGTCAGATCCTGAGTGCCAACACTGTGCCACTCTTGTTGAAGCCAGTGCTGGCACAAGAGCTGGGGCCTGGTGCATCAGTGGGATTCTGGCCCCATAATAAAATGGGAATATTTTGCTGACAACTACAGAATCAAGTTTATACTCTGAATGACTGTATCTAAACATGTGCCTGACTTAAGTGACTGAGAAGCCCTACTGACTACCCATCCCCACAGGACTTCCCACATTCTTGTGATCAAGAAAGAAGCCCAGTTTATGTAAACCTTTGCCCGTGAGTCAGGGTTGAGTAAACAAAGACTTTTCCATATTTTCTGCAAGCATTCCACTGTTAATACACAGCATGCAACATTTGTTTCTTATTAAGTTGTGTTTTCATTTCTTTGCTCTTTTAATTTAGGTCTTTCTAACACTTTTGTTTCTTTTTTTTGTTTCTTTTTTTTGCATTGCATTAAACTGCCTTCTTATAACCTCTGTACAGCTTTCTCTGTAATTGTTGTAACAATTTGTACTATTCCAAAGCACAGGGATTAATTGCGTCTCCAGTTATTATCTTGTCCTTGGTTCTTTCAGACTAGTGGTCTCTGAATTTTTTTTCAAAACATCTAGGAGGCTAAAAAGACATCATCTTCACAGTAGCATAAAATAATGTTCTGTAGACACAACAATGGATGTTTATTGCACCTTGCACAAACTACTTTAATTACCTTCAGATTACTGGTGCTATTCAAAAACATTCATTCACAGCTGAGAGAGTCCATGGACATTTACTGAAATTCTTTACAACAGACCGTATTTTATCCTAGGTTGCAGCACAGTGCATTAAAGTCTTTGCTTATTCAAAACCAGATTGATTTATACAAAGGAAACTTCAGATATTCATTTTGATTAGTTTTTATTATCTTAATATTATGATGGCTTTTGTTACTCTAAATTAAATTAACTCGTAGCAACATAACCAAACTGAACAGTGTAACTTACTAGGGCAAGAGCAGCATCACCATGAACATATTAAATCTAAGGGGGGTAGCACTTAGAACATTTTTTCTCAAAATAATTGGAAATCCAGCCATAGGTACTATACTGTTCACACACCCCAGTTTGTTTGTCAGCCAAAAGGATTAATATTATTTTCTGCAGGCATAGGATCTACAGTAGGGCTGAGGCAGCATGGTAGCACACATTACATGGGAGGACAGGAAGCCTAGGAACATATTTTAAATCACTGGTTGCTCCCCCTGCCATGTCCCTTCACAAGTGCTTCTGCAACAATAATGTTAATAGATTTGCACAGAGCACAAGAAAATCTGTAGAGGTGATTATTTGTTGCAGAACCACAGAGACAGAGCTGAGTGGGGGCCTTACTGGAGGGGATGCTGGGAGGGGGAAGAGGTCCTGGTGAGTACCACCACTCTGGCCACTTAAATGATACCAGTCAGTAGGGCAGAAAACAATACTAAAACATGGAAATCTGAATTTCCTACCCGATTTTTAGAAAATTCACAACAGACCTACAAAACAAATTTGCTTGGTGATACAAGTGCGGTTAACTACTATATCCTCTTCTAAGTTAGTTTCTTGGCACATTGTATTTCACAGGAGACTTGCATTTCTTGTTCCATTAGCATGAACAGTGCAGTATTGGTTAATTCTACATTTCAGTTATGATTTTATTTTCAACATTGAAATGTTGTCACTACCGACAGCTTCCCACCCTAAAACAAGGTGGTTCTTGCTCTTAAGATTCTAAGTCCATTGAATGAATCTTCTCAAAAACGTGGAAAGTAACTTCATTTGCATGGCATAGGGAGGTGGAAATTTACATAATGGTAGATATTTGCCTTTCATTTCTTTCTCTTGCAATTACAGAAATCTTCAAAGATTTTTCAATATGCTCAGTAACTCCTTTCTTACTCTTATGTTAATGATAGTTGTAATTTGAGACTTTGCTTTTGTAAGTACCAAAGATGCTAAATGCATTTGTTTCTAAACAAGAGCAAGTCTGTGACAAACTTATACTGAATAGCAAAAGAAGGTATAGGGGCTAGGAGACTGGAAATTAAAAAAAAAAAAAAAAAAAGCACACAAACAAAAACCAGCACAGCAGCCTATCTGAATGACCTTGATACAGAATCTCCTATTTAAGTATATATAAGGCTTCAGCTATTCATTCTGTTCACTTCTTTTGGATGATGCTACCACTATGAAAGAAAGAAATTTGTGCAGAAATAATTAGATTTTTTTCTGAACGAAAAAATATAAGTGACTTAGCAGTGGCATTACAAAATCTCATGTGCCTCCTCTGCAAAAGAATATGTACACAATTATAAATTTTTAATGTTTCTATCAAACATTGATAATAAAGGTTTTAATATTTATAGTTACCCATGGCCAAACTCTGAGGATTCCCTCTCCAGTAGGGTACACTCACAGAGGTACACATTGCCTTTGGGTACCACTGATTGGGACAGCAAGCACACGATGGATTCCCTTTGGAATACAGCACTGATACACAGCTCTTTTCAATCTTCTTAATATTCAATTTTACACATCCCTCTGTAATCATCATTATCCTGAATTCTAATGAGTTCTGTTTTTACACTGGGAGCTGTGTCTTTTAACAATCAATGTTATTAAAATGACCCTTGGTAGTGCATGATTCCACACTGGGGATTTTCAAAGCTATGTACAAAAATGTAATTCATTACCACTTTAAAATGGAATTTTAAAATCAGAACACCACTCTGTCTTGTTCAAAGCAGTTTCTCTAGCTTTGCACAGCTGCTTGGGCACACCACAGTGAGCATTTCAAGATTTCAGCTGTCTCCATGGCATCCCACAAACTCAGGGCAAAACAGGACATATGGTGCTGCAGTCTGGATAGCTCACAGATTTACAGACACCTGTCTGAATGCAGCCCAGGAAAAAACTGATTAAAGGGCTCTGGGATGCAAGGTGCTCCAGATTGTTTAGACCTTTTATTGCATTGTTATAACTTCATGGGAGTTATTTAATGATCTTTTAACCAGTTTTACTGCTTATTGTATACAAGAACCACCAAACCACTGGCACAGATAAAATATGTTAGGAAATTAGTTTGCTCTCACTTGCCCATCTAATTAACATGGGAATCTCTATCACACAAAGTATGCCCAGTACAATAGCAAGGACATTATACATCACCTTGTCACAAGTGTGTGAGCTGAGCACTAGGTTCCTAGAAGGGCCATAGCTGGGACCAGCTAAGGCACCAGCTTGTAGGGCTAGCACTGCATACATCTTGCTGAGCAAAACTGCAACAAGCAGATCTGTTATTCGCCTGTTTCTTACTAAGGAAGGGCAAACATGCTGGTTTAAGGGTTGTGTTCTAAAGATGAAATCAAGATACAAAAAAAAATTGCACTTTGAGATAGGCAGAGAGAATAAACAAAAATCAAACAGTGCATGAGGGATGTTTTCATATGTCTGTCAAACTACACAGAGGAAGAAATCTGCTTTATTTTATGGTGCTGTTTTGGATTTTTTTCATTTAAACCTTAGCAATGGAGAAGATTAGTAGCTGCTGTGCAGGTAACTATTACTTACAAGCCTGCTACTAATAAAAAAACTGCTCAGAGCTAGCAGAAAGGGCACTTGACAATATAAAACAGAGTAGGGTAAATATAGACCTCTGAAAATCAAATAAGGAAACCTTGAAACTCCTTACCCACCCTGCAGTTTCAGCTCTAATTTGTTCCGTCCTGAAGCAGAGTTCAAATATTTAAAAAGTATAATATAAAACAGAAATCCCAGGCATCCCATATTCAGCTGCAGTTTCCTTTTCTCCTAAATGTCATGAAAGGAAAGCCTAAGAAATCAAAAGATTGTTTCAAAAACAAAGGAAAAGAATGTTCATACCAGAAGAACATGGTGTCTGCTCAGTGTGAAAAAACATTTCCCCTTTGACTTATTTCCATTATTGAGAGCAAATAACCAAATTAGTCCCAATGGTAGAGTTAAAGTAAACAAGGGGAAAAAAAAAAGAAAAAAAATTGCAACTTGCAGTAGCATTTAGGTAGAAACATTTATCTGTGTGACAGTAGGAAGATCCTTAACATAGAGCTGCATCACAAAGGCCTGCTTTGAAAGAAAAACTCTACAAATAAATCTTTCAGCACAAAGCTGTAAGGGAAGTTTAAGGGAAGTTTGCCCATGGAATTTAATTATACCCCTCCTTTTGTGCTTATGCATTTAGATACTGCTACCAATTATGTGATTTCTATTTTTGTTAAACTCCATCTCACTCAGTGACCAGGCAGACTACTGCTATGGAGGTGAAGAAGATTTCTGTGGCAGAGAAAATGACCCTCATCATCCAGACCCCCTTCTCATTATGCCAGAAAGCAAGAGATTAAAAAAATGGCAGAATAAGAGGCAAAAGGATGATGTCACAGTTAAAGTAATGTGATGGTGTCACAATGTCCTGAGGTAACACAATGATGTAGATCAATTTCATTGTATTATACCTCACCTTGAGCAGGTTGCCACTCTGTACCTAGCCAACCTGAGTAAACAAACCTACAGGTTTGCTTTGTTCCCACCCTTCCCCTTGCCCATGCCTGTGTTTCTCAATGATCAGCCTATGGCTCAGGCCAGTTTGATGAAAGCAGAGTGTGTGCTCCCAGGTGCAGGCTACAAGTACCCGAGACATGATCAGGGAAATGTGGGGCTCACCAGCCTAGGACAGCAGCAGCCAGAGCTTCTCAGCTTCTCCCACTCCCTGTGCTGATGACTGAAGTTATAGCAATTTTTAGGGCATTTATCCTTCAGCAGATATTTAGCATGTCACAGGATGGAGCTCTTGGTCTTGTCACTTAACAGGCCCTATTCTAAAAGACAGATCTGAGGTCAGGTCCTAAAGAATGGGAAGAGCCTCTAAGCCATTTTAAAGTTAAATTCACTGTAGTGGTTTAGTAATCTGTAAAACAAACCTGGAGGACACAAATACTTTCCCATAACTGTCAAACCAGCATAGCTTCATGACTTACAACTCCTTTATACTAGTGTAACAGGCTTAAACCCAACCCTGTGTCCTTGTCTGAAGTACAGGTATTCTGCAGTCATTCAGCTCTTCCTCTAAGAAGAGCTGAATCTGTAGTTTAAGAAGTCCCAAACAGCTTTTTCTCTAATTATTGTTTCACCTAAACAGGAATGAGTTTTCCTTGAGATATGTGTTCTGTGACAATTAACCTAAAAAGGCATCGTGGAAGAAAATCCAACATTAGTGATCATTTAAAACTCTCTGTAGAGAAAGAGCATTGCTCAGTCTAGAAGACAGTATGGCCACATTTCTGTAGGCTCATTTGGAATAAACCCTCATTAGTCCTTTTGCAATCATTCTGTGAAAAGGAAAAAAATTACTGGCAACTGTTTTAAACAATAGGATGCTTGCCAGTCGAGAACTTTATTATTCAAATTCAAGTTTCAGTATATCCTCTTCATATATCTTCCTAACTGAAGAAACTGGTATCATTTTTAGTATTCAGGAAATTATAAAGAGAGGTGTATTTACTGCCACTTCATACGACTGCAGCATGGTTAACAGCCAAATAAAAACTGGAAAATGTCATTGCCTCATTGATCAGTATTGAAAATCCATGGAAACAAGAAAGATTGTGGACATCAGCATTTATTATCCTACAAAGAACACTTACTTTGTCTAAATTACTGTAACATAACAATTTACTTGTTTGTTTATTCTTAGGGAAAAATCAGACCCCAGGAGACTGTGTTACAGTAGCGGCTACTTAAGAAACACATTCAATAATCAGTAATGACTTGTGAAGTAAAAACATCCCTGAATGAAATTCACATCTGCAAAGCTTTAAGAAAGACCAGGTCATATATATCAATTGTCCCTCTTAAAAATCTAACCTGGTTTATGCAGTTTAATGTTGGAAGTAGATGGAAAATAATAAAAATATGTGAAAAATTATCTTCTTGGAAGTCTGGTTGCAAAAACATAGAAGTAAGCAGTTACTAATGTTGCTAACGTGTTGGGGTTTTTTAATAATAACCTAAAAATCATGAAAAAAGAAGAAAAATTTAAGTTTCACCTAAGATTACTTAAAAGTTAACTCGGGATCATATTGCATTTCTTGTTTTCCTGATTCACAAATCATCACTGCACAAAGAAACACAGGTGGTCAGTCCCCTTGGGTTCACATCAAAGGGGCCACCATGAAGCCTTAGATGTTATTCAAAAGCAATCTGAAACTTGTCTC
Source organism: Florisuga fusca (assembly GCA_038090715.1). Classification (NCBI taxonomy): domain Eukaryota; kingdom Metazoa; phylum Chordata; class Aves; order Apodiformes; family Trochilidae; genus Florisuga; species Florisuga fusca. The sequence goes on from JAAWXA010000008.1 coordinate 8,485,058, forward strand.
TGACTGTTTGTCCCATCTATTGTACTCCACAGGGTCATCTTTAAAGGACTGTCTAGCTTGAAAAAAATTTTTTTTAAATCTTGTAAAAGATAAGTTTAAACACTGCTTCATAACTGTTGACTGTTTCACAAATGACCTATTTTCAGAATACTCGAATTATAAATTATGCTATTCTGAAATTATTTTTACATAAAGCAACATTAGATGCCCTCAGATACAAGAAGAAATGAAGCTTTGCTAAATGATGGTTATATGTCTCTAACCATTTCTATAATACATATCATCCATTGTGTCCACAGGAAATACACAAAATAGCAAAAGGAAAACAAGGCAAAAAAATGGATTTCAGAACAGATAACTCTTCTCATAGCTTTTACCAAAAAATCCAGATTACTGCAAAATAGGGAAAAAACGTTTTATTCCTTGGATAGGATAAATTTTAACTTTTGGAGTTTTATTCTTCAAAAATATAAAAGTTTTATAAAAACTTGTTTCCAGAAGCAGTGCACATGAAATAGTGTTTAACTGTACATCCTACACTCATGGAGGTTTTTTCTCTGTGGGTTTTTATGTTAGCACTTTGAAGACTCTACCAACATTGTGCCTTAGTATATGTGAATTGCTTGAAAAGATCAAAGTCTTATTAAGTCCCCAGTTATTCCATCAATACCAACAGGATGTTTATAAACCATGATTCATGTTGGCTATACCAAGAAGAGAACACAGACTCACAGTTCTCAGTGATAAACAAAGCCAACAACATGCTTCAGCTATGGAAAACTGATTAAAGAGTTATGGGCAAGCTGTCATAGGAAGGAAAACCCAACAGGGCTTCCCAGTTTTAATAGACAGGCAGGAAGCTGACTGCAGAACAATTTCAGGGTGTCTAACTTCATTCTTTGCACAATAGAACAATCTGATAAACTCTCTAGAGAGAATTTACTAAACCCCATAATTATTCATATAGAGTGAAGGAATTTTTTTCAGCAAACAATATATTCATCAAATCATCAAATCTGATTTTCAGAAAAAACCTTTTTAATTATTTCCAAAATTACAATTTTCCCTAAAAATAAATGAGGGTGAAAATAATAAAACTGAAAAGGCAGCAATCTCTGCCTGGCCAGCAGGACCCCAGAGGTGAAAGCACTTCTCCACAGAAAGCAGATTTGAATTCCTCTTCTGCTCAAGGAGCCTTCAATCCATGACTCCCATCTACTCAGAATGGATTCAAGACAGTAAGTTAAAGGGAAGTCTCACTGTCTCTTGAAACATACAAAACATTCACATATTCACCAAAACAAAGAGAATTGGTTTACTTGTCCTATGGTTCATGTTATCTCTAGGGAAGTAAACTCCAACTGAGCTGAGACATTTTAGATAAGGGGAGAATTTGACCACTAGTTTTGATTTCCTGATGACATGCTAACGTTACAAATTGTAAACCTTTAAGACACATGGCTGAAAGTCAGTGGAAGGCAGCCCAACATCAATCCTTTGATTTTCAGGTCACTTTAAAAAAAACAAAACAAAAAAACAGCAAGCTCAAAAAATTGTTTAGCAAGGGAAAATAGAAAAGGAAATAAGCAAAGAAAACTTTTATTACGAAGTATGAAATTGAAATTTTCCAGTTTTCCAAACTTATTCTTCAGGAACTGGAATATGAAAAGTTTTGCAGCTCTGGAAGAGGGGCACTGCAACACTACTCTAAAACAAAATCAATTTCTGACAAGATTCTTCACCACTTAAACCAAAACAGCTTAGACATATACTTCTCATGTAGTTTTAAAACCAGGCTTCTATATGCTACACAGTGGATGCAGCACATTCCTGCAGAAATACCTCATGTATAAATGTTAACTGCAGCTTCTAACTCCTTAACAAGTATTGCATCCCTCCTACACTGCAAACGCAATCAATGCGTAAGTAACATTATAGGAAATGTATGTAATTTGTATTACTGAGTTTGTATTTTGTAGTAAAAAATATTTCATAATGCATCTTGTAAGATTTTGTAATTTCAGTGTTTCAGAAATCTCTTTTTAGATCACAGAGCTTCCTCATTATAAAGTCCATCTGATTCCACTGAAATCAATAGAGATTTTTTTATATACTGATGGTAGGGAAGTGACAATCCCTTAATAGAAATTAACTAATATAAGAATCATGTTAGAATCAAGTGTAAATCTTAGTAAAAACAGGTAGTGTAGCAAGAGCCTGGGCATTTTTACTCAATCAAATGACTGTATGTGGTCAATGCTGACAAATGAAATATCAGAAAACTCTGTTCTCTACATTTATTGTATTGCCTGAAGCACCTAAATTGACCTCTTAGGAGGGTAAACATCCTGTCTGTCCAGTTGACTATGTAGTCAATACCAACTGGAGCACAGGGATTTTTTTCCAGCCTAGGAAAGTAACCCCTCATTGAGACTAATTAATTTTGAAAAAAACATCCAGACTATTGATCTGAGGTTTGAAAAGACTGTTGATGTACAGTAGTCAGCTACACATGAATGAAAAACATCTTTGAGAGAACTTTAAAGAAATGAGAAAAATGGTGTTTATAGGCTGAATTTCACTGCTATGCAGTTGCCAGAAATGGAGAATCTGAGATTTTTTTCAAATGCTTTCAACTTCACAATTGCTCAGAAAACCCTATGATTTTCTACAAATCTTAATTGAACAGATTTTTGAGATCTTTACTGAAGAATTTGTGACACGAGGAAACAAAAGCTTATGAGCTGTCTTGTTTCCCACCCTGACAAGGAGTTTATCAGTGTTAGGTGCAGAAGTTTGGTTTGTCTGATATCTTAAAGGTATGATGCCCCTACAATCTATGAACAGGATTAAAGCATGGATGTCTGGTAGTTCCAACAGCCAAAGTCTTTGCTAATAAAATCTTTTCAAACACTCATGTTCTGCTCTGAGATACATGTGCAGCAAGCATCTGTTTAAGTCACTAGTGATAAAACATTCCTTGCCATATCAAAAAATATGTTGTCAACACATCCAATTCAACTTTTTTTCAGAGGATGTGATCAATCATAGCAGCGAACTACTCAAGAAAGAGACAGTGAAGCACTTGCAAACACACTGGTGTCTCTCCAAATTAGTGCAGCTGATAAGTTTAGCACAGGGTTTAGGATGGGGTTCAGCCCCAGGGCCTGTGCAACAGGAAGACCAAGAAGGGCCAGCCCAGCATCCCCTTCAGCTGTAAGCTCAGTGGGTATGTGCATCATCCACATCTCCCTCACCTGGGGCAGAACCAGGTCCTCTTTCAATGTAGACATTGCAGCTGGTCTAGGAGTCTTCATCAAAACCTGCAATGCTCCCAGCCAATGAAGGATATTTTTGCATAAGTTGTCCCCATGCCACGGACAGTCCCAAAGCTCCCTGGAAGATTTTAAGGCAAAACCACAACAACCCAACAAAGATAAATAACACAGAGAAGCCAAGTTGGACAGCCAGACGTCATGCACTTCCTCATTGCCATGGTGGATGGGCAAAGGGGGTCAGCCAGGAAAAAGAGAGAAAAATAGCACAAGTTCTGCAGCAGCTGACCTGGTAATACTCTGCAGCATGTATGAGGTGGGATGCACCTCGAAGGACACAACAGTTCAGTTCTTTTCAGGCTATGAAACACCTAAACAGAATTAACTTTGAGAATGTGGTTAAGGAAGACCCTTTGTCAGATGTGGCCTGAATGCATTTTTATGTGTGTTGGAATTTCCTGTCAAATTATAGGAGCTTTTAACGGAAATGCTGACAGAACCTTAACCACTGCAGTGTGAACAAATGAGTAACAATAGACATGTTCTTCTTGCTAGTAAAGTTTTATAGCCTTGAAATTCAGTGTACAATGTCTATCAATTCCAGAGAATTTTTGAAAGAAAGGCTTTATGGTGCTTTCACCATCCTATAATGTGAAAAACTAATTGTTCCAGGGTTTTATTAGCAGGCTTTCAGAGATACCTTTAGATTTTTTTTTACTAATATTTTATGTTTTCTGTTTATAGAAGTATTAAAGACATAAGCACAATTTCAAAAGGATGTAACATCTTTTCTGGCTTGAGAGTGAACAAAATATCCAATTTTTTATTCATTTAACTAGAATCATTACTTACATCTCAAGTTCATCTTTTTCTTTGATTTTACACTACATTTCCCAAAAGGTTTCTCCATTAATATTAACAGATTTATGAATATCATTATTCTGATTTATGTATTTTCAATATATTTAAGGCTATGTCAATATTAAGTTATATGTCCCTTGTGAGCACCTTCTACTGAGTGGGAGTTAGAAATATTTTTAAACATATGATACTGAGAAGGACCACTTTGGGCTCAGAGGCAATATACTTATATAACTAAGCTGCTTAGCCAATCAATTAGTTTAATTACCAAGTCTGCTTTTAAAAAAAAAAAACCAAACAACACATTTCCTATCAATGGGACAAATCACTTTTCAGATGATCAAACCATTATGACAGAACAGAATAAGTTCTTTAAGGACATACAAGATGTTGTGAAGACAACATACAAAAGGACATTCTGTGTACCTGTTACCTTTGTGGGGTCTGAAGCTGCTCTACAGCTTTCAGAAGGCCACAGTAGCCTTGCCTGGACCCAATACACTATGCTGGTCACCTAGACCCCACATCTATCCTACTGCCAATTTAATTCCCAGTCTCAAAGAAGTGAAAGTAACTTGTATGGGATGAAGGACACAGCTCCACTACTGCCAGAATTGGGTTCACAGAATCATTCTTGTTGGAAAAGATGTTCAAGGTCATAAAATCCAACCTTAACTTAACTCTACCAAATATTAACCTAACTCTACTACTTTGGTAGTGACCAAAATACATTCCCAAGCACCACAGCTGTATGTCTTTTGAACACTTCCAGGGATGGTAATTCCACCACCTCACTGGGCAGCCTTATCCAGTGTTCAATTACCCTTTCTGTGAAAAATTTTCTTCTAACAGCCAATTTAAACCTCCCCTGTTGCAACTTCAGTCTATTTCCTCCTGCCCTGTTGCTTGTGGCTAGGGAGGAGACACTAGCCCCCATCTTGTTACAATCTCTATTCAGGGAGTTGTAGAGAGCAGTAAGGTCTCCCTGCAGCCTCCTTTTCTCCAGGCTAAACAACCCCAGTTCCCTCAGCTGCTGCTCCTCAGAAGGTTCATTCTCTGGACTCTTCACCAGCTTTGTTGCCCTTCTCTGGACTCTCCCCAGCACTTCAATGTCTTGTAATGGGGTGACCAAAACTCAAAGCCTCACCAGTGAAGGAAAAAAAAAAAAAAAAAAAAAAAAAAAGTTAGGATGTGCAGTCTGTAAGGGCTCTTGCCATAACACATTGCTTGCATCTGAAAGTGCTAAACCTGCAGCATAACATTCCCCTATTTGTATGCAGACACAAAAAGCAATTTTTGTTTATTTTTTTAATGGGGCTGATTCTCATCATGAATTTCAGATGCAGATTCCAGTACAGCAAGTTAGTTCTTGGCCTATCTCTATCAATATCGTTCACAACTTGTTTACATATAACAAGTGCTGTATATTGATGCATTATTGATTTTCATATAGCCATGTTGTAGAGCTAGTATGAATTCCCAGAGGGACTTCCCTTAAATAGGTCCTGATGACTCGGCTACACAAAGAAACAAGGTAACAAAGCTTATTTTTCAAGCAGAGAATCCATGGTGTGTGAACAGAAGAGTTTCGTTCTCTTTGCAGAAGATTTGCATAACACTAGAATCGATTGCTTTGCTAATTACTCTGCTCGTCTCTTTCCTATTACTGTGTCAATAAAAGCTGGTGTGGAAGCATTTCAATACCATTGACTTTTTTATTAAAATCTAGTTTTATGATACTCCTCTTGCAAACCTTTCTACGTACATCGTGAAAATGATCAGAAAATGTGTTGGAAGGAACTCACATGTACAGGGGCAATCAATTCTTCAGAAAGAACACCCCTCCATGGACACACACCAGCGAGCCCACCAGAAAGTGATTAATGCAAATTGCTTATTAGGGCAATGCATGGACATTGCTTCCTATCTTGTTAGGTGAGTTGCAGCTTTGTACTTCTGCTTTCCACGCTGACCTCCCACTGCCTGGCCTCTCCAATTCCCAGGCAATGGTCTTGTTGAATTTTTTTTTTTAAATAAATAAAAACACCCAACAAAAGAGAGCAAATGCAAGTTCTTCCAGGAGTACCCATTCACTCCTGGATGCTGAAACAAAAACTTTACAAAGACCTGGCAATCTTCTCTAATACTTTCATTTAGCTTTTTGTAATACAATATATGAATTAATCTGTTCCCCTGACTCCCTTATCATACATCAGGTCCTCATCACAAAAGAGGTCTGCCTTCTACTCTCCAGTCTCCAAACATGTCAAGACAAAATAGTTCTGTCTGCAACTGTCCACATCTATTCTGATAAACTTAGTGATATTTCTAAAATAAATTGTAAATAAAATTTATGAGAATTCATTAATTATAAATTCTAGATTGCTATTAGGCAGAGCTAGAAAAGACCTTACCCATTCAATGAATGACAGAATTTCTTTTCAAATAGAACATAAATATATCTTAATAGAAGAAGAAAAATCCCACAGCATCACTCAGGATAAGTACCTGCTAATTTTTGAAAGTTCAAATTGAAACAAATTGCATCAGGAGGTTTCTAGGGAAGATCACAAGACAGTTTTAACTACATGAAACCTGGATTTTCATTGCTTTAAGATAACTGAATTACCCATCTGTGCTCATTCTTCCCCTCTCTAAGATGCATGTGCCCAGGACAAATACCAACAAAGCACAATGCTCCAGTTTTCCAGTACATTTACTGAGTCATAATCCAATATCCTCTGTACCTTCTAATTACCAGAAAAGGCTGGGGTATAAAATTTTTATATGCATTATTCTAAATACTCTTCTTCTATATTTGGCAGCAATAAGCACTGAGTTAATTTAAGAGGAAGTATCTTTTTTACAATAAAACTTTATTGTTAAATAACTTGGCCACAACAAGCATTTCCTATCATTCTGTTGTAATGGTGACACACATTTGCTTTATTAAAAGAAAATACACCAGGCAAAACAGCAAGACCTATGAAAAGAATCAACTGTGCTGCAATTTATACATGCCCTGTGTTAGCAGAAATAGGCCCTGAGCCCAGAAATCTTAATCTGGGCTTTACACAGTGGTACACATGACAATGCACATGTGAAACAAGCAATAGGAATTACAGCACTGCTCTGTGTTTGACAGCTACTGACTGCTGGCCCTAAGCTGCCAGGTGACCCATGAGCACAGACCCTGGGACATCAGAGATGTTTGGCTGTCAAGAGCCTCCTAGGAAGGAAGGGGAAAAGTATAGTCTAGCACTGCCTTCTGCACAGAACTGTCCCTGTTAGAAAAGACCTCTAAGACCACTGAGTCCGACCCTTTTTTAATTCTTCAGCTGTGTGGGACATGATCCAACTTCCAGTTTTCAGCCTGTCTTGTCAAGGGACATCAGCTGTCTAGAGGGAGCCTTTCATCATCTCTAAGGGCAAAAACAATCTTACCCTTTGCAGTGAAAGCACTTATTGAGTAAAACTCACCCTCTAAATTTGAGTCATCTCCTTTCTCATACTAGGAAATTACTCTTATACTTAAAATTATGATCCCTACAAGCCTCTTTCTAACCATCCTCTTTTTCACTGCTTATATTTTTAATACACTGTTTCCAAGACATTAAAGCTGGAGGAAAGTATGATGAAATGGAAATTCTTTTGGAGAAATAGGGAAATACTTTTGAATTATCGAAAGCAGACTGCTAACATCAAGATTTCCTTCAGCAATCCAAGAATCAGGTGTGCCATATAAGCCATCAGTCTAACTCAGTCACTAGAGACTACGTCTCAGTAATTCACCCCACTTATCTTAGTGAATGACTGAATTACCATAATTCACTTACTGAAGGTACCTTTCTCTCTCTGTTGACTATAAAGTGTAGCTGCTGAGGACAGGTCACACGCCAAACTTCAGACTGTTCATATTAAGCAAAATAAATCTGTGTGTCCTTCAGGACACTAATTACCTGGAAGGCAAGTAACAAGAGGTTCTTCAGAGGTCAAATTCCCTGCTATGGGGAAAGGCAAAATTTGACCAAAATGGGAATCAATCTCATCTTTACAAAAATAATAAGAACAACGAACAAGGGTGCAAAGTAATTGTACTTTTCCTGATGAGCATTAAGTAGCAGTGCAGACAGTATAGAACATGCAAAACTTAGCTTTAACATCAGTGAATGTCTTACTAAGCACCTCATAACACGTGCAGTTTCAACCACAGCAGTAAAGATCCAGTAAAACAAAGTGAACCCCACTACAGTTTGCCTAATCATCAGCCAGAGCAAATCATGCTGCTGTTTGTCTCATGTCTCTCTTGCTGTACTGAAGATTAATATTTTCCTTTTCATAAGTCCAATTGCAAAAAAAAAAAACCCCAAACAAGACACAAACCTAAAAAATTTGTTTTCAACTTTGTGGTATCAGTAGGGAAACAAAGCCACGATAAAAAGGACAAACAGGAACCCCACACCTGACAACAATGAAGAATCTTGCTTTCAAACATCACACAATTGGCTGACACTTTTTTTTTTTTTCTTTTTTTTAATGGACTCGCAGCTGCGTGACTCATTTCTGCATGTTTTGCCTGCCTTAGCACTAAGTGGACTGATGTAAATAGGAAGTGATGAGGAAAATCAATTCAGGGCAAACACATTTTTTTCAAGGCTGTAACAGGAAGAGATAGGAAGCCCAGGAAGATACTTGATAGACATTCAACTCTGTAGAAAAGAGGAAGCAGCATGTTGAAGCACTAAGCTGGTTATTTTGAGTTGCTGAACGGAAACGGGATACAACACAGAAAGGATGCAGATAGGATGCATTTTGTTGCATAGCAACCCAGGGAATAGAAGCTCCTGCATGTAACTGGAGACCAGCTGCTAGCACGAGAGGGAGAGAAAAAACACGTGTTTGAAAGGGAAAAGGAAAAAAGTGAAATACTGAAGAAGGAAGTTTAACTACACCATGAGTCCTGGCCAAGTCACCTCTGGAAAAAGTTTAAGGGATAGAAAAACTTAAGTAGCAGTCATTGTGTGTGGCTTCCTAGTACTGTATCTTTGTGTTGAGTCTGTTCTTACGGAACCAAATTAGGCTTTAGGGTAAAACAGGAAAACTGCCAGGGATGATACTGCCAATTAATTCATTTCCACTCAAGTCAGATTGCAATTTCCTTTTTTTTTTAAACAATATTCACTGAAGAAACAGCATCAACTTTTAACATCACCATTTGCCACAATGTTGCAGTATATCAACTAGCCTCAGAGTAACCTTGCACCGGAATAATATTCAGTACAACAACCCCAACTCTTGGCACACCACAAATGTCATTTTTCTCACATGACCAAATGTGATATACAAATAAAACATTTATGTATTCAAATTTTTAAAATTCTAGACTGATTTCACTAGTTTCAAGTCAATTTTGTTTTCAGGATTTCCTCTGATACATGAAGGAAAAAATTAGAGCATAGGATTTATTAAGAAAAGGAAGGGGGAAAAATTAATTTGGAAAAAGAGATCTGCAATTAGCAGGTGTGGTGAGGAAAGAACTAGGAAAAGAATGGGAACCTGAGCCCTGCCAGATGCTTCTGGAGCTCCTGGTTTTACCTGAGAGTTCTGGTCCTGAAGCAGCTGATACTTATAACTATTGAATTCTGGAGGAGACATGAAGAAAAGGGGACAGGAAGCAGGACAGACAAAGTGAGGCTCCACTGCAGGAGCATGCCAGTTACTGAAATGCACATGCAGCTTAGGAAGGAGGAGTCTCCAGACACTTGGGTAGTCTGGAATGCCTCATTCTCCAGACTTTGCTGCTGATTCTGCTCCTCTTGGCACCCACCTGAGAAGTGCTGATCTCTGCCTTTCCACATGGCTGTGGCTACAGGGAATACAATTCTCACTTCTCCCCATCATTGTCCCCCAGATGAGTTCACAGCACACCCTCACATACAGTTCCCTGATACTTCAGTAAAAGGCAAAATCCAAATAGCTCGTGTTTTGCTCATTTCAATTTTCCTTTTTTTTCTAATACATTATAAATACATGTATCTCAGATGAGCTCACTGTTATTTTCAGTCATACAGAGTGCAATTATTGAGGAGAAAACTGTTTAACCATCATACTAAATTTGTGGCCAGGTACCATACTGTACTGAATAGTTTCTAGTGACATTACAGTGTTCCTTGGAGTCTGTTTTTCCTTATCCAATCATTCATATGGAACTGGCAGTGGTCTTCCATGACCTTCTCATACTGCTTCTCGTACATACTTACCAGGAACTACGTGCACCCTGGAAATTCCTTCTGGAAACTTCTTGTTCTCCAACTGAGGCATTTTTCCCTGTCCTAAAGGGAAGCATCACCTTCTTACTGCCAGGTGAGTGTAAAGCACCAGAGGTCTGGACAGAACCTAACCCAGCAGAAGAGGACTCTAAGTACCATCAGACTGGTGTCAAGAGGCCTGTGATATTCTCCTGCCACATTATAAATTTGGAGCATTGCCTCCATTTCCCACCTCATCTTCAGCCTGACTTTCTAACCCATGAGCTCTCCCAGGCAGGGATGATTTCCTACTAAGATCTGGTCTAGCAGTCAGTGCTTTATATGCCCCTTAATACCTGTGTGTCAGATCTACTTATATCAAGTGATATGAGACTATGCTTCAGCATATGTCCTGGTTTAAGTACTGCAGTTTATGCCACCAGCAGAGTTCATCCCTGAGGTTGCACAAGCAGATTATTGTATGCAGGTGGCAGCATAAGCATCTACTTTTGAACACACACATCAGCACATATAAAAATCATAATACAAAGTGTTCAAAGTAACAGCAATTATGAGAAATTGGAATGAAACCAAGTACTTGTTAAAATTAGCAGCAAAACTCACACTGATTTCTCTTTAATAAGTCTCTCTATTGCATATGCATCTGAAAAGACAAAATGTTATAAAATGACTTTATTGGTTTATTTCAGAAAAGAAAATCCTGAAAGTGTCCAAGAGATGCTTGGCCGGAAGAACATTAAAAAACATTCAAGATAATTAGATTCCCCTTGCAAGCCTGTAACTTGCATTTCTTTACTTCACAAAGTGTTTCTCCAATACAGATAAAACAGCAGAAATCTTCTGATGCTTGCAGAGGGAGGAGGACTTCTCATGTCCTGCCATACTCTGAAATGCCATGTGCCTCAAGGAAGACAAGTAAAGCCTGCAGTAAGGCTCCCCACAGAGGTACAGCCCAGTTGTGTGCAAGCCCAGGGCCAGATATCCAGCTTCCAGCAAAGTAGAAAAGCTGTGACATGTTTCTATACTACTATCACATTTGGGTTCCTGCTTTCGTGAAAGAATTCTCTCTGATCTCATTCTTTCACTCATTTTTATTATTGCTTTTGCAGTTTTGGTGAATTTGTAAAATGCCTTTGTCCTGCCTGGGTGCTGCACAGCTGGACTGCCAAATGTGAAGCAACCCAGATGTGAAGCTGAGCTAGCAAAGAGGAAAGTTGTACCAAATTGCTTGCACTGAAAAAGGAAGAGTAATAAATACAATAACTTGTACAAAGAAACAGAAAAATCTGGTAATAGTTCAGTGTTTAAAATATCTGGGACTTGGCCACCTACAAGTGATTTTGTCAAGCAGCATTACTGAGCCCTTACTGAAACCAGTTGGAAGGGCCAGAACAACAAACACCTACAGAAAGCAAACCTCAGCACTGTTTTTTTCCTTCCTTTCTTCCAGCCACACATGCCATTGACCCTACCCCCATTCAAAAGAAAAAAAAAAGAGAATTGTTGCACAGCTAGAGGAAATAATCCTGATGGTGTTCTCTGGGTTCATATTGAGTTGAGAAAATCTTTGGTAGAGGTCACTAATGATTCTGTAATGCTCAGCTGCCCATGGGCAGTAAAATGCTTCCTAAGTAACATCTCCTGCCATATGCTAATTATATAATACCACTATATATTTTTATTCTCTAGCACACCATAGGCTGCAGATTATTGTAGTGTGACAGATGGCAGGAGCCACCCTCTTGGCTAGCAGCATGTACAGATCCTTAATGGCCCTCAGGAGAAACCTTTATGTTAAGGAAGGTAGGCTTTCCTGCACTCCTTTTGGGAGCAGCAGGTGTTTGCCACAGCCTGAGAGAGGTACTGGTCCAGACTAAAGACTGGTCCAATGAAGGCCAAGAGTTCTGACATTAGATTGTCATTCTCCAAAATAACAGCAACATTGAAGAAGAGCAGGGTGGTCCATCCAGCATTTGAGACATGTGGGAGGTAGAGGATACACCCAAATCAAGCAATGATGCATCATAGAGTCATAGAACATCTGTATATCCACGTGCAGTCTGCCCTGACACTGATTACAGAGTAAAGGAAATTGATTGGGAATAGAAGAAATTCATCAGTCCTGTGGCAACACATTTGTCTTACAGGAAAAAAAAGATAGTTTGCCTTGTAAGGAAAAATTTTTTCTTCAGAGCCTGTATAGAGTGCACAGCATGGTCAGACGAGTTATTTTCATCATATACCACTGTCAAGTAGTCCCTGTTCTACCAGTACCAATGGCTGTATGATTGCTCAGCAGTGGAGGAATTCAGCTCTTCCATGGAAGACTGTGGAAAAGCCTTCTCTATGAGTTGACAGACAAAATTCATCTTTTACCTGCATAAAGACCATATTGCAAGCAAAACACTTGCTGAAACTGAAATAACACGAAAACAACAGTGCCAAGCCACTACAATGGTACAATTAGAATTAATTGTTTCGAATTTAAAGTGTATGCTCCCTGTACTTAGCATCTGGTGACTTTAAAGGTTTAGCACAGCCTCAGGTATTTTGCTGTATCAGAAATTAAAGAGAAGTTAATAAAGTTAACCTTAATTAGAAAGCACATCACAACATGACTAGAGCAGCCAAAAGAAAAGGATGCCCTAAACTTCTTTGTTAGCTAGGTATTGTCCCAAACTGATGCCAAGACAGCCCAAGTAGAACACATTTCTAAACAGAAGACATGGCATTTAATTGATGAAAAAAACATGTTTTTTTAGTGAAGTTGAAAAGAAAGACATTTTCACCTGAACAGAAGCAAAGTCTTTTAGCTGTTGTGAAAAGAGAGCATTAACATGAGAGAGACAGAGTAGGCTTGCATAGACTGTATGTAAAGACATTTTGAAGAGCTGTCAGAGTTTAAATAAGGTTGAATTCTCATCTCTGGTGATCTCAAAGCAAATAAGGGAAATAAGCATTTGTAGCTGTTTTATTGTTGGTTTGTTTTTTTTTAACATACACTTCAAAATTTTGCATATTTCTGAATTACATGAGAATCACGTGGCAATTTGGTAATCATTAGCAAACCCTTTTATAGTACCAGGCAAAGCAGAACCTTTAGAAGAACATAGGCTATTCCATCAGTTCTGATCTCTGTTGTATCAAGTCTAATTAATACTTTATAATGTCTTAGGCTGATGGTTCAACTTTTTTAGATTGTCCAAAATTCACCTAGACCCTAATGGGCAATGATTTGATATTTAACCCAATAAGGGCAAGTCTCCTAATGCTCAAAAACATTTATTTGCTGGAAGAATACACCTCTCTGTATGCCACAAACATCTATTACATTTTGTAAAAATTGGAAAATATTCCATATGCTGAGAAAATACAAACCGTATAATTATTCCTACTTTTGGCTTAATGAACAAATGCATTAAACAATATTATCTGCTCCAAGTGCAGCTGCATGGAAAATCTTAAAAAAAAGTAGCATTCATAGGACAGAACCTATTGGATGGCTGATGTTCCACAGATTATATTACTTTTCCTGTAATTACCCAGCAATAAGACAGTTTGAAATATTTTCTTGGTAGTATAAATCAACATTAACTACACTCAAAGTATTTCCATTTCCAGCTGTTTTATCACTAACCATTCTCTTGTCAAGAGTTGCATCAGTTGTTCCATGAATGAACATTGAGTCATATCACAAACAGAATAAAGTACATAGTGCAGGTTTTGGTTGTTCTTAACTGAAAACTGAAGCTCTGCTAAAAAAAATAGAATTTATTGCATCATAGGATAGGAACTTTGGCATCCTATTCTGTGCTTTTCTAAGGCAAAGCCTGAGCTAATTGTCATCTACATCTATTTGGTATTTGAGAACCACAGTGCACAGATGCCAATGAGAATGTGCCAGGATTCTTTTTAATTTTGTTTAATATTTTTCCACAGTATTACACTTTATCTGACAGGAAAAAGCTACATTGTGCATTTCTACAACATAATTAGAAACCTAATGGAGGAAGACAATTCAAATATACAAATATTACATAGAATGCAAAAAAACCAAATATTCTGCCACATTTTCTTATGCATCTTAATTAAGACAAATTGGTTCTCTATGTTGCATGTCAAACTGTAGCTTTCTGATATTATTTTCTGTTGCCAATTATGTGTGCTCTCCCCGTGCTATTTCTTGCAAAAATCTCCACCCATCTAAATAAAGAAATTCCATTTTGTTGGATGGATCTTTGTTTCCAGACCTGTTTTCTCCTGAAAGATCATTAACAAGAGTGTTTATACACTTTCTACATACATACATGTATGTATGTACACTTTCTACACGTTTGTACACTTTCTACATACATACATAAGCATATAAAATATATTTATGCTTGTATATATACATGTATATTTACACACATCAGTACTGAACTTCATACGTAATAAATGCATTTGTACACGTTTGTACACTTTCTACATACATACATAAGCATATAAAATATATTTATGCTTGTATATATACACGTATATTTACACACATCAGTACTGAACTTCATACGTAATAAATGCATTTTTAAATATACGTACACACAAACACATACACAGAGAAAATACTGTTGGGCATTTTTATTTACTGCTTGCATTTAGCCCAAAAGTTTATTAATAAGATCTGTTTTTACAAAGTTCCATGGCTACGAAAATGAAGCAAACAGTTTAATAGCAAGCAGAAACAAAATTCTGAAAGTTAAGATTTTTACCTAAAGATTTGCTGACTTATAGAGAGAGGAGGAGCAGGCCCTAAGCTTCTTTAGAGATTGTTTTGTACAGCTAAAGTTACTACTTTTTTGTCAGATGTATTACCTCTAATCAAGATATACCAATATGAGAACTATTTTTTCTATTATCTTGGGGAGATACATCACATACCTTCATTTTATGAAAACTCAAATATCTAACAACTTCAGCTCTTTTATTAAAGCTGGCAACACTGACCATACCCCCTCTAAAATGACAGGTGGCACAGAGTTCATTAGCTGCAACAATTTCTCTTGGATAAGTGTATTTGTGTGCTTGATTTTTGAAGTTGCTGTTGAAAATAAGTTTGTGTTAATGGTTCTCCTTGGAATTGTCCAGCTTCCTTCCACCTCCTTCTTAATGGCCCCTCCTGCAGCAGGACATCCTGCATTTTAGGAATTTCAGTTTGTTATCTCAGCAGCTTTAAAAGCATTGTCTGACTCAGGAGTTTTCTTTTTTGTATTAAGCATCTGGTGTGCAGCTGGCATCTAAGCTCATACATGTGCATACTGTCAGACCTGCCTTTTTCAGGCTGACACTTGACATGGACACAGTAAGCATGAAAGAGCCAAGCAGGGGTAGTGCTTCATGACAAGCAAAGCATCCAGGATGTTCTGTGTTACTCTTCTTCCTAGCAGGATGGCTACAGAGAATTTCTTTTCTCAATTCCTATAATTACAATCCCTCAAAATCAAAAAAAAAAAGAAAAAACCAAACCAAACCAAACCAACAACAAAAAAAAAACACCTTGTTTCAAATAATTCTGTGCAGTGATACACACACGTAATGAAAATTTATTTACTCATAGGAATTTAATTTTCACACTTTTCCTCACACTTAGCCTCTCATGTTACTGTTGACTAACAAAGATAACTGTGGGTAATATATGGGCTTGATGGCATCTAAAATCGTGTAACCTTAAAAACCAAGAAGCCCTCTAGATCTGGGGCAAAGCTCAGAGATGGCACACCAGGGTTACTCAGTTCAGTATTATTATTTTTCCTTTGTCTTAGTGGTAGGCATCACAGAATGCCTGCTGGGGGGATTACATGACTTTCAGTCAGCATCCACTCACTTTGGATACAAAGGCATGACCCTGTCTGAAAAAAATTTTAAACAGATATCCAAAGTGGGATAACTGCTGTCACAGTCAAAACCAGATATGTGCCAAAATGGACCTTAAGCCGGGGCTGAAAAGGGAGTCACTCTGCCTGTCAATGCCACTTTTTTGTCCTTATTTTGTCAAAAGTTTGGACATCTTCCATGTGTCAAAAATGCTTGCTTACTGACACTAAAGCAGCCAGGTCACTAGAACAGGAACCAGTTCTTGAGCTTTATTTTTGGCTCTGGCATACGGTTACTGTACTCTCCTTGGCAAGTAATTGAAACACTTCACACCCTATTTACACCTGTATGTTATATGACCTAGAAACCACAGTTACCTGGGGACTCAGTGCAACTGGTCCTATTTACTTGACTGAAAGCAATTTTTATTAAGAAAATCAAGCAAAGTTATTTTTCTAAGATAATTCACCCATAACAATTTTTTTCTTATGATTAGGAATAAATGGCAGTTCCTAAAACCAGCATGGCTCGAAGAGTCAAAAGTTTCCCCTATTCATTATTGAGCCTTGACCCTACCTTAAAGATCAACTTACATACATAGATGATTCAACATGAGAATTTAAACTTCAAGGCTGAAAAAATATTGGTTTATTAATAAAGTCCATTTTACCTGTTACAGCAAGCATTCAAGACCAGTATAGTTATCACAAGTAGTAGGAAGAGTTGCACGTATTTTCTTCTAAGAATTATTACTGTCTGTGCTTAATATGTTACCTGTATCACTACCTTACACCAGTCAGAGACAGCTTCCTTGCTTACTGAAAGAAACAATGTCTAGATCATTTTTATGTCTCTGTTAAGATTTCATTCCTCATTTCTTATTGGTAGAAGCCCAGGCTGTTGCATTTGCTTTGTGCATTTATTTTGGTTGTAACTATTGCTCATATAGAAGTCCAGTAGTTCTATGAATCAAGTCTTTCAGGTTCCATCATTTTTTGCATGAAGATACTCAACTCCTTGTCACTCCCACAGTGAGATACTCATCACCCACAGGCTATCATAAGGATAAGAGGATAACAGAGCACTTGGCAGGAGCTGTATCCCACTGCACTTCTCTTTTGAGGCTTCAAGAGCCTCAAAACATGACGATAATGTCATTGTACTAATGCCAGTACTATTCCACCAGAAACAATGGGACTGGAAGCCTTGCAGAAGTCAGGTTTACTGTTGTTCCCCCTAAGGAATATTTGTTCCTTCAATGTGTAATGCTATTAAGTTGTTAAGTATTGTAGGTAGGTAATTTTGTTAATTGTTCATTAAGATGAGCTAGCCTTGAAAAAAATTGGTTCTGATCCCTGCCACAGGTCTGCTGTAAAGTGTTTCCTGCAAAGTAAAACAAACAAGTAGTACAGCAAACTATTTGCCATGGAAACTTGTCTTCCTACTCATGGAGTTCTAGGATGGTTTTAGACCACAGTCACAACATCCACTGTTGCATTCAGAGACTCCTATTATCTTTCATCTCTAGCAAACAACTCCCTGAAGAAGAGCTACCACCGTGTAAGCTGGCACCTTTCCTGACTGCTCATAAACCCCTTCGGTGAGACAAAATCTGAACAATGCCATAGGGATGGTATTTTTACACACTAACATACATATCAATAGAGAAGAAGATTAAACTCAAAAATACTTTATAGTAGTTCAAAACCAGCAGTATATAACTAAGAATTTGGCATGTCCTCTGATGTTATATGACTCACTATTGTATTAACAAACTCATAGAAGTTGACAAAGTACATGATTTCAGGGGTTCACATTAATAACTAGGTGAAAAGTAGATTTTAGGATGCCAAGAAATTCTTATTGATATTTTATAAGTGGTGAACCCTGCTTGAGATCTGTGCATGCTTATGAATTGAGATACATTTGCTGTTCATTTGGTTTGTCCCAAGTGCAGCACGGTCATCTGTATATGCCCTGCAACATGGTACAAAATTAACACAAAGATAGAAAACACAAAGTGATGATCACCCGGTCACTTCTACCCTCTCAAACCAGAGATGCTATGAAGTGTGGCACCCAAAATAACCCAGAAATTATAGACTTCCACTGAAGAAAACTATAAGTCATGAATTAGCAGCATTCACAGCTAGGGAGATGCAAGATGTAAAAGTTATTGAAAAATATTAAAAACTGAGCAAAAGACCATGTGCAAGGAAGGAAGGTTGGAAACAAGCATGTCCTTGAAAAGCTGATCCCTAAGCCTGAGGTTTGCCTCCTGTTCTGCGATATAACTTATTCTGTGGATATACTTATTCTGAAATAAGAGCACTCAAATTCAGTGGGAAGGGCACAGGAAGGCAGGCAGGACAAGGCTTTAACTGTGATAAAAAGTGCTCCAGGTTATTAAATATTGAAGTTTGTTGCCTTCAGTAAATTTTAGATATTGTTGATCTCTATCCATTCAACAGTACTGGGCATCTATGATCACCATATGCCACTCCACTGGAAAATCAAATCCCATTTAGGGGTCCAAGACACATTACAAGGCAGTTACTAATCACAGTAATCACAGACACAGCTACTAATCATCACCCTAAGGCAAGAGATTAGAGATGGATCTATGCCCTTTTCTATGTTTTATCTCACTTATAATGTGCCCTCAGTGACGTGTCACATTAATACAGGCTGGTATTTCAGTACTTGCAATTTTTTAATGGTCTTCATATCTAAGTTTGGGGGGATTAGGGGGTTTTTTTGGTTTTTTGAAGGGGGTTAGGGAGGGGAGGATCAGTGTTAGATGTTTTTTCTACTTACAGGCTGCCTTGTTTGAGACATATGGGGGCAGTTAAACTGTAGCAGTAGTTCTAGTCATTAGATCTCTCTAGTGCCCCTTACTATTCTGGTTAAAATTTTGCTGCCACCCTGAACAGGCACATCTTGTACCAGTAACCCACACAGTAAATCTCTCCCCACCCTTCTGATGATCACTATATCTGGCCACATCTAAGTGCAGAGCTGCTGAGATCCAACTAATAGAGATAGGATTGCCAGTATTGTTTTCTGCTATATGTGATATTGTTTCTTTGCACTCTTTTACATCAGTGGAATTATTGCATTTATTTCCATAGCCCCCAAATAAGACGCCTCTAGTTATGTCCTGTATAATCTCCCTTCCACATAACAAGTGAGAGGAAAATAGAAAATTAGAACAAGCACTTTCACAACACAAGACTGCCTTATTTAGAAAGCTCTATCTTAATATGGCTTTTGGACTTCAGATTCCTAAGCACAGGGATATACAGCCTGAGACAGCAGGAGGAAATACTTATTCATGTGTTAAAAACCAAAGGTTTTGAAAAGGAAGCATGCAGCATTGCTGATAGACTACTCTTCAGAAAATCAGGATGCTGTTCCTCTCTGCTACGCTGACCAGCCATTCCCTGATGCAAATATTTTGTAATCAGAGCCACATAAAATCAGGCACTATAAGGCTGCAATCTATTCTGCTGAACATTATCAATCTTTCTTAACATAATATCAGAACGATGTTGGCTGTTAATAAAAATGTCTTGGTTAGAAAGCATGCCTTGGAGCTGAATCAAGCACTCAGTACATGAGGACCAGAGTGACCAAAGCTAACAAGAGAAGGCCCCATCAGAATAGTTTGTCCACTGGTAGATTCAAGACAAAACACTAATTTACCAACAGTTAGATAAGATTTTTCATTGTGATGCCTCCTCTGCATAGCATTGAGGAACATGTAGTTCTTTTCACTTTACATTGTAGTTTTCCTCAAGGATGCAGTTCAAATGGCATTTAATTTTGACTGTAAGCTACAGGCTAAGAAGCCTTCATTGCTTCAGTTATAGTGTCTTGGTTTTATCTTATCAGTATAGTTAAGTCTTGTCAGTCCAAAGCAGAGTTAAAGGGAACTCAACCACATCTTGCCCATGCCCACATGTAATTTCCCTGATCACTTATCTGAAAGGGTAATTTTTCTACAGATTTTGACTGCTTTTACTCAATTTTTCACTGGTGACTTTATGTTCTACACAGCAACCAAATGACAGCATACCTGCACTGGGTATATCTTAAGGAGTTTACTAGAATCACTAAAGCCCTTCAGAGAAATGAGGGTAGAGGTAAGAACAGGCTCACAAGGGCATAGCCCTCAGTACACATTTGCCTAAAAGACAACCCAGATAGTCTCCAAACCCATTCACTTGAATCTGAAAAGTCCTCTGGAGGATTCAGATCCCCTGGACAGCTGCAACAAATCTCAACATCTAATCATGATAGGAAAAATGAAGTCACAGAACCATTCAACCAGGAAAGGATCCCAGAGCATCTCTGTCCAGCCTCCCATTCAAAGCAGCTTAGCACTGAATCCAGACAAGGTTTCTCAGGGCTTTTCCAGGTTCAGAAAACTTCCAAGACTGGTTGCACAGATTCTTCCAAAATTCTGTTCCACTGCTTCATTGTGCTCAGACTGACTTATTTTATGCACACAGAACCTCCTGATTCAATTTATGACCAGTCTTTTGTTTTCCTGCCATGCACTTCAGTAACAGCCTGGCTCCATCTTCTGCTGTTAGGTCTCCCCACCATCCTCCCTTCCCCTCCAGACCTGGACCCTCAGACTCTTTGCAGGGCCACTGTTCCACTCTCCCAATGATCTTGATGGCCTCTGCCAGTTAATTCATTCTGGGCAACCCAAAAAGAGATGAAGTAATCAGCTGCTCATTAGCATATTAATATCTGCTGTTACACTCAAATATAGTGTACACCATAATTGCTTACAAGCAAGAATATTGCTGTACAAAGGTAGCATGCACCACTATGCTAGCTGCAGGTGTGTAAATTTTTATTTAATTTCCAACTGTTTTTAAACCTTTCAAACTCATTACATCTGAGTTACAGTAAATATTTTAAACACTTCTGAGCAAATGAAGCAGGCTAAAAATTAAGTGAAGTGTCCTGAGTATTTCTTGATGCTTCATGGACAATAGCTCAAGTCTCCGCTGCGCTGAAGTTTATGCAGACTTCTAGATCAGCATAAAGGGAGCACAGACCTTAAAAAAAACTCCTAGTACAAATCAAAGAGAGTAAACTTTGCAAAGCAATAACACTCATGTCTATTATCCAGATAAGATTGATTAGCTGCTTACCCTAAGTGCCATCTATGCGCCAATATGTGGTTCACAATACAAGCACATTTTTTCTGAAAATAGTAAGAAAATAAGCTGATCAGACAAACCCTGCTATCTTTGTCCTAATAATACTGCACACCCAAGTCAGGAAGTTTTTAAAATGTAATCTTATAAAAGGGAACTGGTTAGAAACACCTATGTCTCTCACCAGGAAAAAAAAAAAAAAAGAAAAAAAAAAAAAAAAAAGAAAAAAAAGGAAAAAATAAAAAAGAAAAAAAAAAAGAAAAAAACGAAAGAAAAAAGGAAAAAAAGAAAAAAAGAAAAAAGAAAAAAGGAAAAAAGAAAAAAAGAAAAAAGAGAAAAGAAAGAAGAAAAAAAAACAAAAAAAACAAAAAAGAAGGAAAAAAAAAGAAAAAAAAGGAGAAAAAAAGAAAAAAAAAAGGAAAAAAAAAAACACACCAAGGAAAATGCATTGCAGTTTAGAAAGCGATTGTGATTAATTAGTATGATCAAAACAACAGTGTTGTTACACACATCATTAAGTGGTTTCTCTACAAACAGGACATGGAGAAATCAGAACATTATTCATTTAATTCACATTACATGCTATTCACATTAAAAAAATGTCTGATTAACTTGTATATATTGTGAGGGAGGGATTAGCCCTATACTTGATAATAATTTAGGGTCCAAAGAGTTTTGATCGTGTATGATACATCAAAGTTGTACATGATCTCTTCTTCCTTTCATAAATTCCTCCTCAGTCTCAGCTATTTCTCAGTGATGAGCAATCCAAAATGTGCATTATACTATGTTAACTGAAAAGAGGCTTCAGCATGAAGTTTCATATTCTTATAAAAATTAGAAATGTTCCGAGTTTCAGTGTATAAAGATATCTCTTCCAGGTGTTGCCTACAACTTTACAACAACATCATGGCAAATTCAGTATCTTGCCACTAAATTTCATTCCTTGGGGAATACTTGAGGCAGATGAAAGCACAGCAGACCTTTGCTAAAATAAATATAAACTGCACCTCATGGACAGCACAATATTAGTATTGCTTAGCGCGTCTCATGCAACATTTCCAGACAAATCTTCCTCAAATCCATCACAAAAATTACAGGAAACAGCTGTACTTGTGGTGAAATACCTTACTAACACAGGAGTCTTTTGGACAGCTTTCTTTTCTACATGTGCATTACTTTACTGTTTTAATCTGGAATTGTAGCAGGTGCAATTCCAAAAATAATGATTAAAAAACAAATATTAAGGCATCAGGAGGAGAAAACATCATTTCAGGACAGGAATTGTACAGAATTACCAGAGTTGGAAGGGACCTCTAGAGATCACCCAGCCCAATTCCCCACAAAAGCAGGATCCCCTAGAGCACATTCCACAGGGCTGCATCCCGGTGGGTTCTGAATATCTCGAGAGAAGGGGACTCCACAACTGGCAGCCTGTGCCAGTGCCTTCTCACCCTCACAGTAAAGAAGTTTTTTCTTATGTTCCAGCTTGTGCCTGTTGCTCCTCCTTCTGTCACTAGGAACTACTGAGAAGAGCCTGGCTCCATTTTCCTCATACTCACCATTTGGATACTTGCAGACACTAACAAGGTTTCCCCTCAGCCTTCTCTTCTCCAGGTTAGAGTCCCAGCTATCTCAGCCTTTCCTCATGAGAGAGATGCCCCAATCATCTTTGTTGCCCTCCACTGGACTGTGTCCAGTAGTTCCCTGTCTCTCCTGAACTGGGAAGCCCAGAACTGGATGTGCTATTCCAGCTGTGGCCTCCCCAGAGCAGAGCAGAGGGGTAGAATGACCTCCCTTGACCTACTGGCCATACCCTGCTTTATGCAACCCAGGATTCCTTTGGCCTTCCTGGTAACCAGGGCACACTGCTGGTTCATGGATAATTTCCTAACAAAACCCCGAGATCCTTCTACTCCAAAACTACTTTCCAGCAGGTCCACCCCTGAGCTATTCTGGTTCTTGAGGTTCTTCCTGTCTTTGCTCTTGTTGAACCTCATCAGGGTTTTCTCTGCCCAGTTCCCCAGCCTGTCCAGGTCACACTGAATGGCAGCACAGCCCTCTGGAGTGTCGGACACCCCTCCCAGCTTTGTTTCATCAAACTTTCTGAGGACACACTCTGTCCCCTTGCCCAGGCAATTGATGAACAATTTGAACAAGACCAGACCGAGGACTGACCCCTGGGGGACACTGCTGGTGTTGGAGGCCTCCAACTCAACCCTGCTCCATTGATCACAACCCTCCGAGTTGTCAGCTCTCAAATACACCCCACTACACACTGCCAGCCACACTTCCAAGTTTCCTAAAAGCTTTAGAGCAGTTTTGGATCTGTTCCTGGGGAAGGGGAGGAGGGATGAGAAGGTGGGGGAAGGTCTGTCTGTATTTCTGCTGGTCTTCCTGCAATAAATTTTTGCTTTTAAATACAAGTTAGTTTCAATCAAATTTGAAAGAGTTATAAAAATCTGAAAGATAATGAAGTCTGTATCAAAGGAATGAAGAAACCTGGCACTATTGAGCACCTAGAGGTGTAAGGAAAAAAAGTCAAATCATTGCTGGCAACAGAAGTAAAACAACAAAAGAAACATTTTTACAGGACTCCATTCTTCTGTTCTTTCATAAAACAATTTGACTTTTGTTCTAGAGCAGAATCTTTCATTTTTGGCTTCTTGCTTCCACAGTTTGACAAGTAGCAATTATCCTTGCAGTCTCAGTTAGTGTCATAGGATTTCTTTTTGGTTAGAGTGAAGTGTAAACTGTGAGAGGTGAGGAGAGCCTCCACTTGATTTTCCTGAGTGGTGGACCAGACCCTTCATTTCTGGTACCCTGGTCCCAAACCTCAAGGGAAAATATAACTACCTAGTTCCAACACATATAAAAGCTATATTCACAATTTTAGAGTGATATTAAGCCTGAAGATACCAAGAAAAGTGGCCAGGATGAGTCCACATTTTTATGCAGTTACCCTTACACAAAAAATCTAACCGACACATTCATTTACCTCTTTACATATCTGTAGCCACATGGTGAATCAAATACAAATGGAAGGACCAGATTTAAAATAAATAATTTTTAAAAAAAAAAAAAAAAAATGGGCTTTTGTATATCTCCTGCCTATGAAATATTGGCCAGAATTTCCCACTATTTATTTTGACAGGTTTTCCTATGTTGAAAATTCACAACAAAAATGTTGGATGACACCTTTGGCAATGGTTTTAATGAAAGTGAAAAAGCTGAGTACATATTATAGTAGCTGAAAAGACCAAGGTGAAAGTTTTTCCGCAAATCTCGCCTCTTTTTTTCTGGAGTCGAGTGTCCACTAAAAGAGTTAATTCAATTTTTCACTGAATGCCAATTCAGAAATAGCCTAGTTTATTTTATGGGTAGATATCAAATACAATAAAACAACACATTCCTGAACACAAGAGCAAGAGCACAGACTCAGAAAATTTGGTACTAAATATTGAGGTAAAAATTCAGCAAAATGTTTCAGACATATTGGTGACAGAACTTTTCACTTCCTTTTTAACTAAAAGTAGAAAAAAAAATCACACTATCAAGATAAACATTACTTTCAGCAGTCTCAGGAAGGAGTTAAATGAAAATGTTACTAGCTAAGGACAGGTTTAAGGATACTTTTACAGAGTAACAGTTGATTCCTCAAAGTGAAGGAACTTCTGAAAAGAAGTCCAGTATTTTTAGAGCACAAGTCATGAAACTTCATCACAGCACTTTAGTCCAGCCTTGTCCTCTGCAGTGGTAAGGGCTCACGGGACACTTTGGTGCAGATACGCACCCGGATTTTGGCACTGCAATGTAATCAAGTGTGAATAAATCAGTGAAATTTATATCTATGCTTAAAATTATGCTAAAGAGATTTCCTAAATAAAGTCGCAATGAACAGTATTACCAATGTGCTTTTAAAAGACAGTTCATATTATAAATTATTTTGCCTTCTAGTTGTTTTTTATCCTAACTTCATTATGATGCATCAAAAGCACACAGTACTTTAGCAGCCTTGTTGTATTAAACTGCCCTTGTAAATTGTGTGAAAATGGCTTTGTTAAGCATTACTAATACAGTATATTACTGATAATGCCTAACGATAGGTGATAGCCTGAATCAGAAATGCTTTTCTAAACATGTTAGAATTGGTTTTTAGCATTGGACGTTCTGGTCTCATAAGACACTCCTGTGCTAAGGCAATCAGTGGAAATGAGCAATTGGCATGAACAATTACAGTACAAGAAATTGTGTCATTTTTTTTCCCCCTCCACTCTCTTTTCATTATGCCTTTTCAAACTCTATAAAAACAGATTAAAGTGAAAATTCACAACTAGAAGAAGCTGAACATCAGGAAAAAATTCCAGAATTAAACAGAAATAATTTTAGTTCAGAGAGGTCTGATACTTTAGGAGAATTACATAAAAAGAAGTCATCTTTTCAATCTTCGATTTTAGAACATCAGTTCAGCAGTTATTCCATGCAAGTCAGGCTTAAACTCATGGAACCTACCCTTTGCAATGGACACAATCTCCACCAACATTAGCTGTGGCACTGAACTTGTTCTGCTGTTCCTTCTTTCTAAGACCCATGTAAAAATATTGACATGTAGCATAATGTGGAATAAATGATGGTGGATTAAGAAAAAGGTTGGAGAATTCTTTTTCTAAACCAAAAAGAGTTTGAGACTCTTATTTTCAAACAGTTAAACCACATATTCCAAGCAAGTTCTGAGACATACTGCGTGTACCACAAGCAGTACTAGAAGGTAATGTTATCACCCCATTGCAGAGATTTATGGAATTGCTTGTTTATCGTTTTCAGCCTCCTCGGGAGTTTTGTTTGATACCCATTTTCTGTACCACTGTACAAAGAATACAGGCTGCTAAGGGCATCCACATTAAGATAAGACCTTAACTATTTATGCCAAATCTAAAATTTAATTTTTAATTGCCAAATCAAACCCATTCTCCCTAGTTTTCCTTCTTAGAACAGATGCACAGTACATTTACTCTGCATGTTGACAGGTTTTTGCCTGCTTGTAAATCCTGAAAATATTGATCAGTTAAAAATATTCGGATGCTTGCATCCCTCGAATATGCTTACCACAGCCTTTCTTCCTGGTCAGCTAGGAGAGCACCAGCAATTTTTTTTATAATGATAAATGACCCTCATAGACAGGTCACTCTTTTTTACCTAAAGCCACAATTTGCTCCTTCCTTTAGGTCACAACCTGATTTTTCAGGGTGACAGATTTATTACTTTCTTTGTGCGCTAAAAAACAAATCACCAACAATTGCTCAAAATACAGTCCTGTCACAATAACTTTGAGCACTTCCCAGTCAGATGATGCAACACAAGAGGGTTTTTTTCCTGTTTTCAGTGCAGCAAAATCACCTGTGCATCACTGCATCAACAAAATCACTGTACAACACAGCTTTTGCAGAGATTCATTTCATTATGAATAACATGTCCGGACTCTTTCCCAAAGATTAAAATATTAAAACATTATTAAAAGTAACATCAAATCTTTCATAATAACTGATGTCACTTTTTTTCAACTAAGGGTCATGAAAGAGCAACTTCAGTCTGGTATGACTGTGGTCCTGAGGAGACTTTTGGGGAAATAGTAAAAATAATGTTTGCCAGAAAACAAGTGAGCTCAAATACCTGGACCACTGAGCCAACGAAGGACCATTCTCCAGGAAAAGCTGCTACTTTTAGTTTCCTCGCAATGTCTCAAGGAAGAATTTTTTTCTGATGGCTATGAATAACACAATAGTCTTGAGATGCTGGTCCCATGCAACGTCACAAAACAAAGACCTCATCTGAATTTGAGTAAAACACAAATCATCATTCTTCAAACCCTTGGTCCAGCAGCAGTGGGAAACTCAATATGACTCAAATAGAGGAGCAGAGGAGTACTCAGACAGAGCTGAATGAGCCTTGGTGCCAGCTTGTCCCATTGAATTCCATAGGACTCTGCACTGACATTCCATGAGCATGACTGGAAAATAAGTACCACACCAGGCAACCCAAAGTCATAAGTAGCCCTGGACCAGGGAATCCTGATAAGACCCTGCCAACATAATCTGCCAATACATAAGATAGAGACATTCGGGGTCCACACTACTCTAGTGCAAAATGTTTCTGTATATATTCATCACACTAACGGATTTTAATTTATACTCACCCACAAAATATGAAGTCTTGTGAAGTTAACTATGTTTGGAGCTTTATGCATCTTAGAGGAATATGGGAAATGGGCAGGAAGCAAGCCAGTGAATGGCCAAGATGAGAAGTTTTGGACCAAATACACCAAGTAGACTGTGACAAAAATACTTGTTACAGCAATTATACTATCTTGTGAGAATCTTATTTAAAGGCCAACAGAAGACCTGAGCTACAAAGCTGTGTGTCATTTATTATGAAAATTGTAATTTTCTGAAGTAAAATGTCTTTTGGAGTCTCATATCCATAATGATCTTCCAGATTAAGACATCAAACTACAACCAAAAAAGACTAAGATATCTTCCCATTGCATTTGGACTTGGTAAAGCACTGAGTCCCTTCATGCCTTGTCCCATTCAAAAACTAAAGCAATATAACACTTGCTTTTACCTTTATGTCCTCAGATCATAAAAACCTCTGAGCAAATACTAATATTCATCATACATACTAATAGCTAGCAGATCAAGGACACAGATTGGTTTGGATGCCCAGCTGCTAGTTCTATACAACCAAAACCAACAAATAGGACAGTATAGGCAGGCATATATCTCTGTTTCCTTATTATTGCAAATAAAATAATTTTCATCAACTTCTTCATGAATCTGCTACAAGGAACTGTTTTTATTATATTTCTCAGAGGTTTGCAACATTCAGTCATATAAGATTCTTTGTTTGCTTTCAGGACCCCTTTAATGTGATGCTGATAAAGGTAATTGCTTTGTGAGGGAAAGCACTAAAACATTCTTTAGGTAAAAACAGTTATAAAAACGTTAAAATCATCCCAAAATACATAACTCAGCACAGCTGAAATTCTATGGTGCTGCAACTGAACTCCAGCCTTATAACCCTCACACAGACAAAATGCCCACTAAGGTGTTTAAAGTGTCTAAAGTGTTTTCCCATGTAAAGACAGAGGTAACTTTTAACACAGAGAGTATATTTTATAGTCTGTAAATTCCCAAGGCTGGTCTGTCCAAAATTCTTATTTTACACAGTTACAAATCCTGATTAGTTCAGTCCTTTAACTCATTAAAATATACCTTTTACTGAGCTACTCTCCTTATACTATGCAATGTTTGTAATACTATGCCATTAAACACACACACTGTAAACATACTCTGCATGGTTAACACATAATTTGAGAGAACAGTTTTTGATAACCTGTATGTGGTTCTGCAGAGTTCAGAGGTAAAAAATACAAGCACAAGGAAACAAATGAAGCAGAACTATTTCATTTAGAGACCAGCGCATACTTTGGAATAATTGCCAAAGATGACACTGGAGTGAGTAGCATAGCTGAAACGTTTGTAAAAAGAGACTCTGCAGGAGCAAGTGATAAGAGGAGTAAATCAAGCATTGAGAAGTACAGAGATAAAGCAATAAAGTGAGATTGGGGGGTGAGGCAGGAGCTGCTTAGGGTAAAAGACATGCTTGTGTGTGTGAATTTGGATGCCATTAGAAGTCCTGAGCTAGTTTCTGAGCTAGAAAGTCCTGATTTTCAGTGAATAACTGACATTGTGCCCCAGTCTTCTGGGCAAAAATAGGCAAAAAAACTGCACGTGACCTGGGTGGCTCTATCTGAGCTTTACATGTATGTGGGGATCCCAAGGTGTCTCAAGATCTGGATATAATCCTCACTTTGTCCTATTATTTATTTGAAATGTAGTTGTTTGCAACCATGGCCCTTCTCTTGCCATTTCACAACAGCTTTCCCTGCTCCTGAGCTTTACCTTGCATGTAGTTTGCAATATATAGAAGCACTATCTAGTTGCTTTTAAGGATTTTAAATTGCCCTCCCAGCTGCAATCTCATACAAACACATGGCTGCCTCCAGCTGGCAACCCTCCATTTCAGCAGAGGCACATAATGAACACAAGTTGTTTCCATTTCTCCCTGATGAGAATTTATCTTCCCCAAGATGTCTTCAATAAAACAAATAAAATCATACAACCCTAAGACACACAAGATTTGCCCTAACTTCCATGAAGTCTGCATAAGAGGAACATGGGCTTGAGATATAAATGTTCAGTAACAGATACATCCGTCAAGCTACACACACCATACTTAAACTCTTTACAGGAGAATACAGGTGATAAAAAAAGGCTACTTATCTTTACTGATATGATGAAGAAAGACTATTTTCTCCAAGATGCATTTTGTATTGTTGAAAGAAATTACTACCTTTTCAAACCTATCCTCTGAAAGAAAAGAACATAAAGCTGGTGATCATTAGCCAGCTTTATTCTGTTTACTGAGATAAAGGTTTACAGCTCTGATATGAGACAAAATTCTCTCAAGACAGCTCACACTAACCTTTTAGCACAGAAAGTATCAAGGTACTAAAAGATGCTGTCCTCCACAACAGCTGCCACAGAATAGAGAGACTGACAATGCAGGGTAGAGAGACTGACAAAAAGAGCACAAGGTACTGAATTTTGTAGAACATTCCTTCTGGCAGAAAACATTTCTTTTTCAGGCTGTGACAAGACAAGAAGTTAAATCTGCTGCTTTAATTTAATCTGCCTTGCCCACATTTGTACAGGTCACATGCTGTGACTAAATTTCTTTCATTTCTCACTACCTGAAATGGCAAAAAAAGGGTCAGTTTACTCAACTTCTAATTTTTCCTTTACTTGACATCAGGGTAGCATGTGAACCCCTAAGCAAGACGCTTTAAACCAGAAAGTAAACAAACCTTCCCACCTAAAGTCACCACAAGGAGAAAACCAAATCACTTGCAAGCTAGTTTGAATAGACAAAACTGTAGGGAGGTGCTGCTCACCGGAGTTGTGAACAAGCATCTCACAAGCTCATCTGTCAGGCCCTCCCATGATTACAAGCCGGAATGTGCCCATTAGACTCAGAGCAAAATAAAATTCATACTCTTGTACCAACACGGTGGGAAATGCTAAATTCCCTTACATCTTGCCAGCCAGCACAGCTGCTAGAACAAAAGTTAATGTTCAGAACAGAAAATCACCATGCTGTGACCTCATTTTGAACATAGCTGTTGCTGAGTCGAAGGGACAGACAGAGAAGGAGAGAGTAGCCTGGTCCCACTTGTGCTCTGGGTGAAGCAAAACTGGGTCTGCTAATCCAGATTAAATAAATTAATGCCACTACATGTATGGACAAACTTAAAACCAGATTTCCCTCCAGCTAAGCTTGCTTTGTAGAATTTCAGGAATAAACCAATGTAAGCAGAAATAACCCTTAGGAATTGTGTATACCCAGGCTCGTGCCAGCTTAGCTTGCTTAAATAGAAATCTTGGAAAGTACTGGCATCAGAGAGAAAAATGCAACCAAAGAAACCTAGAAGCAAGAACGATACTGTTGGCACAGTTACAGTTTTGTTTGCTCCCAGTAGGCCTTCTCCAATGTTTCTGTTTTTTCTTGTTGTCTCTGATTGAGATCACTTCCTTGTAAGGGTGACTTTGTGCCTCTTACTTTAGAAATTTAAGACAGACAAGGAAGTGACTGGTTAAAGAAGTGTGGCAGCCAGAATCATGGGCTTCCCTCCTTGGCTTGGCTTACACATCACCATATTGTTGATAGTGTTTAGTCACATCTTCCCTTCCCATTACAATGCTTTTCTTGGTTTAATTAAATGTTTACCAGCCTGTTTATGATCTTCAAATCAAGGCCCAAAGAGTATTACAATAACTTGAGATCAGCAATGACAAAGATTTGTCTCAGTTTACCTGTTTCAACCAAAAATCTCTTTGTGACAGAACAAAATTCTGTTCACCTTAGTTTAACTACACTGGAGAAAGGACTGACACATTAATACCACAGATTCCTGCAGCATGTTTTTTAACTGCACATTTCACTGCATTTGATGTAAAACAGGCTCTTCTGTGTCTCTGCAACAATCCTTGCAACAGATTCTCAAACAAATGTTTCCAATTTGATTTTCATTTAGATTCTCGGTTTTGATTATGTGCACAGGGTTACCTAATGCTTAATTCACAGCTGTAACAATGCCTGAGAACAGCTCAGCTGCAGAGAATGAACCAGACATTTTCACCCATCAATATTAGCTGCTACTTTTAGCTAAAGCACACATTTCTGGCACCGTAAATCACCAGAAGCCAGCAGGACCCACAATTCGATTGCACAAGACACCTACATGTGTCCTGCTGAGCAAATCCCAGCAGAGAGAGAGAGAACCCCTGAATGAAAACAGTAGCAGATTTAAATGTCTGCATGCACAAGATGAGGCAGCTTTATCAGGGAAGAAAGGTTTTGGCAGGACATCTCAGAGCATAACACTTCCTCCTCACCCCCACTGTTAAACAGCCACCCATTACTGATGTCAGTAAACTTAGAGACAAAGAATCACTCTGCCATGGAGGATCAAACCACTCTGGATACTGAACCATCACATATATGCTGTGTGCATCACATTTATGCACTCACAGGGCATTTACCATGGCTCAGACCCAGCTGCTGGTATCTGAAGTGATGCAGTCATATATACACATGAGAATTCAGAGTTCTGGCTTTTAATAAAAGGTCTAAAATTCAAGTTCATTGCACTGAACTTTACTTCCTGAGACGCAGCTCAACAAAATCAAGCTAAGTCAGACTGCTCTTTCTACACCTAAAGCACTAGTCTGACATTGGTTCCTTTCACATGGATTCTTTCTAGCTTTTGGCATCTCCTCACCAGTTACTGAGAAGAAACATCCATTTCCCCAGACAATATTTACCCCCTTAACCATTACCGTCTCAGCCTCTTCTTGCTTACAGAGGATGTGTGCATACTCTCAATACAAGTGAGACAGCTTCATTAGAATAACCAAACAGAT
This sequence comes from Florisuga fusca, assembly GCA_038090715.1. Taxonomy (NCBI): domain Eukaryota; kingdom Metazoa; phylum Chordata; class Aves; order Apodiformes; family Trochilidae; genus Florisuga; species Florisuga fusca. The sequence continues at coordinate 8,517,532 of JAAWXA010000008.1, forward strand.
AAAATGGATGTTATTTAACAAACAAAACCTCTAAGATGGTGCTTTTCCATACCTAGTTGTGCAGCCCATAATAATGTGATGTTCGGTTTTGTCCTTGGGTCTTTGAACTTCTTCCCTCCCTCCACATCACATCAGTAAAGCACTGAAAAACTTCATATTGGGTAGCCCTCTTTCTATGTTTTACCTCCTTAAATCTTCTGTTCTCATCTCTTGGCAAAATCCATTTAAACAGGGCTCACAAGTTAATGGTTAAACTTGTTGTTTGTAGTACCATTAATATAGGTCAACCAGCACAATAGTTACAACTGCTGGGAAGGAAGGTACATAAAGACACAGTAAGCAGTTCAGGACCTTATTACAACACATCTATCAAATGCAGGGGTACAAACAATGTGCCTGATTCATCAAAAAGATAACTTCTGCTGACAGTACACACTGTTCCCTGGAGTCTCTTACGCATAGCTCAAAAATTAAAATTGGAAATGTAAACTACACAGACACATTCTTGCAAATGTGAGTACGTTTCAGCACAGTGAGCATTTCTATGCAAAATACCAGATATAGGGAGTGGGATGAATGCAGCTCCCATTTGCATCACAGAGAACAAAAAAATCAGCAATAACTATGCCTTTACTTTACAATTTCTCTCATTTAACTAAGAGAAGAATTTGTTCCACCAGTCCCTAGGACATCACCATGGGATGCATATGCATAATGCCTACAAGAGTACCTTATGCTTTATTCAAGAATATTCAAAAGGACGGATCTCTATACCTCAAAAAGTGAGTATTTCAGGAATACTTAGAGTAAGTATATTTTCAAACCTAATGGCAACTTAAAGCTTTATAACGTGGTTTACTAATGCCTGGCACCAGTCATTTGCTGTTTGCCAGTTCAAATAGACATCATTCCTGGTTTGGGTACCAAGTTCCCCAGCCAAGGCTCCAGAACTGAACTAAGTATCCAGATAGTCTGCTGAAGCCAAAGCAGAAAGAATAGGCAGGCCTCAAGTCTGACAGAGCCTACCACGTGTGCCACTTGCTCTTTTTGTAAGTATTTGAATCATGATAGCATGGAGAGGCATCAATTAAGTTTGCAGTGTGAAGTGCATCCCCCACGCCATCAAAATCAAACCTGATAAAGCTGGCTTTTCTGACCAATCATTCTGAAAGTAGGAAAAACTTTTCAGTTTCTCCTCTTTTAAACTAAAATACTTCTGAAATCCTTTTGCCTTAGTCTATTCATTAGAAAACTCTATTCAGGCCCAAGATCTAGCAGCTGTAATTTCAAGCTGATTACTTTGACTTCTGTTAATCTGGTGTGGAGGGGTGAAATTGAACTAAGCAGAATATTTCACTATGTGTAACAAAACATAGAACTGATACCAGAAAAGAAGTCATTGCATATTCAAGTTATAATGTACCAAAGATTTTCTTTCAGACCGTTGTTTTTTCACTGTTAAAAACTAAAGTCAATTATCTTCCATTTATCTCACCGATGCAATATTTTGCATTTCTTTTGTACCCATTATCTCTTATTTCAAGGCACCCTACGAACCTTTAACTAGGATCTGCAGCAAGTGTGAAGCAGCACAGGTCAATACTGACTTCAACAAAACTCTCTTGAATCATGCTACCTGAAGAGTGCTTCACAGCCCTTTATGTAGACAGAGAAGGGACGTGTAACACAGTAAATTAAGAGATTAAAACACAGTAGGTCTCAGGTGTAATACTATTTCTATTTTATGAGATAAAAGCATCCTGTGGAATCATGATTTTAAACACTGCTTAAAGCATTCTAACCACCTCATGCATGCTATACATTGTTATTCATGTCTCATCTGAGGTGTCTTCCAGTAAAAGTTACACGATTTAAACTGCATTTTTGACACTTTGCAATTAACTAGAGCATGTGTTACAGATACTACATGATAAAGACACAGTAAATGACTACTCTGCCTTCTCATTATACACTTCCTGGTAGGGAAGCCCCTCAGGACAGCCTTGTATTATAAAACTGTTTGCTTCAACAAAAATACCAGCATGATAAAGGTATTTTTATGCATTCATCTGGATGGTTTTTCTAATCCATATTACAGGTCATCTCTAATAGCTTCATATGTTGCACTTCCCTCACTAGGATGAAATGTTGTTTCACTTTAGCACAGATGTACAGGAAACCCTGCTAAGGAATAACTCCTCCCCATTAACAGAGCTGAATCCTTTTTGTTCAGAAACTGGTTATGTTAACAAAAAGAGTATTGCCTCACACTATTGGTTTTTATGAACTTTAACAACAATTTCATTCAAATCATTTGATAAACTAAAAAGAAGAAATAAAGGAACACACTAACAAAAGCTGTTGACAAAAAATTATAAGAAATAGTAGAGTCCACAGAACATGATGAAACTGCCTGTAAAAATATATGTGACAGTGGGAGAAAGTCTTCCCTGGGTACCTAAGGGATCTCTCTGCCCAGTCATACAGGAAGCACAAGGTAGAGTTATGCCCTGCTGATGTTCAGATTTCTAAGGGAAGAAGGAAAGAACTTTGTCTTCTCCCACCCCCCGCTACTGTTTCAGCTTAAGAAGATACCCCCTGAATTTCAGCTAATAGTGCTTCATCCTGTTTAAAATGAGGAATTGACAAGACACTTATAAATCCCATAGAAACTGTAAATCAGCCAAACTAGTTGTATTAGCCTCTCTAAAAAGGTTGTTCTAATTGCAAAGATGTGTGTTATATTTCACTGAATTTCCCCTTCTCTTATTATGACTTTCTTGTTTAGACAGCCTTAGGATGGATATAAATAAAGCTGTGATGTTGCTAAAGTGAATATTAAACCTTAAATCAGTACAATTCAGCATTCCAAGACAACAATTCACCTTGCTTTCTACTAAAATGCCAATAAAAACACATCTGCCAATAACGTAACCCTAATTCAACATCACACTTTCGTAAAACTGGTGCAAATGTCTGAAAACCACTAGGTCATAAAAAAAAACATTGATATATCTAATCTGTGAATCTGGGTATCCACTTGTGAAGCAGGTGGATGGCCCTGGAAACATGACACTTGCTGCAAAGAAATGTAGACTGCATTAGTGGTGTCTTATCTAAGGGCAAATTCACACCAGATGGGAAGGGTACCCTCTCCTAGGTCATGTATTTTATATTAAGGAATCTTCTCTTGAGTGGCATGCTTGAAAAGTGATAGCCCATCCAGAATACTACAAGTAACAAACTCTCCTTTACAACACTTTGGTAACCTGGTAGAACAATTGGGCCTTTGTGCTTTGGAGTGACTCTAGGACTATATCATATCACAGTGATTCAAAATTCACTAAATGGCTTCTCAGAACAATGGTATAAAAGCTATTGAGGCTTAAGGAGAATTACAAAGTACCATATATTGCAGACAGCTTTCAACATTGTGGCTAATTAAATCAAATAAGACAAAGTGAGGATCACCTCATTCACTATCCAGCAACTCTGGTCTCTCTGCATTAAAGATGGTTCTTTTTATCTTTCATAAGAAGAAATCTTCAGGCTTAGGGGTTCAACCTGTGGAACTCTGCCAGGTCTCAGAGTTCCCCTATGCACACAGATATTCCATGGAAGGCTCAAGTCTCTTGGACATTTTATTTTAACATGTTTAATTTGTATCTTCTATTCAGCTCATCTCAAAAATGAGATTGGCAGAATCAAGAGCACAGCTGCAGAAATTCCAAGATTCTTACATTTTGGGCAGGTTGGTAAAACTGCAATATACTGAAGTGGGATCATAGTTATTTTTATAGCAATCGAGGCATAGAAGATGCTTCACTGATAAGCTACAATACCTCCTTGTAAAGATTGTATAGAACTCAGCCCAACAGAGCTCTTCCATATCTGACAGATATGTATTCACTTTTGATGTTATCAAAGTTACCTCCCATGCATGAGGTAGTAAGACATTGACATGGCTGTCTGAACTAAAGACTTTCTCAAACAACCTTTTGCAATAAAGTCAGGATTAGCTTCAAATCCCATAAGAATCTATTATAAAGCATCAGAGCTAAAGCTTTTTAGCACTTGCTGTGGTATTTGGGGGCCGGGTTTTTTGCCTTTTTATGTGGCAGAACCACTGAGGCTGTAGCTTCAGTAACTGTTCTGCTCAAAGATAACTCCCTGCAACACAGGTTTTTCCCTGTTTTTCAGCATAGACCAGATCAGGAATAGGACCCCAAAAGCCCCTTGTGTCCAGTGGAGTAAGATGGACTTAGGGACAGAAACAACATTGTGAATTGCAACTTTCCAGCAGGACGAGACCACCCAAATGCCATGCTGCAATTGAGGCAAATGCTGTCAAAATTGGTAAGGAAAAATAATACAAGCTCAAAATCTAAAAGCAGTCCTATTCTTTGGAAGACTAAAGTGCAAAAGTACAGCTTTAGAGTATTAACTTTGCATGCTATTTTAGTGTTGGATATATAGAGTATTTACTGAACATTTTTTTATATATAAATGAATAATTCCTAGTAACAGCAGCAGTGCTCATACTGCAAGCAGCACAAAAGCCTAACTTGGAAATATTCTCAACATCTGCATTCCAGAAGGTTCTCAGTGCAGGTGCCAAGATAAGATTTCAGACATATATGGGAAACAGCAGCCAGAACAAAGTTGTCCTCAACAGAAAACAGAGAAGGACCAAGTAAAGAGAGAAAAATGAGATCAAAAGTCAAAAGGAGGGGGAAAAAGATCAGACAGCATCAGAATGAAGAAGCAAGAGATAAAAATGCTTGCAACTGAAGTAACAAAATGTGCTTTTATTAATGCTGTGGAAACATTTTACGCTACAACAATTTCACTTGAATTCTGCTAGTTTCTCGAGTCCCCTGATATTATAGGAGAAATGATACAAAAATGCTTGACTTCCTGCCAGAATCCTAGAGTCTGTTGCAAAATTACAGAATATTTTCCAAACTTTTGAAACTTGAAAACAATAAAGTCTCAGCTCTTGCCTCTTCCCAATCTTTTATAAAACTACAGTGTCAGTGACTTGAATAAAGCAGTCCTCAGCAGGAAAAGTTAGGAAAATATCCCAGTTCATTATTTCTTTTTATAAAGGAAATCATAGAACTGGTTGAAATCTCTACCAATGGAAGTCAGTATTTCTCTACATTTGCCTAAGCACTGATCTTGGTCAGGAAGAACTTCCACCCCATTCCAACCCTCCTCTGTCATTCAGTGTTTGTCATTTGTCTCAGTGTGCTTTGGGTAAATAATTGATCCAGCCCATTCATTTATTTTAAACTCTGATTACACTCTGAAAATCATTGCAAAACTGTGTGCGTTTTATATTTTTGTGAAACTCTGATGTCTTTATGACAGAACTCTTTACTGCTTCTTGAGAGACAAGGTAAGGATCAAGGAAAATCAAGAGACCACTTCCTTTTCCAGCCAAATAGGAATGTCTGCACTGGCACTTCACTACCAGATGCAGAACTTGCCATGCTGTTAATACGAAACGAAAAATCAATAGTTATTCTTCAAGTCATTACCTCTCATCAACTGATGCATAAGTGTGAAACATGGCAACAAGTTAATGGTAACACAAGACATGAGTTATTTTTCAGAAACAGGCTTGAGCCACCCATCATACATGTCGTAGTCCTAATTTCTTATGTGGATGATCTCTCTGTCCCCTTTCCAGGCTCTAGAGAGAAGCTGAGAAGGGCTACATGCCCTCAAAGAACCACCTGATTTGGAGCTGGTGCAGGCTTTTACCAAGAAAGATCTTACAAAGATCAATGCTGCCCTGTCCAGACACCACCAACGGGGAAGAGCATGTTCTTAGCTGCTTTTCATTATAAGCATACATTTTCATTGTATGGATAAAATTGCTCACCCTTTTATACATGAAAAAAAAATAAAAAACTATTTATCTATAGGGAGAACCTCAGGACAATCAGAGTGCTATTTGAAAAGCCCCTGTATTCTAACTGAAAAGCACACCCAAGTCCCCAGCAAGTCCCTGAGTTTCCTTATACTAGTACTTATTGCCCATCCTGAGGAAGGGATAAGGGGAGAACCTACGAAAGCTGTTAGGGAACAGCAAGGGGCAGCTGCACTCTAAGAGGAGGCAAACTGGGGGCTAAAGAACAGCAACATTTCCAGAGAAAGGAACTCACTGGTATAGCATAGTCCCTAGGCATAGGAGCTGGCCAGGTAGAGTAGTGGCAAGTCCCACCAAGACTTCAGCAGTCATTGAGTGAAAGACATAAAATCAGACAGGTCTAAAGCCAAACCAGGAAATCCAAAGAATAATTCCGGAACAGACCTCCCTTCAGCACAGCCTAAAGAAGGGGAGGAGCCCTCCAGCTGGACATTAAATGAGCCAGTGGCCCCATGGGCAGAGCGTGTGTGAATGGAGACCCAGGTGAAGATGGATCAGGGCCATTACATCCTATCACTGACCTCAGGGCCCTGGAAAAAACTTTTTTTCTTTTTTTTTTGTTTTTTTTTTTATTATTGACCTACTATTTCTCTCTTAAATATCTATTACTGTGTGTGTATATGTATACAGGTTTTTTTATATGTAATACAGGTTTTTTTAAAGGTCTTGCTGGGGTCTCCATCTCACTTGTATACACTGTTGTCTGGACCACTGGAAAGCATTTCAGTCTAATAGGTTAGGCAGTAGTGACCAAAGGCAAGCAAGAGTAGTAGTTTTAGGATGAGAATAATGTGAGTTTACAATTAATAAAGGTATCTGAACATCTGTTTATGTTTTCTGGTGTGGTAGAAGTACCCAGAAGCCCTAGTCTGATATGAAGAACTTGGTCTAGATGCTACACAAATGAAGCAGCTGAACAGGACCTGCAGATCTGCATGCCATTGCAGGATGCATTAACAGTGTGATTAAGGTGCTCCCTGAAAGTCAGGGCTCTTCAGAAATCCCAGGTGCTACTGCTCTCCCCAGAAATAGAGACACCCTGATTCCAAGGCCACCAGCATTTTTTACTGTGGTCTAAGCATATAAAATAAAATGAGTATGCTGTTTAAAAAACTGTAGGCATATTGTATATAAAAAATATTAATTAATATGTTATACTAATCTATTATTCATGTGACTGTACTAAGGGGACTATGCTCTTGAAGGAATGAACTATTTCTCAGATCTTTAGTCTACTTGTTCTGTTTTTTAAGAACTGCAATATTTATCAAGAGTGGTGCCTAGATGACTTGGAAAACAATGAAAAAAATGGGTTTCTTCAGTGCTACATATGCTTATAAAATACATCCATTAGACAAAATGTATTTTTTATTATGAAGATTATATATAAAGTAATGTCTGTAGTTCAGATTTCAGCATATGCCTTCAAGAAAACAACCACCTTAAATACTAAGTTGCCAAGAGAAAGACTACTGTTCTGTTTAATTATTAGTGCCATAAACCAGAGCAATATTTACCTGTCTACAATAGAGCTTAGGAAAATCTACTTATCTCTTTCCAGGTGCTACATTTCTCACAGTTATTAATAAAATTATCAGAAATCTTTGTTTCTGAATGGCCTTTTAAACTTTTCTCTCCTGTATAGTGTCCTTTCCAATGAAAGCCAACTTTGAAATTGGAACAAATTCTGCACTTCTTCATTGGGAAGACAGAAAGAAGTGGAAGTGCTCTTCTTGCACCAGATCTGACCCATCACTTGAGCCCTAAGCCTTGATTCCTCATGCCCTGAGCTGGAAGGTGGCCCTTGGAGCATGTGTTACATGCTGTTCTGCAGTATATCACCCTCCAGATACCCTTCTGTTCCTGGTTCTATGAAAGAGTTTCAGTAAGGAGAACTCATCTGCTTAGGCATGAAATGCTGCTCTGAACTGCTTTCTGTCACCACTCTTTCACCATACATCAGCATTCAGCTGGCACTGACTCCGTGGTCTCAAGCAAAGCCGGTGGGCAGTGGGCAGTGGGCAGTGCAGAACACACACAGCTTCCTTCACAACTAGAAAGTAGCCAGAAACTCATCCCAGCACTCAGGGTCTCTAAGGGTTCTTTTTCCTGAAGGAAGACTTCATATTTCCATCCCAGCCCAAGCTAAGGTGTCAGGGGGGGTTGGGCTGGGGGGCAGGAATGGCAACAGTGTCATCTCTGCACATCTGTACATCACTTGGACCAACAGAGAACACAGCTACAAACTGAAAAAGTTTCAGTTCCACTAAAGATCCCATTTAAGACTGTTTCTCCTCTCTTTCTTTTCTCTTCCTTCCAAAATAACATATTTCAGATATTTTATTAATAGTGGTCTAAGAAGAAACCACTTTCTGCTCCTGAGTGCTGTGTGAGATGAGGGATTAGTTCCCACACCTGTTCCTGCTGCATACCTGGAAGTAATTTCCCCCCCGCCTCTTTTACAGAAATCTGTTCTTTTCTCACAAAGTCAAACACACTGTTCCTATTTCTAGTAAATATCTCTGAGATAAGCTTTGAAAAGGTTCTGTGAGTAACTAATTAATATAATTTCTATCTGTATGCCAATAAGTGAGATTATTGAAGAAAAGGTGTGCAAGAAATAAACATTGAAGCTACTTACATAGATAGGCAGAGAAAACTTGCCTAGATAGATCTTCTCACACCAAAAAACAAAAAACAACAACAAAAAAGTTTTATTTTTGCAGTGCAGAGCTGTAGCCCTGAATCTGTGTCCCACCAAAGCTCATGCTACTCCTTCAGTTAAAGCCAGGGGGGATTCATGTAATTTGCCACTGTATGCTTCCTTCTGCACAAAACTGAGTTTTCCTACGAAGCATTCCTGATTCCTGATTCCTGAAGGCTTCCTGATTGCTCACTTAACTTAAGAAAGTGCATACAAATGTCTGCATTTACCTCCCCCTTTTGATACTAGCTTATTAGAAGAAATACTGAAATTATTTTTATGTAATTATTAGTAAAGTCACAGGAAGCAATTTTTTGTAATTTCTACAATGCATTATTCATCTCCAAATGTGTTTTCTATTAAATTGTGTTAATCCAGAGAACAGAAACAAATGAGAGACTAAAATATTCTAATTCATGTAATCAGGGAAAACAGTTCACATTTTGAACACCCACAAAGAACTTATCATGCTTCTGTTCACCACAGTTGTATGTGAGTATGCTCACAATTACCATATGCTGAAATGTATTTTAATGCCATTATATTATATTACTGAGGTAACATAATGTGTAAAATATATTTGTGTAAGAAAACAAAACTAACAAGACATTTAATAGTGCAGTCATACCATAAGACCAAACAGGAGTTGAGAAACAAATGATGGAAATAAATTAATAAATTAGAACTTTACATTTCAGTACTGTAATTGCCCAAAAGGTAAAGATTTCCAGATATATCAGATTCTCCTAATTTATTTTACAGAACTACTGGGGGAAAGGCTGTATTTTTAATGCCTTGGTTTTGCGCATGTAAAATAATATAAAATTCATGAAGGTGGAAAAAATACACTGAAGCATCCAAAAGAATTTTAAATGCCTATGGTGGATCAGGAGGAATATTGGAATAACTGAAACTAAGAAGTTTTTAAAGAGTGATTTCCAGATCAAAAAAACAGAGTTTGTAAATCTCTTTCCACCTCAGCAAACCTCCAGCTGAAATCAACTGAACTGCTCTCAGGAGCAGACAGCCCATGCCTGGTAGGCACCATGCCAGAGTGAGTCAATGCCACATTTGCCCTGGACTTTCAGTAGAACAAGGATCATGTCCCTCATTTGATGTGTCCTGTGCTGAACACTTACTTCTTCTGAGATGTATTGATAATAAAGGGGACAATACCTTGAGGCATCACAGGGAAACAACAAGGAACAGACTGGATTCAGAAAAGTAACATCCAAAATGGCACAAAAATTGCAAAATCCTGATTGACCTCACTAAATTTAAACCAACATACAAACCCAACATAAAACTCTTTCAAAAGGTCACTGTTCATTCATCAGTCCATTTTCAGAGCTTCTTTCTTAACATCTTTACATACCCAATGAAGTGCCACTTTTGAAGATGCCCATGGGAGAAGAAACCCCTTCTTACTCCATTTTTTAGTAAATGATTGCAAAATAATTTGATATGCAAGAGTCAAAAGGAGGGATTGTTGCCAAGCTTTTGACATCAGGTACACTTTCCTTTAGGGACATTTGTCTGGGAACAAACAAGGGACAATTTCGTCACACAAGAACTGGCAAAAAACACCAGACAACTAATGTTTTTTAAATAATCATCTTCCTGAAAGACCTGAGACAGAGAAACACGTGTGAAATAAGAAAATTACCTGTCAAAAGCCTTGTCTCACCCTCTCAGGATGAAAAGGGAATGGGGGGAATGCAGGGTTGGAGGAACTGAAAAAAAAAGAGATACAAAATGAGTTTATGATGCTTGAACTACAGTTAGGAGCAGCTGCTTCCAGTAAGGTCAGTGCCTTCTTTACCAGGGACTTTCATGTGAAAAAGCTACAGTTCCAAATTTCTAATCAAGCTAAAGGCTCAGCCATAAACTCAGGTGCTTAACTTCACTGGCACAACCCCCCTGCCTCATTACACACACACTTATGTACTTTTTTCAGTTGGGGCCCAAACATTGCTGCTAAACATATGGAGCTGCTGGATCACGGGCTGATACAGATAATCCTAGAGTTTCCCCAGGAGTTTATATTCTCCTGCTGGACTAGGTATAAAGAATGGCAAAAAAATTCTGTCTGGTTATGCACCTGGCATAGATTCCTCTACCCATGGAGACAAAGTATCGGAAAGGAAAAAAACATTTTTCAGTGACCCTGACATTTGATACTGATGCAAAAAGGGAAAGGAATGACAGCATTTGAAGCCAAAAGCATGAAGTTTTTTTATATTTCCTATGATTTAGTATCTCTCTCCCACATACAAGCAGATTCCTTTATAGAGACTCTTCTTGCACATGGCCCAACAGTGCACCAGCACTGTCTCTGATGTACACAGTGTAAAGCTTCTAACTACAGTATCATTTGCAGCATTTCTTATTTATTTTATCCCCAATCCCCAAAGACAGGGTTTTTCTGGTGGAATAAATTATTCTTTTCATTTTTATGAATTGAATTGAAAATCTATTTAATGACCCAATGAATTAGAATACACAGAGAATCCTATTCTTCAGGTTTTTGTGAAATCTGTTGTAAAAGCTGACTTTCTACTTTTATTCAGTCCAAACAGATAAAAAATAACAGTGATCCTGGAAACATGCTCGTAGTATCCACATACTTGTAAATTACTTTTCCTGGTAATAAATAGGAAGATACACCTATGTTTTGCTTTCAAGCATTTCATGAACATTGCAAGCCAATAATGGTCATAGATTGCTTTGAGGTAGATTGGTGTGCTCACTTTACAAGTATAGTTCTAAGTGTAAAAAAGAGGAAGAGAAATATGATCTCTGGAAGATTTTGGTGCACAAATCTGTGTGATTTTGCATGTTACATATACCATAGAAAAAGTTAGCGTTTGTTATTGTGACTGATTAATTAGGTCAACAAATGTCTAATTTACACATTCCAGCATGGTAAATGAAGAATATAAAATGCACATGCATCAATAAAAATTTGGAAAATCAGGCCTTGCCTGTGCAGCCTCCCATCCTTGCTATGAGGGGCTCTAGAGTGGAGCAGTACTGTCCTGACCCGGTGTCAGTTCAGGGCTCCTGGCTGTAAAGCTCAATCACTGCACAGTTTGCCACACCAACCCCTTTTTCAGACCTGCTCACTAGCTCTTGTATTGGCTGAGAGAAGCCTGAAAAGCAGTTCTGAGCATAAACTAAGCTGTCTGACACTTTATCATCAAAGTCTAATCATTGTAACAAAGTATATAAAAGAGCATGTGCTGCTTTACAGCCCTCTGCAAGTTTAAAGAGAAAAACCTTCCACTGAATTCAAGAGGCTTCAGATCTAGCCCACAGTGGAATAACTTCTCTCTGTTTTTCAAGAGACTTTAAATGTCAAATATACTCTGATTATTCAGGCTCAAGTCTGATCTCCCAAAGTGTGTGCAGACTTAATACTACTGGGCTACAGCTGCAAAGGCTGCCAGTGGCACTGCAGTGTGAGGAGAAGCTTCATTGACTGCTCCCAGACTGCTGTAACTGCAGCACAGTGACACCGAGGGACACAGCATGGCCCTGCATTTCCTCTAGCAGGTGTGAAAGCATAAGCTGACCCACTCATAGCTGAGCTGAAAAATCACCCATCATCTACACAGGTGCCCACTTTTATAATAATTTTTTACAGCAAATCATTTGACAGCCATTGGACATGCTGTGAATACGTATTGCGTCTCGCAGCCTCAGAGGTGAGTGCAATACTGTCTGTGTATCATGATCCTGGGATATCAATGTTTAACCATGCTCTAAAGCTCTTCTCTGAGAAAGCCGTGTAGGCTTTCAACTAAATGGCTACAACCTGGAGCTGGTGTCCAGCCTGAGGATTGGAGCAACTAAATGGTTTTGTCTGACAAACCACCACAGGAGATTTACTGGTGCTGTTACTTATAGAGTCCCAAGCACACTCAGAAGCCAGCTTTGAGGAAGTAATGATTGTTTGTTCTGCCATCCAAAAAGTATTTACAGATGGCAAAAGGGCCACACTTGCTGTCTACTATGCAAAAAGGTGATGACATCAACAAGACAGGTCACAAGTCTGAGTTTATAGTCATTACATTTACGCTGGTATGTCTTTTCATCCACTTGGTATGATCTTACGACCCCACAACTTTACAGCCTTCCACTCTCTGGGCTTCATAGCACCTCTCCACTTTAGGTTAATCATTTCTCTGCCATTATCTGCCAAGAGTTCTTATCTCTTTTGCTGTCACTTTATAACAGAGTCCTCTTATCAAGCTGTACGAAATCACGTGACAGTGCCAAACCTATCACAAGTTCCAATTCTTCTGATTAGAGACTATCATGAAATGGGATACATGGTTTACAGCAGGTCACTAATGCTAGAAAAAGTACAGAGTCCACTCAAAGACATGCTTGTTACTTTCTAAATTCTTGGATAATTTTGTTGTTGTTGTTCATCACATGGACTTTCACTGAAGGTTATTATAGCCTGGGTCTCAAGGCCAGAAATTTTACAGGCTACACCTCTTCTGTACTCAATGCTGTACACCTTGCACCCAAGGGCACCGTATATATACACCTAATAATGTCTTCTGGTTCCCACACAGCCATCACACAGGAATCTATAAAACATGGACTTACATCAGTTGGTAAGTAACAGTTTTCTAACTGTTTTGAAGACTCTGCAGAAATATATTAGACTTGGGGGTGTCTGAACTGAAAATATCATTACAATTGGACAACCAACAAAACTGATTAATTTGCACATGTATTTAAGTAAAAAAAATAAATTACAATACAGCATAAAAATGGAAGAAAACAGATGATAATTTAGTGAATAACATTTTTCTCCAAAGATAATGAAATTATCAAATATGTAATTGGACAATTAATAGTATCCTTATCTATTACAATTGCTAGTAACTGTGAAATTGTGTGTGTTTGCATGTATAAGCATTTGTAAATATTAGATTTAAATTGCTTCTGGCCTGACTATTCTTGTTGAGAAAAACCTCAGGAATGTTTTAAAGTCTTTTCTGTAATACACCTATCAAATGCAGATTATTTTTTATTGCTAAAAATCATCGATCAGTGGGGATGGCCTGGATAAAAAAGTAGATTAAGACTTCAGAGCAGCAAAGAACTGAATACTTCCAGTAGCATATGGAATCAGCACCCACTGCCCATCAGAAGGCTGGAAGGCACAGGTTGCTCTGGCTCACAGGCACGAGGCGCATTGGATGGCTCACACTGCCAGGGCTGTGGTGGCTGTGGCCAAGCCCCAGCTGATGCCTCTCTCCATCACCTCCCTGTCCTTCTCCAGCACTCTCTATTTCAGGACATTTTGCCTCTCAGCAGAGGCAGGCAGCAAGGGCAAGGGCCCATGAGCAGGAAACAAGGGCTTGCTCTCTTCCTCTTGCCCCCAAAGTGCGTCATCACGAGGAGGAAGGTGAGGTGCTCACCCTGATGCTGGGTGTGGTACGGGCACCGTGCCATCAAGGAAGCCTCTGGGACCATGGGGATGGAGGGAGCAGCAACAGCTGCAGGAAAAACTTCAAACGTAGCTGAAACTTGATCTTGATCTCCCTGGTGGAGCTGCTGCTGCTTCTCCCAGGGAAGGGAAGGGAAGGGTGCCCACAGGAAAGGTTGCCACCTCAGGCTCCCAGGGGCTCTCTTCTCACCCTCTTCATCTGCCCTACACCTCCCACACAAGAACCACACCCAAGCCCACAGAGAGGTTTGCTGGGTTTCAGATGGATGTCTGGAGGAGTAATGCCCCATGGAACACACCATCAGGCCTGCAACTGCTTGCCTTCTGGCTGGCTGTGCCTGGTGCCAGCCTCACTCTGGGTCCTGATGGCCCTCCTCAGAGGGAGCCATGTAGAGGGAGCTGAAGAAGAGAGGGTACTCCCAGGCTGCTGGGCATGGCTATGGCAAGGGTATGGCCAGACCCAGTTAGGAGGGCTTATCACAAAAAGACAGAGAAGTCAAAATCAGAGACCTTCTGGTGCTTCTCTACCGGTGTGGGGTTCTCCTCCACACAACTCTGACCCCAAAAACACATGGAAAAGGGCAGCAAGTCCAGCCTCCCAGCTGGGCCTCACTCACTCCTGGTCCTTGCTCTAACTTTTGTTCTTTTGGGCTGCCAGGTGGAAAAGGTGCTTCAGGAGCCCCTGATCTTCTCACTTGAGCCTTCATCATAGGATATTAAAATAATAATACATCTCATGTATCTGAAGAACAGGCCCTTAGTTAAGGGGACAAAGGATACACCCCGAGGAGAAGGGAAAATAAAGCACTCCTGGCATATTAGACATACTAGACATTTAGACAAACTAAGAGCCAGTTTCATGGCTTTCAAAAGACTGGCAGATCTGGGGTCCCTAAGTCATGCAGATATGAGGAACAGGTTGGTGGCACACATAATTTAGCAGTGCTGTTGTCACCAAACCTCCAAAATTCACTCCTAAGTGTTTGTATCACAAACATACCAGGACAGATTAGCACAGCATGGCCTAGAAAAAGCAGGTCCAAAACCTGTGAAGCTCTCTGAAATTCTATGCACTCTGGGTCATGAAGAAGATTCTGTCCTTGCATGGCACTGCACTGTCAGAGCCCATGGTGACATTCCTGAAAAGCAGATATAACCCAGCATCATAAACTGGCCACTGTAGACCTGCAAGGGTTAAGTGTAACCACCACCATCAACCTTAAGGTTTCTGCTTGGAGGTGAGGGAACTAAATAGGAAGGAGATGGATTCTGTTCTTCTTTCCTCTTTGAGAGCAATTCTTTGGAAGAAAAAGTCATCCTTCCAGGGTGTAAGTACAAACAGCAGGGCTAAGTGCTCTTACGAGTAAATCTCATCCCTGGACTTTCACTTTTGTCCAGTCCTTACCAGAACCTCCTTTATTTTTCCCTCCCTAATGAGGGGCAGAGCAGGCAGGCTCATGAGGACATTGCTGCCACAACCACTGCAGCCCCTCAACCCACTTGCTGCTTCCCACCACAGCACCTGAGAGGTGTCCTTGTCAGGGAGCACCTGCATTGCCCCTTCTGGTGATAAATTAGCTTTTGGTATAAATCAGTGATGTGCCACAACAAGGATGACCTCGCTTGTCCCAGCACAGAGGGCCACATCCAGCTTCCATGAATGCAGATCAGGCTCCAACAATTTAAATGGCAGTGGACCTGCCCCTTGGAGAGCAAACACAGACAGCCTGGGCTGGATTGTGAACAAAATTACTACCCTTTGTTGACACTTGATTTTAGGTTTACAGTCATATAGTCAAAAAAGCAACTGGAAGTCACAAAATCTTTATAGTACATCCTATCTTTCAGATGAAAAAATCATATGGACTTAAGAAAATTTTTATGGAAATGCCATAATTTTTTTCTTCTCACAGATTCTGGGGCACTACAGAACTAGTTGACTAGTTTCCTTTTTCCTCTGATCAGCCTCTTGTCTTAGTGTCCTCAAGAGACACTATGCAATTTTTATAAGCATTAGCTATGATTAATTTACACAAATAACTGTTTCACTAACTTGGGGGGGAAAAAAAAAGGTTATATAAGAGGAAAAATAATAAGGTTTATTTTTCTGTATTATAATTATTATTAGAATACATATTTAATGAAATATTATATGATTATCAAAGACAGCAAACATTCTCTTCAAAAGTCTTGATTAGGATTTTGTCCAGCCATGATGCAGGTGAAGCTTCCACAGTAATAAACAATTTGGCTGTGAGGACTGCAAGTCACTTTTTTTATAAAAGTAAACTCTAGCAGTTATTCTTTACTTTTATCAATTTTCTTCCCATTAGATACTTTTCCCATCATTTTCCTTCTAACAAGCTATCTACAAAAGGGGCAGTATGTACATTTCACTGATTTTTTTTCCAGTTAGTTTGATTTAAAAAGCCCAAATACATAAGGCAAAGTAACAATGATGACTCCTCTGGTCTCCAGAGGGAAGCCTCAGATGCTGACAAAATGCCTCCAGCCACTTGTCCGTGTGGGTAATTTAAAGGTCAGCTCTCAAACTTGTCTTTATACAGGGTGAAAGGGAAGAATTATCGGCAGCAGGAGCTGTGTGTTCGGCTGCAGTGTGGGGAAAACCATTACAACTTCTCATGCCAGATTGCTACTAATGTCTAGAGTTCACTCATGTTACACAAGAACATTATATATGTTACAGAGATATGCAACCTTATATATTGCTGTATATTAACACATTCTAATACAAAATGAACAGACATGCATATGTACACAACCTTTCCCAAGATTTCACAGTATAAACAATGCCTAATTTATCTTCTCATGCTTTATGCTTCTATGTTTATGCACAGGGAAATCTTATATGAGATAGCTAAATATATATAAGCTTATGCTTTCCTCATGATAAAAAACAGCTATTAACCTATTTTAAAATAAAGTTTTCCAAGCTCCAAAACATAATTACTGAGGGGGACAGGGGGAAGAAGCAGACCTAAAACCATCTTTTTGTTTTTGCCAACAGATCAAGGTCAGTTGCCTCAGCAAAAAAAAAATTCATTTTAAGCCCATCTGTGCGAGATAGGAATCAATTATATCTTATGATACAGAGACCAACACTCAGCTCTGAGAGGAGCCTTGCTTTATATATAAATATATATTTGGAGAAAAAATATATATCCAGACCAATCACTGGCTTTTTTAATTAGAAGTTCCACATTTCTCTCCGTAAGGGCAGCACAGGCAGAAACAAAAGAGTCAGAAATCAGAAAAGTAAATAACTATCAGTGTTGGAAAAGGGTGGTGGGTCGGGGGCGCAGGGGAGGGAGTGCCGGTCAGACCATGGAGTCCCTTCGGCCTGGCCCCGCGTCGGCTGCCATCGGCAGCGCTGCCACCCGCGGAGCACCGCGGAGCATCGCGCAGGCCAGCGGCTCCGCTTCAGGGCGAGCGGGCGCGGAGAGGGGCCTCTGCTTTTGGGTTCACCTCCTCGCCTCCCGTTTGGGAGGGGATGTCGCCCCCCCGGCAGGCAGGAGCGATGAGAGAGGGCACGTTTTCCCGTCGCACCGTCAGCGGCAACAGGTCCAAGCAGTGCGGGACTAAAAGGCTTTTTCCCTAGGGAAATACTGTAATTTATCCCGGGGGATGGGGGAGGAGGGGAGCGGGGGAGGAAAGCGCGNCTTTGGATTTAAACTTCCCATCAGGAAAGTTCCAGTCTTCCATTCATTTCTTTATTTCATTTGCTTCTGCAAAGTTTGTCTTGAACATTCTCCACAAAAAAAAAAAAAAAAAAAAAAAAAAAAAAAAAAAAAAAAAAAAAAAGCAATAGGCTTCGCATTTGACTACAGAAAGTATTTCATCCTGAAGCACCCCAAAAAACCCCAAACAAACAAAAAAACCTACCATAAAAACACATTTTTTGTGGTTTTGTTTTTCAGTTCTCTAGAGGGGACAGTTTACCAGTTTACTTTATAAAACCTGAGTTGGAGACACTAACAGCCTTCATTCAGAGGAATCCTTAGAAATTAAAAGCAGTGATGAGAAGAGACCTTTAGCTACGGGATTTGGAATGTTTCGAGGTACTCTCTACTTCATACTGTAGTGGTAATATTTATGACAAGGACTGGAAGAAGGAAGATATGAGATGAAAGGGAGAAGAGAAGAGAAGAGAAGAGAAGAGAAGAGAAGAGAAGAGAAGAGAAGAGAAGAGAAGAGAAGAGAAGAGAAGAGAAGAGAAGAGAAGAGAAGAGAAGAGCCTGTATTGGATACACTTTTCCTGGTGTAAAGTCTCGTAAAATTGGGCGTGAGAGGCGTGTGAGGTGAAGAAGCAAGCTCGCGTAACAAACTTCCCCAGCTGCGAGAGGTCCTGTGCCTATCGCACACGCTGCTTTCTCCGGGGCATTCATTTCCCGGGGCCTCGCCCATCTGCGCTCGGGGCTGTGCCGCTCCGTGCCCGGGGCCGCCCTGGCTTGTGCCCGCAGCCGTGCCAGCCTGGGGCCAGCGCTGTGCCGCTGCTCTCGCCCCGTGCCTGGCTGAAGCCGTCGGTTTCAGTGAGTGATTGCTCAGAGCAGCTCTGGGCTGGCGGTGAACGGGAATGCTGAGCAGGAGAGGAAGGGAGGACAGGATGGGGATTTCTCTTCTTCTGAAATACTTCCCTCTATAAGTCTTTTTGATCGGCTTTGGATTTAAACTTCCCAGCAGGAAAGTTCCAGTCTTCCATTCATTTCTTTATTTCATTTGCTTCTGCAAAGTTTGTCTTGAACATTCTAAAGTTCTCTTTCGCTAGAGTTTGCTTGCTGGAAAGATAAATCAAACCTTCTCCGGGACACTTCCGGACACAAAGCGAGAAGGGAGCGTGCTCTTTGTTGCTCATCGAGCAGACCCTTCAAGTTGGAAATATTCCCGCTCAGGGACAAATTGAAATTTGCACAGGTTCTGTGGCCTCTCTGAAGCTGTAAAAAATTGGAGCTTGCCTTGAAATAGCATCAC
This sequence comes from Florisuga fusca, assembly GCA_038090715.1. Classification (NCBI taxonomy): domain Eukaryota; kingdom Metazoa; phylum Chordata; class Aves; order Apodiformes; family Trochilidae; genus Florisuga; species Florisuga fusca. The sequence continues at coordinate 8,536,633 of JAAWXA010000008.1, forward strand.
AGAGAACCCTCTACCTTGAAAACAAAGAGGTGAAAGAAGCTTCAGATTATTTACAATTGCTCCGTGTTTTTTGAATGTAAATGTACATACATTTAAACAGGAAGGTATAAAATATTCCAGGTCTTGCTTCTCGTACTAATCAAGGCTGCTGGAGGCTCCCCGAGCCATCATCTTTTATAATTATAATTACACGCGTCAATCAAGACCTTCAGGCAAAGTCAGAACAAGGGAGGCAAACTCAGGAGAGAAATCATATTTTTTAAAAAGTTTGGATAACTTTGTAAGGAATGGAGAAGAGATTAGAAGAAAGGGTAATTAAGGTTGCTCAAGGCAATCGTAAGAGCTAGAACTCCATGTTAAATTAAATGTAGCCACAAGGGACCAGGTATCATTTACAATATGTACTGCCCTGAACTGTTACTTCGGAGAAATGTGGATGTGTAATATCCACTCCAAAGTATTTTCATCCATAGCGATAACTCGTGGAGTAGCTTTGTGATGTACAGTTTGAACTCGCTCCAAACCTTTCCCCAGCAAAATGTCATTAAGCCCATGAGTAGGAGCGAGAAGTCTGGGGTCTAGTTCTCGGGCCGTGCCGCGGGTAGTGCTGGCCAGGACCAGCCGTGGACGGGGACAGGGGACCGTCCCTGCCGGGCTGCCCGTGGGGGCTGCGCTCGGGCCGGTTTCGCCTTCCCTGTCCGGATGCGGGGTTTCCTTTCCCGGCTTTAGCCTAAAACGTGGGTGCCTTTCCCGTAGCAGCATTAACGAGAACGACGGCACGGAGCCCCCCAGCGGGGCGTCGCCAGGCGGCTTGACCCACCCGGCGGCGAGCGGGAGGGAAGAGAACGGCTCTTTCCCCGACGGAGCCCAGCGGGCTGCAGGATCCAGCTCCGGCAGTGCCCTACCCGTCAGCACTAAACTTCCCATGGTCTGCCGTATATGCAGCCGAAGCTGTGTTCTGACAACGCTTCTTCTGCCGGAAAGGGCTGTGAGGAGGCTCCTCTGCCACCCCCCTACGCACCCCGCCCCGGGGTCGTCTGGACAGCCGTCGGGCCAGCAGCAGGCTGAAGCTGCTCGGCTGCAGGCTCGCAAGGCCAGAGGGCCGCGGTCCCGACGGGCCGCACAGACCCCCGGCGGGTGTCCCGGGGAAGGGAGTGGAGCAGAGACACCAGCGCTGAGCTGCCCGGGCGATGCCACCCGGCGACGCCTGCGAAAGGAGTTATTTGTAGTAAATTTGTCTGGGATCAACTTTCCAAGGGCCGAGACGTGGTCTCAGCCCGATGTACTGCCTAGAGGCGACGGCGTTCCCTCGTGATAGTTTTCAGCCACCCCGCCTTAGGCATCGAGCTGGCCGCTCCTGCAGCTCGTCATGTTGCCATGCTAAAGCTTAGTCGCAGGTGAAATGCTAAACAGTGAAATTATAAGATGAGAAACAGTGTGGTAACACAGATCAAGAGCTCGCCTGCTTCCTCTCCCGCCTGAAGGGGAATGGGCAAAAGGTGAGAATGGAAAGAGCCTAAGAGGTCCTCTGTGCGCGTTGGGTCCATCCCCAAAATATCGAATTATACTCAGAGAAGGAAAGGGACATTACTATTCAGTAGAGCTGGTGTCGGGTTGGATCTGCGCTCAGTTAAGCAAAGGTCTCTTCATCCATTTACTGGATGCGAAAAAATTAAACTGTCTAGGAAACTGCACAGCCGAGTCCGCTTGACGTACGTGGAGGGGTTGTCCCACCGCGGGTCACCTTGCGATCATCTCAAACATTTAATAAGTTACAACAAGAGTCAATTCTCACAAACTCTCCCCCAGCCGATGGGAAATACTATACCCTGTGCTGGAGACAGTTCCGCGCCTCACTTTCGATCGGAAGCAATTTTCACCGCCACACATTTTCAGCTCTTAATATACACAACGGAGATTACGGTGCCAGAAGAGTACGGGCAACCGAGCGGTCGGCCGGGGGGCTCGGATTCTTTCAAAGTTGCAAATACCGCGCATCCCACACCTCTAAACCTACGCGCCGAAGTGGGAGCGGCGTGAAGCCCGCCTGGATGCGCCTGGCGTGGAAAGGGAGGGGAGGGCAGCGGGGTGCCCGCTCTGGTCCGACAGGAGGTTCGGCACCCTACAGCCCCCGAGTCTCAGATACACCGCGCCTCGGGGCAGCCGCTTGAGAGAAACGAGATCTTTGGGACAACTTGAAAACGACTGCCGTTTGCTACACCGTGAGCCCGGGAAGAGAGGCTCTTGCTCAAGCGATGGCTCTGCCGGACAGGGCTTTGGCTTTTGTGCAAACGATATAAATTGCACTGACAGATTTAGCTATTTTGGGTGGAGGGAGGGGGAGAGACCCAAAAAATCACAATAGGTACAGCGAGCTCCAGCGCGGCTCCCGCCAGTTTTTCTATCTCAAGGTCTGAGAGGCGGCAACGTAGCCACAAGACCTGGGGTTCTTCAAGCGTGGGGGGTTCCACCACCTACCCCTATCCGCCCGGAGGGAAGGCGAGGGCCGGGGTCCCTGCAGCCGCCACTGGCCAGGAGGGGATATTGCTCCTCCTGCCCAAGAGAGCTGAAGCGGGGCTGCCTGTCGGCAGAGGCCACAGGGGGAGGGAGGGCAGGCACAGCTGGGCTTCGTGGGGCTCGTAGATGGTCGGGTTCCCCTAGGGCGCGGAGGGGTGGCTTGCAGCCCGGGACCTCATCCTGTAGCCCAGGACTTCATCCCGCAGTCCGGCTGAACAGCCGGGCAGGGGCTGAGCGCGCTGGGGAAGTGTTTGTACTCCTGTGCGTGTGTGCGGTGCCTGTGTGTACGCGAGGGGTGTTGCTCATCCCGCCTCTGCCTTATTGGCTGCAAGGGCGCTGTTGGGGCCCCCCTTCACCGTAGCCCCCCCACGCCCTGCAGCCTCCGGGAGCGCCTCCCCGCGGGGCCGGGGCTAGAGGTCCCTACTCGGCACCTCCGCACTTGTGGCGGGGGAAGAGGGGGAGGGAAGAGGAGGGAAGAAGGGAGGGGGGACGGGGGTGGGAACCCCGTCCAGCAGCACCAGCAGCAGCAGCGGCGGTAGAGTGTTTCTGTGCACTGTGCCGCTCCGCATGGATCGGGGCGCAGGGCTGCCGCCGAGCTGAGCCCCGGGCGGAGCTGCTTCTGCGAGCCACCGGGGTTCCTCCTTCCTCTTCGGCACCCCCCGATCTTCCTCCTCGCCTCCTCTCCTCCCCTGCCGCCTGCAGCCCAGCTACCGCTACGCGGCTCCCCAGCCGCGGGCACCCGGCGGCGTTTCCCGGCGGCCAGGGCCGCTCGGTGCTCCTGCTGCAGCAGGGCAAGGGCTGGCGTGGAACAGAGAGAGGGAAGAGGAGGAAGAGGTAGTGGCCGCCGAACGCCCCTTGCTTCAGTTAAATTTGTGCTGCCGTGTCCAGGTGCTGGTGTCGCGGACGGACACGGAGCTCCCAGGCCGGCCCGCAGCCGCCTTGTCATGCTGCCCAAAGTGGAGACGGAGACCCTGGGACTCGCCCGGTCGAATGGGGAACAGGGACAGATGCCGGAAAACATGCAAGGTAAGGGGGAAAAGGCACGGCACTCCCTCCGCGCACGCTCGGGCCCCCCTCGCCAAACCGCCCCTTCGTCCTACCAAAAAAGTTTACGGCTGCTGCTTGCGAGCTCCCCCTCCACCCTGCCGCTCATTTCACGCCCCGCCGTGCCCCTGTCTTCCCGGGCCAACTTCCAGCGTGGCTCGGGCGGGTACCGGCGGACGGGACACCACCGCCGAGGTGACGGCAAGGCCCCAGCCAGGAGGTGCAGCCGCGGCCGGGGAATTGTCAAGCAGCTGGACGGCGGGAGCCTTCCTCGGGGTGCAGACGCCCTGATGACCACTGCCCGGGAACACCGACCCCAATCCTGATACGGAGGGGCTCGGGCTCGTCTCCGGTCTGCTCAAAACTGACTCGAAGTTTATGTCAGGGGGAGTTACGCGGGAAGTCCTGCTGAACACTCCATGTGCCAGACAACGTCTCGAAACTGGACCCCGAGGGGGCGGCGTGGGGCTTGCCTGCCGCGACTCTGCCCCGAGGGTAGGGGTGTCCGCAGGCACAGCGCAGGTGGCACAGCGGCGGCGGGGCCAAACTCTGCAGCAGCGAGCCCCGACGCCGCGGGGGATTTGCGCCTTTGCGGGGTACCAGGGAAGACAGCGGGATGCCCGAGTTGGGGTGGCGCTGGAAGTGCCTCAGTGGGGCGGGAGGGGCCGTTGCTGCTGCTGCCTGCTCCGGGCTGGAGCGCTGCGCGGAGAGAGGCGGCGGAGACCCTGTTCAAGGGTCGGCTCCTTGCCACGGATGGGGCAGTCCCGTACGCGGGCACTACCTGCTCCGCCCTACTCTGTCCTGCTCGCCCCTCCCGGGTCAGTATCTCGCGTCCTGGCTGCTTTTTCGAAATTACCTCCCCTCCTCCCGGGAGCTCTCTGGGAAACAGGGGCGGGGTGGGCCGGGGGCTTCGGTGATGCTGGGAGTGGCCCCCGCGTCCTTTTCCTTTCCCGCAGATGAGGCTCCGTGTCAGGGCACGGCGCTCGGAAAATCCCTGTTTTCCCTCTTGGATTTTCGTGCGAGCAGGGAGAGCTTCGTCCTAGCACCGGACACTGGAGCTGCGGGAGAAGAGGGGTGGGACGGGCCCTCCTTCTTCACCCGCGGCCGCCCCATGTCCCCCCCCCGCCGCTGGCAGGCTGGGATCCACCACAGTGCTGAGGTCGTTCTGAAAATCTTTCCCCGGCTGTGTGCTGGCGGGTTAATGCTCCCGGAGCTCCCTGGCAGCTCCCGCGAGCGCCGGGGCGCAGCCCCCTTGCCCTGCCGGAGGGAAGCGCAGGTTCCGCTCCCCCCGCCGGGCGCCCCGTCCGCGGGTTTCGGGCAGACTTTGACCGCCCCAGTGTCCCGGGAATTCTGGCAGCCGAGGGGTCACCGACAAAGAGGCGACAATCTAAGCGGTGCGGATGCGATGCCCTTCGCCCATCGCCTTTCTCAGCTTCGAGCAGATCGGAGATGTAGCATCAGGAAAGGAGAAGGAACCCGGCCTCGCGGTGAGCGGCGGGTTTACTTTTAGGGAATAACCAGAGCCCAAAGTGGGCTCTTTGAGGAGGGGAGCCCGGCTCGAGCGACGGTGCCCTGTACCTTCATTCAGCTTGTTTTACCGCCACCCCCCTTTCCCGTCCCCGCCGGGCGGCAGGGTCCTCCCCGCCTTTTCCCCGAGCGGCAGAAACTTCAGGCGGCTGCGGCGCGCAGGTTTCCCGCCAGCTCCGGTACCGGGAGGCTGGGTAACCCTCGACCGCATCCCCCGAGGACGGCGGTACTGACTAAAAGCGTCTCCGTCGTCGCGGCGGGAGGGCGGCTGCGAACCCCTGGGGCTCTGGGCAGGCAGCGCTGTCCATCGGCTGGAGCAGGGCGGGAGGGGAGCCGGACCCCCGAGACAACGAGTTTGGGGGGCACAGAGGAGGTTGGTTTGAGCTGGTTTTGCAAGTAAGTTGCACTTAACGCGGGGCAAAAGTGCTGGGTCTGTAAGATACAAGTTTAGGCTAAGTAAATATTTGCAGGCTGATGTTGAAAGAAAACTTTAAAGGAAACGAACCGAGTTACTTTAAATACGCAACTGACACAATCTTTTCATTCTGCTTTTTTTAAAGCTTGTCCCTGAGGTTTTTCGGAATCAAATAAATTAATTTAGTTTGTGATTTTGTAAACTAAGGATATAAGGTTAAGGGCACTTTGTATATGTAAATATTTAGAACATAAAACCGAGGAGCTGATGGGTTTTGTTCCACTTGCTATGTATCATACAGATCTGCTGTCAATGAAAAGTTGCATATCCCAATGCAAGCTGTATTTTTAAAAATAAAACTTCCTCTTCCCCCCAAATGGCAGGAGTGTGTGTAAGCTTTCTCTCTAAATGGAACAGTTACAGACAACGTGAGTTATTAATGTAAATTCTAATTGACTGTGCTATTTTTCCTTTCCCCAGTGTCTCAGTTTAAAATGGTGAATTACTCTTATGATGAAGACCTTGAGGAACTGTGTCCAGTCTGTGGAGATAAAGTGTCTGGGTACCATTATGGACTTCTCACCTGTGAAAGCTGCAAGGTTCTGTATTAATTGCTTCATACAAACAAAAAAAGTTTCAAGTGGAAAAAATAGAATTGAAGAAAACACATATGTAATAATCTGTCTTATTTCTGATACATTTCTGTTATGTTCACATAAAAAAATAACCACTTAAAAGCTTTAGGATTTAGAGGTCTCTTGGAGAGATCTCTTCTCCACAAATGGGAACAACTTGGACTGGTTTATGTTGTAGCTTTATCGTTGCTATAAGTATATATTGCTGTTGTGAAGTAATGCAGCTCTAGGATAACTTTCATTCCCAACTGTTCTAAATATTGATTTTAGTTGATTTCTATACATTCAGAGTATTTCTTTTCCTGGAGGATAAAGTAGAAAAAGTATCCTCAATACAGATCAGCTTTGCAAAATCTAATGTAGGTTGCTTAGATTTTTTTTTCCTTTGATATTATAATGTAAATTTCTGTGACTGTAGTGACCATGTGTTTTTTGCATACATAATTTGACATACAAAGTGACTTATGTATTACTTGGTTCAGATACTTAATTTTGAGAATAAAAAATTTATAAATGCAACTTATCATACTGGAAGGTAAACGTATCTGCATGGTTCTATTATACTAAAAGGTTCAAATACATGCAAATTGATGACATGTCAAAGATCTCATGTAATTTTTAATTATTTTTTTTTAAAATTCTTTATGCCTATTGAAGTAATGCAGTGAAAGGAAACTCCTTTGGATGAAAAATGTAATTTAAAATACTTAGTTGCATGTAAAAAAATAATTTAGTGCATTATATTTTCATTAAAAAATAATCAATGAGAAACAAACACCAAGCACTTATTATGCCTCTAACATGCACCACTGGGATGTACAGTAGCCAGAGGTACTCTACCTTTCTGTTATCTTTGCAACAGTGTCCCAACTTATTGAATCTAAAACTATTTTTAAAAGAAGATTTTAATATTTTGCAGTTATTAAAGAATACAAAAGGAACTGGTTAGCCTCACTATTTCTGCTACTACTGTTAGAGGTACAAGAGATAATAGGTGATCTTACCAAGCTTTGGCATAAATCTATAAACCATTGCACTAACACAGGAAAACTTGTCTGGAGTCTGGTGGTCTTCTGGGTACATCTCACTGTAATTTAAAATATACTGTATAACTTCAACAATGGTGTCTGAAAAATATGTTACAATGTTTTGCATAAAATAAAATGCTGAAACATACTCTTCAAGCAAAGCAAGCTAACTTTTGTGTCTATCACACAGGGATTCTTTAAGCGAACAGTCCAGAATAACAAAAGGTACACATGTATAGAAAATCAGAACTGCCAGATTGACAAAACACAGAGAAAACGATGCCCTTATTGTCGGTTTCAAAAGTGTCTAAGTGTTGGAATGAAACTGGAAGGTAAGATCTACAGTCTTGCTGATATTGTTAACTATAATATAGATTAATTTCAAAAATGATAGCGTTACATATTATTTTATTAAAAACCACACGTTTTATGAAATAATCGTAAAAGGTGGCTTTGCTCAATGAACTTGGGGCTTTAATAAAAAGAATCTAATGAGTAAATGTTAAATCACTAACAAGTCAAAACCATAATCTATTTCTTTATATATGTATATGGTTTGGTATGTCAATATTTTAGAGTTTGTGCATTTATGGATCTAGATATGACAGTTCTGCAGAGTCTTTTAGAAGGACTTGATTTAGATGAAACATGAAATATGTAAGAAGTCTGAAGACTTGAAAAATATTAGTCATTACTATGGAGAATGATCTCTATTTACATTTTATCTAGGGTTGAGTTTTTTAAATACATATATGCACATTCTTCTGAAATTGGGCAGAAAACAGAGAAACAGATAACGGGTTTTCTCACAGTGACTTGCTTTTGCAATTAAGGAACAAAATAATCTCTAATGTTGTGTCCCATATTTTTGTGATGCTACACCTGAGATGCTATTAGAAATGAAAGAGAATAAGCCATTTTGAAGTACAATTTTTTACTTAATTTCACTCTGTAATATAAAGCAAACAGTGAAAAGGGTGCAATACCCTTTGAGATAGCTGGGCGCCAAAATACCAACTCGAATTTGAGAGTCACACACACTTTGTTCTAACTCTGATATAGAAAATATGAAAATTCAGATTTCATAGGAAGTGACATTTCTACTTGAAAATGGACAAGCTCCTAAATTCCTTATTCTTACAATTTTACTGAAGTAGTATTCACCCTCTAGGTGAATTCATGCTTAACCAGGAAATATCAGGCCAAGGAGGGAAATCATAAATCATTAAGGGAACCACAAAGGACAGGACCCAATCACCTGAGTCAGGCAGAGGAATGCTGTTGCTATAACTGAAGATAAACAGAAAAATCATCAGTCTGAAGTCTGATGGATTCAGTACTATACTGTTTACACACAAGACTGATCTAGCACTGACACTGTACTAAACATCCTGAATCACTGCATGTTTTTCCAAACTCAAACAGTACAGTAATGGAACATTTTGAATCCTTTTCTCATTGTTGATGTTAAGAATAAGGATAAAATAAAATTGTCTACTCCTACTTTAAGCTCCCCTCAATAGCTGACAGTGATCTAGGACCAAATTTTGTCTTCTGAGATTACATGCAGTTCACCTTAATTTCTATAGGAATTATAAAAAACCATTTGCTAATCCAATCTGGCTCAGATTTTTTTATTGCAGAATACCTGGAAGGATACTGCGTATACTGATGTAGTTACATTTACTAGCATGGTGTTTTAGTTGTTTCCTGCATCTTGTTTAAAACCAACATCAGTATTAGCAGCAGTATTTTTACTAAAACTTTAAGCAGTGCTATTAGTTTTAAAGATACGGTAGAAAGTGTATTACAGCTTCCTTACCCACAGATCCATACAACTTATTTTCCTTTGTTTAGAAAACTGGAAGAATACATGCTTCCATAATTGTAAATACTTCTGACATTTATGTGTATTTCCTGATAGTGATATATATACCCTCAGAGTCTAGTTCCTAAGTTACCATGGACCAAAAAAATCATTAAACGTTAAGGTCCTTATGATAATGTAAAGTATTATGCGTATCTAGCATTCATAATAAATTTTTAATGTTCTACTAATCCCTAAGATAAAAAGCTCAAGAACTTAACCTCCAGCAGTCTCAGCAGTCTCAACATGTCACCAGGCTGTCAAAGGTTCCTCTTTCAATCTAATTGCCGTTGGGCAAGGTGGCCTTGGTGAGAGCTCCTCACTAGTCCATTGCATATATGGCATGGTGACAGACACTGCTGTGACAGAGACCACCAGGATGACTCCCCAGACAGCTGTTGGGGTGGATTTGTTTTAATTATTTCTAATTCCAGAAATATTACAAACTAGAACAGTGTCAGTGGTTTTTGTTTCACTTCCATCTTTTGTGTTAGAAGGCAGCAAGCTGACAGCTTTCTCTCTGCACATTCCAACTGCAGCTAAACATTTCTGTAGAGCTGTTCAGCTAACTAGAAATCTCTTAAAGTTTTAAACCAACCTGAACAGAATCAGCAAAAGGAAATATTTCCTTTTTGCCAAGACAAAAAGTATTCCCCTTTGTGACTACTGAATATTTCACAATTTACATTTCAGATGTTTTGCTGTGGTGGAAAGCAGTAATGGAATGATTATAATGAGAGAGTGTGGTCCACTGGATACATCTCAGAAAAATTCTGGACATCAGCCCCTGTTTCTTAATGTCATAGTAGCTTGACATAAAACCAAATATACATTGAGATCTCCACATGATCCCATAGCAGGCAGGTGTGAACTTCCTGTAGCAAACCATTGTGTTTGTCCCTGTGTCCTAATCAATGTAAAGAGAAGTCCCTCTATGTTAGTGATGTATGCATGTGATATTTAAATTACCAGAAAAAAAGTTACATTTGTTAAGTCAAAATAACTCCTTAGGAACAAAAGTGTTACATTTTTACACTTCTTCTCTGTCCTAATGTATGTTTCATTAAAGAATGTTTATGCCAAATTTTAATTATTTACTTCCTCCTCTCTCCTGACAGCTGTGCGAGCTGACCGAATGCGTGGTGGTCGAAACAAGTTTGGACCAATGTATAAGAGAGACAGGGCACTGAAGCAGCAGAAGAAAGCTCTTATCCGAGCAAATGGACTCAAACTGGAAGCCATGACTCAGGTGATCCAGGCAATGCCGACTGACCTGACAATATCCTCTGCAATCCAGAACATCCATTCTGCCTCCAAGGGCCTACCTCTGAACCACACTGCCTTGCCTCCCACAGACTATGACAGAAGTCCCTTTGTAACCTCTCCAATTAGTATGACAATGCCACCCCACGGCAGCTTGCAAGGTTACCAAACCTATGGCCATTTTCCAAGCCGAGCTATCAAGTCTGAGTACCCTGACCCTTACACCAGTTCACCAGAGTCAATAATGGGCTACTCATATATGGATAGTTACCAAACAAGCTCACCAGCAAGTATTCCACACCTGATACTGGAACTCCTGAAATGTGAGCCAGACGAGCCACAAGTCCAAGCTAAGATAATGGCATATCTGCAGCAAGAGCAAGCCAACAGAAGCAAACACGAGAAGCTCAACACATTTGGGCTTATGTGTAAAATGGCTGACCAAACCCTCTTCTCCATTGTTGAGTGGGCTAGAAGTAGCATCTTTTTTAGAGAACTTAAGGTAGGTAATAATCTTATATTATTTTATCACTCAGTCGAGAAAAAATGCCATTTGTTACAATGTTGTATTTCGAGCAAGCAAGTGCCATTTATCTTTTTTTTTCCCCCAAGCATCTCATTCTTATTGTTTTGGACATGAAGAAAATTATGAGGAGAACTTGTAGTCATTCCACCCGAGCCTGTAATTAGCTGTAGCAAAGAGACTCAACTTCCAGTTCAGCTCTTCTGTACTTTACTATTTATCAGAAGTGTTATTAACCTCCATAGGACCTCACATTAAGTTTTAGTCTTTCTCTGTCAGTAATGCACACTGCTTGGCTTGTATTCAGAGTTGTCAATATGCCTGTTAGACCATTCTACATTCAGTTATGTAATTGTTTTATTGCTCCATTTAACATACAGGGTGATGCCATTTCTTTCCATCTCTGTACACTCTTTATATAAGCCCATATTTGGAATATTCCTTTTCTCAATGGGATATTATTTTGTGCATTCTCATGTGTGTAGTTAGCCATGAAGGCTGAATCCAAAGCAGGGTAGACACAGAACAAAAAACAAGGAGGAAGAAGATACCTTAAGGACTCCTTTCAGTTCTCGTGACCACTGATACATGAGGGCTTCCTTTAATCTGTTCTGGCTACAATGACCTTCAGGCTTTTATTTTGTTGGACCACTCAATGAATCCTCATGCACAGCTCTGGTAGCCAGAAATTTCCCCCTTTACATTTCTCAGACTTTTTAAGGCAATTTTGAAGTCTGTTGTGGTCAGGTCTGAAATTCAGTATCTGTCAATAGAAACTACAGTTCATAATCACTCTCTTGATACAGAAGTTAGCTCTGAAATGAATGAAAGATTTTCTGTCTCAAGAAAATCTCAAAATGATGAACCCAAATCACATCTGAATCTCCCTAGTTACTGAATCTGTCTGCTGCACAGTGATGCTTTTGCCACAACTATTTGCTGCTGAAATCTGTAAAATTTTGTAACCATTCATAATTTCTTGCTGACCAGTATCAAGCTAAGCAAAAATAATAGTGTTCAAGTACAACAACTGCTGTGGTGGTTCACTGAGAATTGAATCTACACAAATCAAGAACACAGAAGAGAGCTTCCATTAAAAAACTACAGTCAGGATGCTTGGCACAATAGTATTTGTCATAACCATTGCAGAATCATCAAATATTTTTGGTTGGAAAAGACCTTTAAGATCATCTAGTCCAACCATTAACCAAGCTCTGCCAAGTTCACTAAATCATGTCCCCAAACACATGTTTTTTAAAAACCTCCAGGGGTGGTGACTCAGCTACTTTCTGGGAAGCCTAATTTAGCATTTTACTACCCTTTAGGTGAAGAAGATTTTCCTAATTTCCAATCTAAACCTCCCATGGCTCAGCTTGAGGCCCTTTCCTCTTGTTATATCACTTGTTACTTGGTAGAAGAGACTGATACCCACCTTCCTTCAACCTTCTTTCAGGCGGCTGCAGAGAGCAATAAGGGCCTCCCCCCAGCCTTCTTTTCTCCAGGCTAAACAATCCCAGTTCTCTCAGCTGCTCTTCACAGGACTTGTTCTCTAGATCCTTCACCAGCTTTGCTGCCCCTCTTTGGACACACTCCAGTACCTCAATGTCCTTTCTGTAGTGAGGATCCCCAGACTGAACATAGTATTTGCTGTGTGGCCTCACTAGTGCCTAGTACAGGGTGACAATCACTGCCTTAGTCCTGCTGGCCATGCTGTTTCTGCTACCAGCCAGGACGTTGTTGGCTACCGTGGCACACGCTGGCTCACTTCAGTCAGCTCTCAGTCAACACCCCAGGTGCTTTTCTGCCAGACAGCTTTGCAGCCACCCTTCCCCAAGCATTTAGCGTTGCATGGAGTTGTTGTGACCCAAGTGCAGGACCCAACACTTCCCCTTGTTAAACCTCACACAGTTGGCATTAGCCCATAGATCCAGCCTGTGCAGATCCTGCTGCAGAGCTTTCTACCCTTAGGCAGACCCCACTCAACTTTTTGTCACCTGCAGACTCACCGTGTGTGCGCTCCTTTCCTTGTCATGATGCAGAAAAATGAAATTAAGCCCGGTTACAGGACAAGCAAGCTGTATGGGTGGTATACACAACTCCAGCATCTCTCCAGTTTTTCAATAAAAAGGTTGCAGGAACCCTTAAAAGCAGTCTACATACAGAGAAAGAAGAGAGGAAGTTTACTCATAGAGGGGAAAGAAAATGCAGTAGAGAGAAAAAAGCTGTCACAATTTTGTTTTCTAAGTTATTTACAATTTTGTAGTAAGCTATATGCTGTGCTGCCCATTTTAAATAATGTTTAAAAATAAATTTGCAAATATGTTACATTTCTAATAGGCTACATCCTAACTATCAGGGACCAGATGCTTCTACCCATACACTGGGGAGCACTTTCGTCTGGAGTAAACATCTTAAGTATCTCTGAGACTTGCAGTACAAGATTCTCCTCAGTGTAAGAATTTAAATTATGATACACCTTAACATTCCAGGTATCATTAAAGTGAGAATATAAAAATACAGAAACATTTACTTTTTATAGTTCCATGGCTTAATCTGTAGACAGATACTGTAAGCTTTCAACATGCTTTGCTGGAAATAGATTTGGAGATGGTCTTCACCACCAGCCTGGACAATATTCTCCAGCCAATGTAAGTTTACTAGTATGGACTCAAAGGATGGAGAAATTTGTCTAATGAAAGTTCTGACCAGCTTCTTTCTCCTAGCTCTGGACATATACTATGTGCATGAAGACTTCTGAAAAATACATGTATTCCATAAATTCACCATACATAGCCTTTGGTTAGCAAACTGACACATTTTAAGAAGACTTTGTTTTCATCTTAGTATTTGCAACCTAAAAACTTGTTTTTGCATCTCAAAAAATTACAGTTCAGGTAATTCCATACCTTCTAGCATATCCTGATTTTTTAAGTTATTTTTTCTTCATTGGACACATCAACTAAACTACACAGCATTCTGGAACAATAACAACACACTTGGAAATCCATTGACATCCAATATTTAGGTACCAGATAGAACATCATGCATCATAGACTTTAAGTTTCTCCACTTAAAAAAAAGTGAGGTGCTCAGACCTTATTTAGATCAGACTCTACGTTAACAGCCCAAGGTAACACCATCTCTCTTTGCAACTGAGAGGAGAGGAACGGAATTAAAGGGTTTGCAAACCTTTTCTGAACACGGCTCTCTTCTATCCATCCGTGGTTTCAGGTTCTGATTGAGGCAGCAAAAGCAGCTATTTCAGATTGTTTCACAGAACATGAACACCTGTGGGGCAAAAACCACCTCCAACAAATAACCATCTAAGGATGTGGCAGAAGGAAGGGAAAAGGCAGCTGTAATAAAGATGCAACCAGATTCTCACAACAGCTAACTTTGTTCCCTACCTATGCACAGCTGAAAAGTATGTATTTGCTTAAGAAGATATTTTCCTGTTGTCCTTTCTTGGTAAACAACTGAATCTTGAGATGTCTTTCTGATAGGACAAGTGAATTAGAATATCTCTGCAAATGAAATTTTAAATTACTCAAATAATTAAACAGCTAAAAAAAGTACAAATGCAGTTTTAATGAAACTCATCATGATTTTGTCATGATAAGTGATGCCTTGCACAACTGTCTGAATTCTAAACAACATGTTTGCAATTCTTTCTTCATTCACTTCATTCTAAATATAGTCTTGCACATTTGTCTCTTCAATTCGTATAAAAGGGCAAAAATTTTCCTTTCTGCTACACCTTGAGATTTGTAGCTACAGTGTTGAAAAGAGACTGAAAAGCAGTAGGACGTGATTTAAAAATGTTGTCCCAGTCCATCAGTGGTTTAGGCTACATTTACACTAGATATAATAATAAAATCCACCAGTGTACAGTTCTTAAGTTTTGCCTTTTTATTTCCATTTGGCTGAAAATTTGTTTGTTGTGGTGTTGGGTTATTTATTTATTTACTTTTTATTTTAGATATCCCAAGGGATTACAAGCATATTTTTAAATTGCATTATGAAGCATTTATCAGTTTACACTTAGCACAATCTTCTCCCTTGTTGCTCTACAAATTGTCAATACTTCTTTTGGAATGTGTTATACATATAAGCATGAAAAAGGTAAAAATTCTGACTGGACAGAACTGCCTACAGCATGTACAGTTTTTTACAGAATTTGACCTGTATATGAATTTAGGTACATAATTTTTGTCTAATGCTCATTGTTGCTAAGGAGCAGATCAGATCCTGCCATCTTCATGTTGGATATCAGAAACCAATGGAACTATTTATGAATCAGTCTAGTCAGGATTAATTATAATGTCAGAGCAAGATCCAGTGGAGCCAGTTGCAATCCAGTAACTTGGAATTTAACATGCTAATATCTAAAAAACATACCTGTCAATTTTGTGAAGTCAGACTATTTCATAATTAATAATACCTCACAAATGATGGAGTTTGAATCACATATTACTTGATTATTTGTAATGGGAAATCTTTCTGCATCTTTATAGAACGATGAAATAAGAATATGGAGACAACCTCCCACTAGACTTGTGATAGTACTAATAGTAATAGTAAAGAAGGCCTTTGTTTGCTATTCTGGAGTTGTTGAAAGCTCAGTAAATATAAAAGTAAGATATATCCATCTTATCCTCAGCTAAGAAAACTCAGGAATGCCCTGGGGATGCTAGATTTGTAGCCAGCTGTCTTAGTCAGGTGAAAGGTCTTCGTACAAAGCTAAAAAGAAAATATTGCAAGAGCCTGTAGAGTCCAAAGGTTACCTGGCCCCAAGAAAGGATGCAGACAGTTCCACTGGACTGATCTTTCCTCATCAGCCTGCACTAGGGAAAATTCAACAACTACTTCCAAAGCTAAGTACTACTGAACCCATAAAAGAAATCAGTCTCTGCTTGGGGCAGGAAGAAAACAGGATCTTCACTGTAGAACAGTCTTCAGGATACTTTCTCCTGGCTGAGACTGAGAAAATTAACTGTCAATAGTTACAAAAAGGGAACTAGAGGACGTGTGACTCACAAAAAAATATTACCTTGACTTATTTAGCTATTTTACTGAGGATGTCATAGGTCCAAAGTACTATGTGAGCACAAGCCCATTTAGTGAATGATTGCATGAAGAGCCAGCATACTTCATATTAAAGAAGCTCATCCTAAAAGTATTCACTGAGCATGCAAATTTAGGCCATTCATTGATGTCAGACTGTATGAGTTCTGGGACAGATTCCTTCCATAAGTATAAATTTGTCCAGGCTTACATTAGCTGCAAATGTGTCCTACTAAGAGCAATGGTTTAAGCACATATCTCAAATGGACTCTGTCTTTAGAAGTTCTCCTGTACCTAGTAACACAAATGTTTTGTCAGCTAATAAGCTCACAGAAGCGTAGTGTTGCATTAGATATTCCCTATACACACAGCTATATTAGCAGAGTTCCAAATTATTTCTTAAAGTAATGCAAACTCAGTCTGAATAAGATTAACAGAACTCCTGGAGTTTCTCAGTTCTTTCTGTAAAACTTTTAGACAGGAATAGTAATATAATATTCAGTACATCAGCTTTCATTTCAGTCTGTGTAATTAAGCATTAAGACATGCATAGAAAATAAGGAATTACAGTACAGAGAAATACTAAATTAAATTAACACAGAATAGGAAAAAAATAGGGTCGGGCTTGTTTGCTGTTTTGGGGTGGGGTTTTTTTGTTTTGTTTTATTTGGAGAAAAAAATACCAGCAGTGGAATACCTCAAAAGATCTTCCAGAGTGATGAAAGGTTGATATATTATTTAGACTTAAGTAATCAAAGGCAATTTGATAAATCAAAGTGGGTTTGGACTTTGTAGTACATGCTTATCAGAACAGGAAATGTAACTAGCATGGCTGATGAAACAAAACTTCTGCAGTGTTCTTTCAATCAGCGAAGCTGACAGAAACTGAGGTCCAGGACTTCTCTTAATATCAGTAATCAGACTAGTTAAAGTTAGTATGTTGCCATGTGTAGGTGTTGATTTTTAGTCTTGCTTAACTGGATCTGAAAAAAATACTTTTCAAACATATAAAAATATTGGGAAAAGTATTTCTTTTAAGTAGCAAAATAGTTCTTTGTTTTAGAATCCTTAATTTAATTTCACAAATATTAAAGTCATTGCTGCAGCAAGAAGCCTGCCTCAGCAGAGAATCCAGGGTTTAATGAAACTTGGGACTGTACCTGCCACCTCACTGAACTTCATATGGGAATGTTCTGTTAGAACCTAACTTCATTACTTTCTTCTGTCTCTTCTGTGTAAAAAAGGATGTGAGTAAATTCTGTATTTCAACACGTAAGCATGTAATTTTGCAGCCTTTCTAACAGTTTGTGGAGTATTAAGCCTCTGGCACTTTTAAGAACAAAGACTACATTCTCCTATGCCTGTTCATGTCAGAGCTGGATACTTGAGTTTCCCTCTGCTGTTGCCACCTCTGATAGCAGGAGACTGAGTTCAGTCACTCTGGATTTAGTAATTTTTCCATCTAATACACAGCATTAAGTATCATGGTGAGACTAAGATCCATGTTACACAGAGGTGTTTTCTGAAAGACTGGCACTTTTACACTTGAGTGGATATGCAGTCACCAGTTCACTGTGGCAAACTTACTCAGGTTTCCATGAAATGTGATTTGTGTAGAAATACTAAGAAATATGAATATTAATAGCTTGATGAAGCAATGAATACAACCATATGGCAGCCATGTAGAAGCAAAACATCTGAACAAAACGACCTTGAAGAGTGAGCAACTGTGTTCTACCTATAGTAGCACTAGTAAGATGGTTTCTACAACATTCAGTCATCAGAGTCATTATTGAAGAAAACGCCTAAAACTGAGAGCTTTTAGCTAGTGCTGTAAATTGTAAGATCACTCAGAACAAATTGGAAACACTTTACAGTCACAGACACATACTAGAGGATTTAAGTATTTTCCACTTCCAAATTTAAATTTATTATAAAATGGAGTTTCTAATACAGGCAGTAAAATCAAGAGTCAGCTGCACTTGAACCTCTACCTGGTATCTCTTTACTTGCAAGCTTTTACCAATATACATTAGTATTGTAATATAGAATAATCCATCTATTCCCAGGGAAGCATGTCATTTTGTATTGGACAAAACCTTAGCCATATATTTTTCTTGTTTTGCTTGTTTGTTATGCATCAAATCTAACATAGTTTGTTCTGTCTAATAGCCTTGAGTTACAAGTACTTCTAAAATGAAGCAAACTAAAATTTCATGTGCTGGAAATAAAATGCAGTTGTTTGTTAGCCCCATAAGCCAGAATGCAAAAATAGTAGTCTCGAGAAAGGGTCAGTCTTAGTACAAGGATAAATAGTATTTAAAAACTCATTTTACACACGTGCAATTCAAGAAATATCCAAATGAATTATAAACATTTGGGTTGAACTCCATCACAGCCAGCTGGAGACAGCAGCAATGTCCAAAATCCTGTACTCAACTAAATGAGTACAGCACAGGTCTTTTAGTGGACTGGTACATCAAGTAGCTATTTAAATCTTTCCACTTTTCCCACACTTGGTTGAAAAGAATGGTTAAACATTCTTCATGGGTAAAGCTGAAATGTAACCAACATCTTTAGAACAGCCTTGAGCTGTTTGATGATTTTATTTTTTTTTTCCTAATGAGAAACCTCTTGATTTTTGCAACCATTTCAACTCTGAATAAAGAATACAGTTTTATTCAGAGTTAACGTTGGCTACATTACACCAGGCTGTCTTACCACATTGTAAAATTGATTTGAAACATTTGCCCTCCACACACCCCAGAAAGCAGCAGGCACCGCAGCCCCTGCCACCTCAGCCTGGCTGAAGGACATGGGCCCCTCTGCCCAAACGCGGGCAGGCCCCAGGGGTGCCAGCAGGATTGACCCACCCCACCACCCTCTCACAGGGACTCGCCAGCCCCAGGGACAAGGTAGGGTTTGAAAGGTCAAGGCAAGGACACATGGGCAGTGAGAAAGCCTTACCTGTGGTGCAGCCCATGGAGGGAGCTTCAGTGGCCCCGTGGCTGGGGGCAGGTGGGGCAGTCAGGGCTTGCAGGTGCCCTGAGGGCCTTGCCTCAGGAAAAGCAGCTGTGACCTGCATGGGACATCAGAAAATAACTCTTGAGAACAAACCCTGAAAAAGCTTTTAACTCAAGGACCGCAGCACTGTCTCTCTCACACGGTCATTCCCCCTGGGCTGGGGTTGACTCAGCTCAGTATTTTCACGGAGATGTGAGCTGGGGGGCTGGAGGCTGCCCCCATGGCCCTGTTCCTGCACCCCTGTGGCACACAAACCCCGCGGTGTGACGGGGCAGGGCAGGCCCCTGGGCAGCGCCCAACCTTGCCCTCAAAATCCTATGCACAATTAGAGGCTGGGAGGAGAAAAGCTGGAGGGCAGCCCTGAGGAGGACGTGGGGGGTTGGTGGACCATAAGGTTAACATGAGTTGTCAGTGTGCTCACAGCCCAGAAAGAAACTGTGTCCTGGGCTGCATCAAAGAGGCACAGACAGCTGGTCAAGGGAGGGCGTTCTCCTCCTCTGCTCTGCTCCTGTGAGACCCCACATGGAGGACTGTGTTCAGTTCTGGACTCCCCAGCATAAGAAGGACATAGAGCTCCTTGAGCATGTCCAGAAGAGAAATACAAAAATGATCAGAGGCCTGGAGCACCTCCCCATGAAGCCAGGCTGAGGAAGCTGGGGTTGTTCAGCCTGGAGGAGAGGAGGCTTTGAGGTGACCTTTTAGTGGTTTGTCAATATCTGAAGAGGGGCTACAAGAAAGCTGGGGTAGGGCTTTTTGCATGGTTGTGTAGCGGGAGGACAAGGGGCAGTGGTTTAAAACTTGGAGAGATTTAGATTAGATATTAGGAGGAAATTCTTTACTATGAGGGTGGTAAGACACTGGCACAGGTTCCCTAGGGAAATTGTGGCTGCCCCCTCCTTTGGAGTAGTTATGCCAGGCAACACTGCTTGGTTGTCAGATGGAGATACATACCCAGGTACTGGAGCACCAGCATTCTGAAAAGGATGTAGCTGCCTGGGCTTGTCCTCCACAGTGGTGTTGTGCCTTCATTGTGCCTGTGTGTGTCTGAGTGGATGGCAGCTACTAGGGTAGAAGGGTGACTGCTGAAATGTGAACAACCAGTTAGTCTCACACTTTGCTTTAATGTTTTCCCAAACCTAGTGATTTTCAGTAGAGTTGAAAGACATGCACCAGATTTTTCCCTAAAACATTCTCTATTTGCTGTTTTGAAATAGGGACTGAAAGTTGTTGCTATTGGCATCGCTACTGACATATTTGTAGAGGAACTGCAGGAGAATAGGGGGGCAGATTTAAGAAGGAATCAAAGAAAACTGGGAATTAAGATAAAATACAGTGCATGGGGGAAAGTGAAGCTATAATTTTAGGTGGACATCCTCCATGTCTTTTTTCCGCTCCTGTGACTGGTAGAAGTTCAGTTATAGTGCTTGGGTAAACATTGGGTCAGTCTGGGTAAACAAATATTTAACACCCTGTCTTGGAAACACCCCAGTCATTAAAGCAACCATTACAGGAAAAAAAAGGTATGATAAGTTAGTAAAACAACATACCAAATAATCCCACTGTAGTGAAAAAAGAAATTTCATTTTGTCTAATTCTGGAATTATCTGTCATACTCAACACTTAGAGAGGGAAAGAAACTAAAATCTGTTTTCAGAAATAGAAAAATACCTTCTTACATCTAAATACAGCTCTTTCAGTAACTTCAAGAGAAGTTACTTTGATATCTGTTGCTAAATAAAATCTTGGATCGAGTAAATTTAATTTTAAAATTTAGTCAGGGCAACAATAAACACAGGAAATATACATGAATAAAGTGTTCTAAAACTCAGGCAACTCTTTTAAGACTATAAATATCACCTAAGCAAGGCCACTATAATTAGCAAAGGGTGAACAAAAGAAGGCATCCAGAAATAGATGGGGAGGGGGGAGGTTGGGAGGGTGAAATGTCTTGGTTAACCTTATTTAAGTGTTCTTTCCATAGCATAGGAAATGGTTCTAGCTAGCTCATGAGTTCTGTTGGTATTAACTGATTTTTAAAAGGACATTTCCACGCTGTCCGTATGCCAAGGAAATTCCTTTACTGGCATGTTTGCTGAATACAGGAAACATCACCCTGACTAAGTGACACTGGATGTGACCAACAATTGTATCTTTATTCTGCTGTTACGGTCAGCAGCGTCTGTTTGTCTCATTGGATACCTTTTGGTATTTATTGGGGAATACTTGCTGCAGTCTTGAAATTTGTCCTGAGTAATGAGCAAACACGGTGACTGGTGGTGCTGAGTCATAGTGCCTCACCACTTGAGAAGCAGCTTGCTGCAGCCCTTGTGCACCAGCTGCTTATTTAGTCTGAGGGCTAGTCCAGGAGTTTAGAGGAGGCAGAACCAGGCTGACTTGTCATCCCCTCATCTACTTCATCCCTCTTCAAGGCATGAAGTGAAAACAGTAGCAGAGTGCTGGGAGCCATCCTTCTCTCTATGCTATGGTCAGAGTTCCCTGTACAAGGAAATAAACGTGTGCCTACAGCTGCTTACTTACAAATAAGAGAGTTGAACAAGTCAGTCTTGCATATAGTAATTTTGAGTGTAACACAGGTTCTGCTTTTGCTTCCGGTCTTCTACTTTTTTACTGAAGCCCATGAGTTTTTCCAAATAAGACGTGCAAATTAAGATCCTGAATACCGTATTTCCAGTTTCCCTTGCAGCATCTGCCAGTTTCCCATTTTCCTCTGTAAAGTTGCCTGCGTAAGGTTTTTTACTCATTTGCTATACATTATTTCTAAATGCCCTTCTTTTTATTTAGTTATTTCCTCTTATTTTAATTTCTCTTTCTTGGGACTAGTGCTGGTACCACGGACACTATGTCGGAGGCAGCACTTACACTTGTGGCTCTGGGCTCCACTGACCTATCCAACAGAGGTCTTCAATAGTCAGTGTGTTTCAGTGCCAACCCCGTGAACTCTTTTTGCAGTCTTTTGAGAAAACGTAGAAATCTTTGAGAAGAGGGTTCAGAGTGGGTGGGTCAGACAGCAGCCTCCTTTCCATCTTGCTGCTTCTGGAAACCACAATAAAGCCACAAAGATAGTTAATCCAAAACTATTAACTTTACTTCAGGTAATGACAAAAATACATAGGGAAAATAACAGGTGACAGTTGCCCAAAGCCTCTGGTTCTACTCCTGTCTGTGCAGTACTTTTAGGGCATAATAACCCCAACATTAGAAAGAATTGTGGGAGATGGTAGGGATGTAGGAGACAGGCTGCTGGGAGGCATGAGGCTGAGTTAGGTGGTGGTGCAAGTCATCCAGCATGCAAGTGAAAGCCAAGACTAACCTGTAGCTCACACACAGGTCAATATGGTATAAAATAGCTTCAGCTTCTTTTGTGATCACAATCACTGTTCCATCTGTCTACATATGAAGAGAAGTGAGGGAGACAGGAAACAAGCTACTAACAAGTACTATTGGAGTGGTTTTTGGGTTAGCACATATATCAGTTCATATTAAACTCATGAAAAGCATGATTCTGCATTCGATGCTGAGGCCTACAGTCTCCCAACTGTACTTTGAATATTGGCCATATTGCTAGGATTCTACCCAGATTTTGTAGTCTGAGAAATCCAAAATCACTGCAAGGAGTACCATGGAAAAACTGCCTTTCTGATACAGGACTTGGAAAACAATGGTCATTGCACATCATATAGTGAAGAAACAACAAAAACATTAACAGCAATAATAGTAGTAGCTTTATTAGAAGTAAACATATGGCAATTACCTTAATTCATTTTAGACCTGTCATTCAGAAGATTGGTTCTCATTCTGCAAGCATGGTCAAGGACAATGCTTTCTCCTTACTAGGAATGAACTTTCAGGAAAAGTGTTCCCAGTAGGAGGGGTTACACATCATAGTGAGTGTTTACATGGTTAGGTTGTTTGGCAGTGTTGAACAGCATATATATTTTTAATTTGCATGCTTCTACTTTAAGGCATATCCTCCTCTTGACTTGTGGGAACTCTGCATGTATTGCCTTTGATTCTCCTCCATGCTGGTAACTCTCATTAGTGTTAATAGGAGTTTCAGTGGAGCCTCTCTCTCTCTCTCCCTCTTTGTCCGTAAAAGAGGATAGTTTTTAGTAGTTTATCCCAGCACTAGCTGGTATGTCTACAGATCAAGATTTGGAGCTTTATCAAACTGGCATATGCTACCACTCAGGAATGTATCTTCATTTCTTCTCTGTCCCTGCCAAACCAGAACTTTTATGTTTTTCTCCGGGCTGAATAACAAATGGTGGCATAACTCTGAGAAAAAATTACATTGATCATTTTAACAAACTCCCCTCAATTTTGAAAAAAGACTGCTTAGTATTGTCATTGGGTTTTTTTAACAGTAATAATTTTAGCTAGTTAACATGGCATTTCTTTGTAAGTTGCTAGCACAGTAACCTGATGCAGTAAGTATGGTAGAAGAGATCAATTCTTTATTAAAGGCTGGCATTGTCTAGAGCTAGGTCTTGCAACCCATACTAAAACTCAGCCTGCTACATCCTATTTAAACTGCTTTGTAGATACTTTGTGTAGGGAGAGAATATGTATATTAAGCAAGGCTGGGAGAACCTGGTCCTTTTTTGCAGTGCCACTGGTTTAATTAAAAATAAACACACCCACCTTCCCAAACCCTCACCGTCAAACCTTGTATCTTGAAAACAGGAATAGTGTTCTATTTTGAGTTTTAATCTCAGACTTGAATACCTGCATGTACTGACAGACACAATGAACATGAAATCACTTTTCTCCTTCTTTAGAACTGTCAAACGTGGCTCTCTGTGCTAACATAACCCTCTTCCAATATTTCAAAAGACACAGAAATTCCCAGCATGATGATAAAGTTTTCCTGTGTTCCAATAATAAAATTTGAATGTACCAGTAATTTCCAGTTCCTCTGTGGTCAGGCAGCCTGTGAAGACTAACTTGGAGTACCCAACCTGCAATATCAGTGTGGGAGTCGGAAACAGATGTTCACCAGACAATACAATTTGTTGTCACTGTCGATACTATATGGCACTTTTCCCAATAGAAATTGTCTGTAGCTGGAAAAGAATGTAAGGAATGATTCATGCCCCAATTTTTTTCTTTTTATTTTTTCTAATGTTAAATACTTCTTGTTTTCTTTTGCTTTAAAGGACTGAGTTGGGAAGGCAAAGCAATAAAAAATACAGATTACTGGACTTGTAGCATCTGTGTAGTACATCAACCAATTAATTTAAGACTGTTTTTCAAAACATTGTTTTATATTAAAACTAACAAGAATCAAATTCTCTTCTCTAGAATTAATCTTATAAAATATTTGTTGCTCAGTAGCTCTTTACACAAAAACATCATGGGGTGGAAGATAAATGGGACAATTCATTGAATGTGTATCTAAGGATGTGTTCATAAAGATTATAATTTATTAAATTAATTTTATAGGGTTTTTTACATATAGAATGAAATTTGAAAGTAGTTTCTTTATTTCTTAGAAATTCTAATAGATCATTTGGGCATTCAAAACTAAATCAAACATGCAAACGAGCAAAACTCATTTTAGAGTACACTCTAAAATACTTTTAAAACATTCTAATAGTTACACTATTTTAGAGTAACATAAGATGCCTGGACCTGATTTCCAAATTATTAATATTATGAAAGCAGATGTACTAGATCATGTTTGCTGTAAAAGGTAACGGATTGGGCTAGGTGGACCTTAAATTAAAAACTATTTTTTAAAGGGATATATAAAATATATTAAAAAAAAAAAAGTGTTGGATGCAAAAAGCCTGATTAAAATCAGGCCTAAATACAAAGTAATATATTCAGTAGGAGTGTCAAAGAAAGTGAAAGATCTGACTGCTAGAAGTCTTGGATCTACCACCTTTATCTTACATGAAAAAGTAACACTCAAGGTATTTTAAAAAATGAAGACATCTGAGACTTGAATTGGAATTCACTGAAACCAGTGATAAAACACACTTGTAGTTGCTGATTGTTATATGTCTGGCAGCCTTTCTTTAGAGATATTGGATAGAGGAAAAGGTGTATGTAATCACAGGGGCAGAGAAAAAGCAGAAGATTTTAGCACTGTAAAATCAAACAACTGTCTTTTTTACAAATGCATGTGGCAACACTTCACAGTAATCTTTTTATAATATTAATTTTGCATTTACTGTGCAGCAAAGTTGTTTAATGTTTTACATCAGGCCTTAGTCAATGGGAAACATGGAATTATTTTCAGCTGTGGATTTATTTGTAACTATGGCAGTATTTAGCCTCCAGTCCTATCCATAGTTCAACTTTTTTTTATGCTTTTAGATTTAATGAAGTTAGATATATTTCCATAGTGGAATACCACCCCTGGAGATGATTTTGGGTAAGAGCTTGAGCTCCGCAACATTTTCAAAGTCAGCATGTGATAAAACAATGAAATAGCTGATGACATAATGTTTAGCACACTTGTAAGCAATGTGCTGAATTTCTGTGTGTCTGCATATGTCTATTTTTACAGACATTCATGGGTTAAACTGAGTTTTTCATCAACTAGGTGTTGGCAAGTGCCAAAGTGATTTAGGATTAGAACAGGATTTAGGCTGATCTAGCTACAGTTGTATTTCTCATTTCATCATCATGCCAGGGATACTGCGGCAGTTGTGGGGTTTTTTTAATTTATGAAATAGACAAAATTAAATGTCCATACCAGACATACTGTCAGGTTACAGGGAGTGAAAGAGGAATGCTGCACTGGGCCTTACTCTTTCATCTGCACCCAGCAGAGAAGTCCTAAATGTACAAAACAGCTGGAAAACATCCTATGTAGCACACAGCTTGAAAAATGAGTTCAAGATTTAAAAAAAAAAAAAAGAAAAATCAATCTGATCATGCTTTATTTCAAATGACTGTTATTCTAGTTCTGTAATATATCACTGTAAAATACAAATCTGCACAGTTGTGTGTTATCTGGGCACATTACGTCATCTTGAACACTAGCTCCACTCTCGTTTTAACCCTCATGACAGTTCAATCCCTATAAAAGTTTTAGACCTGGAAGACTTTTCATTGCAATACCAGATACAGCTTGTGCTCATACAAACTTTTAGTACCACTTAGTGTTTCAAAAATTACTGGATTAAAAGAGACCCAAGTGCAAAAGTGACTGTTCCACCACCCAGATGATACAGCTTTTTTCAGATGATACTGCTTTTTTGTGTGTTAATCTTTATCTGATGAATGACACTTTGCTGTCGCTCCTTTTCTTTTTATTTTGAAAAAAAGAGGCTTCAGGAAGAGGCAAATTTTGACATTCTGGTTACAAGGAAGTGATGAGAGAAAAAACAGTTACTGAAAATAACAGGAACATGGCCTGCCCTCTAGCCAAGGGAGTGAGCAATATTTGGAAGAGAGGAAACCCTTGGCCACCGCATAGCGTGGCTGTGTACACCAGAGTTAGTTAGATTGCTCTGAATCTCATCTTTTGATCTCGGGCGATATTTTTCTCTGTTATGTCACAGAGGTCACCTGGCTCATGTGTGACAAACTGCCTGCATAAGTCACAGTGCCAGTGGCAGAGATTTGTAACCATGTCCCTGGTCCATTGCCTTTGAATTATTTCACAGGCCCTCTGCTTTACATTTACACTCTGTCGGAAGATGAACAGGGGAAGGGAGTAAAATCAAGGGCAGGGTCTCATCCTGAAGGACAAGGGGAAACAGGTGGAAGGTTAATGGCCCTGGAGCGTATCCACAAGCCTCTCAGGCTTGATATATGGGCCTCAGGCCTAAAACGGGCATTGGCTTTCAAAGATATATTATTTCATTTGAGGAGAGACATTCTGGAGTTCCTGCATTTGTCTGCTGATAGATGATCCTCTGTCCACAATTGGTTATGGCGTGTGAGTTTTCCTTGGGCCTGCTCCCGTACATAAAAATTTTGCTGAGCTCTCCAACCTTTCGCATGCCTGTGAGAATGGGATGTGTGCGGGCCCTTTGGCAGGCAGCTGGATTTTTGTTGCTGCTATTTTGGTAGTTTCTTTTGAAGCACCAGGAGAGTGGGGGATGAAAGGCCCTTCTGTTCATTCATACGCGGCCGGGCAGGGGCAGCCTCACGGGGACAAAAATGGGGGAGAAGAAGATGTCAGGCACCCATTATGCATATGTCTGTCTGCAGCCAGGGTGGAAGTCACTCCAGCTGATCCAGGATTTTCTACTAGCACGTGCCCAATGAGAGCTAAAAAACAGGGAAATCATTGACATGATTTTTATAACTCCTTTTATTCCGTTTCAGCTTTGTTATGGTTTTGACGTGAGCCCTAGCTCATGGGGGAAAAAAAAAAAAAAAAGTGAATCTGGATCTTAAGATTACATTCCTCGAGGTCCTATCCAGGATAATGAACTTGGGCACCTCATAAAACTGAGACACTACTGCCCTTGCCTTAGCAAAGCACCAGAGGATCCAAAGCCAGATCACGCTTTTGCGTGTATTCACAGTCTCTTAATGGGCTCCAGTGAGCAGGGTTAGATGGAGAGGTCTGATTCTGCTAAGTGCAACAGGATTGTACAGCAGCAGGGCTGAGCTTTAGCAGGATCTGGCACCTGTCTCAAGGAGGCACCTGGGTGTGCATTGGTGGCAAAGGCCTTGGTTCAGAGAGGGAGCAAGTCCTGGTTGCACTGCCAGGCTGGCATTCCCACAGCATCTTCTGTCATTGAGTAACTGTTGTGAATTGTGGGAAATTCTGTTTAAAACAAAGAGTTGAAAGAATTAAGCCCCTCTAACATTGGCTATGTTTAACATAGCCAACTTAACATCCCATTAAGTTGTTCTCTTGATTTCAAAAATACACTTGTAGTAACTGGTATAGGATTGGGTTTCTAAGATCCATTATTCTGTGCCAGCATGATTTAAGGAAAGTGGGATGTATATTTTTACTATATAAAGTATATTAATTTAGATTTGTTTTAGTAATAAATACCTGTCCACTTTTAGTGGATTTTGTTTGAAAGAATTCACAATAATTATACTTAATTATCTCCCAGTTCCACCTCTTTTTATTTTTCCTATACTACTAAAAATGTAAAGTAAGCTCTGCCGTAAGCATCACTGGAGTCTTTTGTTACTGTACTTTGCTTTTGTTATAGTAAAAATTATAAAAACAATTAGTAAATTACTTTATTAAATTTAAGCCTAACACATCTCAGTTTGAAATTGTAATTGAAGTGTCTGAACTCAACTGCTAAATTCCCAGCACCTTAGTATGAGCAGGATCAGGCTCATTCTGCACTTCAGTCAGTTCCTGTAGAAAATGTCCCATTGCACTGCAATTATTCTCTCTTCCTGGAGTGTCCTGCAGAGTTTAAGTTAGACAAGTGAGCGAAGGACTTGAGAGACGTATTTGGTGTCTCCTGTAGCAGTAGGAAGGAAATCTGATGACTTGTTAAAAGGAAAGATTTAGAAACAGAAATTCTACAGAGAGAACCAAACAGCGTTAGCAGGCAGGAGGAGCTGCTTTTCCACTTGTTGCTTTGATAATGGATAAAAGGCTGTCATGAACTGCAGGCTACCAGCTGGGAGCAGATAGAGTGATCCTGGAAGAGGGCTGGCCCCAAACTACACAGGCATTCTTTTAAAGTTTTGAGGCCGCAGGAACGTTGTTTTTTCCCTGCCATCAGCATCGTTATTCATGATGGTGTTTTCCACCCCAGTTTAAACATGCTGGTCAATTAAATCTACTTTACAATACTTTTCCATTTGAAGTACAAGCAAGTATCACATAGACAAAGATATTTCAGCTATTTTATTCCTCCCTACAGATTCCCAAAATAAATTCCAGAGAATTGGATCAGGCATAAAGTACCACTGCCCTGAGAAGTCTCTCTTGTTTGTTTGCAAAGGTATATTGTGTCCAACGTGCAGATAAGCATAGGAACAATTTGTAATGTATGTCTTCCTTGTAATCAGCACACTTGATAAATGAAATCTAGAGACTGTGTTACTTGTAAGAGAATAGCAACAGAATGTCATTTGTTAGAAAATGAGCCAAAGTGATCCCTGCCCGGTACAAACACATGCAAACACAATGACAGACAGAGACCAGCAAACCCATGCATGCTTGGCCTTACTGGTGTGCCTTGTGCCACCAAGGTCATGTTACTGGCATGCTCTGACACATGCAGGATTGGGCCAGTAGCATTTTTTAGCATGTGTACAGATGCTTGACTGGAGCTGGATTGTTTCAACCTGTATTATTGCAGATAGAGAAAAAAAAAGTACTTAAAGCTCTGATTGCCAGATCTGTTCATTTTAATGATATATTAAGGGCCCTAGCTTACTTTGTATTCTTATGTGTAATTACCCATATAAAAAAACCACCACTCATTAGTGTTCTGTTCCACTGGCTTAATTATGCCCCTTAATTAAATCTTGACTAACTGGGGGTCACTGTGGTGTCAGTGGGATTTGTCACTGTTTGTCAGCAGGTGTCTGGTCACATCTATTTCTGGTTTCCCTGTTGCTGTATTCTGTTTAAGAGCACGGTCTTTTCTAAATGCAAAGACAATTATGCATTACTTTATTGTGTTTTGTGCCTTGCAAATTAAATGAAACAACAGTGAATCTGTTCTGTAATTCTAGCACTCTCCCAGTCTTTACATGCAGGAGAGGGGGAATGAAGCAAATATAAACCTTTACAAAAAATATAAACCTTTTCAAAACACAGTTCATTACTTCACTTGTGCCCTTTTTCAAATGCTTATTCTTCCTGCACTCAACAGCCACGGTCTTACTAATTTATCAGATAATCTTGTGTTCAACAGGCGTAAAATATATATTGCAAATTTCAATCCAGGGATACTTCTTACACCTACCTCCTAAACATGAAATGAATTTGAAACATGACCAGCAAGAAGGAGCTGAATCAATAGTACACGCATAACGAATACAAGACGGCGTGTGCTGCTATCGCTGCCTTGCACAGAGCCGGAAAGCCGAGGCTCCCCGTTCAGTGTGCCCTGAATAATTCAGTGGGAGTTCTGCATGTGCCATAAGTGCATAATAGTGCCATTTCTTTCCATTTCAAATTTGCATGTTTTGGTTTTGTTATTTTAGACAGTTACTTAGGGGAAATATAATTCCCATGTTTATGCATATAATAGGCACCTAATGTTCATCTGAATAATTGATTAGTCAAGTCAGCTTTTATAATTAGCTGTTGGCTTTCCAGTATAAGCCCACAAAACACTTGTCAATCTACAGACATTTTTAATTTATTAATATATATGTTATCAAAAGAACTGCAGTAGTTACCTACAAAGCATTTATTATTTATTCTGTCAAGGCTGAGAAAGAATTTTTATTCTAGACATGCATTTCCAATCTATTGTAACTTCCCCAGAAGATTATCTTTTTTGTTCTGAAAGTTTTCATGAACATTCTCTGTCTGGAAGTGTTTTCTTACCGTGGAAATTGGAAAGAGGGGCTTTTTAAAGAATATTTCCATTCAGCCATTCCTGTGTAATGCAGAAACCATAGTTACATGTGTCATTGATTATAAAATAATTTGTATCTCTTATTGGTGCTCAGATACGTAACAATAATCTGAACAGATGTCACTAACAGATATCCCTAATGCAGCCATAGATTCTGCAAGCAGACAGATGCTTCTGTTGATTGCATATGTGTGACAGTGATATTGCAGTTATGAGTTGTGGATCTATGCAGTAAATTGCAGAATTATAAGACAAATTGTGTTTATCATTAACTTAATGACCTCGTTTGAACTCTACCACTAATCCATTTTTGCTTTCTAATATTCCTGACCAGTTTTCAAGTAGTTGTCAAGGGGAAAAAACATCTGCTTACTCCAGAAATTTTCCATTTTACACCCATGGTATGAAGCAAAATGAAACAAACATATTAGATATTGAAATCAAGAAGGAATACTGTTCAGTTCTTGCCAGTAGTAAGTTAAAGATGATACCTGATAAAACAAGAAATTGTGTGGTTTATTTTATTGTGAAACAAACTTCACGTTTCCATTGGGAGGCAGTATATACTTTTAGCACTTGTTGAATTTGAGACAACTAATTTTTTAAATATATTATAGATGGAAAAGATATTTTAGTTCTGTGCGTGCTATAAGTTTACTTTTCCTTTCCCCTGTTCAGAAGAATCACCTTCATTTTAGTGAAAATATGTGCCTCTTCCCATTGGTGAGATCAGGACAAATGATTTGAGTAAAGTGCTTTCCCTAATCAAAGTCCTTCTGAGGTCTGTGCTATTGGGTGTGTACTAAGTTCCTCACTTTACAAGTGGAAAGATACAAATATAATACCAGAATTCAAAAAACCTTTTAAATTAAAACACTTCTATTATAGAATAGAAACCTGTGTTTGGAAAGAACATGATGTAAAAACAACATCATAGTAGTGGAAAAAATTGTGTGCCCATTTTGGTGGTGTTATTTACTTAATTGTGCTTCACCATTATAAATTCTGTGGTCTCACAAAATTCACACAAGTCCTTGAGCAATACCAGAGCATCTTTTGTACCTTACACATTAATTACTTCACCATATACTCTCAGTTTCTGCTTAAAAGATAGAATATTCAAATCCTTCTCTTTGAAAGAAGCTTGGTAACATATCTCCCATTAAAAACTGAAAATACATTTCTAAGAGAGTCATTATAAATTCCCTCCTCCAAAATACATATATGTTGTACTAGTATAAAATTTCCTTGTCTGTTTTTATATCCATTGCAAAATAATAGAAAATTAAACATTACATTGCATGAAACACCATGTATGTGTAGGATCCAGAGCTGAGTTTTCATCTGCTGTTTAAATTTTCATTGTGATGTTCTACGTGGTATTCAAATTTCAGTCATAGTGTTACACTAATATAAAGGGTTTCTGTTCAGATATTTTTAGGTATAGCAGTTTTTACGTAAAAGTATTTATAATTTAGGCTAGTGAAAGGACTTGAGCTCTGCAAGCATGAAAACAACATTCTCTCTATTAAGGTATAAAATTCTCACCAATCACCCCTTCTATTAATCTAAGAGTTCAGAAACATTCCCCAGTTGTACTGTATGGCTGGCTTAGTTTTTCTGTTTAGACTTCAAAAGAGCATTGTTTTAAAAAAGCGTTTTACAACTGGAAATAGATGTATCTCCTAAACAAGATTCATATTTTCATGATTAGGCAGGTGATTGGATAACAAGGTGGAAGAGATTGTGTGCATAAACAGTGAATTAAAACCCTGAACAGAATCTCTCAGTCTGTTGTTCCAGGTTACAGCTAAACAAGAGTCATTATGTGGTTTTTCAGATACACTAAGAAAGCTCTTATCTGTATAAACCTGATAGATCTGCTGTTATTCTTAGTGAGTAACAGAGGTTATATCATTCCGTTTCATTAAAAATGCATTAAACCTTTGCTAGTAACCTTCTTCTAATTCATTGATTCAATTACACCATGAATAAAAACATTTTATATAATAAAAATAAAGTATTAAAATGTGTTACATAGATAAATATTTTATTGCACTGGCATTACTCAGGGTTTTAAAAGTATTAAGAATGCAAATACCATGTTCTGAGATATCAAAATGTAGGCTTTTTCAGCATCTCTGGAACTACATCCAAAAGGTTAGTCTTCACAATGAGAGGCCTGAGATGGTTCCTGGTTGTATTGCTCGCAGTCACTTCCTGTACAGACTCCCTGTAAAGCTGGAGACACTTAGAAGCACAAGATGATTAACAGATAAGTGTTACCTCTTAATTAAGAGGATAGTGTTATCTCTTGTATGCACGTATTGCTCCCAGATTTGGTGAGGCAAGGCTCCTCCAAGCAGGTCAGTTCCCCGCAAAGTCACTGGCCTTTACTTTAAATGAAGACAGACTAAGCCTCCCAGGACTGGACTCCAAGGTGATGCAAGTGTTGGGAACACTGTGCTTGGTGGGCAGTTTGCTCAGGCCACGGCAGCACCATGATCACTGTCACAGCACTGCCACCCCCTCCATCATTCACACCACCAGGACTCCAGCACAGCCCTTCATCCGGCCACTCGTGTAAACCAAGTCACCCAAGACGTTTATAGATTTTGACACAGCCAGTACTTTTTTATTGCTTTGTATCAGTACTTTTTGTTGTTTTTATTTTTTTGGGCAGGAGAGTAAAATACCATTGGCTGTATTATACATGTTACCTCAGATGCCAACAGCCAGGCCCAGGGCTGAGCAGGTTTCTGTGCGAGACAGATGATGTTTCTTGTTGCTGTGGCAAGCTGGCGTCATTCCTGCAAGTGTTCCAAGAATAGAAGGGAAGAAAGCACTTCAAATTTTCATTCGTCATCCCTTTACAGATTTACTTCTAATTCTTTCAGCAAAGCAGATTATTAAAAGCAATGACCTGAGGTCTTCATTCAGACATCAGCCTTGCAATCCTGTATAATGTGTGCCGCAGGGCAGAGGTCACACTGACGAGTCTGTTAATGTAGTCACTCTGGGATAAGATCAATCTCCATACTTCACCATATTGATCTAATAGCTCATTGGCACTTCCCTCTTTGAATTGATTAGCTCATGTGTGAAAAGAGATTGATGGGTTTCTGACCCTGAGGAGTGTCTGTCAGGAGCACACCCATGGCAGAAGTGGATGTTTTCCCTGCTTCATTTGGGTGGCTCATTATGTGGATGCCTCACGGGGAATAGGGGTCGTAACACTGTTTTATGAATTATTTACAGTAAAATATCAAGTTTTTGCTTCATTTGATGCTCTACCTGTACTTAGTTCGTTCTAAACAGAGCCTGAAGAAATACATGAGCGGCCAAATGTACCAAATATTTGTGTAAAGGGAACCACCACGTGTAAGTGACCTTAAAAAGCAATTTTACTAATATAAGGTAATCATAATAGATATGAAGGTAGGAATAGACTTCATGGGTCATCTAATCCATTCCCCTTATACAATGACAGAATATTGATGATATCTAGAAATGAATTATCTTTTTATTGCATATTTTGGATAAGTACTCACAGTGAATCTAGTTCACACATCTCAGGGAACTTCATAAGCACATTGCACTGTAGAAAGAGACAATTTGCATGCAACACATGAGCTAAAAAATAAACTATGCACATTTCTCAGTTGTTAAAAGTAATCTAAAAAAAACCCCTAGATTCAACTCCATCTATCAGATAGTCATATATTTGCAAAATACGTATTTTTGACACAGTAGATTGGATTTTGGTGCTGTGTGTGCTCATGCAAGAGGAAATATAAAAGGAGCTGTCGCCAGAAGCTGAATTTAGAAGTTAGCTTGTTAGGCTGTACTTAAAAAAAATGTGTGCATTGTCAGAGCCTTCACAGATATAAAGCAATGCAAACTAAGGACCTGCTTCTTGAAGTCTTCTATTGAAGCCCAGGCATTTTTTTATTTCTGTCTGCATATGAATTGTAGAACCAGTATCAAAGATGTTTATAAAGAAATGATTCAAGTACAATCTGAGCTCAGGATACCATTTAATGCTACACGTAGAATGGTGTTATGTGGGATGTAAGGTTATATGGTAATGCCACAGTACCAAAAATATTGAGCAAAATATTCTCATTGTGTTGTTAGGATGATACATACACATATATATGTGTATATATATATATATATACACACACAAAGAGACAGTGTGCTTTGCTAGTATCTTGTATTAGTTAACTGGACATTCTGGGTTTATTTTAGGGATCTGGCAGTGTAAATTGAAAGATACATCATTTTACTAACAAAGAAGTGTTTATGCATGCTCCATGAAGTCAGGCTACACTTTTCTACTATTAGATTTATAGTAACATAAACAGGTAACTGCATTTTAAAAATAGTCATAGGCAATCCCTTCCCTAAAGACCCTGTATTCTGAAAGAAACAGAACCTTAGGCAGATTAGTTAAAAAAAGAGAATTCTATACATTACCTGTCAGTGAAATGGTGCTGTATATTAATATAATCTTGCATTCATTTACACCTACACCATTCAGGCTTTTTTATGTACCAGGAAAATAGCCCCAATACAGGCTTACATACAGGCCACATTTAAAAAAATTCTAATACACTTCAAAAGCACTTATTAAAGGCACAATTGCAATGTATTTTCCTTTGATAATTCTGGGAAAATCTAGATTAATCAATAAATCTTCTTACATTTGGTATCAAAGTAATGCTTTAGTCATGGCAAATTTTCAAAAATAGAACTTATAATAAAGTTAATTACAAATCAAAAGCAACTTCCGCCCAGGCCTAAATTAGTATTAGATTGCTAGACAGTTAAATAGAAGCCGTGCATAAAAAAAGTTTTTTTAAGAAAATGTTGCCATTTTATTACAAATTCTTGCCCATTGACTGAGTTTCTGCCAGTCTGATTAAAACTTAGCTTCCCCAGTTGTGTATGGCACACTTCTGGGTGGATGGGAATTAGAGCAATCTGATTTTGTTATTCATAACCCCTGCTTTAATTCAGAAGTAAGCTGAGAAAAAAACTAATAAATTAGATGTACAGCCATTCTCCTGAACTCACAACTAATTTTCTATTGCATATAAACATGTAGTAACCCAATTTAGAGGCTCAAAATTTTGATACCTGTGTCCAGCTGTGACAGCAAAAACAGTCACAGCTTTTTGAGCTGTGTCACAGTTCACAGTCATTTTTACATGCAGGGCTTCAGCTCATTCTTTATTTGTACTGCAAAAGTTTCTCTCATCAATTTACCAACCTACAAATAAAAACAGGTTCTTCAAGGATATTTTTTAATGTGAATATTAATCCTAACTGCAGTGCTGATGTGTGTATGGGGTCTGGGTAGAGTTGTGACAGTCTTATTTTAATGATGGAAATCTCAGAGATTTCCAACTTAAAATACAGGAAATAGAAAGTGGGAATAAATGAAAGAAAGCCAAATGAAAGCATAAGTGTAAAAAATATTTTGATTCACACTTGCCCACTCCCTAAATATTAATTCAATCAACATTTCCTGTGATTTTTAATATCATGACTCTGTCTCCTCTCCTCCACTTGATTTTGTTGGGAAAGGAGCTAATTTTCTTAAAGACAATGTTCACAGTTGGAAGGTCTTAGGTGGTAGTAGCTGCCTGCCAAGAGCCTTGCTTTTGCCGTGTAAAGTCCTAAGTCTTTAGGCTCCCTGGTTCATGCATCACACTGTTCTCCACAGCCCTCTCATATGACTTCAGCTTCCTTTGGTGGGGGTTTTAAGCAGCTTTTTCTATCAAGTCAGAAGGATACCAGTTTAATACATGACAACCCCCATTCATAATGTTGAATTTCTTTCACTTTCTCCCTTATCATTGGGTCTTCTTTCCCGTTTAATCTCTGCCTCAGTGACTTGCTGTTACTCCTGCAGCCCCTGGGATGTAAGACAACTTTTCTGTATTTGTAATTCATCAGTATACCACCTCCTTTCTCATCCTGACTGAAGATACTGTTTCTCATTATGTCTTACTACTTTTGCTGTGGGGTTTTTTTCGGGTTTTTGGTTTGGGGTTTTTTGTTTGGTTGGTTTTTGTTTGCTTAGTTGGTTTTGTTTTATTAAAAAACACAGTGGAATAAGTTTGTATGACAAGTGCAGTGTTTTATGGTAACACCAGCATCCACTGCCAAAGGTGTCTTACAGGTGACATTCTATTTGCACATTCCCATCAGTATAAATGTGAATACAGTCCCCCACTGTATACACAACCCAATCCTTCTAGGTGTCACCTATTTAAAAAGTAAGGTTAGACTTCTCTTATGGCTTGCCCTTTTCCCATACTCCACAGACCTTTGAACAGCTGTTCTGGAAATAACTTGAAATAACAGGAACCTAAGAGTGTTGAGATAGCATTCTGAGTGCCTATTTCCTTATTAAGGGTTCTTTCTGAAATTAGCATGTCTGTGTGACACATGATAAAATGGTTTCCATACTATACTTACTTGAATGAGTTTCAATAGAATATTTATTGAAATAGGAAAATGAATTTAGCTCCTACTAGACCTTTGTCTTTAAAATTTTACATTAGTAACAGCCCACCCCAGTGTGTTGTATTGACCTCTGTTGAAATGTGATGCTGCTGTTTTCTGAGAAATTTTACAAATTACAGCTAACGTGGGAGGTAAAGTTTACCTATAGACTTCTAAAATAAGTGTCAGCTGGAAAAATGGCATAGATATAAGAAAAATGAAATCATGATTTATCCAATAAATCACCAAACAGAAAAGGAACATTACATATTAGAAATCCTTTCAGATAATACTAAAATATGTGTAGCTTGAAGAAGACCACAGAGACTTTCATCGAAGGGTGTACAATAGAGTGAAACTGCTGATTTAATATGTATTGAGAATAAATTCACCAGCAGTATCACAAAGTTTACTAGACTCAGTCTTGTCTTTTGATTCTCCAGAGGACATCATGGTGTATCCTAAAAAGCAGACAATGAATCAGTAGGCCTAATTCTGATTTAAGTGGAAAGTTGATTTCATGTAAGTTAAGAGTTAAGAATATGGCCCTGCACATTTTTGCAGTTAGTTTGTTGACATCAGAAAAAACAGATGTTCTTGCATAATAACTCAAGGGAACAAAGAGCGTTATTACCAAAATAGCTGCAAATAACTATATAGCAGCAGCTTATTTTCTTAAAATTCTACACCTATATGCACAAACTTATGCTCTACTAACATCAGTAGAGACACTCACAGTAGGATTTTGAAGGTCAAATCTATGGGTCCAGTCCTGAAGAAGATGCCTCCTTCTTCAAACTGTGAAACAGGTGCTGAGAGAAAGAATTAATTTTCCTCTTTCCTTGTCTCTGCATTCACTTTGACATGGAAGAAACTGCATTGTAAGCAAAATTTTCAATTGGTATTAAAAAGAAATCTTTCTCCTATTTTCCGTTTTAAAAAAGAAAAACACCCAAAAAAAAGAACCTAAGAAAAACACATTTATAATTCATCAGAAATAATGCTGACTGTGAAACACTTAAGTAATTTTTATGCAGTTTGCTCTGAGAAAAATGTGAAGAACAGAACAAAAAATAGGAGTGGTATAAGTTGCATTTGACTCACTACATAATAAATACACACACACACACACACAAAGTTTATTGTAACAGCCCTTTCATTTGATGTTTGAAGAATCGAGATTTTTCATTTACCTTCTCACTAACAAAGAGGAATGCTCTCTAAACAAGGCCCAAAGATCCATAAAAAAGAGAGGTCTTACCCTTTAGCAGGATCACCATATGCTCCTTGCCCATATACCCGACAGCAATCCGATGCCCCTAGACTCGTACATTTTGTGTTATATTCCTGTAAGAAAAGAGGATACGTGTGAACTGAAGCTCAAGTCTTCTTTTTATTAAACTATTTTGACTCAATGGAAGATAGATAGCACTGAAACTGGGAGAAGGGGCATGCAAGGGGAGAAGCTGTTGCAGTCATTGCTCTCCCCAGGTGCATTTGCTAATCAGGAAACACCAGAGAGTCCTGAGTGTGAGCACCATATACTCATTGCTACAGATTTTGGAAGGATAAATGTGTTGGGATTTTCAAAAGCATAATGTTGCTTTGTGGTATAAATTCCATATATAATATCCTTTAAAAAACTGTAAAGTTATTGAAGGAAGAGGTACACACACACTGTGTATCACTGCAGCTTTGTGACAGTCTCTGTACATGCTGTAAATGAGCAGGAAAAGGCACATGCTGAAATATTTCTGCATTTCCTTTCATTTTAAAATAAAGAAAAATTAAAATGCTACCAAACTTGGACAGATTTTATACTCTATTCACACTAGCATTAGATGGCAACAGGACAGTTGTCTGACCCAACATGGGCTTGTAAAGGTCACTCCCTGCCTTCACGTAGACATTTTATATAACACAGGTTTCTAGTAAAGAGATGGAATAATCATAGTTAATATCAAACCATTTTTTTCTTGAACTTTTTAATATTTTATTACTGAGGTTATAGGTAGTTATCACATTTTATTAGGGCTTTCACTGCTTCTGAAAGTTATGTGTATTTACTTTTAAAACCTCACTGGCAGTTAACATGCTGCTTTTTGACAGCAGCCTTGCACAGGAGGTTCCCCACTGTTAGCAGTAATCCAGCTGGAGAGTCCAAACCCTTCTCTACCTACCTAATGATTTGGAAACCATGCATCCATTCAGGAGTGAAAATTAGCCTCAGGAGTGCACTTGTCTTATAAAACTTTGATTTGGGGCGATTTGCTTCACTATTGCGTAAGAAAATGGAGTAACAACTCTAGCTATATGTCTGCAATGACTTGTGAGTGGTCTCCTAACTACAATTGAAAGAAAGTTCAACCATCCCTTGAACCTGTATGCTTCAGGCTGAACAATTCAGACAGATGTTTAATCACTTCATATTCACTAGGAAATGGCTATTCAATGGCCACAGGATTTAAAAGTGGCACTGAGATGAATGCTTCATGTTACTTCTGCATTGGCATCCCCTTTTAGAAGCATAAGTAAAAACAGTTCAGCTGAATCCAGCATGGTTTTATCCCATAAATTTCAATCATCATACTTTTAAAAAAATCATTAGTTACCCTTTTAAATTTTTAGTAGCAGAAAAGCTCTAAACTATACTGCAAGTTGATGCAAATGAAAAGAGATGAAAAAGGATTCTCCAACTTCTGAGAAAGAGAGATGTAGACTGGGTAAAAGGTGAGTGCATTGTTTAAACGAATTGCAGCAATAATTATAAGGAAAATATTTAACTTAGAGCAACACAAAGAAAAGCTTGACCCCAAAACTTTTAACAAGTAATTCATCAAGTGCGAGGCTTGATTCTGTCTCTTCAGAAGAAAAATTGTAATAAATCTGCAGTTGTTGGTTACAGTATGCTAAATATTGTGAAACACTTTCCTAAAAGAAAGACACAGTGTGGTTTTGATAAGATTAGGATGTATTTCAGCAAAGCATACACATTATTCTTCATTTTACTGTTTGGCAATTTCAGTGTACTTCAGAAAAAAACAAAAGTTTATAATGATTAACGTTCTGTGCTGTGGGAAGCACACACTACAACAATGCTACTCTTGTGTCTCACCACCCTTCCTCATCTATAACATCAACAGAAATACTTTTTCAGATGAGTAACCAGAATTTCTGAGATAAATCCTTCCTTTAACTACAATTGATAATGCATGATTGTGTACTGCAGTGTCAACAGAGGCCTCAACGAGCCTGACAAACTTCCACTGAGTCCCATACTCAGGGCCCAGCTGAGCAGGAGCTTGGGTTTTAGCAGACAAGTGACACCTCCAGCCCCAGGTCAACTTTGTGCCCCACCAAGAAATGATAGTGTGTCACCACAGTGCTCAGTATTAGACCTTTGCACTTTAAACTGAGTCTATTTCCTCCACTCCTAGAAACAGCTTATTTGGTTTGCATTATATTTGTAACAAAAATTATGCAAACCAATAGTTGCATCAAAATGCACTGACGTGCGTGCCTGTTTTCTAATCCTTGTTATCAGAGAACTCAGAAAAGAAATTTGAAGTCACCTTTTAATTCCAGCTGGTATTGGAGGAACTCAGATTTGCCCAGGGAATTCTGTGTTCAAATCTGTATTCAGATATTTAGCAGTATAAAGCTCACTGTGTAGATCAGCAATACTTGAATCTTTCAAAGTGGACACAAAAAAGTGTCACAGTTCTACCAGGCTCAATGGTCCTATTAAACCCCTGGAAAAAAAAGGGTCAATAGACTTCATGGAGGGGGCACGTCTCTCTCTCGTGTCACAGATCTAACTTTTTAAAAGTTTTAAATGAGGAACACTACTTTGTAGGCAAATTGAATTGTAAGCTAATGTAGGGAGCATAGTGGCCCTCCCATGCTTGGGGCATAGACTCTTCTGCTGCTCTGTCACCCACCTTCATCCATTCCTGTCCTCTCAACCAGCCCCACAGCAGTTCTGTTCTGATACTTTATGAAGAGCTTGGATGGGCAAGGGAAGTGTGCAGGCTGCAGCCACCCCTTCCCAGATGCTGCTGCAGATGGGCTGTGCAAGGGGAGAGAAAGAGAGCATGCCAGAAGTTTCTTTCACCGTGGTCACAACAGTAAAATATTGTCAATTAATACTGAAACTGTGCACATTTCTACTATGACATAACTAAAGCCAAGTTCCCAGACCAACATGGGAAGGAGATCAGAAGATAGTGCATTGCATCCTGCCATCCACCTGCACACAAAACACCTCTCAGTGGGTATTCCCCGGGCAAGCTGTGCAGTCTCTCTCTCTCATTCCCCATATCTACCTGTTCATGCACTTACTCCTGCCTCTGCTGCTGACAAGCGCCGTCCCCTCCTTCTCTAGGTTGCTCCTTCCCTGCCCCAGCAGCATCACTTACTGTCAAACAAACCCCTTCAGTCTGTATCTCACCCAATCTGATCATCCTTATCTTATAATTTTCACCTAACATCCATCTTTTCTTATGTCTACTCTCACTGCACTGCCTCCCTATTCCCCTATTCTCAAGCCTCCTCATAAGCACTCTCTTTGCTTTCCTTGTCACTTTACAGTGGTTTCACAAGTCAGTTGTTTTACTCTTTTCACACTTGTAACACTATTACTCTTTCATGCCACCCCTCATGCTGGAAATCATCTCCTATTTCTTTTGAGTTACACACCCTCCCTTAGCTTCCTCTACATCTTTCCTTACAGACCATTTCTTCAACAACAATTTCCAGCTATGCCAACTGCAGTGGTGTGTCTTCATCTGAATGCCACTGGCCAGAGAAGACCTAAATTTAACCACCTAGGCACAGTATTCACTCACACTTATTCTCAGGGCTAGAAAACAGTCAAATGGGTATCTCATTTGATAGCTTGCTTAGGTGAGACATGGGTTATATTATCCTTGTATCCATGGCAGGGAGCCATTATCCTTTTATGGCAGGGAGCAGCTGCAGATTTAGAGGGTGTTCTTGCAGCATCCAGTTGTTGGATGTATGATGTTCAATCTTTATTTATATGCATTACCACTAGTTAGGAAAAAGGAATCTTATTTTTCTTCTTGTTGTTTTTGACCTCTTACAGCCTTAAGAAAATCAATTGATTTTCAATTGTACAAGTTTATAAGCTTGTTTCTAGTTCAATATATATCATGATTTAAAATTATGTTGATTATAAGGACATTTTAGACTGGAGCTGTTATCTTGGTGACAGAATCTTGTCTTTTCTCCTGCTTACTCTGTTAATGGAGGACTCGCATCCTTTGGCTTTGGAGTCAGAAGACTGAAGTCCACAAGGTGCTTTTTCTGCAAAGAACCTTGCTTTTCAGAATTCAGTCTCTACTTTGGTCACCAAAACTTCAGCTTCCTTGCCTTCAGGACCAGATTAAGGCACATATTTGTTTTGGTGAAAGACTGGGGTTTTTTTTTTCATTTTTTCAGATTATACACTTTTTCAACTCATTTATTGATATGCTACAATATGAAATACAAAGGTGTAAGTGTTCTGTCTGAAGTTACGTACACCATAAGTTCAACAGCTCATTCTAATGTAAGAAGTTACCATTTTTGTTCAACGTGGTCTGTCTTATTTTCTCTTTTCCATTTTATAAGCATTAGCAGAGATAAAGTATTTGTTTTTCTTCACCAACATGCCTTTCAGATGTCAGCTGGAATTCATTGATCACTTGGCCTACATTCTAGTAGTCCATGACCCTCCTTAAAGTCATCTCTTGTTTCTTCCTAGTGCAAACTGGGAAGTATTCTGCTGCCCTGACAGCTTTCTTAAAATGGCAGAGGCAGATGGATCTAATAGTCTACTGAAGGCAACACAAGACACGACACACATTGTGTATTGTGCTTTTTATTCCATCCATTTTATGGCCTTTCACTGGTTAAATTACAGTGAATATGGAGGAGCAGAGTCTGCAAACCATGAGGAGATGTTCACTGTTGCTAGTTTTGAGTCTTGCAGAACAGCAGGAACAGACTATGCGCAAAACACTTTTTTTTGTGTGTGTGTAATTTTGCCATCTCATACTGTTCTCACAGCACTCGCTTGGTAATGATATGATAAAGCTTGGGAGGTAAGCTTTGATTGCAGGTTAGCTGCTGTTGGAGCCTTCAGAAATTAAGACCTGTAAAGTGTAGTTTGTTTCCAAAAGCCTGTGGCTAAGACAGATGGGTTAGATGAAAATACAGAATTTATAATATAATCAAATGCCTGACCTCTTATTCAGGTGGTTGTTATGATATGGATTCTGAATGTTTAAACTGTTGCACAGTTTGTTTTGTTCAGATGTGAGCTGTGATAGCTTTGAGTGAAATGCTAATTTTGGATGAAATTATCATGTTAGCATGATTTATTTGATTTCTGTAACACCCTGTTGTACAGAGGAGAAAACTATCACAAAACAGCTTCATGTAAAAAGCAGGAGTCCTAGAATCCGTAAATTTAAAAAGTTTGCTTCAAATCATGGCTTATTTGAGATATGGCTTAAGTTCTGGTAGGGAGAATACGAATGTCTTAATTTACTGCCCTCTCTTGAGCTGACAAGTTGGTTGATATGGTTTTGTAGTCAAATACATGTTGTGGAAAGAGGAAGAGAGATCTTTAATACACAATCAGCCTTGCTCTGTGATCTGAACAGAAACAAATTATCACAGACATAGACAACACAGGGATGGAGCAAGGCTGAGCTTGTGATAGCACCAGTAATACATCCACACTTAGTAATCTATCCATCTGCAGAGGCTGCACTGCTTTTTCCCCCTCCATCTCTGTTGCCAATGGATATGTAGCTTACAGGAGGTACCTAAGCACACGTGTATTCACTGTCACTGCAGGAAGAACAGCAGGGAGAAAAGATTATTCTTAATACTGGAAAGCAAAAACATGCAAAACATCTGAAATATCAAAAGTACCAGAACTGAGAGTGTATGCACAGTATTACTTCAGCCTTTCTGTATCTATGCATTAAAAACTGTTGCAACACAGTGCTTGGTTTTGCAACCTTAGGCTATTATTTTGGTATAGATATTTGGATACGGATTTCCTTGGGTTTTATTTTATTGTTTGGGAATTGTTTGTTGGTTTG
Organism: Florisuga fusca; assembly: GCA_038090715.1. Taxonomy (NCBI): domain Eukaryota; kingdom Metazoa; phylum Chordata; class Aves; order Apodiformes; family Trochilidae; genus Florisuga; species Florisuga fusca. The sequence continues at coordinate 8,580,678 of JAAWXA010000008.1, forward strand.
TGTTTTGTTCTTTTGTTTGTTGCATTTGGGTTTTGTTTTGTTTTCTGTAAAGAGCAAAGGGGAAGGATAAAAATAAACTTAAAAAACCCAAAAACCTAAACTAAACCAAAGCCCCATGAAAATGCTATCTTCCTCTAGGTAAAGCAGTAGTGAAGGAAACGTGTTGAGCAGTTTTCTGGCACAGGTACCTGCTCCAGTCATGGAGATGGTAAAAGTAAGAATCAAAGGTGCCAGGGCAGGCTGGGCTGGAGAATGGGATCTGCTGCATACAGGTTCTTCTGCTGCTTTCTCACTGCTGGCTTTGTGCTGATCTGCTCTCTTTCTCTCCTAATTTCATTTGTTTGCACAGTCCAGGAAGATAAAATGTTTTGAGATGGATACCTAAGGGTGAGAAACTGAGATGAAAAGAGTTGGGAGAAGGGATGTTAATAAGAATGAAGGAGGAAAACAGACACTTTAATATTTCAGATGCTAAAGTCTGAACTGTATGGCAAGTGACTGGAAAGAGGGAGAGAGTACTCGGTGACTTTCACAGGTGACACTACAAAAATCTATTAGCAACCAATGTAACTTCCTTCTCTGCCATACAACCAGAAACCAAGCTTGAAACAATAAAGTTCAAAAATTCATTAGGTCATAGCTGATAAAATTTGAAAACATCTATTACATTATATAATTCAGCTCATGCAAGGTTGATTCTTACAATGTGGTTTCCTGAGCATTATCAAATCTGGTTCTAAAGTAATTGAAATTAGAGCCCCTGAAAACCAATTTTACTAGTTTCATGTCTCAATAATTCTAGGCATTTCTCCACTGCGTTTTAAATATTCCCTTTCTTAATTCTCCTAATTTATGGCTTTTTAAATTTTTCAACAGTTGCTATCTCTGCAGGTTCTTAAGAGTCCTTGCAATTACATACACAGTATTGCCACATCCACACCATTACTACATCTACACTGGGCACTTAAATGCAGCAAGGCTAATGTATGCATCTCTTAACTCTTTCAGGACAAATGTATAAAGTCAAAGACCTTGTTTGATTTTAGGAAGAAATTGTTAAGTACAGGTCCAGAGGGATGTTGACGCTTACCATGGCTTAAATTCATAGTCAGCCTTCCACTGATTTGTGAGTTTTTTCCCTCACATTTCCATGGAAATCTTCATTATTTTTCCACCTTTAAAATTAATAAAATTAATAAAATTAATTAATTAATAAAATTTAAAATTAATAAAACTGAATGCAATCCAGTTGCTTCATTTGAATATGAATCCAGTTGATTCATATTGAATCCAGTTGCAATAGGAATCAGCTTAGTGATATACCTACTTGTCCTATAATATGTACACCCAACTAAAATTGCAGAAAAACTTAATGCAGGTGGCTTGTGCTGAGTGCCCCAGTCTGCTGTTTCTGTTACCAAACGCAGTCAGTGATGTGTCTCACTGCTCACAGCCCTTCCTTGCCCTGCTGGTGACACCTGAAGCTACTGAGCTTCTTTTTAAAAAGGAGTTTTCTTCTCTTTTCACAGTAACACAACCATTCTTGGAGCAAGGGTTTTTCCTTTGCAAGGGACTTACCTCTGACATGGGCTTGTTGCAGCAATAATGCTCTTAAATCTGTAGATTCCTCACTATTTCCAGAAACAGAGGGTCAAGGCTGGGGAGTATAGGTCACATTAGCATTACTTTTGTTATTATTGTTTTGGGTAAAAATAATATCCCATTTCCATGAGCATTTCATAAATATACTATTATTATTACTTTGCATAACACAGCCCTAGTTCTGCTTTCCTAGAATGTCATCAGTGGTAAATATTCTACAGGCTTAACAGATAAATGTGTCAGCAGCTGAGAATAGTAATTTTATGGATGAATAATTTTGATAGATTTTGATTTCTATTCTCAGAACGTTAGCCAGGTGTTTGAAGAGGGACTGTAGTGTGATGTAAGACTTGCTCCCAGAATGATGCCATCAATGCTCATATTTGCTTTACAGGTTGATGACCAAATGAAGTTGCTTCAGAACTGTTGGAGTGAACTCTTAATTCTAGATCACATTTATCGGCAAGTGGTACACGGGAAGGAAGGCTCCATCCTTCTGGTTACTGGGCAACAAGTGAGTATCTGGGCTCAGAGAAGTATTGATGGCTTTTTAATTATTTTCAAAATAGGAGTTTAACTAGGTCAGAAGCACTCCTGTGTTCTCAGAGATTCTCCACAAATAATGTAGATAAAATGACTTGTGCACTCTGTTCCTAGGTCTGCTGATTACAATTAAACTTTAAAAAGCAGATATATAGTCATAAGCTCTTTGCTTTTCAAATATACTTGTATACTTCAGTGATTGGAAATTAGCAGATAAGAAGCATTTCTTGAGAAACTGTATCTCCTTGGGGCTAAAATGGTTTCTGACAACAACAAAATTCCCAAACCTGATACTTTAGGTCTAAGCAACCACAGCTTATTTTCCCTTCAGAATTGTGGTCAGCTCAAAAGAATAACTAGCTGGGCCAGAAAACTAGAAAACCTGCAGCTACTACCTCAGAAATATCTTGCTTTTAGGGAGGTATGCACATGAGTGAGAAGCTGGGGAGATGACATCTAATCCCAGGAAAAAATTATTCAGTCCATAGGCTATTAATGCAGGTGTTGACTCCAGAGCTGTTTCAGAGGATGGACTCCTGAAGTTTCAGCACAGCTTTCCAAGGGTTAGTTTTCTTCAGGTGTCAGATGCACAGATATCCCAAAATGCAAGAGCAAAAATAGGGCAAATATTAGGAAAACTGTGAGAGAAAATTTAAAGGAAATAGAAAGTTCGAGGGTTCCATCATATTTTCCAAAAGACTAAAAACTTTATTCCTAAGATTCTTATTCTAGCTTTAACAAAAAGAAAAACAAACAAACAAACAAGCAAACAAATCACAGTATTTAAGAGAAGCAGAGGTTGCCTGTACATTATGTTCCTGATTCAAGTTGAAAACAAATGATGGTCCATTGATATTGAAGTAGCTACAAACTGTACTGCCTCAATTTATTCACACATGGGAAAGAGCTTCTTTTTCTATGATGTATCATTTGTGCCCACATGTTACAGAATCTGCTTACACCTTTAGTTACAATTTTAAAACTGTAGCCATTTCTTAACACTAAGAGCAACTGTTTATAAAAATCAGGAAAAATAACAGTTTGCATTTATGATTAAAAGGTGTAGAGTAGAATTGTCCAAGAAGTGGGAAGATTCAGATTCTAGCTATGGAACTGACTCCTGCCCCTTTATGGAAAGTCACCAACCTGAGATAAAGTTGCACTCCCTAATTATATGAGCAAAATTTAGTTGCATTATTCTTGATTTGGTTTCATTTATATTGGTGCTGTTGAGAAAATGGCTGATCTCCTTTTCATTTCATCATCTGTGAAGCATGGTCACTTGTACTGACTATTTATTTATTTACCACAGAGAGTGTTTGTTTATACTTTTGTTTATAAAGCTATATTTGTTTTGGGTCCTCAAAAGAACTGCTAAATTAGTGTCACATTTGTTATGCAAGTAGATAGTTTTTGAAAGTGCCTAAATCCCACTGAAATAGAGACATCTAACTACCCTTAAATTCTAGCCATTGTCCCCATTTCCCCCCAGTAACAATTGTTACCCCATTGTCATTTTATCTTTTCTTGCAAAAAAACCCCAACTGTAGGTGATGTCATAGCAAAGCAGAGCATTTCATCACTGTTGGACAACTGGTAGCAGGATACTTATTAAAAGTACTGCTTGCTACTCAGCAAGTACTCAGCTGGTTTTGGAAGATGTATTTTCAGGCGGAATTATTCTCCAACTAAATTGAAACCTGGCTAAATCAAGCAGACTGCATCCAATTTTACCCCAGTTTGTCAAATAGGTTTAATATATCCTACTGTCAACCCAGTTTTGCTTTCCTATGCCAAAGTTTGTAAATTTGAAGTCAGTGTAAGCAACCCACAGTGCCTCCCATCATTTTCTGTACTTAGTCTCTTGTAGAGCTGAGAGCCATATTGCAAGAAGAGCAAACCAGAACACTGTAGTCAGTGCCTTTTCTTAGGGATGGACCTCTCACCTTTCACACTTGCTAAGGGCTGGATAACTCCCATGTATGCACCAAAGATTCTCCTTGAGGAATAGGGAGACACCAGACCTGAAGTCAATATGCAGTCTCTGGACATTGTTTCTGAAACTGGAAAGAGTCTGAAATCTACACATAATGTTACTGTATTGTCCTGATTTTGTTCAGTTTTGGTCACTGTCATCCTAGATTAAAAACCAGACTGCTCAGAGGGGCAGGGACAGCTGCATGGGCTGTGATTGCTCTTGCTGGGCAGCACATGGCACATGGTCTGGAAAACCATTGGTAGTTGAGGCCCTGCAGTTGAGCCACTACTGTGCCAGTACATGAGTTGCATGCAATTTGTCATTCAAAAGCATTTACTTTAAAACATCATCTATTTAAATTATTTTTGTAGTTGAAAATTTGAAGAACCTCTTCTTAATTAGACTGACACCATTGGGTGAGCTAAGCAGAAGGTTTAAAATACCTAGAATTGCCAGAGCCTCAGGACTTAAAATCACAGAGTAATCCAGGCTGGAAGGGATCTTAGGGATTCTCTTGCCAAACTCCCTGATCAAACAAGCTTGCTAAGGGCTTTGTCTGGTTGGGCTTTGAAAACCCCCAAGGATGGAAAGTGCACAACCTCTCTGGGCAGCCAGTTCCCCTGCCTGACCACCTTCATGGAGAGAAAGTTCTTCTATAGTTCTGGTCAAATATTTTTTTTTTGCAAGTCATACCCAGTGCTGGTCTATTCTCCACTATTCTCCTCCTTGAGCCCTGCTGCAAAGCCCAGAGCCTGGGACATCTTGTCAGTACAGACTGAGGCAAAGGTAGCACTGGGAATCTCAGCCTGGTCTGTTTGCTGCTTCTAAATCACCAGCTGAATCCAGCAGCAGCCCCACATTTTTCTTGTTCATCCCTTAACAAGTAATTTGCCATCCCTTGCAAGTCTCAACTCTAGCTGAACACTGTCTTTTTTAACATCATCACTACATGCCTGGACAGTGCTTCTAAATTACTTGGTGGCCATTCAGGAGCTGTATACTTCCATTTGGCACTGTAGCTCAGTTCAGAGTTAGTTGTTTAGCCAAGGTGATCCAATACAACTGCTTGTTTTCCTAAGTGTCAAGATGGACCATCTTGGCAGCATCAGGCTCAGACACAAAGCCAGTTCAAATGTATTTAGGAAAGGAGAATTACAAATGCATTTGTCTCCTATGTATTAACTGTAAAATATATCTGGAAAGCCACACTTCTAAACCCAGGCATTCACAGTTCCTCCATCAGAGAAAGGGAAATAACCATGCCAGCATCTCAAAAAAATAGTTGATAAAGGTGTGGGAAGCACTCTGACACTGCAAGTGATGAGAAGTGCTGTAAATGTTTTTGTTTACTGCTACCAGCAAAGCACTACAAGCAAAATTACAGTTTCTGGCTTTTAGAGATAATCACTTTTAAGTGAGGACCTGAGCTAGACAGCTTACTTTATTACCTGAAAGATCATGATTATTGCCAGATATTAGCAAATTTAAGACCTCAGATGCATCATTCTTTACTTTCCTTAATATACTGCTCCATAAAAGCCACTCCTAACCACATGCCTCTTTACAGTGTTAATCAAGGGGGAAGCTCTAAGGGGGAATTTCTCACCACAAAGGTAGAACATAGCTGCCTTCTCCACTTAGGCTGCACACCCTGTGTTCCTCAGACACAAAAGTCAAACTTCATCCAGCTCCCCGGGGCCATACCACTCAATTCATAGGTGGCTAAAATGGGCTAGTGGTTAGAAGGCACATCAGTAATTTTCAAATGCATTGGCTCAAAACCCTTTACATTAGGGTATTCCTACCACATTTTCATACATCTGCATTTCCCTCAAGGCACTGGCTTATGAGTTTTACCCAGTGTCAATCCACTGTTTCCCTTTGCTGGGGGAAAAGTGGAGTCAGCAAACAAGTAGCATTAGCCCTTGCACACACACAAAAAAACCCCATTTTATTTTGTTATTTATTTGGTTGGATTTTCATAAATGAAGCATTTTTGTATGAATGTGCTTCAAGACAGCAATTTTTTCAGACCATTACAATTCCTCAGCTTTTCCTCAGAAACAAGTTCCTCCTGTGCTGCATACTTCATTTTGAGCACTAAGTACTGCCCCTCAGCAGTAGCAATTACCATTTCAAAAGGAAATAAAGTAGCACAAATGTATTTTACAACTCCCCAAATTTCATAACAGAAAAAGGCTAAGGAGTGATTTGCAATGTAGTTAATTGTAACTCATAGCCACTATGCTCTCCACACACCAAGTTTTGTAGGCTTTCCATGTGGCATGTAATTTTAACAATTTCTAATTACAGAACTCCAGTTCCTCCAACCTGAGCACTTTCCTTTTGTATCTTCTACCCCAGCAATGCAGTGCCAGCTTCCAAGATCCAGCACACGTTAAAGCTCTGTACAGAATATAATTTGTGCATTTTCATGCAGCACTCAAGACACAACACATGAATTGTAGCCTCAGCTGCCCAGACACAAGCTGCTCATTTTGTTCATACCTACACTCTACTGATTGTTGCCAAATTTACCCTCTGTTGAGTTTGGACAAAGCCTTTTAGATTAAAAATACCATCCTAAAATCACGCCTAAATCTGAAGGGTTTTTTGAGTTTGCTGAAGACAGGGATTGAGATAGAGTCATCACACAATTACACCTTTCCACCTGGGTTTGTATTTTAAAGTACAGCATCCAGGAGAGAGCATGAGACAACCAGTCCTGACAGTGTTGTGTTTTGAAGCAAATCAAAATAAAACTTCCATTTAAGTTAGACTTTTGTGACTTGAACATCTCCCTAGATTGGATACTATTAGATCTTTCACCTGTACCTTATTTGAAGGTGATGATATGGGGCTTGGGGAATTTTCTGTGGCACTGTCACCTCTGTTACATTTTCCCACTTGTAAAGAAGGCTCCTACTGTTCCAATGTAGATGTAATTTGCTGAAGACTTTGGAGAATCTGCTTGTGTGATGTCTTCTGATGAAGTTTATGGATATTCAGACACAGCAGTGATTCCAGTGCAGCACTTTGGTAAAGAAATGGATTCTAATTGGAATGGATTCACTCTAGGTTAGCTATGGTCTGCACTTAAACATCTTCATGCTAGTAATTTGAAGAACCCAGGAGTCACCATTACTAGAGTGAAAAATTTAATGCTACTGATTACAATAGCCATCTTCATGAAACTTGATAGTTTTAATATTATATGTTCTATAATGTGAATACATCTACTATAAAATAATCTATATATGATTAACTAAAAGGCACAGAATTTGTCCAGTACTAGTTCTTCTGACAGAGTTAGATAAAGTAAGCACAGTACTTTGGAGTGTTACAGTTTGCATATTACAGCTAATTACAAAGCACAATAACATCATCCTAGGGGAAAGGTTCACTGGCAACTTAATTCATTATCTTCTATCATCGTGTATCATGTTAAAATGACAAGCATCTTGCACTGTATGAGTCATTCCAATTTTAATTAATATATCCAAACTTGATAGAAGCATATCTGCTCCTTTAGTCCATGCTGAGGCTTCCTCAGTTCTTGATCACAGGCATCTTTTCAAAGTGTTCACTTCCTCAGAAACAGAACACAGATATTGCTTTATTTGTTTTTAATAAAAGTATTAATTGTATGAAAAGTTCTAAGTGAGTGCAACAACCACCATAGTTGCCACCGAAATACATCTTTCAGGAAATGGTGGAAGAGCAATTACAGTTGTGGTGGCAAATTAACTTGCTTGCTGTGTAATGTGCTGAAAGCATCCTTTGGAGGGAAAGGCCCACGTAGCTATACACCTGAGCCAGCACACAGTCAGGACTTCAAAATCCTGGGCAGATAATTGCAAGCCACCAGATAGGCTTTTGGTGAAGTTTGTAGCCAGGGAGGGAGTGGTGGGGAAGCAGGTCCCCAGCAGCAGTCAGCTGTGCTGGCCAGAGCTGCACAGAGCAGTGCAGGGGAAAGCAGGATGGTCCCTCTGCTGCACCTGAGCTCCCACTGCCTTCTTTGCCTTCATGATCCAAACACACAGTGCTACAATGTACTAAATTAGATATTAAATTAATCTTTTACTAACTTAAGATACCTTAGTTTGCTGGAACATTTGTTCATTTTTCAGGTACTATACACAGCCACAGCAGGGGCTTTATTGCTTATTTGCACAGCTCCTGTTCTGGCTGAAAGGAATGGAATTCAGTGATAATCAATACCTGGTAACAACCATCAACAAGTCACTCCAATCCTGTATTCTGGAGACTGTTTCAAGCTTGCTTAAGTATTGAAAAGGGATGGTACAGTTCCATTGCTACATGCCATATGACCCCAATGTCCTGCCCTAGAAATCAACACACAGTTTAATTTTATAAGAAAGAAGAAACCTCAACCCACCATTCAATGTTAGGTTCTGTTTTGTGGGCATAGAGAGGAGGTGATATCAGAGGCCACCCCCTGACTCCAACAGAAAGCCTGATGCTGCTGAAACCAGAGATTTGGATTCAAGAATCATTAATTACATGATAAATTTGCAAAACAAAAAAGCACAAGTGCTCCTGCTCTTTCTGGCCTTCAGCCTCAGCATTTATTTAGCCCAGGGTGTAGTTTCATGTTGTAAAAAAGGTTTGTCTTTTGTTCTGCTTTGAACAGTATCTCACTGTGTTGAATGAGAACTTCAAGTGAGAAAAAACCTGCAGAATTAGTCACTTCCATCTCTCTTACCCGTTTATCAACTGCGAAATTATTTGATAGATGAACATCTAAATGCTGCTGAACTCCACGTACTATATTGCTTTAAAGTAGAATTTTCATAAACAATCAGCATTGGCCTAACTTGCTTTCACTGATAATAAAGTGATTTGGACTTTAAAATCACTCTGACTCAGAAAAAGATTTAGAAAAAAAAAAAAACCCACAGTATTGCCATGTCTTTCTGCAGCCCCTTCTACGTTATGACTCTCTTACTAGTGCTGGCATATTTTTTCTTTATTTTCCTTTGCTGCTAGTACCTTTGTACTGCCCTCTCACAGAGCCTGTGGCTTCATCAGCCCAGCCCTTACCTCTGCAAGGTGGGGAGCAAGGAGGGACATCCACAAAAGAGGTGGAAATTGTGAGAGGTAGCCTTGAGAAGTGCTGAGGAGAGAGGTGTAACACAACTGCTCCCTGTCCAAGGGACTTAACATACATTTTTCCACTTGGGATTCCCCACTGGAAATTCCCTCCTGGAGTTGAGCACCAAGGCAATCCTGTTTCAACCCAAACTGAAACTCCCCTTCTTTCTGCACAATACTCAGGCTCAAAAGATACAATGATGTACCAGTCTGCAGTATAACATACTTACTGGTGCCCATAATAACCTTAAATATGCCAGCTGAATCATCAGAATGGAGGGAACAGGCAGGGGTGTAAATTATTCAGTGCTGTTCTGTCTTCAGTACCAAGTTAATCCAATTAAGCCTCTCTTCATTACTTCACCATTACTATCCTGAGCATGCAAGATAGCACTGTGTACAGGAGGAATTCACACACCTCCATTTGTTTCCGTAGCTGTAACTTTACACCTATAATTTTACTTCCAAAATAGGTGAAAAAGATCCTGTTTTCAAAAATGCCAGTCAACCTACCATCTCCAACATCAAAATCATCTGTGAATTGTAATACTGTAAATTGGAAAGCAAGAATAATTCATTTCAATTGTGGGTTTGATATTACCAAATTAAATTAATGGTACAATATAAAGAAAATACTTCAGTATGCAATTAAGCATTTTGCTCAAGATCCAGGCTGTTTTAATCTTGGTCTTTTAAATGCATTTTTAACCACGAATTGGAAGGTACAAGAATTAATTCACAAATTGCTACCAATTTCTGAATACAGGACCAAGGAACTAGGAGAGCCTACTCTTCAAACGGGACCACTTTTTCAGAACAGGCATTAACTGAGGCTTTTTCATGCACAGTTGATTTTGTGTAAGCTGATTGACACCTTTGGGGGTCGTCTTTCCACTGACTCATAATTTTGCTCACTCTTGAAAAAAGCCTTCTGCACACCTAGTATTCTCTAGTCAAAGCTGAAAATTCAACTCATCATATTTACACAATAAAAAAATATCCATTCTGCATTGTTTTTAATTGCAAATCCTACTCAAGGGACCAATTCTCCTGCTTAGGAGGCAGCCCGGTGCCTTCTACTAGAGAACCAACTGCAGTTAATTATGGTAATGAAATGTCAATAAATATAAAAATTTAATACAGCCTGCTCTTGGTGAGTGGCAGATGAGGACTTGCCTCCCAGACAAATTTGCTGGTGCTGCAAATATTAAATGCACCTGAAAGAGTAGCAGGTTGCCTAAGAGCTCTCCAGTAGAGGGATGGTGGGAGATTCAGGGATCTACTGGGTTTTTTCATTATGGCATAATCGCTGCACTAAGGCCACTGATATTCTTGACATCCAGACATCTTAACTTCTTATTAAGAAGTGAATAGCGTATTTCCCCCACAAAATGGAACCTCAGTGAGGGATTTTGAGCTTTTTTCCCCCTTGACTATTAAAAAAGGGAAATTAAGTTGTGAAAGTTATATGTGACCAGTTTCTCAATATGAAGTAGCTCGATCATGTCACTATATTAGACTGCTCTTTCAGTAAAAAGTATTTTAGGTATATTGCTTTAGGTTTTCTTATTTTTTATGTAGGTATATGTACTTAAATATAAAGAAATACGTATAAGTATATATATAGAAAGAGACAGAAATAACATTTTTCTTGTATAGTTGCCTTCTAACAATGCCTTGGGAAAACTAAAAGGACTTACAAATAAAATGTCTTATTAAAACTCAGTAACCTATTGATTATATAAAGGTCATCACCAGGAGAAGTTATTTTTAGATCCTTTCAATCATGTCTATCTTTCCTGGTTGAAATTTTGTCAGGTTTCAAGTCTTTCAGCATTTTTTTCTTGCTTCACTGTTGTTTATACTTGAGCAAAATCAATTCAATAGTTTAAAAATCAAAATTATATATTTCAAAAATAAATAGATATTAAGAGGTCAAATGCCTGGAAAAACATTATTTTGCAGAATTGGTCTTTTGCAGAACCTGGCCATTCTTTACTAACTGTTTTATTATGGTAGACCTTAAAGATGAGATTAGAGCACCAATAACTTTAAACAAATCATTAACCCCAAGTGTGCACTTATCATTGTGCTTAGTCTTAGTTTAGAGTCAGACTTAACTTATGGGTGCATACATGAAAAATGGTCAGCAATATCCCTGTTGGTATGGAGACTCCTAAGAGAAAGGTGCTGGTAAAATTAGAGCAGCCAGGCAAAAAAATAATTTTTTTTCAAATGTGGCAATAAGCCATTTAGGTCTCAGCCAGCCAGCTGGGAGCAGACCAACACAGGAATAAGGAACACAGTTGCCCATTTTAGTGGGACAGTGGCACTTGCAGGGGATATGTAGCACTGATGACAACAGAGCTGAGCTAAGGGCATTTCTGCTGAAGCTGTTGAGCCCTGCTGCACGTTGCTGTCACTCCTGCTGCTTCACTAGCAGGGGAGGGCTCTCACCAGGACAGTTGGAACCAGCTCCCAATAAACACCAGGATTTTGTGTAGCTAAGGAGAACAGAAACCATGCACACAATACCTGTTTCCTGTGGGAATACACCGACATTTCTGGGCTTGAATAGTTGTTCCTGGACAAGTTATAGACACTGGATCATTTCCCACAAATACTGTTATGTCCCTTCGGACTAATACTCCCAGCACAGGCACAAAGCTCACTTCATCAGTCTTTCTTCACAGGATCATTACAATCAGAACAAGAGACACCAAATGAGTAAAACAAACTGACGTGGGGACAGCTACCACTGTCATAAACAGTTGTCATATATAAACCTCCAAAAAAAAGCTAATCCAGACAACCCAGCATTCACACTGATGTGGCATACCATTGAGGCATATTGTTTAGTAATATTTTCAGTATATACCATTGTGCTAAAATAGGTTTAGATATAAAATCACCTTGACTTGATAACATAATTAAATTGAGAGTGATTCTTTTATCCAGGAGTATCCTGGATAAAAGTTGTTAGTTGTATGTGAGTGCTTGTAGCATTCTAATCCCATCTGCAGGCCTGACGACCAGACAGAAATACAATTCTCTTTTACAGGTGGATTATTCCATAATAGCATCCCAAGCTGGAGCTACCCTCAACAACCTTATGAGCCATGCACAAGAACTGGTTGCAAAGCTTCGCTCTCTGCAGTTTGATCTACGAGAATTTGTATGCCTCAAATTCCTGGTGCTGTTTAGTTTAGGTAGGTATACACTAGTCTTCATACCTTACTTAATAGTGTTGTCGTATTTTTTTCCAAAAACTTTGAAAATATTCTGCTTTTCTTTTGATAAACATGATTTTGGGATATACACAATGAAGCTTATAGTAATCTGAGGATTCTTTTTCCATTATTACTTGCAGGAATATTATGCATAAGAATTAAAAGTGAGGTTCTATGTAAATGACTTCTAAAAAACCTGGTATTTAAGAAACCTTGCTGAATTTCTGTATGTGATTGCTGAATATTCCAGAAATAAAACTCTATTAGAAATTCTGGAGAGTAGTGGAAAATACAGATTGCCATGTTTTTCTGTGATATTGAAAATAGTTATGTAAAGCAGATGGAGTGGGGATATGGTTGAAATAATCCACTTTTTCAAAGGCACCTGTGGTAAGTATAAACAATCTTCTTTGCATATGATGGCTTTCACACCATAACCCATAAATCAGGATTGTATCTCACAGTTTTTAAGAATTGAAAGGAACCCTTAAAGTGCAAGTTAATGATAATAACTTATGACAGATCTAGCTAGGAAGTATAATTTAAAGGGAAGATTGTTTTGTACTAGAAGAGAGGACAGAGGATGGGAAAGATACCTATGCAAGACATATCAGTTAATCCAGGACCTTTTAATAAATCAGTCAAGACAAATCACCGGTGCCAGGAATAAAAGAAATACTTAAGGAGATGGATTCCTATTGACTTCATAGGATTAGATTTTTCAGGTCTGCACATTCTTGACTTAATAAAATTGGTCTAAATAAACTTTGGCCAAGTGCATTTTTTACTGGCAGATAGTTGAAAGGAGAGGCTTAAAAACATAAATAAATAAGGTCAGATCCATCCATACCTCCATAGCCAAAACTCCTGTTTGACTCAAAAGGTATTTTGTCTACAAAGAAAGTGAACAGCTGAGCCAAGCACAAAAATGACAGAAGTATCAGCAGTGGTGACATTTACTTATGTTTTTCTTTGATTTTCAGTTTTTTAAAAAAAGCTTCTATAAAGGAATAAAATTCTACAAACAAATTGTTATAATACATTTGCAGTTTTATTTACACTATAAAGCATCAATTACCATCTTAAATAAGTCCTATGTGGTCTTTATAGAATTTGAATGTGCTTTGGCAGGATTTAGATTAAGCTCTCTTTAAATATAGATTGCATAAAAAATAGATACTTCAGAATTACAGGGCACAGGACATGGAGAAGAAAAATAAGAATTATTCTAAAAATTAGAACGATGATAACTGAATTGACTCGTATTAAGTTTGTACATTCTGAATCCTAGGGGGAGATGATGGATTTCCTTAGTAACTATTAACAATTTCTATTCAGGGTTTCGTTGCTTTTCACATTTTAGATTCAGAGAAGGAAAAGCAAGCCATCTGTTGCAAAAATTATTTTTTATGAGTTAATCTAATGAATAAAAAGAACTCAGATTTCCTAATTCCTAATAAGTAGGTTTTCCAGTCATTAGACAGTGGCAAAGAAATGTCTAAAGAGACTGTAGCTTTCCTCTGATAAAATATTTAGGGATTTCATCGCAGTTCAGTGATATTTTAAATGAGCTGAATAAGTGAAGTGCATTTGGAAAATTCTCACATATAGGTGGCCTTTTTGTTTGATTGTTTTCATCGAGTCTTCTAGTACTTTGCATGGATTTAGGAATCGCTCTTGCACCTTTGGCTCTTCTAATTCTGCCAGGTAGTGTGCTCAGCTTCTGAAGCAACTGGGTAACGTGCAAGCCTGTACCGAGCCAGGTTACCCAGTTTTCTTCTTATTTGTGTGACTATAAAAAAAGCTAATTCAGCTGCTGATAGAAGCCTTGCATGTAAAAGTGATGTAGCTAAGAAAGGTTCAACACCTTTGAAACTGACTAGTTTGTTATTTAACACACTGCATGATTCCATTTGCTCACAGTCAAGGCCAGATGTGATTCTGCAAAAAGTAAAAGGTGAAGTGATGTCACCACTTGACCCACAGAACTGAGTGAGAATGATGATGAAAATGATAACCACAGATCCCCTTAAGTTTGTACGTACCACGCACTTAAGCCCAGAAGTATGAAAGAATCATCCAGCTGAAATTAATAAGATGCCTTGCATCCTAAAAGGAGTCAGGATTTTGAAGACACTGAAGTTCCTAACAACGTTGCTAGGCATTCAGCATATCAGTCAAACTAAGCATGAAATTCTACATAAATACCTGGAAGCAATTACTGTACCTCAGTATCTAGGTGCATTAGGCACACATCTACATCTCCTGGGCATCTGAACAGAAAACTGATCTCAATAGATCACTGATCTCAAAAATAGATCCCTTTATCAAAAATGTAGTTCAAAAATCTCAGCTGGCTCATGTTGGAAATCTGGTCCTACAATGTTTCATGAAATAAAAAGTGCTTCAAGAATATCAGTATTTTTACATTTCTAAGTATGTTCGTGCCACAGTGTTAACCAAACCAATAACACCTGATGCTCTTTTTCCTTAGTACATTGCTTGGCTGAAAAGTAAATATCTAATATAAAGCTTCTAAAAGGCAACACAAAGTCAATAATCCATAGAATTAATTTCTTGAGAAGAAGCTGTTTGTTTTTTATAACTATGCATGTATGAGGCTGCCTTATAAAGTTATTTGTTATTCATGGATGTATCATATTGTCTGTCTCTTCCCAATATGGCAAAGAACCCTGCCTTTTTTCCTACTCTTTAAGAAGTTTATATCTTAGCAAACTAACTGTAAAATAACGTTCAAAACCCAATGTACTTGCAATATCTTTACAAAACATAATTAAATCATATCAGTTTCGCCTGCTAGATTTTAATTGAGAGAGGAAATAGTTCATTATCTACTTGTCAAATGTTCCAAAGGGTTTATACAGGAACATGCTTTTGATTTATGGTGACATCAAAAAAGATGATGATGAAGCTTAGACAACTTCATATTTATTGTAGCCTTGGCAGCTAGCAATGCACAGCTCTTCTGCAGTCATACTGCATATACCCACTCCAGTGAGTGATGTACCTGGGCACAGGAGCTCAACTCCTCCATTCAGTGGGTGATCAAGTGTGTGCATGCCTGTCTGACCAGCATTGCCAAGTACATAATAATAGTTGACTTAGGAATTATTCAAGAAGCTAGAACAGTTTAGTAACCAGTTTTTCTTAAGTGTGACATCTCTTTAATTCTACATAATATTCATATGTGTAGTTATATAACTTCTTGATTCCTTCCATCAGTTACAAAGAGCAAATGTCTTTACAGCTAGGTAGTTCTTACCTCTTTGTACATAAAAGTCTCCTTTCCTGTCCATGGATCTTGCTACTTCAGTGACTGTCACTCTGTCTACCCTCAGTGGTTCCTCATGCCACCCTTCATTACAGTCACTGCCAGTCTCTGGAGAGGAGCACCTGGACTATTTTCTCATCAGATAACCAGTTCAGCTGAATCAGTCTGCCACAGGTTAGAAAGTCAGAGAACAAACCAGTCCTTACAACCAGCATAATCATCATGATCACACTGGACATTACCATCTTTCATGTGGTTTTGACTCATAAGGACATTAAACCACCAGCAGAGCCACTTTTCTTCATAGCTTCACTGTACCATCAGTGGTCAGTCAATTATTCTGTCAAGGCACAGGAATTTTGGATTAAATTCCATCTGATCTACTTACTTGATCTACAGATCTACTACACTAGTCTAACAGGATTCCCTTAAAGAATCAAAATCTTTCTGTGAGTTGGTCTTCTGTGGCAACTCCCTTGTTGCATACCCTTCTCACTACACAGGAGAAATATGTTGCTTTCCTCTCTCACTGCACTGAGAGATCACAGTGCAGATCTCTCTACACAAATCAACTACTTGCTTGATTGTGTAACTGACAGCTGAGATCACAGCAAGCAAATAGAAACAGATCTTGTTATCAGAACTGCTCTTCACAGTCTGGTATATGTAGCCTGGTATAATTACTGAGCCATCTTCTAGTCACTTCTTCCCTTACTTTATCCCTGAACATATCTGAATTCTGTAGCATCATCTGTCTTTTCTGCAAATGATACACTAGATGCTGATTGAATGTTTTATTTGAAGATGAGCTGGACTTCTGAAGCCAAAGTAGTTTATTGCAAAGGAGCAATCCATTAACCAGCATTATTTTTTGAATGAAGTCTTCTGTTTAGGTGATCTAGAAATAGCAATTTCTCTTATCAATCTCCATTTCAATTATCTTGAGCTATTAGCTTGTTTTGAAGCAAATCAGGACACCACTGCTGATAGCAGCCAGCCTTCCTTTTACTGAGGTTTACATCATATTTGCAAACCCCAAATCATGCCTGTTTTGTAGGGGCATCATTCCTATATTTTTACATATAGAGATATTCTCCCATTTTTTCCAACTAAGGGAGTGAAGGTAATCAACATAACAAACCACAGTGTCATCCAGGTGTATCAGCCAACTTTTTTTCACAAACTGAAAATATGCAGATTAGAAAATCAATAGCTCAAGGGATATTCAAACCTGGATTTTCTTGAGTACTTGGTTGCATTTGACAGTTTTTTTCAAGCAAAAAAGAAGGCAGAGACATGACAACTCAGCAGTTGTAATCACACAGTTGATGGGAAAAGTTAGTGACCAGGCAGAAGTTGCAAAACTGGGAAAGAAATCTTTGACAGACTTGATATTAAACTTACTTTTAATGCTACTTCTGCAGGTTTTACCTTTATGAACTCACGTCCAAAACATGGGAAAGGCACATCTGAGAAAGATGCTCATCACATAGTTAAATGAGGATAAACATATCTGGCTTTCCCAAAGCCAGACAAATTGAAGATAATGAAATTTCTTTACCTTAATCCCAGAGTAGTAATACACTTAATTTTTCTGTAGCATATACACAACACAGCCCAAAGTAAACATTATCAAAAAGTATGCCTAAAAATAAATACAAATGGTTTGTCTTTAATGTCTTTGTTCATTTGAATCAAGATGGACTACAGATAGAAAAAGCAGTTTATCAGGCGCTATGAATTTTCACTATTAGGTTTTTAGCTCTTTCTTGTTCATAAATCAAAAAAAAGAAATTAAAAAAGAAAGCAAACAACAAAAACAAAAACAAAAAAAAACCAAAAAAAAAAGGGGAGGAAAAGAAAAACACCCACCAAGAAACCACATGTGCTGTTGCATTCTCTAATGCTGGGGCTGAAATAGACCAGGATGCTCCACTGAGGTGAAATCTTGGCCTCACTAAATCCAAAGAGAATTTCACACTGTATTAACTGGAGCTAAAATTTGTCTCCCTATTTCTTTGATTTGCCTCCTACCGTAGAATAAAGTTCAGATCATTTTTCCAGCAATTACATTTGCTAAATGACTGCATTGTAATGATGTTCAAACAACGAAATTAGTGCCTTACATGAGATACTTTCTATCCTCTTCTGACTCAATAGTTCTCCTCATTTTACCATCCAATAGCTTTACAGACTGATCACTTAACCTGAAATGAGCCAGTTTTCTCTTCTACCAAAACTTCCCATTTGTCCTGATAGTTTTTATTACCTGAACTCAGCAAGGACAATTTGTCAAACTTCCCATCAGAGCAGTTTGTAAAGTGAAATGCCAATACAAAGAAAGTTGGACATTATTTGACCCATGTCCAGGCACTTGTCTGGCTAGGACCAGGCAGCAGCTGACAGGTACTGCTCCCTTATCATTGTCAAGACACAGATAAATGTACTTCATTTAAGAAATGAAGGCTTTATCAATGGACAAATAATTGCAGAGCCACTATTGATCTCACATCTCACTTAACATGAGACAGGAGGGTCCTGTAGAAATGGTAAACATTTAATCACTGTGGTTGGCAAACAATGGGCTCTTGCTTAAAGAACAAAAAAAAAACCCCAACCAAAAATAAGAACTCTGTCTTCAAACAAACCCCAGCCTTATACAGGGGTTCAGCAGAACTCTATCTGCATCTGCAACACTCCATTCCCATTTTCTGTTGACTAAGAGGAACATTAGCAAATTAATCTTTTCTTGATTTCAGTCTGCTTGAAGTGTCAGGGCTGAGCTGGAAGGAGGTGTTTGAAGTACTGGGCTCCACCATTTCCACTTTTGGAGAAGAAGCCTGCCTCTTAAGATATTCATGTAGATGAAACAGTCTGAAATTAAATTTTTTTGAGGCAGGTTCTACCCTCACCACTCACAGCACTAGAAGTAGCTTCCTACAAACATGCAGAACCCAAGCAGAAGCAGCCCAAAGCCTGCCTGTGCTCAGTTTCAGCTGGTTCCAGTAACTCACATCAATGCAGTTATGCAACATTCTGGAGTGGGGAAAAAAATCATTTTAATTTAGCTGTTGCACTTTTTAATATACTTTATATAACATCATTTCACTATTAGATTTACAGACTAGCCAGGATGTCTGCTTCAATGAGCTTGCAATCTAAGTATCCAGTCAGGATAAGAAAAAACACAGCAGCAAACAATGATGAAACATGGGGCTGTACCTATTTTCACTTCCACAGTTTTTGCTGAGGGTATCATGCATGAAGACAGGAAAACAAGTGCATAAGCATCATCTGGAAGTAGTATAACAGGGAATATTGATTGAATTGTGGCAGTATTTATGATGCTTAAGGGCACACAAACAAAAAGAATAGGAGAATGGAATAAAAGAATTAATGAAGCAGGAGGTTTTATCTGACCAAAAGGAAAAGAAGTAACAAGATCAGAAAATTAGACAAGAACCAATTCATGCAGGCTTATGGACACACTGGTGTAACACAGACATAAAGGTATAACCTAGCAAATTTTGGCATTTAGGTATTTATTGCAGCCTTCCTAATAGTCACATCATTATACTTTCAGCAAATATAGATCTTCCTCTTACCCTCTCTGTTTAAAAAGACCTCACTAGTTCTTCAAAGCACATTCCACAAAACCTGATGACTTATTAGGAACAAGAATTAGAAAAAAGCTTTTTCTCCCTACCATTCTCATAGTTTAGTAGCTGAATGAAGCTAATTAAACTGGGAGGTGACTGGCTCAAAATGCAAGAAGAGCTAATTCTTCAAATTAGCATATTATCCAGGTCTGGCAATCTCTGCTTCAAGACAGAAGATGCTGAAAGTTTTTGTTGTTACCAAAGTCACTTGGATAAAGTAATGGGAGGAAATTCATCTTGCCTTGGGCATCTGCTTCTGGTGACTGTCAAAGATCAGACAGTCACATAGTTCATCCCGAGTGCCAGCACAGCCATTCTCATGCTCTCTTCAGGCAGGTGTGAGCCATTTTAGTTTTCAGGGACTGTGTTCTCCTTCCTGTAAAACAGGCCAGGTAATTCTTAGGCAGAACACAGAGAAGCCCACAGAAAATTCTACTTTATCTTCACACAGCACCACCAGCTCCAGGAACTGAAATAGGTGCTGTGAATTTGAAGTAAAAAGTATCACGTGACATTCCTCCTTGGTAAGGCAATGAAAGCCAGTAATGGAGCACTTAGCCAGGGATGGACTTGGCATCACAAACATGTTCACTTCTTGCTTACAGTGACAAACAGTATTTAGGATTTTAGGCAGTCATATTCAAAGTGGTCACTCTAGCTGTTTTTACTTCTGGTAGTTCACAAATATACAACTACTTTTACACCTGTTTGGTTTTTTATATATATTTATATGTGTGTATGTTATTTACAATACACATTTATAACTGGGTTGTCATTATGAGGTGTTTTTATTGAATCCATTGGCAGTTTTATATCCATCCATTCTGTTACTCATGTGCATTTGTAAGATTGCACCTGATGAACACCAGTGCATGAGCAATTGAGGGGTCCTGTTCAGTGAGCATCCAGCCAGGGCTTTCAGGCTTCCCCACATCACCTTTGAATTTAGAAAAATACTTAACTGCACACTTGTCAAACCCAGCCTTATATCTCAACCCTAATGTCTAACTACAGTAAGCATTAGAGCATAATACTGACAAAGAAACATTTCCTAAATTCTATGTAATCATTCAGGAAGGATCGATTAGTATTCAGGAGATGTGACTGCTCAATATTTATACCATAGAGACTTGGCAGAAGCAAATAATGGTACATAAAGCTCATGCTTGTCTTAATTAAATGCAGTATAATAGGTGTTAAGGATCTTTTTCTTAGCGAAGAGAGCAGTTTAGCAATCACCAGATATAACTCATTCTGAAGTTCAGAGTTTAAAACTAATCGATGTGTATTTATAACAAGGGAGGGACTGAGTATAATTTATTATTAGCTGACAGCTAACAAACAGATAGATAAAAACAAGATTTATTTCAGTAAATTTTTCCACATACTAATTTCTGAAAAAAAAAATTGCCCCCTTTGATTCTCCATTATTTTTTGCAGCACTAATAGTATTTCAAATAGGCTTTTTGAAATCAATGTCTCACCTCCAGCTAGGCAGGAAATGAAACCTGTGTAGAACAAGAGATCTTAGCTAGGACAATACTTTCACTGTAACAAACTTATTAATAGTAACATTTCCTAATTTTACGCTTAGGAATCCTAAATGTCAGGTGATATTTTAAAATGCTCCTTTAACATATACAATCTATGAAGTGATGATGAACTGGCAGACAATGCAAGGATGACAGGCACAGTGACAGCACACCTACAGCCCAGGCTTGTCTCCAATGTCACAGGAGGAAGTTTTGAGAGGGAATATGAAGAAGGAGGATAAAGAGATCTGGCATATTAAGTATGAGGGTCAGAGCAGAGAAAGCAGAAAAGGTTTGGAAAGGTGGTGAGTGGGAAATGGAGATCACATTGCCAGCCACTCAGAGGCAGAAGATGACCTCTTGATGCTGTGTGACTGATGATGGGTAAGCAAGGAACAGCTACAAGACCTTGAAAGTGAACGCAATTTATGTCTGATGTAGCAGGAAAAAGGGAAGATACAAAAAAATAGGGAAAGAATGAGCTCTGAAAGGTATCTTGACAGCACCATTTGCCAAGGCCAAAGGAAGACATGCTGTGGTAATTGAGATGTGATAGGATGAGGCAACGTGGTATTTGTTAAAAGTTAAATCTTGTAAGCAATGGCTCCTGTACACATCCCATGGAAGTCAATGAGAACACATCTGCAGGATCAGCTATGCAGTGTGAGTTTGGGAATAATTATACTAGAAACAAACATTTAAATATGGTGATTACTGGTTTTTGGAAGACATCATTCTGAGCACAATGGAGGCTGTTTCTTGAAATCTGAAATCAAAATGAATGCTTCTCTAAATTAAGGTGCAACTCAGTTAAAAGTTAGACATGATGTCCAGCTGCTGGAGGGGCATGGCTTGTACTGAGCAGCAGGCTGAGGAGGTAACAGTAATTATTACACAGGTCCTTTCTTGTCCCCAGATCAATGCAAGTAAACTTCTTAGGCAAGAATGTAACTTTGTCATGTCTCCTAATTTAACATTTTTTTCAAACTTTCCCACATTTGCCAATTTCAAATTTGGTAATTTATAATGCAAGCAGCTGTCAGCAACCTTATGCAGTCCCCCACTGCTGCATGTCCCACATTGCCTTGAAAATTTGGACTAAATCTTTTACTGGAGATTATGAGGGCCAGGAGAACACTTAAATAGCCAGTCTGCTCCTGGAACATTGAACTCTTCTCTGTGTCTCAAGCAAAGCAGCCAGGCTCCATTCTGCCACTTGAAGAGACATTCTACTTTTCTACTTTAATCCTCTGGGAAAGTTAAGCAAATGAATATGGACAAAACCTCATTTCAGAATCATCTCATGAGGGACGTTCTCCTTTTGATGGAGCCAGCATTGCCCAACAGAGAAATCAACCCTTGTCTCTAATTTTGCTTCTGACTCCATTACTGACTCTGGGGCTTTGAAGTCTCTTAAATGATATCTCAACTACCCTATGGTAAATGGAAACAATGGCTATCTGTCTGTGTACACACTGGTGAAAGCCGAAGTATTAAAAGTAACATGTAAGGTACAACCAAACTGAAACAACGTTGTTTGAAATATCCACAGATTAGACCCTAACAAAGACCATTGTTAAAAGGAATCTGATTTAAAATATATTTATTCATAGATTTTGAGAAAATTCAATCCTTTCTTTTATAAATGACACAACACGAAATTAGCTCCTTGCTGTATTTTCATAGTAAAGTCTACAAATTGCAAAGGAACTGAAAATTCATCTTTAGAGAGACTGTTTCTAGAACTGAATATTAACATTTTAGCACATGCAGGACAAAGTGGATTTTCTTTTGCCCTGTTCTTTTTATTTCTGTTTTTTTCTGATTTCCTTATAGAGAAACAAAAGCAAAGACATATTCCCTTCATGTTAACTGTCAAAACTCATTGCACAAAGCCAAACAACTAAAAATCAGTACCTGAATTTCTTATAGATACTAAATGATGCTGTATGGAGTGATGACTTCAATAAACAATCACTTGGTCCCAAGAACACTTTTTCAGTGAGTTGACAGGTTTTAGTCCAGCTCCACAGGTTGTGCAGGAAATATGAAAAAAGTAGGTCAGTGTCTATCTTACAGGTATCTATTTTAATGAAAACTCCAATCAATTACTTTAATGAAAAAAAAAAAAAAGAAAGAAAAAAAAAAAAAAGAAAAAAAAAGTAACAAACACACCCTTATACACGAGGAATAAAATACAAATGCTGAGGTTATAATCTAAAGTTAAGAATTAAACTAGTATTTTTAATAAATAAATATTTAATCATTCATCTCAGTGTTGAGTGTAGGAATTATGAATAATAAACATCTTGCATGAATTCCAAAGATATCCTTCTGTTCCATGGGTGAATGTGTTTGTTGAATAAACTACACTAAATTACAGAGGAAATTTAGTAATCATGTTGATTTGTCCTGATTTTTCTTTTATAAAATGCAGTGAATGTTGCAGATTCCTCTCTCATGCAACTGTTGAGTACAATAGCATTATTTGAAGAATGAATTTGATCCAATCTGATCATTACTGCTTTATGTTTTCTGCATGTCTGAAAGCTGCAAGCTATGGAAAAAAAGCTTAACCATCTTCAGCAAGTACTGTTTCTTTTCATGTTGTTTTTTTCTAAAAAGCATATTTTACAAGATTTTGAAATAACAATAGGATTAGATGCTTGAGAGAAAATTAGGTCATATATTTGTGAGATACAAATCTCACAAGTAATTAGAAACACGGGTATCAAGCAATATTTGTATTCTGCACTGCTGCCTTTGTGTGGAGACAGTGGGGATTTCAGAATAACCCAATCAGTGTGCAGTGCACTTTTTCCCTCTAATATGTTTCCAGAATATTTGCAAATATGTTTTAAACAGCTCCTGTAAGGGGGAAAAGCTACCTGCACATAACACACATTTACATGTGTCTCTACCTTTTGAATACTTTTACAGTATGAATGTCCTATATATATGTAATAAAGGATGGGATTTTACAGAACTTTTTTAGCTGCTATTGGCTGAAGCGTTTAACATCAGTGGCTGCTTTTGTTAGCCAAGTTTCCTAGAATAACATGGGAATAAATGGCTATATATTAAGGTATAGATAAATGAAGGAATATCCCTAGTCTTGGAGCCAGTAAAACCACACTATAGTCTTAATGTGAACATGTACAGAAATGTTTCACTGAATGAGGAACATGCTAAAGAAATAGAATGGCTAAATTTACTTTGCAGCTGTAACAGATTAGCTTACTAAATACTTTTCAAACCAGAATGTATAGACTAAAAAAACTGTTTCTCATGTATTTCTAGTTAAAAACACACACTGCAGAGGCTCCTATTTGAATGTTCATAGATGGGTGACTGTCATCCATTTACTAGAGAAACACTGTAGACTGTGCCAAATTCCCCTACCTCTTACCCTTTTTCTGCTTGTTCAGGGTTGGACATTGGAAGAGAAATTAAAGCAAAGGCTGCTTCTGAAGGAGCTAAAATAGATACGAAATACCGTAAAGAAAGAATGAAAAGAAGTAACAGGAGAATTAAACCGGAGGCCAGAGGGAAAGAAAGGATCTGTGAGATCTGCAAGAGGGGCAGAGAAGAGGATATCTGGTCAGAGCAGGAGCCAGGAGCTGTCAATGAAAACACGGGACAGCAGTGATGTGGATCAGAGGAACAGGGAGAGGCCAGAGGACTTGAGCTAGGAAAGGAGTGAAAAAAAAAAAACACAGGGAAAAGGTCAGGAAGGAAAGAGAAACCATGGAACTGTGATCAAAGCCAAGACAGAGGTGGATAGAAAGGAAAGAGAAGCAAACAGGAAAGAAACAATGAAGGAAAATTCAGAAACAAACTTTATGGTCCAGCCTTGAATGCAGCTGCAATCTTTAACTGGGAGGCAGAGGAGGACTATGTGGAAACACTTTCCCAAGCTCCTTGTATGGAGTGCTTCTGGATGACTTCTGCTGGCAGGAAGAGGGGAGAGACTGGAAATTGCAACTCCTTAGGCTCTGGCAAGGATGCTGCCAAGATTGGATGAGCCTCACAGAGCAGGGGTTCCCTGTATTGATCTGGCCCTGTGCAGAGCCAGTGAAGGATAGGACAAACTGAAAGAGTGAGCCCCAAAACAGTCCCTGTGGCTTGTAAAAGTTGTATCTGAAAACTAAAACATGGCTGTCCTCCTAAGAATACTTTAAAAGTTCTACTTTCTAAGATTATTCAAAGATTAATAAGGAAAACCCTACATTTAACATAATCTCCAGTAGTGAGATACTTTCTGCACACCACCTCTGCTTGCCAGGTGAAGTTTCATATAAAGAAAGAGAAATAATTCAACATCAGAATGGGGAATGACACTACAACAGCATCTTTCCTCTCTCCCAACACCAAAAATTGTAATATAGATCAGTGAATTTCTTGGGACAAGACAGATGATCCTATCCAGCCTTTCACTAGGCTGGATAGCCTAAGCAGAATAACAGGCTGTTCTTCAAGCCCAGTCTGAGGCAGGCTGGATGGATGGCAGCTTAAGAAAGAAGTCTTTTCCCCTTACTTAGGTCCCTCTTTTATGGGAGATATTTGGCTTTAGAGAATGGAGTCACCAGTCTCACATCTGCTGGAAAACAGCATTGCATGCTGAAAGTACCCTTCCAGAGGAGAACATTGCTAAGAGGTTACTGTGGGAGTGGTGTCAACTAGACTGCACACAGCACTCCCACTGCCAGCTCTTACCTGTATTTCTTCCTCCCTTTCTGTTTTGAGACAGGGAAAAAAGACCCTCACAATTAATTAAAACCGTAGATAAAACAGAGGTAAGCCAGGGAGTAAAGAGAGAACAAAGCAATTAAGAACATTCATGCTAAAAATTCACTAGGAATAGGGTAAAATTCAGAGATTGCTGTGCCCCTCAAGAATGCAGCAGAGAGAAGCAGACACTTAAAAGAACTTCCAATTACTTACGTGCCTTTGGATCCCTTTCAGGATGCTGTGGAACTGGAAACAGCCTGTTGAATGTATTTTCTCAGCATTTGCCTTTCTTAAGAAAGCACCTCCAATCTTTTGATCTCAAAAATAATCAGCTTTTTTGTGTTTCCTTTTCAACTAACTGCAGACTTTTGCAAGTTAAAAATTAATGGCAACATCTCGTCCTCTTTTTTTTTTTCTTTTTTTTTTTTAACAAAAACCTTCCATGCTCTTCTCTGAAAGGAAAAAAAAATAATTTCCTAAAACCTTTAAGAATTAGTCTAAGGGATATTCAAACCATTCTTTCTCCCTCCTTCTGCAGTAACACATAAAACGAATTCCACCACAACAAAACAACCTGGCTCATGGAAACCATTATTTTGAAGATGAAACATTGTGTTGTGTGCTTTACCACTATTATGGGCAGTCAGTCTGTTAGAACATATTGGGCGATTATAGGGCAGTCTTTTCAGAGAAAGCCATGGGTTTCAAGTTAGCAGCAACCATCTATCAACTCTTGAGATTATTCCATGATTTACTGTCACAGCATCATGTATTCTCTGATTTTCTGCCTGCTGTGAAACA
>JAAWXA010000008.1:8607179-8736740 GCA_038090715.1 Florisuga fusca
GCGTAGTGTGAGACAATCAACCATTCATCTTTCAGACATTTCAAAA
The DNA here is from genome assembly GCA_038090715.1 of Florisuga fusca. NCBI lineage: Eukaryota > Metazoa > Chordata > Aves > Apodiformes > Trochilidae > Florisuga > Florisuga fusca. Next base: position 8,607,226 of record JAAWXA010000008.1, read on the forward strand.
AAATATTTTTCCTCTTTCTTTTAGCTTATTGTTTTTGACATTGTCTCTCGATCTGAGTGGAAGTTACAGATTTCATTTTTTCCTGTGGAATAGGCCGGCACTTAGCTGGGGAAGTGTTTTGGCCAATGAGAGTGCCAGAAGCCCAAACGGGGACATCTGCAACTACATGGCACTCTGCAAGTGTCAGTGCTGGCACACAGAAAACTCTGGAGGGGCATCCAGATGTGTGTCAGCCTTTGCACTCTTTTCCCAAGACCTTAATATGTATACAAGTTTTTTTTGCATTACTAATGCTTTTAAGCACACAAATACGAAAGCCAAAGCAAAGCCCCCCTGAAAGTCCCTCTGGCAACATGGTTACTCATCATTTAAATAGGATAGAAAAGTGTGGCATAGGAGAAATACTCTATATAAGTATATATAGATATATAATACCTACGTTATAGATATAAGGCCTTGTATCATATAAGGCTCTTTGAAGAGTTTCATTTCTCAGCTACCTCTAATTTCTTGGCAAGTCACCCTGATCAGGAAGGACTGAAGGCTCTCAGATANTTTCATCTTCAAAACAACCTGGCTCATGGAAACCATTATTTTGAAGATGAAACATTGTGTTGTGTGCTTTACCACTATTATGGGCAGTCAGTCTGTTAGAACATATTGGGCGATTATAGGGCAGTCTTTTCAGAGAAAGCCATGGGTTTCAAGTTAGCAGCAACCATCTATCAACTCTTGAGATTATTCCATGATTTACTGTCACAGCATCATGTATTCTCTGATTTTCTGCCTGCTGTGAAACATTGTGCTTTCCTTTTCTATTGATGTATCAACTATAATAGTTACAAGCCACTACAGAAAAATCAATAGCCAACTTTCATTACTGTGAACATAAAGAGTACCGTGCTGTGAGAGCACCTAGCTCTTCAATAGTCACCAGCAGTAAGGTACACTACAAACATCTGTTATTTTAGTCTAAATGAAGAATGTCTGAATTTGAACATCAAATATCTAAGATTTTTTACCCCATTGGATTCTGTGTCAAGTTTTTCCAGTGTGATTTTTTTTTCCAGGTGTCAGCCTTGAATAGTATTTTCTCTGCTAGGATTTCTCTTTTTTTAGACCTGAAGCTGACATGGGAAATTAATACAAAAATTAAATAAAGTATTGCTGGGCTTTGCTTAACTTTAAGTTCACTAGGTTTGGTTGGAGAGAAGTGATAAGATTTGTTTTCATCTTTGATGAACTACTCTGTACCCTACTAGTCAAAGTAAGCCGACTGATTCAAGTGAAGAGACCATTAACCTCTGTGTTAAAGACATAGATAGAACAGAAGTGAAAGGCACTACAGTATTTCTGCAGACTCAGAAACACAACTAGGAATACTAGCAAAAGCCCTGAGCTGCTTTTCAACTCACAGTTTTGAAAAAATATTGTTGTTTTTTTTTGTTTGAATGTATTTTCTCTGAGAACACATTAACCTCCAGTCAGTGAATGTAAGCAATGACTGACAAGAGTAAACACCTGAGTGTATTGCCTGGAATATGTTGTCCAGGGCATTTGGCTTTTTAGGCCACGTCCCCAGAAATTGGGTAGGAGTCCCTGTGGTTTGGGCAGGCAGTTCTGCTGCAGGAGTCAGTAGTTTCTTTGGCATCTTGAGACCATGGAGATTTACAGCTATAAAGGCACTGTTGCTGAGTACTTCAGAGTTGAAAGCCTGTGCATTTCCATGAAACTAAAGCATGAGGATGTACCTGTGTACTTACATGGATTGTATCCTGCCAAGTCCATAGCACACTGTCTGCTGTGGCCTGGTCATAATTTTCAGGAAAAGTAGCCTTAAAAGAAACCCAAAATGCTTTTACAATGACAGCTTTCATAGTAGTAGCTCGTATAACTTTTATCATAAAATGAAAAAACAGACAAATTTCATTCCAAATGGCTATTCCCAGTTCTGTCTGTACGTACACTTACAGGTGGGGAAACACCCCTGATGTGAAGAGTACAGTGAGATCTACCTAGACCTGACCTTAGTCCAAAGAGTGCTGATTTTTGTGGAGGTGGACTTGGAATTCAAGATCCTTCCAGTTCCTGAGCAACAAAAGTAAAATGCAGCGTGTGATTCAGTAAAGCACTGAGGGACTCAGCAGAGCATTGCTGGGACCCTGAGGCCATGTATGTCACTGAGCTTGGCCAGGACAGAAAAGGGCAGAAAAAGTGCAAACCTCAGTTTGCAGGAGGCTGAGCTCCCTGATGTTCCACAGCTTCTCTGCAGAGCACCAGAGCAGGCACTGCACAGTGCTAGAGGTGTGCTCCCTTCCCTCATCTGCCACGGAGCATCAGGAGACCAAAAAGTACCCCTCTCCCTGTGCTGGGAACATGAGGGGGTTTGGCACTGTGTTAGGGGCAGTTCCAGCCAGAGAACAAGGGGGATCTGGAGCCCCTTAATTCATGCTCCTTATGTTAAGCCTATGACTGTTCCTGTGGAAACATCTCATCTATCTCTAACCAAATATTTGAGTCCCTGAGCAGTGAGCACAAATCTGAAATTTACCTGACTTACTTCTGCCATTCCTGACCCAGCAATTGAAATGTTAGAAATGTGCTGAGACACGAGCTTATCTGAGAGCCTTCAGTCCTTCCTGATCAGGGTGACTTGCCAAGAAATTAGAGGTAGCTGAGAAATGAAACTCTTCAAAGAGCCTTATATGATACAAGGCCTTATATCTATAACGTAGGTATTATATATCTATATATACTTATATAGAGTATTTCTCCTATGCCACACTTTTCTATCCTATTTAAATGATGAGTAACCATGTTGCCAGAGGGACTTTCAGGGGGGCTTTGCTTTGGCTTTCGTATTTGTGTGCTTAAAAGCATTAGTAATGCAAAAAAAACTTGTATACATATTAAGGTCTTGGGAAAAGAGTGCAAAGGCTGACACACATCTGGATGCCCCTCCAGAGTTTTCTGTGTGCCAGCACTGACACTTGCAGAGTGCCATGTAGTTGCAGATGTCCCCGTTTGGGCTTCTGGCACTCTCATTGGCCAAAACACTTCCCCAGCTAAGTGCCGGCCTATTCCACAGGAAAAAATGAAATCTGTAACTTCCACTCAGATCGAGAGACAATGTCAAAAACAATAAGCTAAAAGAAAGAGGAAAAATATTTTTTTGAAATGTCTGAAAGATGAATGGTTGATTGTCTCACACTACGCCTCGTCTTAAAACAGTGAAAGACTTAAAACTGAATAATTTGTCATTAAGTTGGCAAAAATTGCTAGTAAAGTATTACACCTCTTAGATCCACATGCACTAAAACACCTTTGCTTAACTATAACTTTGCTTAACTTAACTTTGCTTAACTTCTTTTAGAGAAAATATATTTTTAAACAATTTTTGCTCCTTTGGATCTATATAAAAAGAGAGAGCCAAACAAAATTCACCAAGTAATAAAGAAGTGGTCTGAAGCTCTACGCTTAACTGGAAACCACTCTAATGATATAACTGGCTGGTCTGATATTTTTAACCAAGTTGAAGAAAGTTTGAAATATAATAATTAAATGCAAATACAGTCCTGATCCCAAAGACCAGAAGAATGCCTTTAAGCTAGTATTTATAACAAGAGCTATTCGACTGAGCTCTCTTGTAAATTTTATCATACCTCAGGCAGTTTTCCTCAGTCGATTAGCTGGAAAGCTGAATATATCCTGAGGCAAACCAGACATCTAGTACAGGCTAAATTCAACTACCGGAGCTTAAATTGGGCTTAATATATCCCCACTTGGATCTGCCTGTTTAATTCTCTTTCATATGATAACGTTGGTTTATTCATAGTCTGGACTTGCCACCTGAACAAACTGTACCTCATATCTTATTCTAATGGAATAGGAAAACTTTGCAAAAACCACAAAAGTTCCTCACTGAAAATCAAATGCAAATTTGGGATTAAAACTGTTTTGTAAAGTGACTAAAGATTAGTACAGAGATTTTTCCCCTAAGGAATACTCCTTTTTATGATCATGCATTTTTTATACTCTGCAGAGACAGATGGGCTTTATGAAAGGATACAACCTGCTACTCAAAAGGGTTTCAGTGACAGCTGCATTTCTAACCTCAGTAGAAATTTATATTCAATATTTTTCCAGAAAATATTTATATTTCTTCTTTTAGGACCATATCACCCCTTGGTGTATTCCCAGTGGTGGCAGTAGAAATATCTCTGAGATTAATCTGGTCCATTACTTCTATTTTAAACAGTACTTGAGTACTTGGAGGGGGATAGAAAGGGGAAGGAGAGAAAACATGCAAGCTTCTCATGGGTGCAATAAATCAAACAATTCAGAAAAGTTGCAAATGTCTAAGCAAAAGCAGAGCAATTATTTTTGAGATAAAAGCAAATCTACCTAAAGTTTTCATTCCTTTTTTTTTTTAATGTGCACTTCTGAGCTAAATAATAGATTGTTTCTCACTCCTCTCTATAGTACTGTCTATTATTGCAAGTTGCATATAATACCCTTTCTGCTTCAGTTCATAATTTCAAGGATTTTGTATGATGTTCCTATCACCATTCCCAGGAACTTCATAAATATTTATGACATCTTTAACCATTCACATCCTACAAATTGTAGACATTGACAACCAGTTCCTGTAAAACACCAACAATCCTGTATTGCTCATGTGCTATAGATTATTAAATTTATGTTTCAGAAATTAACTGGGAAAACCGTTTGGCTCAATAAATTTACTATTCTGATATTTTAAACTCTAGTTAGGAAAAATGAGTTTTGACTCACTTTCTTGGTTTACCTGTGAGACTTTTACTAAATCACTTCAGCCCCAGATGATGATCACATGCCAGCACACAAACAAGACCACGGCTACCCAGGATAGTGGTTATATAATTTTTCCCTGAAAAAGAGAGACTTGGACTGAGACATTTTTTCTAGGATTGATCTGCCCTTTTCCTTAAGTGTTCACTAGGTCAAGTATGCAAACAAGCCTGGAAGCAAGAACCAGAAACCTCTGTCAGGGCAAGCAGATTCTCTTACCACCAGCCTATAAAGACAGGCTATAAATTTGGGCTTAAATCTTTTAGGGTTGTTTTTTTTTTCAGTCAGCAGCAGAGCTTAAGCTCAAAGATTGGAGCTCAGCTTTGCTGAGAACAGCCTGTAGGTAGGTTATCAGAAGCTACAAACCCCCTCTGGTGAGATGGGAGACTCCAATTGTTGGGGGAAGTTCCTTGAAGGCACAACAGAGCAAGTGCTGTTCAAATTCCAGCTCCTCTGTCATGTCTTCAAAAAAAGCAGCATCTACTCTCTTACTTGGAACCTAATCCTACCTACTTGAAACTTAATCCTAATCACTCGTAAGATTAAAATACCTATAAGGTATTTTATCCAACAAGGATTAAAATACCTACAGAATGAGCCTCCAGGCAATAGACAGGCTTCCCTCAGTCCCAGGTGAGCAGAGACAAGCAACAGGTTGAATTGATCACCCAAAGCAGGAGTAAGTCTGGGACATCAGTTTGGCCGTAACTCCAGGCACAGAGGAAGCTCCAGAAAGTGAGCTGGTACTGGATTTTAGGCCTGGCAAAGATGAAGCACCAGAAGTGGAAGCACTCTGCTTGCAACTTGGTGCCTGTGGTCTGTTCCAGCATCTTCTGAGCCGGGCTATAGTTTCATCAAGTAGTTCTTCTAACTGGTTCCCCAGACCCCAGGCTGTGGGGCTGCACCTGGCCGTGCTTTTTCCTCCTGAGGCTCAGCAGACTGGGCTGTATTGTAGGGTTTAGCTGGCTGTGGACTTTCAGTCAGGAGTCTTGAGCAGCTCTCGGTCCATAGAAGCCTGGCAGGATCTTGTGTTACTGTGTTTCAGCAACCACCATATCACCTATGTCTCATTTACAAGTAATCAGGATGTTGGTTCCTGGGGTGCCAGGACAAGAAGCGGGTGGAGATTTTGTTTGTTTAACTTTTAGGTCAGTAAATTCAGCCTGTGCTGTTGAAAATTAAGTAGGTTTATTTTCCCGAGTGATGACTCAGTAATTACAGCAGTCATAAAGTCTTGAGAGATCAGATGAGGCTTTGCCCTTCATCTTTACTGGGACTGCAAGAAAAGAAACAACTGAAATTTAGTAAAATAGATTCACAGCTGGACAAGGAGAGGAATCTGGCTTATTTCCTTATATCTCCTCTTTCACTGCAGAGCTAACAGCAGCAAATACAACTACAGAAGTCTTCACAAAAGGCAAGGAGCATGAGAGTTTATTCTCAGTAAGAATGTGTCGTTTTACAATAATTTTGGAATAGAAAAAGACACTTAAATATTTAAAATAACACTAGAAATAAGCCAACCACTATAAAACAACCCCAAAATATGTTTTAGTTGACTCTGCATTGTTCTGAAAGAAACCAAAGGTCCTTCAAGATTGAATACTTAGGGGTTGAAATAGGATTTGAACTAAGAATTACAGCTTCTTCTCTTGTAAGCATCTCATTCTCATTTTAAAAAACATACAATTTTGCCCAGTACTCAGATGTAAATAATATATTTTGATATAGAATATTTGCTATAGAAATAAAATTTTTGCTATATTTTGAAGACAGATTTTTGAAACAATGTGTACATTATCTGGTGTTACTTTCAACTGAAAATGAAAATTACGACCCTAATAAACAGTCAGAGACCGATCGTTGCACTGTTACAGATAGCTTACCCACTGGCAAAAAAGAAACTGTCTAAAGACCAAAAAAGTTTTCTATGTATTTAGTTTTGGGTTGTGTGTCTTAAGAAAATAAAAGTGGTTTCTGTTGTTATAATGTGAAAGTTTTTCAAGGTTTGGAAAGTGCTAAATATAGTGCCTTACCACTGATTAACAGACACATCGATCATAAATTGTTTCCCATGACTTCTAAGTAAATAATATTCAGCACAGCCCTTCTGTAATAAAACTGGGGGGAATTTTGCAGTAAGGAGCTTATCTTTATGATAAATCTTCCTTCATTATAGCATTTTGTCTGTCAAGAAGGCTCAGCTATAGTAGGCATACATCTGCCTTCATGACATGCTATATGGAACTGCCGTTGTTGCCATTAGTTTCTATGAAGGACAATTGTGGGTAATTTCCAGAGACTGGCACTTTATCAACCATTACTACTCTTGCCCTCAAAAATTTTTTTATCACATGTCAAAAATCTACTTGTATTTTAAGGATTTGCAATGCTTGCACAGAGGAAAAAGCTGTGTTTAAATAGAAGGCGACTTGGATAATCACCTCCTCCAAGAAGGTAGTCCCCTTCTTTGAACTATTCTGGGGAAAAAAGTTCCATCATCAGAATTAAAATATTTGTACGTTGATACATTTTATCTTTCCTTGATAAGAGAGTGTGTTTCTAAACTGAGGCAATGCTGCTCATTAGATCATGCAGCATGGCTGGAAAGAACAGAAAACTCCTTGAGGATGAGCCTGAAAGCCTTCCTGGCCAAAGATACCATCACTAGAATTTGGAAGACATTAGATCTTACCTACATGTGTAACATTCACTTCTAAAAGCTACTAAGCTTTGGGACCAGTTGAGTTTTAATGAAGTCCTTACATGATGGAGCTGGTCAGCCCATTCAGGGTGAGGAAGCTCAGCCCCGGGCTGGTATTGCATCCTATTGTCTGGAGTATTTGGAAGGTCATTTCCAGCCTTATGAAAGTGAGGACTTTCTCCCCATGGAGAAGCTTAAACACCATCTTATTTTCTCCTTGCAATGGGAGGACTTGCATAATGGTGCAAAATGGTGTAAAAAAGTGCTGCAGAGAGGCAGCCAGGCTCTATGTGCACACTCCTCTTTGTCACTACATGTAGAAAGAGTGCCTGATAAAAGTGCCTGGCTTTCTTTGGGAAATATTTACGCTGATCCTAAGGATTACGATTTGTCAAATTTAAATCTCTCATTCTGTTTCATTTTTCTTTTCAAAATTCCCAGACCAAGGGAAGCTCTCTACAGATTAGTAGACCACCAAATCTTCAGTATTTCATGTCTGGAATATGAGAGGGAGAAAATCACTCTGAAAGCTAAATATTTTCTCCCTCTAAAGACCAGACCCATTTTTGAGGAAAATATGCAAAAGTGTTCTCCTCAGGCTGAACGTTGTATGCAGTTTCAGCTTAATGCACAGCTTTTATAGCAGATGTAGAAAATAATCAAAATGGGAGGATTTCTGGGAATACTGGCAGATCTTTACTGTAACTGCAGAGCTGATCCTGACACATTATAATACTGTTTTTGTCTTAATCGTCAAAAGTAAGCCATAGAAAAGAAAAATTCTTTGTTTGACAGAAAAGCAATTGCTGTTTCTTGTAAAACATATAATATATTCCAGAAGACCTAAGGGTTTACTTTCCAATAAGGATAGAAAAAGATGTGCGCCCCACTGTGAGCTCACAGTAAGGCTGTTTCATGTAAAAAGTTGGTAATTAGTCCCTGAGTGAATAAAGTAGAAGAGATACAAGACTGATACTTACTGTTGCAACACAAAACATTTTTTCTAGCTCCTAGGATTTAAAGGGTGGGTCGGTGGGAGGGGGGAACCTATTCCTATTCATTTAATTTACAAGCATCTAAACCTTGGAAAATGATTTCTTGCATTAAGCTTAAACATGTGTGCTTGAAATTGTTTCTAACCCATGTGAAGATTGATAAGAGACATTCCAATCCTAAAAAGCAAACAGAAATTAAGGATTTCAGCAGCAGCAGATTTCATGCTCGTTGTAAAGACCACTGTCTTTACACCATGCAGACTTACAATGGCATTGCTTGATGTTTCACCAAGTTAACTCACTAGCATACAAAAGATCTTTATCAAAAGGTAAATACTTAGAAAACTAAATCACATACCTTTAGCCAGAGTTCTACAATAAATACCAAGAACAAAAACAAACACAAACCACAGGAAGATCATCTACCTACAAACCAAAGTAATAATAGAATAACACGTGTGTCACTACCAGCTAAATATTAAGTACCAGAAGTGAAAACTGCATAGTATTTTTTCTACGTGAAGAAGTTGGAGCTACAAGAAACAACAATATTCACGTGTTTTCCTTTGTTATTATTCATCTTTATTAGAGCTGGAGTTTGTGATTGCCTCTCAAAAATGACTTCGTAATTTATATTGCAACTATGTGTTTGCCAACCATTTTTCAGCAATATACAATATATACAAGAGCTTGAAACACGACAGTGGAACTTTACTCAGTAGTCTCAGCACATATCCCTCGACTTCTATCTCCTCAATTTGTTTTGTTTGCTTTATTGCAGCATTTATTGTTAATGTATATGAGATGAGAGCACTTAGCAAAAGTCATCACCAAAAATCATGGTTATTTCATGGAAATTCACTCCAAAATACTTAACTGGTCATTAGATTCCCTCTGTATCCCCACAGTTATGATTGCAGTACCAGAGAGGTCTACACACAGATGGATTCTGTAATGATGTCCTAAAATGAATCATTTGTACTATGAGTATCTCATGCAGTATAGAAACAGCCAGGAAAATTCTACATAGTTTTACTGGTTAACCAACAACATCTTGTTTACAAGCACTGAGCCTCACCACAAATATCAAGAATTTGTGTAGAGCAAATACATTAAAAGCATTTCCTCAGGCTGGGTATGGTAGAGAAGCCTCAGAACTACTTTTTGTTTACTGGGAGTAATATGTTTTTACATCTCACTTCAGTGCTTATGTTGCCACATGAGGGTATTTAAAGAAGTGCCCACCGAGAGGAGGGAAAAAAACCACAACACAGACCTTCTTCCCCTGTAGTTCTGTAACTTGGGTGAAGTTCCAGCCAGGCCACAAAGCTGCTGAGCATATAGGAACACCTCGATGGTGCAACAAGTACCCACCAGGCCAGAAGCCTCCAATCCCCTCCAATATGGGGGCAGTACAGATGAAATATTATGCCTACTTTTTGACTAGGAGTATGATATCAATATTGCTGAATTATAAAAATAATACAAATTTATACTACAAATGTATAAATTTATCAATTGTATAAATAGAGTATTACTTATAAAACTCATCATATAAAACTCTCTAGAAAGCATCCATTTAATTCACCCCTTTTGCAGGATTTTTGGTTTTAAATTGAAATTCTCAGCTTTTGTTTCTTCTTGATCTTTGTAAAAATTTATTTTGTGGTGTTGCAAATAAAAATAATATTCCATACAGTAACATTTAGACAGAGAGCAAAAATGAGAATGAACCTGGTTTCCTGAGAAGTCAGCAGAATTTAATCTCAGGGTATGATTCAAAATGGACAGACAGGAGAAAAAAGATATACTTTTAATTCAAACTTCCTAAAACTTCATGATGCTTAAAGTTATTTTAAACAGGAGGAAAAAAGTTCAAAATACTGATTCTGAAATCATTACACATTTTATCTTGCTGATTAACACAGTTTAATCTCCAGCAAGGTCTCTGTTTCTGTGGGAATTTCTTACATTTTAACAATTCATTCATGATTGCAGTTTGCATCTGAAAGGAATCTATTTTAAAATAATTGTTACTCTTCCTTTCTTAAGTAATATGCTTAGAACACCCAATCTTTAACCCAGGTTATTCTCGCTACAGAATACCTTGGGAGTTTTACCTAAGTACACAAAAAAAATAGCTATATTTTGTGTGAGAAAATGTCCAGAGTGATAGATGAAAACATGATTATCCAAAGATCTCCAGAGACACTGGCAAAAAGCCTTTGGATAAATGGGTTTGAACAGCTAAGGGACCAGGCATAGCAGCTTTGAAGTTTCCAGTGCTCCTCACTCTGGATCATGGGAAGTTCAGCCTATCTTTGTTGGCCAGTTGTCATAATACAAGCATCACGAGCAAGTTTCTTCAGCAGAATTGGGACGGAGGTCGTGTCCCCAGTTCCCAAGCAAGCAGCACGAATCCAGGAGCTGCTTGCTTCATTTCCACAGTGAAACTGGGACAGGAAAGAGGAATGCAGTAATGACCACAGCAGGAAACGCTCACTCCAGCTCAGGCAAGAGCGAACCTGAAGTGCAGCCAGCATGATCCTGCTCAAAGGCTGTAATTCAGGTTCTGGAGGCTGTTCATGCTACCTTGGGCTGCCATCAGGGTCCTTGGCAGCCTTCCTATCCCCCTGTTGTCCTGGAGAAAATGTTTGCCTCCTACAACCTCTTCCCTCATGTTCCAGCACACTTATGTGCAGGAACCAGTATTTGCTCTATTTAAAGCACTTCTAGGAAAAGGTGCAGTGAGATCCACTTAACAGAGCCTCCCGGGCTGCTGATGGATTGGGGAACCAATGTGTGTTCCTGTTTTCCAAAGGAAAACACTCATTTCCCTTCCAATCAAAGGCTGGCATTTACAATGCCAAATTCCCCATCTCTGTGCTCCAAGAATATTCACCGAAGAGCAGATTTCTCTTTTTTTCAAAGTGAATGAGCAGCATGGTTATACTCAGTATTGCCGTGCTTTAGAATTACATCAAACAGTGTTACAGGACTCCACTACTGATGGTATAAATGATCAAACATCAAAACATGTTCTCCCAGCAAGAGCACTTTGATCACTTTATTCTTTCTCCATTATAGGAGCCCTGTTGTTTGCAAGGTTGGGAATAACTTCTGCATTTAGACATGTTGAAAGACAATGCCATCAGAGTAATTTTTACACAGAGAGGCAAATAACAAGCAGATAATTCACTGACCAACATTTCCATGACTTGAGCTTGCTGTATAGGAACAGAAGATAATCAGAGACAGAGTGAACAAACTGTACCTGCCTTGCTGATGCAAATGCCTCTGTTGTCCAGTACCAGAAAAAAAAAAAAAAATCAGCATGTTGGTTTTCAGACACCATATTTGGATTAAAGGGCACCATTCTTAGCTGGTATTCCACCCAAAGGACAATTATTTCATTTTATAAAGATCATTAGTCAGTGAAATATATATTTTAGAGAGTTTCTAGTAGGGAAGATTATTTTGGCAGTCACTGGAGTGTACCAGATGGTTCATTAATGTAGGCTAGACAAGTCAAAGGCTTTCAGAATCATTTAGAAAATGTCAAACAGAAACAAGAACCCTGTCACTTTTTATTAGAATTAACTACATCATAACCTGGACACAGACTTCACCTTGGGTCAGAAAAATTAATACAGAATTATATGAATTGTGTAACATACTAGGTTAAAGATAGGGCTTCCTCTTGGGACTCATTTGCTAGCAATACATTATGGTCTTCTACTTTAGGAATCCTCAACTTTTTTTTTTGTAAGCTATGAAAAGAGCTGACCTTGCTCAGACTCCATTGGTGTCTAATTGATTTGAGGTATATGCAGAATTTCAACAAGACACTGCTAGAGCTCTTTTGTGATCATTTTCCCAGGAAAGCTCGCAAAAGGGTTTACTGAATATTCAGCAGCTTTTGTCAGGAGGAAAAAAAAAACAGATCCATTTAGTGAAACACAGCCTTCGCAAACAGGAATTAACCTGCAATTAAATTGTTGTTATTTCTTAAATTTTCATTCAGATGTCAAAAATCTTGAGAATTTCCAGCTTGTGGAAGGTGTTCAGGAACAAGTGAATGCTGCTCTGCTGGACTACACAATGTGCAATTACCCACAGCAAACAGACAAATTTGGGCAGCTCCTCCTGCGACTACCAGAAATCCGGGCCATCAGTATGCAGGCTGAAGAATACCTCTACTACAAACACCTGAATGGGGATGTGCCATGTAACAACCTTCTCATTGAAATGCTGCATGCAAAGAGAGCATAAATTATACCCATTAGAGCTTCTGCTTTCAAGGAAAAAAAATATATTCTGAACTGCTCCAAGCAACACTAATTAAAACATGGTTTTAAGACTTTGCAAAATGGTATAATAATCAAATACTAATAGTAAATAAGTGATGTATCAGGGTATTTGTATTGCAAACTGTGAATCACATGCTACACATCCCCAAAGGAATCTATATAGGACTTTATACTGCAGTGAAGTGAACTTACCCAACATGAAAAAGGACAGAATGATTCTTGTATATTTAACACTGCTGATTGCCAAAATGAAGAAACTTAGGAGAAAATAAAAACTGATCCGTATTATCAAGCTAAGATAGTGGGGAATTTCAGTGCACTAAATTCCTTCACTGTGCAGTAGGAGTTGTAAGACAGTTCTGATAGATGCAAAACTGCATCTGTAGCTTCTTCTGTCACCCTCCAAGGACCCAACGCTTACTTCTTCTGTGACAAATGATGTGGCATCCATCCAACAATCTGTAAGAGAGAGCTGGCACAGGCCAGGTGCTATGTGGTATCGCCACCAAACCCTAAGAGGCTGGTTTTGATTTCTCAGTCTCTCAGGCCTGCAAGTCACTAATATGAAGAGTCTTATCCATTTAGCTTAGCATTTGTACTATGTTCTCAAGTTCATTTTGTCACGTGTTCATGTTCTTCTAGCAGGCAGTATCCCTCTTCTACTGATCTTGTCACATAGCTATTACAGAGCTAAGAGAAGTATTCCAAAACAAAGCAGAAAATTCAACTGTACACTACCCTAGTGCAGAGGCTAAAATAAGGCTCTGCTATACATTCCTGGCCCTTTCCGCATAAAGGGAACGGGGATGTTTTAGCCATCACAAACAAACCTTCTTTAGCATCCCCCCAAAAAAAATGTTTTCTAGAACATCAAATACTGGTGTTAAAAAGCTAAAACTAGAACAAAAAAAATGCATTTAGCAATTCAAGAATAGACAAATTAATTGTGTGACCTGATGATGCCATGGAGTTTATTAAGAAGCTGCCTTGAAAAGTGCCAGTAATTAGGAAATTGAATTTCAGCTCAAACAACCAATGGCTAATGAAACTTTTTAAAGTTAGGTAAAGCACACCTTTTACAAAAAAAGAGAAGAGTGATACTGCTATGTCTATGTAGGCCAAAGTCTGCTGCAGAACAAATATTAAAGAAGAACAAACATTCTCTCTCTGCTGTCCAAATTAAGGTATCAGTATTAACACAGTTAAAAGTCTTGCCTTATTTCTTTATCCTGAAAGGTAACTGTGCAGGTGTGGATCAACAGGTTTAAAATAAAGTATTAATCTCTAACGTTAACAAAAACATAGTGTTTACATTCTTTAGGTCCTGTGGGGAAAAAACTGTGATAAAATTGCAGAGCAGTGATTTCCTTATTATTTCTTTTAAATTGGTAATTATTTTACCAGTACTTAATTACTGTATGTCGTGAGACACTAAAATCAATAGGGATATTTCATTTTGACTATAATTTTTGAGATTATTGGCTGCACAATCACTTATAGAAACTGTATAAAATCCTAATCCTTTAATTTTTTTTTTTCATGAAGATTGCTGGCTTTTGAATAGTTTATTTATATTGTATATGATAGTTTCCACTGTAGACAATTATGATGCTAATTTATTGTTCTTTGGTTTCACCTTTATATAAGATATAGCCAGAATGAAGAAGCCAAATATATGTGTTTACTGTAGCATGTCTTCAAGTTAGTGGAACATAGTTCAGGGACACACAAGGGTCTTTACAAATTAAAATCATTCACTTGATTAAATGTCTGTAAATCTTCATAATCCTAAATGTAGTTTATTTAAATCTATTGTAAATTATGTGAGTTATAGCTTTTTCTGTTTCATGTGAATTTGAAAAGGTGAATTTCTCTTTTTTTTTTTTTCCCCTACCATTCACACATTGTATACCAAAGACATGAGTTATTACACCTACATTAATACAAAGCACTCTGTTTAAATCTCCTGTATTAATCAGCTCTAATATTCTGTTCATGCATAGGGTACAAACACAGCAAAGTCTGATGCCTGTCTGATACCACAGAACACATGTACTGTTGTAGGGACCAAAAGCAAAGCAAGCACAGCTCCCTAAGCCACCCCACACAGCAGACATGCAAACATGATCAGAACAGCAGCCTCCTCCCTCAAGCAAACGAAATTAACAGAAAGTAGGATGCGGGTGGCAATTGATGGTGCCTGTGAAATATGTATATATACATGTAGGAGAAAAGCATGGTCATGCCTTCATTCTTGAAAGAAAAACAAAGTAAGTTTCAAGTGTTTGCATTCTGTATTTTCTCTTTCTTTTTTTCCTGTTGAAATGCTACAGTGAATCTCACTGAATATTAAAGAAAAAAGCATAAAAATATTGCTTAATGTATTCACAGCACCATAAGCTACATAGAGGACTAAAGAAACAAAATAAGGTGGTAGAAGAAAAGAATTTTTCATACTTTAATGGAAACAACTTCAGATAAACTAACATATAATTGCCCACATCTGTGGTTCTGAGAATCCCAGTTGCCCAAAGTACATGAACAAAACAAACAAATAAAAGAACACACCAAAAATCACCAAAAAACTCCCCCTTCATGTTAATTGTTAACTACTTTGTAACCAGGCATTTACTTCTGACTGCCTTATTGATTACAGGACATATTAGTAAAAGCAGACTAAAATTCAAAGGGTTTGGCTTTGGCTGGTTTATTATAGTTGTTCTGTGTTTGTAAACAGACAATCTGTAAAGTCTGACTATTTGTACTACATATGTTCTGCAGCTGCCTTGGATTTAAATCCATGCAACTCTTAGAATGTGCAGTGAGTTACTTGTTGAAGTTGAAGTTCTCTTCCTGTATCGGTGAAATACATATTGTCATGTCAGTTCTTGCCAGAAGTTTCTCATCATCAATGGAATTTCTTTTTCCACAGTATTTCAATAAATATTGATATGCCCACGATGATTACTTTAGAATTGTCTTTATGATAACATCATTCCACTGAAATGAAGCACCACTCAAGTTAGTTTCACAGGAGAGGAGAGTGAACTGCAAGAGAAATAAGAGAGCCAAAGAGAATTTGATGCAGAGCAGAAGACATAAATGTGGATGGTGGCATCTTCAAAAGAGATCAATGCTGAAATTGCCCAGGCCAAAGCAAAATAAATACAGCTAAACAGACCAAAAAACCTGAATCTGTAATCAAAAAGGAATTTACTAAATTTACTGGTTAATACCTACAAGTTAATACATTTCATCTTGAACCACACACTTATTTTCACTTTATGTGTTACCCACAAAGAGTTAAGCAGCCAGAGCATCAGAGGGGGGAAATGACAGAACCAAAGAAAGTCAGGTAACAGGATCCAGCAGTGCTCAGGATAACCTCTTGGCAATGTAAATACTCAGCAGGGCCAGGGGCAAAACCACAGCTTCCAACAGGACTGCCAGCAGAGGCTGCCAAGGAGGCAGATGTTACTGCTACTAAAGAAAAATATTTTCCTCAAGTTGCCCTCTGGCTCATGATTGCTGTTTCAAGAGCAGGAGGTGAAGTGGTCCGAGGTTGTCAGCAGTACCCTACTGGTTTGAGACCAAGTCCACCCCCTCACCTGAAGTGTCTGGGAGATGCACAGGGGCTGTTCTCTGAGGTGACAAATCTTAATGTTTCAAGGGGAAAAAAACAGGGCTATACTTAGTTATTTACAAATGCTGCACTTGAACAAAACAAAGCTGGTTCAATGTTTCAATAAAAACAGACTAAACCAAATAGGATTAGATGGTTTACAGGTAAGGAGGGATTATTTTAACTTTTATAAATGATAACTGAAAACCATATCCCTCCAAGCACTGAACTTTGCATCACACAAAGTGAATGACTGCAGGAGAAAATTTTTCACTATGCGAACAGCTGAACATAGGAATAATCATCCCAGGGGAGTTGTGGATTCCCCAGTACTGGACACTTTTAAGACTCAGCTTGACAAGGTGCTGGGCCATCTCATCTAAACCATGTTCTTACCTAAAAAGGTTGGATAGATGATCTTTGAGGTCCTTTCCAACCTGGCATTCTGTTGATTCTATGTTTTTGCATAGGACCTAGGAAAGATTTTGGGATTGATGTATTTTACATAGTTTTCCTTACAAGACATATATTTTGGGTGATATATTTAGTACATACATTATGCATGTAAATTATGAGGAGATTTATTTTTAACTGAGTTTGACACTAGTTATGGAACAATCTCCTGTATGTTTTTATTGGAGACATGGAAGTAGTGAGTTCAATGTAACATAGGTCAAGTCAGTACAATACTTAGTGATCTTGACAATTTCCTGGAATGCTGAATAACACTTTTTATTAACCCCTAATTTGAAGCCTGTAGTCTAGATAAATCACAGAAGTTGTAACAGTATTTCTACCCCCTTCAATATAGATGCTGTTGTTTTCCATGTAAATTCCATATAGGTGTACCTGCTGGAATTGGCAGTGGCAGACAAAGACCATTAAACTGACAGCAAGCCAAGAAAATTAGACTTAAATTTTTAGGGGTATCAGGTCCTAGCAGTGTGGTGATGGCATGAGTCTGAATACAGCAATTTCAGTTGCATGTAAGCCTGTAGAGAAAAGATTCATTTTATTAGGCCAATTTGCCAGCAATACCAAAATCCTTTGCTAAAAAATAAAGGCAGAAGAAGCCCTGACCCTCAGAGAGAGCAGACACATGCCTACCCTGAGGTCAGTGGATCTGCACTGGACAGCAGAGGTAGAAAATCTGTCCAGGACATATCAGCGGGACAAGACAAAGCTTCCCTTCATATTTTCCAAACCTCTCATTTTTGGTTCTCTGCAGAACAAAACCCTCTCCAGTCTTTACATCTGGCATGCAAGCTGGGACATCTGTAGACTAAGTGAATTTTCACCATTGTCCCAAGAAGGTCCTGACTCTTATTTCCTATTCACTGTAATTTCCCTTAATCCTAGATTAACTATCAGGTTTATGGCAGCTTCTGCTATGTATGTCTTGTGCACACCCAAGTGGATAATTCAGTGCAAGGTAAAGCAAGATGTTAGTGGAATGCAGACTCCTAATGCTGTCTGTACATAACTGGTGGCTCAGCTGTAGTGCCCTGATCAGATTGCTGGTGCCCTGCCCTGGTAAGGACTAGAGGTTTTAACATTAGTCAATGAAATACAAGCTGAAACACACAGAAGAAAAATCCAGTGTTGGATTCACAGGTTTGTCCACTCACATCTTGATCTTCTTAGGCTTCAGGATCAGCAGATTCACTGTAAAAGGGGGAAATGACTTCTTTGAGATGCAGGATCTTAGGGTGCTTCCAAGTAATAACAACTGTTTATTGTGCTACTGCAAACCAAAACCTTCAGAGAGCAAGAGCCTCCCTGTGCAGCATTCATGTCAATCACACTGCAACTGATGCTGCTGAATGTTTGGTGGATACTACCAATCCAAGCTGTCAGCTGCAATTATACAGTAAAACAGGCAATCTACACCAGAGGGAATAAAGTGTGTTTGTGGGAAGGACCCCAAACAAGTCACTGCTTGTACAACAGAAAGTGCTGGCAGCCATTCAGTACTTTGCTGCATGCCAGCAAACACACACACACACAATGTGACACTTGGGAATTCCTAAAGCACATTCAAACCCCCAGTGCTTCTGTTCCTACACAAAATACTTCAGGAGACACTGCTCCCTGGGGGACACCAAGCACCAGCCATCAGCATGGCTCAACTCCTGTCTCATAGGGATGTCTTTCCCACTCCTGCAAGCAGAAGAGTGTGGGTGCAGAGTAACAGCCTTGGTGCAGAGTGAGGCACCCTTTCTAATCAGTGCTGTGGTGTTTATATCTTGCACTACACCATGACAGCTGTCCTGCTCTTTACAGCTTGAGCTTATCCCACATGTGCCAAAGAAGGGAAGTTCTTCAAAGCACTCTGCTTCCTATAGCAAAGCAGCACCTTACAGCTGCATGCTAAGAAGAGGTCTGTAGGACTGCCTGCATTTGAATTCCACAATAAGAAATATGAACTATTGTAAATGTCCATTATGATCTACATTACATACTACAGGAGAAAGCAAAACAGATCACAGGGGAAGAATAGCTTCAAAAGAAAACAAAATAAAAAGGAAAACATGGACATGGAGGAGACACAAAGATGGAAAAAAACTAAAATATGCTGGATTGACATCACTGCTTTGAAGCATTAACAAGGCCTGAATAAATTATCAATTATGTATTTTAAAGACCTGCCACAGTAAGTGATATTGGGTTTAATTTTCTTTTAATAAACATAGCTTTATTTTACAGGGTATATAAATTTCAGATAAAGAACATGACTAATAGAATAATAGATTGATTATTTTTTACAGTTCTGTGAAAACAGAAGCTTACTATTTAAGTGTGTTTTTATTTAAAATCAAACAGTACAGAACCCTCAGAAGCTGAAGCTGGGAGAGGTGGTTGATCCCAAGAAGGTAGGGCTGGGGCATGTCTCATGATCTTTCTTTTTTTATGTTTTTCTCCCTCCTCTGCTCCCCTACATTACTGAAACCCCAGCTGATCCTCCCTCACTCCCACCCAGTGACAGTCCTCAGTCTTCATGTGAGCTTCTAGCTACATTTCCACTCCTTTCATACCACTCAGATTCCCACCCCTTAACTCATACTACAAATTCCTGCTTTAATTTCCCTTTTCTTTGTATAACAAACAAAATTCAGAAGTCAACCCAATGCTTCAAGACTTTCAGGAGAGCTACCTAGATGTTGGTGAGGGGCAAAAGTCAAGGACACAATACTGTCTGCATGTTTTGAAGCAGCAATGTTACCACAAATGTCAAAACAGGAAAGCAACTGCTGGACCTGGTCAGACCATGCTGAAGAAACCACAGCCAAAAGCAAGACAAGGTCACGGCTCAGCTCTCTCTGTCTTGGCTTACAATGCCCAGCTCTACAGACCTAAATAATCAACAGTTCTTACCAAACATTGTTTTCAGAAGAAAAATAGGAAACATCCATGAATTTTAGTTCAAGAATGACACATCAATATTAGTAGTGGAATCTAAACATCAGAGCAGCATCAGGGTTAGGATTAAATTACTTTTAAGACAGACTTTTTTTGCTGCAGCAATTTGCTTAGCAATATTCAACTTAACCAAGAAAACAGACTTTGCCAAAAAGAGTAAAGTGAACAATTTTTTGTTTGTTTGTTTGTTTTATATCTCAGACTTGACACAAGTTTACCCCTTGGAAAACCTGCAGAGCAAAAGAAAACTAAAAATAGAACCCACTGTACTTTTGGGGGTGGCAGATTTAAGATACCTTTCCTTACTGTCAGAAAAACTGTCTGCTTCCCTACCTGGTGTGCCAGGGTCCTGAGGAAGTCTGGTGGAGTGGCATCAACAGCACCACAGCAACATTTTGTTCAGAATGGAAGAAGCAGGCAAGAGGGACACTGCCCCAAGTGTGGCAAAGTGCTGCAAAGCCTGATTGCTCCACAAGTGATGGTACAGACCATTAGTGTCAGGGGTTGCCAGCCTGTGAAAAGACAGAGGAGGTGCATTTAGTGAGATTATCTGCTGTTCTAGAACTATGTTCCATCATTTATATACTTGGAAGGAATTAATAATGAAGAGCCACTATGTATTTAGTGAGTTTAGAAGTTGTGAAGAAAATAGCAGAATTTTAGTAACAGGTATTTTCAACTATTTAGCCTATAATTGATTAATTAAATTATCGCTGTCATGATGCTAATAGCTTCACTCCAATTTACCTCTCACCTGATTTGTTAAATTTACTGTTTGGAGGCTGATTTCATGTGAGCAAGTACACACTGAAATAGTACACACAAAACGAGAAAAAAAGCTCCAGAAAGGAAGTGATCACCTCTTGGTGTTAAAATTGAGGCCAAGGACACTAGAAAAACCATTTTCTTCCTCGTAGTTACTCTGTAGTTATTCTGCTTTGGTTTAATGCCTTCTCCTGAAAGCCATACAAACTAATGTAGTAGGAAGAAAATGATAATTTGTTTGCAGTTCAAAGAAATAGTTTAGAAATAGTGTATGTATAGACATACTTGACATGTTACAGAAGAAAGAAAAAAAAATTATTCTATTTGAACAGGCCTGTTAGTCACTGAGGCTCAGGTCTGTGGTACAGTTTGTATAAAAGATACCCCTGGAGACCCAGAGCAGACAGCTTAGGGATCCCTGTTTTGAATCATAGAATCTTCCAAGTTGGAAGGGACCCATCAGGATCATCAAGTCCAACTCTTGTCCCTGTGTAGGGCACCCTCAGGATCACACCATATGCCTGAGAGTGTCATCCAGACTTCTTGAACTCAGGCAGGCTTGGTGAATCTGTGATCCTATGGTGCTGTGACCACTTCCCTGGGGAGCTTGGTTCCAGTGCTCAGCTGCCCTCTGGGTGAAAAACCTTTTCCTAATATCTAACCAAAAACTCCCCTGATTCAGCTTCTGACTATTTCCTTGAGTCCTGTCTTTGGTCACAGGAGTGAAGAAGTTAGTGCCAGTCCCATCTCTTCCCTCATGAGGAAAACATAGACTACAATGAGGTCAGCCCTCATTTTCTTCAGTCACAAACTCCCCTGTAACCCTGGAAAAGCTCCAGGATGCACTGCGTCCATCTTCTCACCTGTAACATACAGCAAAGATGACCTATATCCTATGCTGTTCCAGAAACATGATTATTTGTCACAATAACATTTAAAACCTGTAATGAACACAAGAAACAACAGCATCAGGACATGAGGTATTTCTGGTGCATTCACCCTGCAGGGAAACTGGCTGCCTCAAGAGCACCAAGTCTGCTCTAGAGGGGAAGCCTCATGAGGTTGGATTTGTGAGGCAGAAGGCAGTTTCTATGCACATCTCCTGGCATTCCCAAATAAATCCTCACTTTGGGGATGGTGTTTATTGACAGGCTTCCCCTGTCCCAAGTTAATAGGGAAGGAAAGAGAAGAAACTGAAAAATGAGGCAAACTCTCCTGGGAGAAAACACAAATGAGGACAAACACAATCTTTCAGTTTCAAAAGATTTTTCTTCAAGTTATTTGATATCATTTCAATCAAATGTAAGCAGAGATTTCAATATGTTTCTTCTGAGACTATTTGCCACTCTAACAAGTCTGTCAGTCCCTCTCTCCCCTCTGATTTCCCAAAACACACAATGTGCAGTAGTCAGCGTGCTAAGTTACGTGTTCCTCCCTTAGGTCATTATTTCCAATCTTTAATTGTTCTTTCAGCCTTTTGTAGTATTATTGTTATCCAGTTTGTGTTGGTGCTGCTTTCCAAACACAGATGAGTAACAGTTCCTGCCCTTAAGAGTGTATACACTTGAAATAAAACTTTCAAAATTCTCCACCCAAGACAAAACACGCCAATTACAGCTGCAGCAGTCTTCAAAGCTTTTTCAAACTCTCTGATTTCTTATTTCTGACATGAAGCCAAATACACATCTTTTATTAACGTAAAACTAAGTGGGGACTTTTCCAAGATACTGAGCTTGCATTACAAAACTGATCTTAAGGAGCTGAACTTCCTCAGAAACAAAATCTGGAGCTTAAGACCTTTGCCATGCCTCATTATTGTACGCTCCATGTACTGTGGAAACTACAAAAGGATCTCTGTGCCCCTGTTGGTTTATGAGCAGTACTTACATGGCACGTGGGTGAGGGGTACAGCCATCAAAACATTGCTGATGGGAATCTTCTCCTTTTACAGGCTGAGCTGTGAATGGTAATGAGCAGACCTGTTACACAGGTAAGTTAGGAATGAAAAATTAAAAGGAAAAAAAAAAAGCCACACAAAGCCACAACAGAAATGCAAAGTAATTTGTTCCAATTAGAGCAAAGAGAGAAGCTTAAAATGAGTCACAGTAGTCAATTGACTTTATTACACAAAAGTTTATTTCCACAGCCCATTCAAATAACATAGTTTATTTGGTTTCAGGGCATTCTAATACACTGCAAAATGCAAACTAGTGTAAGCTAACTTATCCAAGAGTGCAGTTTTCTGCAAGGGCTTGGAGGGAGAAAGATGACATGGAGTCATAAAAAAAAAGTAAAAGAACAGCAGCCCAGGTAGAAATGTATTTAAGAGAAAAGTCACCTTCAAATATAAAACTCAGCAGTTAGTTTAGTAATGGGGTCTCGTGTATTTGCTGAGCATAAGGATGTTTGATGGTATCAACAAACTGTAAAACAGGTCTCTTTAGCACACTGATCTTTGTTTATTACATGCAGGTTTGTGTGCACTGATTCTCCTGATTTGTTTTGCTACTGGGTAATTTCTTCTAAGCTACACTAAAAAAAATGCCTACTTGAGTCATGTGAGAACATTTTTACAGCACTTGATGTGCAGAAAGTTTTACTGCTGATCTTTTGCAGGCACTTAACTCACCATGCAGATACTCAGTCTATTGGGTCACTGAACTGTAATAAAAGACATCATTAAGTGAAACATTTGATGGAAGTACTTGGCTCATTGGGTCAGTGGTTATAGTTATAAGGAACTCCTTGTGAAGCTAATAGATAAAAAAATGAGCTCTTTTGATTTCCAAGACCAGCCTCTCTTTTTTAAAGAGTGCTACATGGTAGTTCCTAGTAATACACATAAAAACTGAAGACATTTGCAGGAAGACCACACTCTGCCACTTTCAAAACTGCATCAATACGTGGGTCACTGGCATGTACAACCAGAACTGATAACTACAAATTTATGCTACAGAACTCGCACTGCTAATGGCACTTCTTTCATACATCTCTACTACTGAAACAGTTCAGCTGCTTTGTTACCTCTCAGTTTTTCAGGCTCTGCTACTTTCATTCTTATTCTACCTCCTATCTGCCTTAATTTTAATTGGTAAAAAACAGATATTAATCACAAAACAAAACCCAAAGTTTTCTGATAACCCATTTACCCGTCTGCTCCAAGCCTGGTGTCAGTCCCTAAACTGTCCTTAAAATAGTTGCCTCTAATACTTATAAGTGACTGCCCAATCAAAGACTACAGCTGCTTGCACAATTATACTGCTATATTGGAGAAACACAAGCATTGTTTCTTAAGCAATTCATTAGTTACTTATAATATGTAAATTCCATAAATTATGCAAATATAAGGAGGACAACCCACCAAGGATATTTTAATCAGCACATTTCTGGAAGAAGAGGTTCTACTAGTGATCTCATCCTGCTGTATCACCAAGCATAAACAGGTTTCATAGCCCCTTTTTATAGAGCCATCCCAAACAAAACAGGATTCATCAGTGAAAGTGAACTTATCACAGAATGCTTTGGGTCAGAGAAAGCCTTTTAAATAAAGAAAGTCTGGGCATCACTAAGGTAATGTTAAGTTCCCATGACATGCAGGCTGCCACCTTGCTTCCAGAGGCAGTCACTTGCTCTCAGTCACCATCAAGCTCTGAAACAAAAAAACCCCACAGGCAGCAGCAGACCCTCTCAAGCACGAAGAGAGTAGCAAGGCAACATCTGTTTGCTCTAGGAACTCTGTTTCTCACAAACTATGCCAAACTGTTGAGCTTCCTGAGACCTCTCACAGATACTGTTGCTAAGTCTAGCAGTTGAGTTGCCATCAAAGCTACCAAAACACAGGGAAGCTACCTTGACTGTGGAAAAAATTAGAAAAGATCTAAGGTTTTCTTGTGTGTGTGTTTTCTCTCAATTCTGTATCAGTAACAGTGTGACAGCCTAGCACCAAAAACCCCTCCTAGGACCTCCACCCTATGGAACTTCCCTCAAGTATTGCCCAGGTTAGCAGAAAACACCTCTTGTTTCCCAAACTAAATAAAAACAAGCCTGTGTTTCTGCTACTAAGAAACCTAAGCATAAATTTCCTTTCTGCCTAAGGCCTACGTACCAGCCAGAGAACAGTCCTAGGTCTGAAGCTGAAGCAGACCACTGGAATCCCAATTTCAAAAATATCAAGAGTGACAGATTAAAACAAAACAAAAAAAACCACCAACCAACCAGAAAAAAAAACCCAAAAACAAAACAACAACCAAACCAACAAACGAAACAAAACACATTAAGCTAAAAAGTAATTTGCTGAACACTGTGAATGCATTATAACACAGCAGCTGGTAAGTCCACACACAAGTGTCTCCAGTGGGTTATGTCTGGGTTTGCTGCAGGTGCAATCTCCACTGTCAGACTGCACCCAACTGAGAACTGTCCAGTAAAAGGAAACTGGCATGCAGGCTGGGTCAGCATTTCTCTAGTGACTGTGCAGTAATCAGTGAAGACCGCCTGAAAATTCAGCACTGGGTATGATGTTAACTCTGAGTACTCCAGGGTTTTGTCGTTTGGGTTGGGATTTTTGAATGGCAGGAAGGAAGATGGGAGGCATTGAAGGAAAATGCAGCTTGAGCATCCCCCAACTCCTCCCCGCTTACACTAACAATGCCAATGCCATCTAGTGGTCAAGATGCTGTGATGTGAAAACGTGGGCAAAGTTATGCAAATATTGCTAGGGGTAAACCTGAGAAATAGAGTTTTTTACACTGGATACTTCATGCCTCTCATCATAAAGAACAAAAGACAAATTTATACTGGAAAAGTTATCAGTACCTGGAAATGTTCCTGAACCTCCCTCTCAATGAGTTCAGCAGAGAATATTATTTTACATCTACCTTTGCATCCTTCTGCTTCTAGATATGTTAGAGGAAAAAAAAAACTGGCACCCAGCTCTGTGGATGGCAAAAAAAAAGAGATAATTTAGATTAAAACCAAATATTTAAGTATAGCAAACATGTGCCATTGCAAAAATGTGGCATTTGTGAGATGGATTTTCAACAAACCCAGGCAATAAATACAGTCCCTTGAAGGTCATATTTCAGTCAATATCATCCATAACATTCACTACACCAAAGTGCATTTAAAGAAGGGGAAAAAAAATAGAAAGTTCATAAGGACAAATGCCATTCAACACCTAAGGCTTTTCTGTAAGAGAACAAGGAGGTGAGTATTTATCATCATCATTAGTACAACATGTTTTGTAACAGCTATTCAATACCTGATAGTCAGTTCAGGGTGGGGGGGGCTTTCAGTTTGCTTCAGAATGCTTCTCCAAAGCTTGCTAAAAACTGGGTATGTCTGAAAATGTGGGAAAACCAAACCTAGTTCAAAGACATTCACTACTTAACAGAACCTACCCCACCTTCCTTTCTGAAACCAGAAATGGCTGATATACACAACAAAAAAAAATTAACAGACAAAAGCCAAGGCAAAGGGCTTTTATGTTTGCATAAAACCTGCTCAACCTAATTTTCACAGAAAATATGAAAGCAAATGGCAAGACCCAAGACAAATTGCAAGATGTAAGACAAATTGCAAAACATACCCTGGAAAAAAAATCACACCAAGATGTTTTGGAAAACTGCTGAACTTGTTCATCTATTACAGCATGTATCACATTACAAAAGGGAATGAAAACTTGCTATTAGTCCCAATGAAGGCAGTTTCTCCTTCCCTACTCATATATTCTGTACATTCACATCGAGGTTTTGCAAGCACACAGCTACAGCACACAACTCAGCCCCACCCATATCAACCCTCTCTAGAAGCACCTGGTTTTCAGATCTTCCTAACTTGTTCTTGCACATGTACGATTTAAGTTTTGCTGTAGTTTTAGTATGGAAACAATGCTTCATACACACAGATGCTTGAGTGCTAACCCAACCAGTTGATAATGTTTTGAGTAATGCATCATAAGAGCAATGGCACCCTAACAACATATTACATTAATACATCATCAAAGCTATGACACTCTTATGACATATTAGTTTAATACATCATATCTTGGACAATGTATTACTCCAAACAACAACAACCAGAGAAAGCTCTCAATATAAGTTTTGTAGTTTTTCAACTTATTTCCAGTTTCCATTCCCATGAGTATGGGTTAGGATTTTTTGCTTTTTTTTTTATTTCTCAGAAATATCAGCGTTCACTACGGACAGAAGACGTGAGTTATCTACTGACTAAAAGCAATATTTCTAAAATGCTGTTTTACAGTCCACTACCCAATGCATTTTAATCCACAGTGTGGGATGTGGTGCACAGAGGTGGGGAATGCTGCTGTGCACCCACCTGCTGCCCTGAGCCCCTGTGCACAATGCCAGAGGAACAGGAACACTCTGCAGTCACACCACAAACCCCACACACAACCAGCTCCTCTTTAAAACAGCCAAAAAAGTCTCATTACATGACAGGTTCTGAAAGACAACCTCCCTCAAAAAGGGTTGCTGGAGAAGAGAGGGAATTCTTTAAAAAATATCCCTGCTTTTAAACACTCAGCTCAAACCTGCAGAGAGGTACCAAACCACTCCCCCAAAACCAGTAAAACGCATACTCACATCCTCATGCAGCTGGCACTACCCATTAGTCTCTCTCCTCTGCTGGTAATCTATGGAGAACCTTAATGAAATGAACATTTAATCTTAGTTACTCACTGCATGACAGGAATGTAGAACATAGTACTAGTTCACCAGTACTAGTGAGCTATATGTTAAATTACAAATAGAAATAATTACTAATAGAGACAAGTTGCTTGCTTGTTCTTTGGGAATATGGAGCCTAATACACAAAGGTGAACATTTAAAAGCTTAATCCAACATTATTTTTATGGCACAATTTAAATCTGTCCTCCTATTTATTCATAAATTATTCATACTTTTCACTTAAAGCACTTCAAACACCCTTCTGCAGGTGATTCAGTTATAGCAGAAAACAATAGTAATGCATACAATGCCTTCAGCTGTATTCCCATTCCTCAGCCTTGTGCTCTCTGGGCTCCTCCCTTTCTGGCACCAGAGGTTAGCTTAGACACAAGCCCTGTAAGTTCAAAGTTGCCCATTTCCTAAGGGCACAGCTCTTCCCTGACAGGAAACAAGAACACATTTAATTTTACAGCACTTAGTGAAGTTCCCATGAGCATCCCCAGGTTTGAGCCAAGTCTTCTTCTCAGGGGTCTTCCCCTTCAACACCATGGCATGTCCAAGGCAGCATGTTTCTCCCACCAGAGAAGATATGGCCTATTTCCACATATGAAGCGCTCCCCATAAACTGCAGGCACTTTTTGCCCTCTTTCTTCATGCTTCTGTAGCTCACGCATGTCACAGTTTAGGCCCAGCAGGTACCACCCAGGCCTCCGCTCCTCTCACCCCCCACCCCACTGTGGGACAGGGAGGAAAAAATCCACTCAAAGGCTCCTTAATTCTGACCGGGACAGGGAGGTTTGCATTCCCTAATTGTGGTAACAGGCAAAAACCAAACAGGTTCAACTTAGGAAGCAAAAAAACGCTAGGTTGACTTAAAAGGAGAAAGAGAAGACATGGTCAGATCTTAATACCCTTCCCTTCTTCCCGGGCCCACATCGCTTCACTGCCGCCTCCCCCTCAGGGCACAGAGACAGGCAGGGGGGGGATTCAGGGTCAGTTCCCCACACGGTGTTTCTGCTGCTCCTTCCTCCTCAGGGGGAGGACTCCTCACATTCTTCCCCTGCTCCAACACAGGGTCCCTCTGATGGCAGAGAGTCCTTCAGGAACCCCTCCGACATGAGTCCCTCCCGTGAGGTGCAGTCCTTCAGGAACTGCTCCAGCCCGGGCTGCCCACAGAGTCACGGCTGCTGCGGGAACAGTCACCTCCTCTGACACGGGGTCCTACACGGCTGCAGAGCCACATCTGACCCTCTCTGTGATCCTGCACAGGCTGCAGCTTCACCTCTGCCCACCCGTGACACTTCAGGGGCTGTGAATCCACATTTACCTCACTCTGGTCCTTCAGGGACTGCTCCCCCGTGCTCCTCCATGCTTCACTCCATGCTTCACCCTATCACTTCAGGCCCTTGAAACCTAACCAGCTCCATGTCCTAATCTTGACACACAAACACTCTATAAGAATAAGCAGTAATGAAACCATCATCAAGATATCTGTGTGAAGGAAACAGAACAGGTCAGATGCTAAAGTACTAAGAAATTACAGTGTCGTAGGAGCAACAGATACTGTACCAAGATCTAGAGCTTGATATAAGGACTGGATAAATAGAAGTTATATTAAAAAGTACTTTAATTACAAGATACTAGTTACAAAATAAATACCAGCATCTAAACCGTTGCTGAACTGTCTTTCTGAAAGTACTGAAGGAAAGGTTATAGAGAAAATAACCATTTGACTTGAAAACTTATAATTCAAAAAATAATTCTCCCCTTAAAAAATACTGTAAAATACAGAGAACACACAAATTTAATAGGTGAACAGCAGGATTTCAATTTAGTCTTTAGAAGGACTTTTAAGACATGACCTACAAAGAAAACCTAAGCACTAACCCAGTAAGTTCTGAACACCAAGCGTGAGAGCAGCAATAATGTCTGGAGAAAAGGGAATTTATAGGTCCTCTTTGCCAGTTTTGGGTTCATACTTGACTCT
The DNA here is from genome assembly GCA_038090715.1 of Florisuga fusca. Lineage (NCBI taxonomy): Eukaryota > Metazoa > Chordata > Aves > Apodiformes > Trochilidae > Florisuga > Florisuga fusca. The sequence goes on from JAAWXA010000008.1 coordinate 8,636,545, forward strand.
CCTAATATTGCTCTGGGACAATAGCCATTGCACTAAGGCAGTGCATAAAGCAACTAGAGAATTGCCTGGCTTTTTGCTCATGGGACAGCAATGAAGATGAAAACAGGGAGGAACCTTTAAAAACTCTGTGCCATACCAGTAAATACACAATTCTTACTGGTGACCCTCTGGGACATTTCAGTACATTAAGGAATATTAAGGTGTCTTTGTTATCAACAGCAAACACTGAACTAGCTGAAGAATTTTATTGGAGCTATAAAGAACATTTCCCAGAGGGTTTCAGATTTTTGCACTGAATTCTCCTCTCTCACTCCCCCCACCTAGCTTTTTTTCAGTAAGAGATTCATATGAAGGTTGGTGTTCCTGGATATCTTTAACAGGATACAGCCCCAGGCCACAAAAACTGTGCCCAGTAAACTATATTTGTGATTTTGCATTTAAAAGAAAACCCAACACCTTTTTATAAAGTCATCTATATTCTACATGACACAAAAACACCAGCTAAGATGAACTTCACCATATTCTGTATCTGAAACATCATTTGATAATGCTAAGGATTAGATTGACACCTTACTTGCATAAAATTCTATTCTTAGTGCATTTGGGAGGAAAATAACACACACTCTTGAAAAGCTGTATGGAAACACTATCATTCTCCAAGGCAAGACTGCTATTCAATAAAACTCTCATCTAAGTCTTTAAAGGTAGGAATGGCAATGCTTTGGGATGTTGGTTTTGGGGGTTTTGTTTAGTTTTGTGTTTGCAAAAGTGATAATCAAACTAAAAAGAGACAAAGGGAATGAAGCAAACCTGGAGTGCTTCAAGTGATGGGGTCAGGAATCAAATCAGGTTTTGAATCTTTGTGCTGGCCCCTCCACCTGAGTAGACCTCCACCAAATTCTGGAGTTCCACGTGGGGAGCATGAACAGGCACCACCCCTGCCAGCACTGGGAGGAGCCAAGCACTAAATGAGGAAGGCAAGAAGAATATTCCTTCTGCTGCTGAAAAGGGAAATAAGGACAGCCAGGCACAGACTTGCCAGGAGCAGCTGCTGTGGAGGTCTCCAGGACCTGCACCTCCATGACACTGGAGCTGTGCCCATGCTAGAGGCAGCCCCTCTGCAATGCCAACAGGTGCCATATGTATAATAAACATCCTGTCCCTCTGCAGTTTGAAATCTCAGGGAAAAAAGTAAAGCCATAAAAAGGTTTTGCTGCTCATGAAAAATTCATGTCTGGAGGGACAGCTCCTCAGACCCACCTGGCCAGACTTCAGCCATTGTCTCTGGCCTGCAGCCATAGGCATGGCAGCAGTGATGTGCCTCAGGAGGCTTCCAGGCTACTGGTGGCCAGGGCTCCTAAACCAGCATGGGGGAGGGACAGGGCCTGGGGACAAGCTCTAAGCACTTGGAGGAGCTAGTAAGGCTTTCTGCAGAGGTGTTTTCTGTACTGCAGGCCTGGAGGACACATGTAACTTATTCACCACTGATTCCACATTTTGCCCAGACAATTTTTAAATGCCATCTAAGTCGTACTGCAACCATCTCAGGGAACTTATTAGGCAGTTGTGCCCCAGGCTCGGTTAAAAACTGTAGCACAGCTGAAGCCTCACCTGATTTGAATGTATTCATGCAATGTCAGTCAACTATTTCAGGGGAAAACAGACCTAAAAAAAATTGAAACTATCTACTTCTTCCATGTAAATCTGAGGTTTCACAGGGAGAGGGGTGTGCAATTGAAGTATTTTTCTGAGATCTGTTGCCTACTAAAGCAGGTGTTATGTGGATGTCACCTGTAAAAATTAGGGACACAAGGAAAAACAAAATATAATCATGAGCCATGATTTAATCCTAAACATGAATCATAATTTGTTATGAATCTTATAATCTGAAATTCAAGGTTCAAAATTATTAACCAGAATGTTTCAAGTCCCCACAACCCAACGTATAATTCAACATCTATTTAAATTCCTCTAGTGTCATATCTTCCCACTGTCTTCTTCAGACCACAGGAATTTATTGCAAATTTTGCAAAGCTTTTGACCTGTATCATCTTGTTAAACTTTTATGAAAAATCAATGGAGTTCAATCATGTCACAAGCTGTTCTTCACACACGTGTCACTGGCAAACAGAGAGATCTGTTTATTTATCCCAAAATCTAGACTGAAGATGTTGAATCGGATACAAGTCCCTGATCACACACCCATGGTCCTGACGATCTTAGAACAGACATTTAAGAAAATAAAAAATATGCAGACTCTGGAGAAAAATACGAGACTGTGAATTTGAAATCAATGTTTTTTGAAGGGAGGACACGTTAAAAGTTCCATAAATGCAAATTAAGTAACTGCATCAAAAACATTTCAGATAGACACCCCTATGGGGCTATATTTTGACTGAAGGGGAAACAGGCAATATAACATAATTGTATCACCAGCATCACTACGAGAAAGAAAAAAGAAGATGGACAGATACTTTCACCTTTTATGAGCAGGGTTACCAGGAGTTGTTGATGCCCGTGCCTGGGCTGGTGCACTGAAAGGAAAGGGCTCTGCTGGCGTGCACTGCAATTCTGCCTGGGAACAGAAGCACAGGATAGTCCAAGCACCCCAAGAAAGACTTGCCAGGAGAGTGAGAGAGGCCTCATATGTTGAGGGTATTGATGAACACACATCCAGAAAGCCTGCCATCACCCACACCTGCCTGGCGAGTCCCATAAACACTTGTGTCTGTAGGAGAATGAAAAAAATTAATTAATAAACAGAACACCTCTCCATACCAGCTAGAATACATTGATTATGGACTCTGGGCTGCAAGACCTTTATCACTGGCTTACAACTTTTTTACCTATTTTATGGGCACAAAGACAAGACTACTAGTTCAACACCATACTTAAGTTGCAGGCACTGAAGCAACTAGAAGCCATATTCTGCATAGACGCCCCTGGGGAAGTTTCATTACTTAAAGCTTCAGTATATTTAAGCTCCAATAACCATTAAGCTTTAACAGAAAAGATAGTGTCTCTTGTTTGTTCTGTTCCTTTATTTTTCTTACCTATTGTTTTGTTTTTAATTTCCGTGAGTAAGCAGTATTGGTATCCTGCTGGCTTCCTGCTATCCACAGGAGAAGGAAGGGGAATTTTTGCAATAATTTAAAAATAAACTGAAAGTATGGAAAGGTTAAGAATTCTGAAGAAAAAAAACCTAACCAAAAACTAAACAAAGGCAAAGCAACGTGACAAAATTAGCCTTTGTCAAATAATCAAAGCAGATGAGAATTCTAAAAAGAACAGGCTGCTAAAACTGAGTACTTAGTAGAAATATGATATTGAAAACAAAGCTGTGAACACAGCTTATTTTGTTTGTTTGTTTGTCTTGGTTTTCTTAGGTTGGTATTTAAGTGAAATCTTGAATGGTCTCTAGCAAGTCATTCCAAGATGCATAAAACAGATTACCATTAGCATTTTTACACTAGAGGCATAATGTAATATTACACTGCAAATGGAAGAGAAATCTTTTGAAACTAATGACAATTTCTCTTTATCATGTTGCCAAATCCACAGGCTATTTGCTTTTATTCCAGCCAGGTTTTTTTTTCCCCAGGAAAAGGCAGCCAATACACTTCTTGTAGGCAAAATGGAACTTGCACTAAATAAATAAATATATATTAGTGAAAATCATAAGAGAAAAACAAATACCATGATTTAAAATTTTCAAAGCCACAAGTATTTCACACCAGCTTTTTCACCTTTTAAATAATGGAGGGCACTAGGTTCAGATTGGTATTAGTTACATTAACTAACCAAAACATCTGGAAAGGCTATTTACATGCATTCTGAATTTGATTAGAGCTTGAGACATTTCATGCTACAAGCATACCTTAGCAAAGACCTGCAGGTTTACCCAGGCTAGAATGGGCAAGGGTAAACAGTACAGTTTTGACCAGCAGCAAGTCTGGACACAAGGAGCTTTATGCATAGCAACACATTTTTGCTAAATTATTCTGCAGTCCTGTGCTTTTACCATGCCTGCCTTCATGATAGGAAACTGAAGTCACATTACAATACAGTGCAAAAAGCAACCAGCACCAGAGCCCAGTCCTTAACAAATGCTGAGTTCATTTCACTGCTGCATCCTCTGAAGGGAATGCTGTTTTGCTGTCTTCAGCCTTGATTACTGGGGGGAAAGCCCTAAATGGGATATTATTTTGGTCTGATAGACAAAACATGTGTGTTGGTGCACCTCACAATGTGAACATGGTCATCAAGGGAATTGCTGCTTAACCATTCTAAAGTTAACTTGGGTACTGCAGAGTGTTCTCCTGATCTTACATGTACTGAAAAGACAGTTCAGGAAAAAAGATTTAAAATGCTATTTTCTGCAATTTACATCAAGTACATCTATAATGTAAGAAGCAAACAATAAGTGATTATAAAAATAGAAAATTATAGTTAAACAATGCTCACTTTACTCAAGATATAGATACTCTCATCAGCTGTTATTTAAGAAAATTTATCAAGACAACAAGGAATGTCTGGAAAGAGACTCTGACCACCCTTTTGACTTCAAATAACATAGGAAACAAACATGATTGCATTTAATGATTAGTTTAACATCTATTAAAACCAAGTTTCCAAACCTCAGCTCTATGCTATCATTATATATAATCATCCCTTGGGAGAAAAGGAATTCATTCAGTTGTGTATATGAATGATGTTTTCTGTAATGGCTTTTCCAAAGCTGACTTGCAGCCTGGGGTGGTTTGTTTGAGATTTTGTTTGCTTTGGGGTGTTGCTGGTTTGGTTTTTTTGTTGGAGAGGGAGGGAATTTTGAATGGGGACAAAGTTTGGAACATGGGTGTCAGGTGTGAACCTTTGGCTCTTAAGTCTGAAGGATGAATGGCTGAGCCCACCTGAGAGTTGGGGCTGAAAAAAAAAGACTTAAGACAAGTCTCAGTCTTACACTACATTAAACAAATCACTATATAATGTTGCTCAGCTTCAGCCTGCAAACTAGAAAAAATAAGATTTTTGTATCTCATAGTGGTATTACTAAATTAAAACCCATTAATCCTTGGCATTAATCTACATGCCATAGTGATATAAAGCCATATTAATAAGCAAAAATAGCACTACCAGGTTTAATGGAGTTATTCACAAACTAGGAATAAGTGGAAGAACTTCCTAATTTTCATTAAAGATGTTTAGACATTCATCAGTATCTCACAGGTTATATTCTTTGATAGTGTAAAGCACAAAAGGGCCATTAACAGTAAAGATAGGCCAGTTGACCCCAGCTGAAAATCATGCCCAATCCTGCTCCTACTGAGTACAGTGAAAATATTACTTCTAATTCTGTCAAAGTTGCAGAAAAGCTACACAATGCTTTTTTTTTCTCCCCAAACTGTGTTGTTCCAAAATGCTCTGATTTTTTACAATACACTTATGCTGCTCATACCATATATCAGTTATTTTATGGGAAAATACACCAAGAGATTAATAAAATCCTTCCCAACTGCAAGCTGGTACTTTCATATAAATCAGTGTAGCATGTGTTAAAGATCTAATTTCTAATTAGAGTAAAGCAACAAAAAAGGTGGAGGGAGGAATGTACTTCATTGTCAGTCATCTTATCGAATAGCACCCACACTTGCTTGGAAGTAAGGCTTAATTAGCAATCTCCTTCCTCAGTAACTACCTTCCTTTAGCTTTTAAACGAGGTATGTAGGTAACAGAAACTCTTTGCTACCTAGAGGAAAGCCCATTAAATCTAGGAAAACTTTAATTTTTAAAGAAAGTTAAGTTAGATAACACAGAACTCTGTCAAGGTTCTTTCTCATCATGATCCAGTTTAAGGGGAAAGTACAAAGCATGATGGCTCTTGTCAGGAAAGTTTGTTTTTCTGTTCACTTTATTGAATGGGGAGTTTAAAAAGAAACAATAAACCCCCCCAAAAAAAAATATTTAGGTGCTATACTGCTGAATAACCAAATAAAATCCTAACTATTTCTGCCCATGGAGGAACTTCACAAGCATATCAAGCAAACCATTCTGCTAACAATGTCCCTTCAAGGTGCAAACACACTTCATTAATCATTTGAAAGATGGAAAAAATGTAAATAATGTACAAACAAGCTTACTTTTAAATTACTAGACCAGGTTTTAATTGCTGATAACCTGAGGTCAGATATACAATAGGCCAGGCCTCTGTGAAGCAGTAAACTTGGCATCAGTTCTCTACATTGAGGCACAGTCTGATGAGATTTTGTTTTGCAAAGGTCATTTAATTAGAAGGCTCAGTAACTCTTACTACCTTAACATTATCTTCCCTTAGCTAATGATACCATTTTGCATGTGCTAAGTAAAACAGGAATTAACAAAATTCCCATGGCTTACTGAAATGATAAATAACAAGCCATTTTAAGGAAGAAATCTCCTAGGGAGTGCGGAAAAACCTGCAGCTGAAGGCAAGCAAGTCAGGATGTGTAACTCTGCACAGGCACAAACAGGAAACGGAGCAGCTTGTGTTTGGATTGACAATCTGGCTCCAAATGGCTCATCTACAGTGGGCACAATGCTTGACCCCTGTCAAACATGACAACTGTGGTTTTGTTAGGACTTTTCTGTCCTCATACCTCTTAAAGTAAAATAAAATCTTTCTCTATCATACTGCACTTCATGAAAGATCTTCCTTAGTGAAATACTTAAAATCAGTGATGTCATTTTCATTGTAAAACATTTCCTCGTGTGACCACTTCCTATGATTTTGGCAATAAACCCTCTGGAATGGAAACATCACAGATGAGTCATTTTGTAATGTAGAATAAAATTAATTTCTTCTACTGTCATGTTCTAGAGTAACATAGGAACTAGCTTAACCTTCTGGAAAAGAAGTATCAAATGCTCTGCCCACTGGTGTCACCAGGGTTTGACCCTGCTTTTTCTACAAATTTCACACGTTTCTGATGCAGACCCTATAAAAATTACACATTGTACAAGTTATTGTGAAAACCTTACCCTGGTGTTTCTAGAGCATGTGGCCTGCAGGAGAAGTTCATCAGATTGACAGAAGAGAATCTCTGTGCAAGGCACCTGTGGTGTGTACCTGGCAGGTTCAAGAATTCAGAAGACAGGAAAATTATTCAGGACAGTAAGATCAATCATAGACCTTTAGGGACAGAGATGTATCAGACCTCTTACATTACATCCACAGAAAAAGATGCCTGTAAGGAGCCATTTCATCTCTGAAAATGATGTGGGCGTTGCAGAACTCAAAGGAAATTACCAGCAGTAACTTTATTCCTAAGGATGTTTGCCAAGCCAAGGATTTAGTCTTTGCAGAACCTATACAGCATTAAGGAAAGGAGATTAAGCCATGCAACAAAATAGTAAAGCAAGAAGAAGATGAAAAACTGAGAGTTTGTTCTGGTTCTCTGCAACATTTTAGGGAAAAGAAAAAAAAAAAAAAAAAAAAAAAAAAAAAAAAAGAGAGAGAGAGAGAGAGAGAGAAAGGAAATCCACAAAAAGCCTAAAATTAAAAGTTTTATTAAGCTCGTAATGAAATGGAACTGTCTTGGAAAAGTAAATAATTGGGATCTGGCAACCTCATGCTCAAAGCTTCTGAGAACACAAATTGGTCTGGCATTCAACACAACAATCATCAGCTAGAACACACCAGGAAAAATGTGTTACTTGTCACAGCACCTTCATAACTATTATGGAAACCAGATATTAAAATTTCATATTTCTATCTTACAATGTAGTGACATATTGTCAGAAAGGACAATAGCTCAATAAAACATGGCATTTTATTACAAGTGTCTGTTTTGTAAGTTTTTAAAAACACCAAGAATGAGACAGCTTCAATCATTCATTCATTCATTTACAAAGAGGTAATTAAAATACCACTCACAAAGTAACAAGTCACATCATATTTCCAAATAAAAGCGATGCAGTATCCGAGCTGGTGTATTCAACATTGTAATTAACAGGCTTAGAGAGTAGTAACTACTATTTGTAAATAGGCAAGTGAGGGCAGGAACTGCTTTAAACAGGTATAACATTACCACCCTGAATTCAGAATGATAATTTCCCTCACCACTTAATGCACTACCTTTGAGAATTACAAAACTTCTTCAAAAATCTTCTGGGTGGTTTAAACATCTCAGACAGAAAACTGCTAGCATACTCTGTATAGACCTCCAGAACATGTTCACAGGAGACCTGTTCTGATGCAGACCTCTGTTTATGTGAAACCTAGAAAGTCTGACAGGATTTCCCTCACAGAAGAAATATGCACATTTTTCCCATTTTGTGAAAGTTAGTGTTAACAGTGACAAGCAGACGAAGCACATATCCTAGGATAAATATAACTGGTATGAAGAAATGGTGAACACCAATAGTAGATTCTTGTGGTTTAATTTTTTTTTCAAGTGCCTTTTTCTTCATTTTTTATTTGTACCATGGTGACCAGTAATAGCTAGGTCTACAGGGAACAAACTAAAGAAAAATTGAAAAGGTCCAATTCGATCTTCTCTAGGAGCTTAACAATCTGATATTTGTGGAGAGGAGGGAGGGCTGGTTAGGTTTCATTTGAAAACAAACTGAGAAAACAGTTCATTTCTGTTTTGTAAACAAATGCTCTGCGAATCAATAACAGCTTGCATGTGATCTTCCACTCATATTTGAAAGAATAATATATCGCTCATTCTTTTAAATAAGTGCTCTTTTTTTTGTGGGGGTTTTTTGTTTTGTTTTGTTTTGTTTTCCTTAATGTTTCAAGCACTTTTGGTCATTCTTTGAAGAACAGCATACAATTACCTTGAAACCATGCTTGCAAAATACAGCACTGATTTCAGTCTCATTCACATGCCTGTAAAAATTTCATTCCAGCTTCACAAAAAAAACCCAACAGACTGAGCTAACCTGGTGTCTCACTAAATTAATTTATTTTAGAGATTACTCAGCAGGAACATGGACTCTCAGTGAAGTGGATACGAGGAACAAGAATCAGAGGAGAGAGATGTAAAACGTCTATTTGCCATCTCAGTCCCTAATAAGACAGCGGTAGATATCTCAGAGTCTTTCAGAGAAGAAAAAACAACTACTCTACGCACAAGTTCCCCCCCTCCCCAGCAGGCAGCCGGGAATTGCGCGGGGGCAGCGAGCGCTGATGCGCCCGAGAGGATGCGGCAGAGCGCGGTACCCGCTCCGCGCCCGGCTCGGGGGGAGGTGCTGGGGGAAAGGAGAGGGGAGATCAGAGGGGACAATCAATTACAATATTTGAAAACACGTGATTAGCATACAATGACCGATTTCCTACTAAGAAAAACCCCCGCGTTCAGTGGTGTGTATTTAAGGCGTAGTCAGAATGTTATTTTAACACATAAGCAACAATAGTTTAGAAATCCACGATACGGACTGAGGATGGAGCTAAGCACCCCAGCAGTGACACAATATAAACTTCAGCACATGAAATACTGGAAGTTGATGTAAACAGCTTTTAATAGCAGTGAACATTTGTTCGCTTTGTTTAGACCATCTGGATGTTCCATTGTGTTCAGTTCGACACGGACTGCCGTCGGGTGACAGTTGATATATGTTAAGTACAAGCAAAGTGCTCCAGCCCACTCCAGGGACCCCGAGGAGAAGAACTTTTCAGCGCTTTGTGGAATACACTGTCAGCCCGCAGCACAGTCGCCTGCATCCTTAATGGCTCTGGGCCAAAGTCCTCCAGCCTTTTTTTTTTTTTTTAAATCAAAGCAGAGTTTTGCTTTTATTGTTTGAAAGGTTAGGAAAACTATGCCAAAGTTCCTCCAGGCAGCTTGGACAGCATCAACTGACAGGAATGATTTTCAATATGGAGCAATGAATAAAGAGAACCACTAATCCTGAGAGATTCCAGGTTTCACTCTTTTACAAGCAACGTGGCTAGCAGCCTTTTGAATGCAACAAAAGAGAAAAGTTACTGAGAAATACAATGATGTAATTGTTCGAGGGGGGGAGAAAAAGAAAAGATAGGAAATCAACAAGAGCACCAAGATTTTTTCTATGCCTATCCAATAGTACACTACATTACACGCTGCCTAAATTTTGGCTAGTTGGTGATGCATCCTCTGCAGGTCATAAAAGCTATCTTCAGGCACATTGGCCATTTCCTGATTTATCACTGACTGTGAAATGCTTTGACTTCTGAAATTAAAGGGTCTGTGCAAAGGAGAATTATCATTATTATTATTTCCACTATTATGCATCTTAACATAATCACAGAATATGCTGAGCTGGAAGGGACCCATCAGGATCATCAAATCCAACTCCTGTCCCTGTGTAGGGCACCCCCAGGATCACACCATATGCCTGATAGTGTCAAGTTCCATGCATTAACTTATGATTTTTTTTTTCAATTTTACTGAACAAAATTGAAACAATTTAGCTCAGCCTTCCCTCTTTAGAATGTTGATTGTGTACTATAAAATTATTTGCCTACCTCCAGAAGTATTATTATTCAATAATAATAATAATAGACTTGTTATATATTATCAAATATCTATATTTGAGATATCTAGAATGCCAGTGAAAATCTTAATATCATTCATCTTTTAAAAAAAAATCTCATATCAACAGAAAAAAAATTACTGACTACCATGGACAAACACAGCCTAGATTCTTACAGCATATGTTCTTCCTCTTTATGATATACCTGTTAGATCATCTAATCTTTTTTGTTACTCACTTTTCCCTACACAAAGTTTAGTTCTAAGTTGGACTCTTACAAGCTGTTGCAGTAACCTATTTACCCACCAGAAAGGTAGAACATAAACAGCAGCACTCCAAGGTTTCTCACATTATACCTCAGCTCTGACAGGGGCTGGAAGTAATAGTTTCCATTCCACTTTGTTTAACAACCTCTCACCAAGGCTATTTCAAAGGGTACTGGGTGATACGGGCTGCATCCACGTTAAACAATCCTGCAAGAATCAATCTTGTTTCATCCATATTGAAGCTACCAAGCAAACATTATGTACATGGCAATTTCAGTCACTGTTTGTAAATAACCTCCACTTTGCTTTTTTTTTTTTTTTTTTCAATCTAACTCAAAAAGAAATTATTGTCCAGGAATAGAAATACTTTTTTCTAAAAAGATTAGAGAATTTCGAAATTGTATTTTAAATCTATGGAAAATTATCTGGCACACTATATGCATTTGAATCAATGTCATCCTTTTCAAATGTAATTAAAAGAAACAATGTCTCCTAGTGAAGTCAGCAGAAGTAAATTCATTAATTTAAAGAATGCTTTACATAACTTCAAAAATATCCACTTCTTACAGAATCAGAAAAAATAAAGGTGATCAATGCTTTTTCTATGTTCAAGCTCAAAAACAACAATCAAATTACAACATTCAAACATAGACTACCATTACTGTGAAGAAGTCAGTGCTCTGGCTGGAGTTATATCTAGTTCATTTATATAGCTTGCCAAATCAATGGGACAACTCAAATTATTTAACTGGATTTCTGCTGGAAGAAAATAATATATCTACATTTCCAATTTGTAGGTAGGTTCTAAACATTCTCTTCCATCTTTGTAATGTGTAAGCTTTTTATAACTCTGCAGCTGTAACAGTTAAAAGTTAATGCACTTTTTAACATTATTTCTGTTTCAGAGAGGTTTTGGAAAGCATGAGGTACCGTCGATTAAGCATTAAGAAGCGTACATTAGATCTAAAATGCTAATTTTCAATTATGTTAGGATTTCAAATAAATTTTACAAACATTAAATAAATGCTGTAATACTGCTGAACTCAAGTACTACACAGTATGTTTTATCTAATTTCCAGGAAGATAAACAAGCACAGAAGCAGCAGCTTAGTCAAAGGGCATACAATATGTAGCTATGGCTCTGTTCAAGACATCATCTATCCCAAGTGCTGATGCACCTTTTCCCAATTACTACTTGAAGAATTTTTTTAAATAATCCTCTTTATTTAGATTAAAACCACTAAGTCCCATAGTGCCGGTTCAGTAAGACTTAAACTTAGTAACAAACATCACACAAGCTTTCAGTAAACTTTTGCCTAGGACTCACCTCTAATATTAATGGGAATTAAAGGTATTTATTTACAGGCCAAGCAGTCTGTGATCAAATATTTTGCACCTCTCTCTCTGCTGTTCCAAACATACATTCCACCCTTACTTACATTATACCCTTAATTTTCCTATTTGTTCTAACTCCCTTTTTTTTTTTTTTTACACTGTCTAGTCAACAGAGCTGCCTATCACACCTTGGTAATCAGTTGCATACTCTATACTTTGACTAAAAGTACAATAAATGCATTAGAGTCATTGTCATAGCACAATAAGGTGTGAAAATATTATCAACCAACTAATACTACATCAAACAAAAAATCTATTATAAATTAATAAATCACAAACTAATTTGCTCTTTCAAAACCAATACAATCAATACTTCTCATGCTATTTTATACCATCATATAGTTAGGCAGAAATGCAGATGAATTAGAAAAATGCAGAAGTTATTAAAACGTCTCGCCTAGGAAAATATCTAAAGTTTCTGCTTTGTGGATTCAGTGGGTATCATGAGTTATGAGAATGCACACACAAACCATGCAAGTGCTTAATATTTTGTTTGTGTAGCAATGCTGTATTTCAAAAGAAACTGAATTTAATCAGATGAAGTAGAAGTTATTCAATAGCTGATAAATGTATGTACTGTAAAAAATAATGTCACCTAGTTAAAAAAGATAAGAGAGAGAAGATGCTAATTCTGCTGATGAAGATATTGTTTTTCCCCTCTTGTGCCCTATTCATTATGCAAGGCTGCAGAATATGAAGTGTAGTGTGTGATCCGGGTGATCTAATGATCTCCCACACCTGCTCATCTGGTACAATTTTAATTAACACTCCAAGGAGGTTTGTCAAGAGTAATCAAAAACATTGTCGCTTATAAAGCTGTGGCAAGAAATCAATAGTTTTCATCAGAAAAGGTAAGGTCTGGCATAACTGAACCATTTAATTGCTTCATTCCAATAAACAAAAACTGCACATTTTAATGACTTGATTTTGGAGATCAATATCTAACCACATATTGCATTAAACAGCAACATGTGGTGGGATATTCACAGTCATTTCAATTCAGAATGAAGCATTCCTCTTTTTTTATTTCATCTCGAATGGCAATAGGTTGCTGAGCCTATGCAGTGCTATGATTTATATCAAATGAGTGACCTCTAGGGCTGTAAGACTAGAACGGGTGACTAGTTCTCAATGGTAAGCTACTGGCACTTGACAAAGTGCCTGAAGCAGAATGAATTTACTTCTCTTTTCCTCAATCATCAACAGGCTCTGCCCTGACCCCCATACTGACTCTTATAACAAGATCTCCTGTCTCTGACTGAAAAATTTACTGTCATGTCTACTTTTCATTGAGCTCAAGTGAGTACTTCTGTCACCTTCAGTGAACTGAGTCTGTAAAAGATTTAACTAAACACCAGTCACAGTTTCAAAACTAAGCAAGAACAACTCTTACACAAAAGATACTGCTTTTGAGCACTTCTCTTAAAAGTCTGGGAGCTATGCCTTTTTACTATGGTTTTGCTTCTTTAAGTGTGCATCATTAAACTGTTAAAAGCCACTACTCCACGAAGAAATGAATGGAAGAGTCATGGTATAATGTAGGTATCATAACAATAATCAAAGTAGTACTGGAACAGTCCTTCTGGACACAAATGCAGCCAAAGTTGAAACACTTGTGAACTGTGAAAGATGCAACAATGTGAAATTTTATATAGAGAGAGATCTCAACACAAAGATAAATCACACAGACATTGGAATTCATTACCTGAGAGTTACATAATGTACAGCATCACCATACTCAAAATATGTCTATATACAGCAATTATGTTAATTTTTTTTACTATTCAAATATTTTTAAATTTAAAGCAATATTTGTAAAACGTTTTTCTATGTTCTTTCAATATAACAGTTATCACAGAATATATAAAACCAAACTACACATAAAAGCAGGCATGGTGTACCCTCATGATTTTAACTGGTATTTTGCTAATATTTTTGTTTCATACAGTAATATAAAACTACTATTGCAAGAATCCTTTCTATCAACAATACAGCAGATAAAAGAATAGAATTTGATGTTTTATTCCAACATCTCACTAAAGCCCTACACAAAAATTTCACTTCCTCTTTAATTTTTAATTCTTCTACCCTCCCTGCTTCACAGCTTCTGGCTATTGGCTTTTACAATCTGTCCCCAGAGAGCCAGGAGTTATTACCCCTGTCGATGGAAGAGAAAGGGATGTTATTCCCCTGTCACCCTCTCTGGCTCCAGCAGATTCCTAGCTCTGATCTATAGCCTTCATTGGAGAAAAGCGTCTGACATGCTGTTAGTTCTCCACCCTGTCAGATCCATCTACCCATGCAACTGGCATTACTTACTGGAGTCAGAGTCACAGAAGTCAGACCAAAAATTTGAGAAGCAAACACTATATCCGCTTCTATTTGAGTAAATATAAGAGAGAGACATCTACTGCAACGTGTGCAGCTTTCCAGGAGGCACAATGTGTCACCCACGTTGGAGCTGAGCTTAGAAACAAAGTGGCATCTGAAATTATTCCTGTTTTATAAAAGAAATACTGCATAACCTGTGTAGCATCAGGTAAGGCCAGAGCATACAGAACAGTTAGCAAAATGGACTTCAGCAAATTTAATAACTCCTTCAGTACTATTTTAACAAACTGCTGCTTAATTTTTTAGCATTGCCTTTTAATTCACATTCACAGGGCTGCTACGTAAATGTAGCATTTGGCAGGCAGCATGAGATGGTTATGACTGGATTTACTTGCATGCTGCCTGTTATCCCATGATACAAATCTATACATCAGCACCTCATATGCATTATTTTATGGGACTTCAACAGTAAATTTACCTTTAATTGTGAAGTATCAATAAGGGCAATGTGAAGATGGCTGGCTTAGTTCATCTTATACTTCAAACACTCAGAAAAATTACCTCACACACACACACACACACTGACCAAACAGCACAGGGCTTAGCTCTGATCTCCACTACCTCTTCTGGTTAGATATTCCTCTCATCAGGCCAAAAACACCGTGCTTGGAGCATGTGGTGATGTTTCATCCTAATACACACAGTGGCTTGCTTTTGCTCACACTGTCAGTATTAGCAATACAGGCAAACAAGAGGCAGAAGTCCTGCTACAGCAGTGCTCAACACCTCTTCAGGCAGACAGGTGTTCTCATGTCCCTCTCCCCATCAAGGTCCTTTGGGCAGAGCTTCTCATGTACCTGTTCACCATCTCCTTACTTCTCCTCCCTCTCTTTCTTTCTTTCAGCAAGACCATGGGAACAAGAGATTTGTTTCCCCTTTACAATTTTACAGAGCAAGCTCTGTTTTTTCGTCATAAGCAAGGAGGTTGAGGTTGAGGGCAGGTGTTGCTGTTTTCACTTCCTTTCTTGCCCTGTTCCCAATGAGAAGCAGGAGCAAATGAGTTATTAACAGAGCATATTGGGGATTAGAGTCAAAGCAGTGACTGTAGATGGGGCAGGATGAGAGCTACTGGACATTGCCCAGGTGGTCAAGAAGGCCAACAGCATCCTGGCTAGTATCAGAAATAGCATGGCAAGCAGGACGAGGGAAAATATCCCCAGGTATTCAGCAGTAGTGAGGCTGCATCTAAATACCATGTTCAGTTTTGGAATCCTCAATGCCAGAAGGACAGTGAGGTGCTGGAGCAAGTCCAGAGAAGAGAAACAAAGCTGGTGAAGGGGCTAGAGAACAGGCCCTATGAGGAGCAGCCCAGGGAACTGGGATTGTTTAGCCTGGAGAAAAGGAGGCTGAGGGGAAACCTGGAGGTTGTAATGAGGTGGGGCTTGGTCGTCAAACACTGGAAAAATCTGCCCAGGGAAGTGGTTGAGTAGGCATCTAACTTAACAATTATTCAAAAATAACTAACACATGGCAAAACTCTTCTGTGAACAAGAGTCCACAGAGTTTTCACATCCTTTAGTAGTCAACATGAACTAACAGGGACTCCACTCACTACAGGATGATACTAACAACTATGGGAGATGAAAATGTTCCACCATACGTACCAAGCACAAAACTCATCCTGGTTTGAATTCTAAACAAGCAAGCACATACTGCTACTATTGAGGTATTTAGAACCAAAATATGAGCTTTGCTTTGGCTTCTGTTTTTTTTAATTTGCATTCAGTTTAAATAGATGGCATCATAACAGCTGCAAGGAGATGCCAAGTATGAAGAATAAACATTAAAAAGGTTCTTAGTTTCACAAATAATCCCCTCAAACCTTGGAAAATCAACGTGAAATGCATTTTAAATCATCAGAAAGACATCCCAGCACTACAGACCTCCATTAAGCTAGCTTATGAAATATCCTCTGTTCTATTAACCAATTCTTTAATAACCATTCAAAATAATATTTAAAAAGGAAGCTGGAGTATAAATTATTCATAAATGTGAATTATTATTCATAAGAACCCCTAAGTGTCACCTCATCACTTTCCAATAACAAGTTACAAAGGTGAAAAAAATTATATTCAAGTTCCTGAACTGAACAAATACCCTGAGATAGTTAGCCAAGAAACCAGATTCTCTTCTGATCTAATAGAACTTTTTTTTTTTTTTTTAAATACCATATAGACCTTTTGGTCTCTCCTCACATAACAGCAGAACAGAAGATGCCCCCAAGGGGACATAGGAAATAAAACAAGGAAATAAATACAGCAGGAAGATGAAGGAAAAAACCAAGGGACCTTGGGACAACTGCAGACAAGGCAAAGGACAAAAGTCATGTTATTGACAAGGAAGTTGGAAAGAAAGTGCTCAGAGAGCCAGACAGGCTTTGGTAGATCTTGAGGTAGAGAATAAGAAAGCAAGATTTTGCACAGGCTTGACCGGAACTGCAGAGAGAAGAGGGAGACCAAATTGGAAGAAATAGTACTAGTTAAGGAAACTAGTTACTAAAGCAGAAAGTGGGCATTTTATTGCAGGAATTTAAACAAGCAGTAGACACAGGAAGAACTAGCAAGATTTATCTACCAAGGTAAAGGAGGAAAGGCTCAACAGTTAAGCTCAATACTTTAGCAGCAGTATGGAGAATAGTAGCAAATAGTGATTGGGACTGAGCTGAAGGTAACCAGATATTTTGAACAAGGAATGCAGAAGCCAGGAACATGTGGAAAGAGGGAATTTGGATATAATTAACATGAATATACAGTTCAAAGCTCTAAATGCAGAAGCCAGTCGTAGAGAAAATAGAGAAAAGGAAGGGATGAGAATTCAGAAAAATTAATGCAGAGAAGACTGAGCAGGAACCAGAAACAGTGAAAATGAAGGATTATGCATAAAGAACAGAAAAGAATTGACTGAACCCTGAAAGCCCAGGAATGAAGGTTTAAAAAGAGAGGGAATACTGCCTGTACAAAAAGAAGCACAATCAGGCAGATTTTGCCTTTAAAAATCTGTTAGAGACATCCAGGTTAAATCTGGTGAGGAGACAAATAATCTGACTATTCATCATCCAACACTTAGCAAGAAAAGAAGCAAAATCAGCTACAGAAGTACCATGCTTATGTTTGAAAGGTGTAGGAAGGAAATGGGAGAAGTGTCTGGAAGCACTCATGAGGTCAAGAGATTTAATTTATTCTTTTGGACAACGCCGAGTAGATTTGAAAGTGCATGGGATGCAGCAAAATGGAGTGGGTGAAGTTTCAGTGTTCAGAGGGAGATTCCGCTGCTCTGGAGAATTTTGTTTTTCCTGGAGGGGATTTACATGAACACTAAAATTCATGAATGAGAACTTCCATGCAAACTCCAACTACAGTTTTGAAAAGGCCATAGAGCTCTTAATTTCTTCTATTTAGACAAGTTTTCTTCCATCTGAGCTTAATTATCATCATCCTTAAGGTTTCCCTCCTCATTTTAGTTCTTAATCATGAGTTAAAACTTCTTTTGCACATTCTATGCTATAAACACATTACATCTCAAAATTACAATTTAAGTGTTAATTGGTTAATTTGAACTATTTTAAACACCTAACAAATTACATTTCCCTCTGCTCTGCAGTCACATGGTAGAGTGTCCTCAAGAAGATGATCATAACCAACACCAGCTGTGCCCAACTACCATTAACTGACAGCTCCAGCACACACACAAACTATAAAGAACTGACAATTTAAAGCTCCCTTTTAAGAGAGTATAAAGGTCATAAAATTTAAATCTCATATTCTAAATCCATTCCTCATCAGCCTTTTTAAGTCACAAAAAACACTACACAACCACAGAGCCAGAATTAAAATTGGGCCTCTTCCTTTACTCTAGCAATAGCCACCATATGCTGCATTACCCTAGAAGCGAGAAAGAATGAATGCATCTCCAGCTCAGCAATGTATTAGGCAACCAAAGCACCTAATTTTTTTCACTTAAAAAAAAAAAAAAAAAAATTTCATTTATAGGTGGGAAAATTTGTTTCTTCAACATATGCTTACAGGGAACCTTACTTCTCCCTCAGAGAGTACCAAGTGAAACAATATCTCTCCTCTCTGGGAGCAGCAAAGCAGTCAAGCTTGTAGCAGAAACTCTCAGCTTATTCTGTATCACAAGACACTGGTTTCAAACATATCCTCCTTGTCCAAGACCACAGGAAGACTTTCTCCTTAATGCAGAACCACATACCATTGCTGAAATAGCTGCAGAAATTATTACCATGGTGGGTGGATGAGAGAGAGAAGAAAAAGAGATGGAAGGGATGGGAAGGTAGAAATTGAGCTTAATATATTATTTGATATTTGACTGAATATGCATTAGAATTCAGGATAGATTACTTTCTCAGAAACTGGGAGAAGGAAGGAAACCCTTTCTGGGGAAAGAAATCTGCCAAATAGCAACAGGGCTGGGATGTCTCAAAAAGAAGCATGGCAGGTAGTGCAAGACCTCACAAGGACTTCCACTTCTATACCTACAGTGGACCTAAATTTTGATGGGGTTTGCATCATCCCTGCATCCTGTGTGCCTTCAGGCAACTTCATCCTGGAGCACTGTTCTGCAATCTGTAGGCACAAAACCCCACTAGTGCTTTCACTGCATTTCAGTTCTTCAATAACTATCAGAATACGGTGGGTGATTTCACGTGAAACATACAGCCCTTGAACAGAAATGAGTCCTTTGTTCCTCTTGAGAAATGTTTATTACCCTCAGATTACAAGGTCCCTGCAATATTACTCCATAAAAGCATAAAATCTGTCTGATAACTATTCTAATCACCATAAACCTCTGTCTAATGCTGCAACTTCTGTAGACAACACCGCTTTGGAAATAGTCTTTATATTTGTTATTTTGGGGAATGGGAGATGTGAGAAGTTAATCTGTTCCTCACAATATGATTATTTTGAACAAATTATAAAATGGCTTATCATTTTTATTACTCCTTGGCCAGGCAAATAATATTTAGTACGTATACTTTCACATCAAGAAAAAAGAATAGTGTTAAAGTGAAGGTTGAATTCACACTGTATGTCCATGTGAAGAGATATTACTGTTGTCTCATAAAGAAGATACATAATTAGAGCTGCGAACTGCATGATCAGTTCTATCGCTAGCAGAAGGGATTTCTGAAATCTGTATTGATTTCTGCCTGTGAATCTGCATTAGCCTAATCCTCATATACAAGTATTGTGAGCCCTGAAAATTGATTTTCCTCTTTCGTTCACAAAAATCTCACAGCTGAAATTTTTGTGTGAAAAACTGACAGGCCTAGGTGTTTTCCTAAAGTATGTATGTTTAAAAGTACAAGTTGCACGGGAGCTTGCTGCTGCAGAACCCATTCTGAATATATTGACACCTCTCGCAGGCAAATCATGTTTTGTTTTACACAGTACTTTAAAGGAGATATGCATATCATCCCCTATAAATGTGTAGCAAATATTATATATGGCATGCTACCAAAGATACAAAAAAAAAAAAAGAAGGGGATGTGGCAAACATACCTGGCGGGCAGCAATTTGTCCTGCGCAAGCTCAGGAGGCTCCTGCACCCTCCTCCCCACCCACAGCTCCTGTGTCAGCACAACCCTGCCCTACAGATCAGTAGGATTAGCTAGTGCTCATGAAACACACAGCCCACCACTAGAAGTCGGAAAAATCAAATGTATATAAAGCAAATACTTTAAAATCAGGTTATCTTTCCAAAATGAGGTTCTTGAAAAACACCGGCAACCTCAAAATGGGAGTGAAAACCACCATTGACTAAAACCAACATCATAAAGAATCATAACACTGACTTCCTAACAGCAACCTTCATACCACACTTGGAGTTAGAAACTAGTGCCTTAGAAGTCAGCATCTTTAACTTGAAACAAATAGCTTTGGAGAAATTGTAGTTTAAAAATTGCTTTGGACAAATTCTAATTTAGAATTTTAATATCTGTCTCAGTATTTGTGCACTCCTTTCCCCTCCTCATTCGTTTTCTTTTTTTTTTTCCTTCTGGTTTGTTTTGATTTTGTTTTTAATAAACAGAACCTGACCTTAACTACAGAGAACCCAACACATCTGTTAAAAGGTTGACAAAGAAGGGAAGTCAGATGCTGTGACAGAAATGCATTTTACGGTTCCTTCAGGAATCTAACTCCAAGAGCCAGCATGTGTTAATAAAAACAAACTACTTGCGGGAAAAATCTATTTCTGGGGATTGTTTACTGAAATTAAATGTTTATTCACTAGGGCAGTATTTAAAGCTCCACAGATAAGTGCAAACTGTTCCTGAAAAGATACAAGATGTAATAAAATTCAAAAAGGAAGCAGTGACAATATTAGCTTTGCACCAATTCATTTACAGTAATTTCAGATTTCATATATGTAAATTAAAGGACATTTCCAAGAGCAAGCTGCCTACACAGTGAAAGCAGGCTTGCTGTGTTCGCTGCAGTTTAACTTTCAACACTTCCAATCTCCTCACAGAAGATTCCAGATTATTTACCGGATTATTTTATAGCTGAGAAAGCTTAGAGGAAAGCACGACATTGAAAAATAGACTTAATTATTCCTACAAAAAGATTCTTCATGTAGGTCTACTTCATATCAGCTTAAAATACCCCTTGCTGTTCTGCTGGCAGAATCATGTGTTTATAAGCACTGGATTACAGGAGAAACCACACCTCCAGGCTAATTTAAAACAATTTCTGTTTAAATAGAAACAGTAGGCCCTGGTTTCTTTAACTTGGAAGGGGTGGAGGGAAGGAAAGCAGTGCAGGATACAAGGGGATATGTTCCTATTATAAGTCTCAGTTCATTGGAATATTGCACAATAAAGGGCAAAGGACCTGTTTTAATCTTAGATGATGCAGCAAGATTTAAATCGAGTAACAAAGCTTTTTTTACATTGGCAAAGCATATAAAAATAGCCTTTAATTTGTTAGGGGAAAGAATCTCAGCCCACATACTCTTCCCAAAGTATTCACAGGAACTTCTGCAAGTTATTAATTTGTCACAGGATATTTTCTTTCCCTAACTAGGTACACTCCAGCAGCAACAAAGTGTTCTCAGGATGGCTGCAAACCCTGTTCCAGAATAAATACAAACTTGTGTGACTTAATAGTTAACAACCTCTTTAACAATTTCTCTTAGAAATACTTTTTTGGATGCATTTATACAATATAGCAGTAAGAAGGACCAATTAGAAGAAAAAAAAAAAATCAGGATTATTTGGGTTTAGTCCCTCAAAATAAACATAGCTCATGCAAATTTTGACCAGTATTCAGTTTTGAATTCTAGTCTGAATTCTTATCACCTGTCCCACAGACAGATTTACAGCCATACTTTAAAGCACAATCCAACACAAGCTTCAGAAGCAGCATAGCCACCTCAGCACAGCACTGAACCCAAGTTCACACAACCTGATCGCAAGGAGGGCTGAGATGGCGAAAGAATGCTGCTATTTAGTTACAGTGGGACTATTCTCAGCACTCAGACAACTCAGGACATTTCCACAGCACTGCCAGGGTGTATGGGGAGTTGAGCCCAAAAAGCACAATATGCTAAGGTACTCATCCCTTCTGACTAAGGTGGGTATTTGCTTCCACATATGGGGTACTTCAAACTACAGGAATATTGCTCTGAACACTACCATGGGCACAGTATAGAGGCTGCAGGCCATATTCTTATTAGAAGATACAGATTTTAAAACATTGAGTTATTGCCTAGTGTGAAAATCTCAAAAGGGTTCTCTTTGTCCAGTGGGCTTTTTATTCTCTCTTTTTTTTCCCCTCTTTTTTTAATAACACCCTTTGACCATTGCACTGCTGACTAATATCTTCTGCATCAGAAGAAAAAATGCTGAGGATGTTTGTCAGCCATACTGTCATGAAAGTCAAAAGCAGATATGTAAGAGAAGAAAGATTATCACATTAGACACAGAAAAAGAAGGATTAACCTATGAGAGCTGTAGAAGCAGAAAGATGAGTAAAAAGCAGGGGGCACAATGGCTCCAGGGGATTGGTAATGGGTTAGGCTGCATTCCTCCTCTAGATCACTGGCTCACATCCAGCCCATATCAGTAGTGACTGAGTATCATTATCATGTGATGGATTTCTGGTGACCTTTGCAAAAATGAATTGATGGTCTCAGTCCAGCTGAATAAATGTCCCCATCATTACAGGTACACCACTGTCCCTGCAGAAGGAACGGAGCAGACATGAGCAAGAAAATGTACCTCTACCCCTACAAACCAGTTTAATGCACAAGGAAGTCCACTTACGAGAAATGCCACAGAGATTTATTTAATACTTTCATAGCTAGAGGATTGTGCTTCTTTTTTTAAGTCTTAGTGTTCACCATCCCTCAGTGTTCCCCATGCATTTGTCCTGAATTATCACAGGCAAAAGGCTGCCAGCAACCAAGTCAATACACTAGAACTGAAAGACTCTTAAGGACAACCAGAATTTGAAATAGCATCACACGCTGTTGCTAAAGTTCCTCCCACATGAAAGCCTAGTAAGAAAATAAAGCTTTAAACATCCCTCTTAAAGAGTTCCATTTAAAAGTTGTTTAATATTAACTTGACTGAACTAAGAATTAAAAATGTTTTCTCTGCAATTGTGAAGGACAACTCAAACTGAGACTCTCTCCAGTCTAAGTTTCAAGACTTACTAAGGAAGCACTCAATCCCCTCATCTAGATCAGTCATGAAAATACTGAACAGGACCAACCCCAAATTAAGCCCTGGGGAACACCACTGGTGACCAGCAGCCACCTGGATTCAACTCTGCTGACTGCAACTCTCTGGGCCCCGGCCACGTAGCCAGGTTTCAACCCAACCAAGAGTATTTCGTGTCTGTGCCATGAGCTTCTCTAGGAGAATGCTATAGGAGATGGTGTCAAAGGCTTTACTAAAATCCAGGTAGACAATGTCCACAGCTTCCCCCTTGTCCACTGGATGGGTCACCTGGCCATAGAACAAGACTAGACTGGTCTTGCAGGACCTGCCTTTCCTGAACCCATGCTGGCTGTGCCCAATCCCCTGGCTGTCCTGCACTTGCCATGTGAGTGCATTCAAGGTGAACCTCTCCATAATTCTTCGAGGCACTAAGGTCAGGCTGACAGGCCTGTAGTTCCCTGGATTGTCCTTACAGCAGATGGGAGTCATATTGCAAGCCTCCAGTCATCTGCAACCTCCCCTGTTAACCAAGACTATTGGTAGATGATGGAGAGAGGCTTAGTGACCTCCTCTGCCAGTTCCCTCAATACTCTTGGGTGGATTCCATCTGACCCCATAGACTTGTGGGTGTCCAGGTGCCATATCATGTCATTAACTGCTTCCTCCTGGATTACAGGGGGCTTGTGCTGCTCTCCATCCTCATCTTCCTGCTCAGAGGGCTGAATACCCTGAGAGTGCCTGGTCTGACTAATGAACACAGAGGAAAAGAAGGCATTAAGATTTTCAGCCTTTTCCTCATCCTTGGTTGCAATGTTTCCCCACACATCCTATAAGGGATGGAGATTCTCCTTGGTTCTTTTTTTCTTACTGATGTATTTGTAAATCTTCTTTTGTTGTCCTTTATAGCAGTGGTCAGATCAGGCTCCACCTGGGCTTTTGCCTTCCTGATTTTTTCTCTACATGACTTAACGACATCCCTGTACTCATCCCATGATGCTTGCCACTCCTCCAAAGGAGATTTTCCTAAATCCCAGAAAAAGCTCCCTGTTCAGCCAGGCCAGCTGTATTCCCTGCCATTTCACCTTACAGTGCATGAGGCCAGCTCACTCCTGTGCTTTTAAGATTTCTTTCTTGAAAAATGTGCAGCCTTCCTGGACCCCTTTGTCCTTTAGGACTGCTTCCTGAGGCAGTCTTTCAACCAGTGTCCTGAACAGGCCAAAGTCTGTCCTCCAGAAGTCCATGGTGGAGGTTTTGCTAACCCTCCTCCTTACTTTAGGAAGGCTTTGCAAATGTACCTTGACAGGCTGGACTAGTGGGCCAAGGTCAATGATGAAAAAATTATTTGAAGATAATGTATTTTACAAAGTAAGCATGCAGAGTCTGAGGGGAAAGGAAGTTCTTTTTTACCATGACAGCACAAGATTTCCAAATGCCAGGTTGTTTCTTTCATGGACAGCTGTTGGTGGGCCATGCCAAGACAAAGAGCACTGTTGTTCAGAACACCATTTTACTCAAAGAGAAACAACAGAAATCTTCCCCTTTATAAACATGTGATTTTTTTAAATAGAAGAAGTTAACACTTTTAGTTAGGTATTTCTGTAATGTGCACTCAACAGCAAGAACTCCAAAGCTGAACATGAAGTTCTCCCACTAAGCCCTATTTGTCCATAAGCAACAATATAAAAGCACGAGTTGGGGAATAAGTATTTCTTATTTATCAAAAAGAAAAGCCCCCCACTCTCATCATGAGAATAAAATGCTTGACATTTAGTTTTTGCTCTCATTTATTCAAATGTTAATATAGGAAACCCGTCAGCCTCGGTGACCCTGTTTCTTTAATTTACTGCTTTTACCCAAGGTGAACAAGCCACTGCATTTTCCCATCTGATATCTTCTTCAGGGGCAGAAATTTCTTCTTACATGCAATGGAAAAAAATGTGTGAACTGGCTGAGGAAATAGAAATTGTCTTGTGGAAGAACAAATGGTTTTTGACATTTATCATTCAGCTCTTCTGTTTTATTTTATATAACAATTTGAATATTCTAATATTAATTTAAATATCATCAATTTGCTTTTTTTACAATAATTAGCAAATAGCATACAACCGGTTGCACTGACTACCTGTAGGACTAAAACACCTTATTAAAGCCTTGGCAGATGAGTTACTGTCTACCACTCCCCATCAGAAACCAGGCTGCATAGTGATTTCCTTTCTCTAACAAAGTTTTATGTATGATCACTTCTGAGATGCTTCAGCAAGTGATCACAGTATATTATGACTTGCTTAGTGTTTTGGAGTTTTTCATGTTGTTACCTGATATTGTCAGTAAAGATGGAGAAGGAGTGCCTGTAAAGAGCCTGTCCACTGATCTGAATAGATTGAACAGATGTAACTGAGGGGTATGGTGAAGGAGCAGACTATAGCACAACATATATGTGCAAATATGGTCACTGTAAAATCGCCATGAAAAATCTTGACTTCTCTGTATCTTTAAAAGCATGGATCTTGTTCTACCCTCTTAGCAATTTTTCTTAAAACTCTATATGTTTCTTCCCATTTCTCCTTTTCCCAAGGTGAGAAGCAGTTTCTCAGACATTTATGTTTGCTTCTTTAAAGAAGGAGAGAGAGATATCTCTATTTTAACAAGCCTAGACAAACATTCTCATACAATGGAAACAAAGAACTAAGAACATTTGCCTTTAATGCCACAGAACTAAACAGAAGATACCAACACAGAAAAACCTTAAACTATCTGTATACATCTGTGCTGACTCTGTTTATATGCAGTAAAGAGAAAATCACTAGCATATGTCCTAGCTGTTGCAAATTAAAGCTCAACTTTGTCACCCTTGCTAAACCAAAGAGCAATTATTCCTGCAAATAAGTACAATGGTACTATTCATTCAGGTAAATACTGTTCCATGTAAAGATTGCAGAATTAGGACCTGCAAAAAAGCAACTTATTTTAAATTGCCTGGTTGATCTCCATTTTCAAAGAGAAAATGAAGATCAATCACTAAACCTGCGGGACAGAGTCATTATTTGAAATCAGAATACATATGTAGATATTATTGCAACTACATATTTTAAAGCAACTTCCCACCAGCAAAATAATATATTTTAAACTTCTGTCAGATTTCTTTATTTGAAGCATGAGCACCTGATAAATGTGATATACCTTCGGACACAGCAAAATAAGTAAATACTCCTGGGGACTATAAGCAGCTACATAGCCTGGCTCAATCGTCTTGTCATACCTTATACTCTCCTCAACTCCTTTGTTCTGGTATCCACAAAGCTTTATTAAAGTAGAGTTCAGTCATTTGCTCACTGCAATTCCAACAAACTGAGCCAAATGAACTATGTTCAGCCATCTGGAACCCCTTCTTCCAGAGTTTGCTCCCTTTGGGCTGCAGAATCAGTCTATTACCCTGGCATGACATGATCCAGAAACCTGCTACTACTACAGGACCTCAATTACAATTCCCAGTCTGGGCATTGCTGTCAGGGATTCTGCAATGCAACAGACACTGCATTTGTACCTCACGTTACTGCAAAGCTATTAAAGCCTTTGCACTTGGAATTCACAGACATCATTACAGGGGCTAAAGACCAGAGAAGTCTGTGCTGCCTCAACTGGGTTTAAAGGTGGCCAAGAGCAGAGCAGGAGATCTATAATCAGATGAAGGCAGGGCAAACAGGCAGGGCACCTCTCTGCCCTGTAGCCAGTCACTGCAGGCAGGGCACAAAGGACCCAGTTAGGAAGGGGATCAAGCGCAGAAGCCACTACAAACCCTCCACCAGCTAGCACCAAGTATAGGACTGATTATTTACACAAAAAGAACTCATGCTGGTAACCTGTCCCCTGCTTTTCCCCAAAACACACAAGGGATTTTTAGTGTTGCCAAGTCAATACCCCTTAACTACCTCTGGCACTTGATTCAGAGGAAGACGCCTGGCTCTCAAGGCTCTTCTTGTACTTGTCAGCCAGCTAGCAGAACACTCTCGAGTACACTCAATAACAAGAGGATGTTCCCAGAATGAGAACCTGATCTCCTGAAAAGAGGGCACTGGCTATGCTCCTCCTTCTCCTGCTCAGAAGAGTTCCCTTTGCATCAATTCACAGGTGAGGGAACAGAAGAAGAGCAAGATGCTGTGGCCAGGCAGCACAACCACAGAAAAATGGAACAACAGGAGTTAAACTAAATATTGAAGATGCTTTAACCTTCTTTTATAAGGCAGATACTTGTTAAAATCATGGCAAGCAAACACAAAGAGGCATCAAGCTGGCAAAATCTTATCAAGATGTAATTGAGAGAGATCCTTTCAAATATGTCCACAATAATGCCAAAGTAGGGTTGGTTTTTATTATTTTTCCTCCTTGCAATACCAGCATTCCTAAAACAATGAAGGCTAATGGCAAATAAACCCACACTGAACTCAGAACTCAGTAAATTTTGCTATCAAGCAGTAGTAGGAATGTACATGAGCTCAGTAACTGAGCACCAAGTTGATAGCCTGATACCAAGCACTTTTTCATTATCTCAGGTGACATCTTATCAGGACAGTTTTCTTGTATTTGGCAAGGTAGCCTGTATGTTAGCAAAGTGTGTGCTATTAATCCTTTTTGTAAAAATAAGAGGGCTTTTTTTCTTTTATTGAAGCTAGTTTCATCATTTGCCTCGTTATCCACAACACTTTAAATCTATCATTACACAGCAAGTCTGGCCTCACCAAACACTTCAAAAACATCCTGGTCTCCAAACTGGCAAAACATGGATTTGACAGATGGACCACTCAGTGGATAAGCAATTCCCTGGGTGACCACACCCATAAAGCTGTGATCAACTGTTCAGTGTCCAAGTGAGGAGTGGCATTCCTCAGGGCTTGGTACTGGGACCAGTGCTGTTTTACGTCTTTGTTGGAGACATGGACAGTGGGAGAGAGTGTACCCTGCTGATGATACCAAGCTGTGTGGTGTGCGTGACATCTTGGAGGGAAAGCAGACCCTCCAGAGGGACCCTGACAGGCTGGAGAGGTGGGCCTATGCCAATCTTATGAAGTTCAACATGGTCAAGTGCAAGGTCCTGCACCCAGGTCAGCACAACCCCAGGCACAAATCCAGGCTGGGGGGAGAATGGATAGAGAGCAGCCCTGAGGAAAAGGACTTGAGGGTGGCAGTAGATGTAGAGAAGCTTGACATGGGCCACCAGTGCACACTCACAGCCCAGAAGGCCAACCCCATCCTGGGGTGCACCAGAAGCAGCATGGCCAACAGGGTCAGGGAAGGGACTCTGCCCCTCTGCTCTGCTGAGTGCTGCCCACAGCTCTGGAGCCCCTGGCACAGGAGTGGACCTGTTGGAGTGGGTCCAGAGAAGGGCCACAAAGATGAACCAAGGGCTGAAGCACCTCAGCTCAGACTGGACAGCCTGGCAGAGCTGGGGTTGTTCAGCTTGGAGAAGAGAAGGTTCTGGGGAGACCTTAGAGCACCTTTCAGTACATGAAGGGCTGACAGGAAGGCTGGGGAGGGGATTTCCACCAGAGAGGGTAGTGACAGGACAAGGGTAATGGTGCTACACTGAAAGAGGGGAGATGTAGCTAGATATTAGGAAAAAGTTCTTCACCACAATGAACATACTGGAATAGGTTGCCTAGGGAGGATAGTTTCATGTTTTCAGTAAAGTTCTTTCACAGCATTCACAAGCCTACAGAATATAATTATACCCTCGACCTACAATTTCAAGCACTGCCTTAAGTATTTTAGAGATTTTTAGTATTTTTCAGAGCTTTCTTACATTGATAAAGAACGTAATATGAATATTATAAAGAAAAATACAGCATGTGTATCTTGAACTGTTCAACATGCTCATGTTACAGGTCCACATCAAGTCACTGGAAATTTTAAAAACACACCCTACCAAAAATTACATTTCACATATCTGCATGGCAGTTTACTTAGTATGAAATACTTCTAATAAAGTATTGACACAGGCATTCACTGTCTTTTTTTTCCCTACTAGGTAAAATGTTATGTTCACTTTTGAAAGTAAAAAGCAAGGATAAATTGTTATTTTGTGTTCCACTTTTACAGAATGATAGGCTCATGTGTTTTTTTTCTGTGGAAGCTGGGATATCACTGCAGAGAGCAGGTAAGCAGTTAAGGTAACTGATATTTTTCATATCTTTTAGTTCTTGTGTAGCATCACACTATGTGCCTGTCTTCTATACAAACCCAATTCCACCTCTAATTACCATCAGCTCTGATATATTATGGCAAGTTGCAAGATAATTCATGTTTCACATTAACATCAGGCTCATATGGAGAGATATGAATAAAGATCCCAATTAAAAAGATTAAATAAAAATCAAGTTCATGATATGAGGGAAAAAAAAGATGTGTCGTGCAGGTTCCAAACCTTGACAGCAAGTCTAAAGAATCCAGATACTATTTTACAGGTTACAAATAAAATAGTAAATTTTTTTATCCAATTCTGTGATTATTTTTGCTGTATTTTTTGAAGGCACAGCAGACTTTACACAAGGTCCTAACTCAATATTACATTCCATTTCTCAGTCTCTACAGGCTGATAAACAAACTCAAAAAGACAGTGAGAAATGTCACTAGCCCTGTGTATTTATAATGGTACTACATATCATTATGGTCTCCTGTCTCTCTCCCAAAGTCAACTGGGACTTGAACTGCAATGAGGAACAGCTCATCCATGTATGGGGGGGAATGCAGCATGCTTCACACAGCTAAGGTGTTTCCCACAATTCTCAATGCCAAAGTATATTCTCATTTTCTTGAGACTCTCAGAAAATAACAGAGCATTTTTAAAGCCTCTTTAACATTTTCTTGTATTGGAAACGCAGTGGAAGAGTGATTCAGACTGCTATCAGACCTCTACCAGCACTATCACGTGCATTCTATTTGCAAGCTGAACACTACAGCAAACTCTGGAACCTGCCTGGAGAATGGCATTATGCACATAAGGTGTATTTATCACAGATTACCTATGGTAAGGTGAAAAGCAGTTGGTGAGACCTTTGAAGGGAATAATGTCAGGGCCTGTTTCTCCAGAAATACCAAGCAGGCAAGGTCAAGAAACAGCAAATAAGAAAGAACTTGCCAGGAGCAGAAGGAAAAATTGTGCAGCCTTCAAACAGTAGCATTGACTTTATATGGAAAAAAAACCATTTCTCTAGCAAGTCCCACTCATAAAAATAAGTACCAGAATAAGTGAAGACAACCCATCATTGTAAAGTCTTTTCCTTTTTTCGTGGTGAGTTATTAAACAAATCTTCCAGGGAACGGCAGGCAGTCAGCAAAGGCTTCTGCAGGGTCTGCTATGCCCCTGGCTATCAGGGCACAGCTTGCAGTGTGCAGGGGTTGATGCAGCTGATTCAGACCTCGGTTATCAACTTCCACGCCCCGATCTGAGTAAAAGAACCTTTGGTTTTACCAAATACAACCCAACATTTGCTCAAACACTGAAGGTTTGCGTATAGAGCCTGCATGTGACACTTCAAATCATTAGCATGGCTTCTGTGTCTGTTTGCACAGAGCGTGCAGCAGAGCACAGTTCTTTCATGATACCATTACTTATGTTTACAAACTCTTTCTGTTGTAATCCATAACGCAGTCTCCGTTTTAACAAGTTTTCTGAGTGTCCCCTGCTTTTTTTCCCCTGCTCCCAAGACGCGCGGTGTGCAGCGGCAGCGCCGGGACAGTGCAGGGAGTGCTGCCACCCTTTGGTCACACCTAACAGTGATTTTCTTGTCACGGGAAAACCAGGAGCACTGAAAACCTGATCAGAAGTTGCAAGCACGACAGGGACCACTTCTGACATTGGTTTTGGACCTTAATGACCACGTATATTGTATAATAAATGAAAAAAAGATTTTGTGTATACTGTTTCTCAAATTCATTCTATTTATGCAACGTAAAGATTGAGGAATTTTGAACAAAGGCTATGGAGACTTGAGCTTTGAGACCAAGGACAAGCTATTAACAGTAAAGCACCCTTGAATATGCAAAATTCAACTATCCACCCTTTTGTGAAAAAGAATGGAAATGATGACAGATGGGGAGGGAAGGGAAAGAAAAAGAAGGCTAATAAACTGCTAACAGAAAGTCAGTACTGCACAGTGAGAATGGAAGAGCTTCCAAAGAAATATACTTACAAAAGAGTAATTTATACATATTTTACAATATATTTATATCCATTTTATAGTATGTTCAACACTTCCAATCTGTGCTCTTCCATAAGCCTATGCAAACCAGCAATCAGGTGACACAGATCTAAGCTAAAATTTTTACTGCAGTGTGCAGTGAGTTTGAACTGGCAAGAAAGACATTTGCACATTGCTTGTCAAAATCCTCTTTGTCCAAGTAATCCATATCACAGTCCACTGCATTCATGGAATAAACTATTTTTCAAGTGTTGATTTGCAGGTGACTTACTATTCTGAAAAGGTGAGAAATTGACTTAAATGGCAGGTTCCCTCCAACATTCTTTCAATGGATCCATACTCAGTTACATCTACCCATACTTCAGTCTAAGGCTTTCTTTGAAGACCAAGCAAAGCAATGACAAATAGCTATTTTCTACAAGTCTATTGGACTGCGCTGATACTAACTTCAAAATCACCTAGAGTTGTCCATGTAAGTAATATTCAGCTCTATGAATGACCTAGATATGTGAAACAATGCATCTTATGTCATCATCTTATGAGCTACCCCACTTCTCCTTTCTTGCTTCTTCGTAAACCTCCTCTCTACCTTTTCTAATTTGAAAATGTTGTTTAATACCAAGTTTTAAATGGTATTTTTCTTCTACCTCCATTCTTAAGTCAATTATTCAGGTCAGTGCTAGAGAAGCTGGAGTCTCTGCTCAAATATTTATAAATTTTGATGCAAAGCAAATAAATTGAGATATATGGTTAAACAGCTTTTAGAGCAAATTGGAGGCTTTAAGAAACCCATATCATGTCAACTAGGCTTAAGAACCTAAATTTCATGTCTGTACTGAAAGGTAGGAAACCCTCTTCTATTATGATTAAATACACTCAGGCTCCAATAAATCCATTGAGGTACAGACTTCCAAAAATCTGAGTTTAACTTCACACATTTCTGACATTCTTTTTAACAATAGTTCACAGCACTGATAAATACTGACTGGCATCTAACATTTAGGATTAGTCTATTTGTCCTAAAGTAATAATTCCAAGTGGTTCAGATTAGTAACCAGAACCCCACTGTACTAAGTTTACAGGTATAGCTAAATATGCCTCCATCTCACATGATTAGCAATGGAATGGCTGAAAAAAACTGTATGGCACAGCCAGACAAGTGCAGATGCAAAAAAACAAAACAAAACAATGCTAGCAAATCATGGGCAGCTAGACACCACTTTCTCTTGTCCATTTTCTATGCAACTCTATCACTATAATTTGGATAGGAATGGTTTGCGTAGGATAAAGGAGACAGAGAGTGAGGTAAAACAGCAAATGAAACAGCTACAGAAAACAACAAGGACATGACACTGAGTGCCTTGTCCCATGCTGTTCATTGCTCAGCTCCAACAGGATAGGCTCTGCAAAGTCACGAGAGAGCAGAGAAAAGAGCATTATAAGACTGTATTTTAAAATATGTAAGATTGAAAGGAAGGAAAAGTTAGTGTATATATTCCTGCAACAAGAAATACGGACAAATCAATTCACAATTTTGGGAAAGGAGGGAACCTTTTTCTTTGGCTTAGCAGAATTCACAACACAGCCACATGCTGCTGCTGACAACCCATGCCACACAGAAGCACCATCTCCCTTGTGCCAGGAAGAACTGACTCTCTGCGCGAGATATTTACAACTGAAAAAAGGGTGCACAATATTTCCAGAAAGGGAATCTGGAATCCAGAGAGGGATTTCCAGATCCCTCCCTCAGTGTCCGAGAAATGATGAAGTCACCAGGCTGGCAACTGAAACACCAGGCAGCCCACCACTGCCTTGCTTCCTAGGGCTGCACTGCCCATCAGCATTCAAATGGTCACGAAGTGCTAAGACCTCAAAAACACACTCCAATCAAAGATGCTGCTACTTAGGGACACTGTCCCTGCCTTACAGTCACAGAAATTAAAAGCAACGGTGATTAATATCATTCAAAGAGTAAGACAACATAGTTTCTACCAATTATCTCAGCAACAGAGCACATCAAGATGTCCACAGTGCCAAAGTATAACACATTTACCTTCCTTTCACACCCTTTGAAAGGGCAACACCAAAGGTGTGGAACAATGTCATAATACAGACAGATGCATTTGACATTCAGTACAGTCCCATACATATCAACTAGATTTTCCTGAAAGCTCTTCTACTTTTCATTTCAAGCTACTTGAGGCACAAGTTGAGGATGGTTCTAAAGACCTTTGTTACTGATTCAAATTATTCTTCTCAATCTTTGAGTTATATCACACTTTGAGGAATATAAAACTCTGCTAGAAGACCATCATAACAGTCCTCTTACAGCCACTGTATGAGATAGAATTTCTATTTACTGGTCCTTCATTTTATATGAATATTTTTGTTTATGAGGCACCATGTTAAAAATTGTATTTTTTCCTATAATGTTTAGATAATAACCTGATTTACTGAAATTAAACTAAGACCTTTATACAAATTTGTACTTTTGTACAAATATTGTGACTTCTTCCAGGAAAAACATTTCATTCCTATGGCTTGAAAAAATAAACATCTGCCATAAAAAACCCCCACACTTCACTATCTTGAAAGGTAAAAACGAACCTGTGCTTTGTACTTTTTTCTTTAATTGGTGGGTTTTTTTCCCCTCTAATACTTATTTAAAAACAAGAACAGTTACTAATTTGTCACACTTTTTTTTAAAAAAAGTAATATGAAAAAATTGGTCAAGGAGAATGTCAACTATGTTAGATTGAGAAGCTTAAATTAATTTGCTTTTTATTTATTATGCATACAAATGTAGACAGAAGGACTATATTCACTATTTCAAAATACCTTCCCCTCCATTTCCCACACTATGTATCTATTATCCAAAGTGGATTTTGATGAGTTGGAATTTTTTTCCCCTTAGAACACTTTTTTTTTCCCCCTCCAGAGAAGACTGAAAGCAAGTTACATAAATTCTAGAATTCAGTCACATCAGCATTGCTCCTGCACACTCTTAATTTCATTTCCCTAATCACTGTAAATTAAAACATTAATTTCTTTTTTAATCATATGAAGTTTATAGTAAGCACTGAAGAGAAAATCTGATCATTCCTATTTACACTATTGCTTTAGAACTTAAGGGTTTCAGATAGAGGAGAAAATATGGCAAAAACTGCCCTCTTGTCTGCAGTATTTACATGATTTACATAGCTTAAAAATATGTGGCTTATTAATGACTGATTTTTCAACCTCTCCAATAAGCTTTTTATTAACATGACAGTCCTATACTTGCAAGTGTCAAGCAATTTCATACTATGCATGTATCCTTTATGATGTTTAATACAAAAGATAGTACAGTATTTATATCCCCCAAAATAAGAGAATGGATTGTTTTAACGTTATACAGCCCAGTTGTGATAAAGAAAGAAGGAACCTTACAAAATGATAAATATTTTCATTAAAAAACTTTAAAACTAAAAGTTCAAAGATATGTTCTCCTCTCTTATATCTTGTCAAAACATGACTTAGGACCCAAAACTAATCTACTTTCAATTTTATTCCATATTTCAGTGCTGTCATAGTACTCAGCAGAGAGTATTGGAATACGATCATTTTTTATTTTGTTGATGTTACAGACAGCTTTATTTCACAAAGCAATCTTATACTATGTCTACCACTGGCAGGTCACAAAGGTCAAATAGTCTATCCTTACAGGTAGAGAGCTTATTAAATGGCACGTCTATTAAACTCAATGGACAACATAAAGAAACATTTCAGCAAAATATTTTTAACATAGTTCAGTGAAGACACAGTCAAAAGGGTATTAAATAATTTGAACTGAGACCAATAAGAATTTTTTTATATGCAGCTTCAGAATTATGCTTCATACCAAGCATTTCAAACAGACAGTAGGAGAAAAACCCGCAGAAAAATTAACTTTGTACAAACATTTACTTCGTATTATGCATTTACATGTGCATATTAAGTGTTAGGGGGCTTACCAAAGATAAATTTCTGCTTTCTAGGACTGCTATTTAATTGAACATTCCATTTAAAAATCATCATGAAATTTATATGTTACCTTCATCAGTATTTGTACATATGCTTTACATACCAGCTTAGATCATCACAGGATACTTCTTCAGAAGCAATATCTTCTAGCTGTGTATTTTCAAATTACATAATTAATCACATAATGGTTTGGCAAAAAAGCCAATTACGTAAATCAGACAAAGGCACAAAAAATCTTCATGTAGTATATTAGAAAGTCCACACAATTCTTCTAACTAGGAGGGTGCATGTTTTGATCAGAATATTTACATAATTGTGATCTTAACTCTCTTTCTGGCATCATTTCACTATTTCACTGGTTGCCACTTACCTATCATATGCTGGATCTTGCTATGCAATATTTGTATTTGCATTTACAGAATAACAAAATAAAAGACATCTTTGGGTCAGGAATCTATATATTCAGATGTTCATCTTCAGATTTAACCCTTGCAGCTCTGTCGAAGAAAGCATTCCAGTTGCATTTCTAAATCACTTATACTCATTTCTGTATAGCTAAAATTCTGAATAATGCAGTCTGTGGGATCTCATATATACAGTTTATTAGATACAGTATCTAGTCTACTGTTATCAGAAGATTCACCTAGTCAGATAATTAATAAGATACAGAAACATAAAACATGAGTTGTTAAAGTTTACAATTACCTTCCCTCACAGCTCCATTCTAAATGCACTGTCCTTGCTTTAACACATAGTAAATCATCTACCTAAATGTATTTGCACCCAATCATTTTTTAAAGTCACAATCTTTGTAGTGTCAACTTGTCAAGGGTCAAAGGGAAGAACAGGCAAGATTCCCAAATCAATCTACTTGTAGAAACTGTCTCATTTCATTTCAAATTACCTGCTGTGGCTGAAGCTGGCTATGGACAAACTGCCTTCCTCCATAAACCATGACAGCACAGGTCGAACTTATGTGATCATTCATAAGGGGCAAGTCATGCTGGGTCTGTCATTAACTACTTTTAAACTGCTGTGCAGGGTTAAGTGATCTTGCAGGGCAGCAGCAGATATAAATACTATTTGGACAGTTTAATGTCAGACGACAACTCCTCTGAGACTAAAACCCATGTAACCCAATAGTAGTGTTATTGATACAAGGATTAAGGTACATTGGGATTGTTTCTTGCACTCACAACTTTTTGAGCGTTTTGCATGTTATTAAGATAAGTTGTTAAGATGTTGCGTAACACAATACCCCTTAAAAGGCTCCTTAAAATATTAACAGCAACAATCACCATCTTCTTTGCAGGCATTCCCAGCTGCTTTAGTTTTGTCCTTGTGGACCTGCCCAATCCAGCAGAGGATACTGCTCATCTAAGAACATAAATTCATTGCAACAACTAAAAATGTGTCAGGCTGCATGATTCACAGGCAAGGAAAACAGTTCTGCACTGATTTTCCTCAAAGTCAGACTGGACTGGTACTAAAAGTCAGTATTCAGCAAGATTCCCACTTTCAAATATGTAAGTGGATCTATTAATTGAACCAGCTACAGCACTAATTAACAGGGATACAAAAAGATCACTGTATGACTTTAATAAACCGTGCAAGTAATTACTGCAGAACAACTTACTTTGTGCTTCATTCATGTCTCCTCTGGTTACCATTATACTGATGCATTCACACGAAGGAGAAAGGTATTTGTTAGTAATGAACAACATCCATCACCTTTTTCTACATCTGTGGAAAGCAAAAGACAGAGATCTGTTAGATTAGTGAATTAAGGTGATCTCGGTTTCAAAAAAACAAAACTTCTTTAACAAGTCCATAATTTTTCCTGACTCTTTCTTCACCATCATATTCTTATTTAATTATTACAGGCAGAGATCACCGTGTCTTTCATGTATGTGTCTTCAGTCATGAAGCAGATGAGTACAGTTACAAGAACATGCCAGAAAAGACCATCAATCCAATTTGCTGAGTAAGACAAATTCTTCCTCATCTTAAAATGCACTACTTACTAGCATGACACATATATGCAAAACCATTCCCGACACAGCACACTAACCCTAGAGAGCTGATTCATCAGTGCCTCATAAAGCACAGCTGCCAGTAGCACTAAGAAAGAAAACCTTAACCTAACAACATCCCAGACTTCAAAGCCACCCTAACTTAATGCAGGAGGAAGGATCAAGAATTCATGTGCTTTCAAACACAAAAATAAAACATCAACACACCTTGTTCAGAATTTAGTGTTGCATCAGCCAGCTCACATCACACATTTATATTGAACTTTGCCCACTGATCCCTTGGGATCAGTGCTCTTGCCTTGGTGTTGTCTTGTATTCCGTCCAGCTCCAGCCTTCTCATTGAAACTTCTTGACTCTCTTCTGAACAACAGACAAAAGGATGGAATCAACACAGGAGGATGAGACTAAACACAGGTCACACTGTCTTTATTCCTACTTCTACATATGCATAGCATGTATTCAGAAACTACTCTAAGCATCTACAGGTGTGGGAGGCCAAGATCTCCTCAGTCCCATTTGAAGCCACAGCGAATCACATGGTAAGGAGACCTTTTCCATAAGCATAAAGAGTTTCCTTCCCTAGCACTCCAGGCCTGTCCATCTGTTCACCACAGGGAGGCTCAAATCCAGAATTCAGGACCTGCCTATGTGTCACTGTTGCATGTGTGAGGACTGGGTTAGGCAACCTTCTGCTTGGAACCAACTATTTTGTGATAAACACAACCACCCAATTGCACTTCATTCTCACCCTCCAAGAGGGAATCGCATCCAATTCTCTGTTCAGCCCTCTCACCAAATAGTACCTCCACTCTGATCTCTCCCAGATTAGGCCCAGCTTGCCCATTACATACCCACTTGTAATTACTTTGTACTCCCCGCAGTTGTTCCTATCCCCAGCCCAGGGTCCCTATCCCTTGCTGTCAACCTCCACTCTCATTCTTAACACAGAGTCACAGAAAAAAAACACACTTTTGTTGTCTTTACTTTCTCCTCATGCCTCTGCCCACAAGAAATCCCCATTTCCAGCTCAGCTGGCTTGACAGGAGCCAGCAGCCCAGCTGGACCTTGTTCAAAGCCCAGAACACCATCTGTGGCCACCACTCATACATGTGCAGGTGGGTCCTTGATGGCTGCAGTTACCACCGTGATGCTCCCAGGTCTAGCAGCTATGTTATAATTTTCCAGTTTGTAACTTTTTATATAAGACAAAAATTTGTAGCAATGATGAAAGGACAAATATGTGACTTTCAAAATACATCACTGAGGGCATGTTAATTCTGTGAAAATAAATATGAGAACTCAAAATAGGCTAAACTACCTACTTTCCACTAATTTCACACTTGAAAACAAATGCTTCCTGATTAAATTTTTCAAGCAGCCAAGTAAAATTTCAGAGCAGAGGCTTTATTTAAACAGGCATTTGCAACTAAAACAATATGTATGACAATGTATGTTAACAGTGTCACTCAAAATAGTAGACTTCTAGCTGGGGCATCATGTTTTAGCCTTTTTGGGACAAGCTAACATTTTTTTGTGTGTTTATAAATCCACTGGCACATAATGAATACTGACATAAAGTGAAATAATAACCCAAACTTACTCCTCTGATGAGGGTAATTTGCATAATTCAGGAAATAAATCTAACTGTATACTGGATGTAAAAATTACACATGGTTAAATTATAAATCTATGACAGAAAAAAAGACAACAGCCACTGTTCTTTTGGCTGTAAAAATAGAGCAGTGCTTGCTTCAAATGATAGCATCCAATAGTTTATAATTTGGGGAATCTTCTGCTCAGGAGATATAAAGGATCCGCTAACCCCCCATTTTAAGTCTTGCTTTCCAGAATGGTAGTAGAAGCAAAACACCTAATGTTAGACTGTTCAGTACTACATTTAGAAAAGGGAACACAGCTCCAATAATATCTTATGAGTTCATATATAACACATAATTAGTGTTAAAAAAGCCTACATTCCATAAACAACTACATAAAGCAAAACCATCTTGATACTTTCTACTTCTTGTCCTCCAGATAGCAACACAAAGCATTCCTTTACCTTCCAGTACCACAGTGTCTGTCTGCTGTATTTAATTCTGCTGTAGAAGCTTATTGATATCAATATAATTCGTGCACAGATCCTGAAAACATTTCCAAGGAATTTTCTATACTGTTGAATAAAGGAATTCAAACTAAAACAGTACGTGCTAGACAAGCAGGTCACTCAATCACTACTTTTTCCATCTGTTCAAGATTAAAGGTTTTGTAACAAAACTTCATAGTAAATATATGATTTGACTTACCATGTCTTAAATGTACCCTTTCTGTGCTCTTAATTCTACAGTTCAACAGTGTCTAAGGCTGAGTGAAATTTGCAGTTTCAACTCATTAAAATTATTGTGACCAATGGGGGTTTCAACTCAATTTCAGGAGTTTTGATTTATAGGAATACATAATATGTATTAAACACCTAATTCAGGATGCATCGTTTTGTAAATTATAATCGTTTTATGTTAAATTATTATTTTCATGCTAGCATTAGAGAACTAATAGAAATTATGATCCGATTTATACAGTGACAAAATTGGTTTCAAACTGTGGCACACAGCTCATATTACACAGCTACACCATCACTGCAAAATGCTTAGAAGGCCAAAAGAGAAGATAGCTGGTCCAAATCTCCAAGTCATAAAAGGGCAGAGTAATAAAAACAAATAATGAAAGAAAAAAGTAAAGAAAGTTTTCTAGTTTAAAGATCATAATTGTCATAAAAAGTAAATTAATCTTTGAGTTATTTGAGGATTACATCTATAACTACTTGAAACAAGCTCAATCATCATGAAAAACTATGAAAATTAACAGAAAGACCTGGATGACCTTAAACCAATGTGCAAGAGCTGATCTGTTGGGAAAGCTGTGAGGTTATTAACATCTCCCTTGCTATAGCTTCCTTACCTCTGTAGAAGGAGACTAAGGACAATTTGGGCTTATGAGGAATCTTCACTAAGAAGGAGTAAATCACACTTAAATACACTCTGCTAAGTGACCTTTTCTTTTTTTCCTAATTTTTCCTTTACCCTTACATAGTGGTATCAAGAAAATAATTTATCAAGTTCACCACATTCTTTCAACAGTAGTGATCCATGCTGCAAGATTTATTCATTATACAGCAGCCCAGTTACCTCTCCCTTACCTAGGGCAGAAAAATGAGACTTCTAGAGCTTCAGTTCATCTTCTCCCTGGTCACCTGAAGAGAAATTTAGCATATTCCTGTTAAGTATTATTGGTAACAGTTACTAAATTCTATCTGTAAAATTATTTTATGTTAGAAGCAGAGTTGAAAGGATAACTAGCTAACCATGTATACAAAATATCCTATTAAACTGAATTATTTAAATATTACAGTGTGAGATACCAAACACTCAGTTCAAAAGCATGACCTAATAGCTAGCATTTCTGCAATAAAATTCCTCCCTTGTATTGTAAGCCATAGAGTGAAAGAATAACCTCCAGGATCATCATGATATGGAAAAGAAACAGCCCTGTTAGTCTTGGTACACAATGATTAGCTTAACCTGCTGTTACCTTACAGCATTGCCTTGGTGGCAGAAATCATTGAAGCAATCAGATCAAAACAGAACAACAAAAATATTTCAAGTATCCTTGAATTTCTAACAGTATACTGTAAGATTAAAATTTGTGCGGATGACATGAGTTACCCAATACAATGGGCCACTCCTCCACTGAATAATAAACCACAGCTGGAATTTTCACTACCAGTGCTTGAATGACATCAAGTCTGCAGCTCCTGAGGGCTCATCCCTTGCCAAATCTTTTCATTAAGGAGGAATGATTACAGGATACAAGTTTCAAACCAATCCATATGCAGATGTCAGCAAGCTATGTACCTTGTTAGTAACTGGGAACAAGTACAGTCACTTTGGTAACACAGGATTCAATTACAAGGAATATTTGAATTAAAAACAGACGGCACAAGCTTGATTGAAAAATCAAGTGGCTTGGCAGCCAAGTGCAATATGAGGAAATGCCTGAGATTAATTTTAGTAATAACAATTATTCCCTTAAAAAAACACTGAAAGACAACTTAATGGAAACTCCCGGTTCACTGGGGTATGTCTCAAGCACCTTATATACTGAATTAAAAGAAACAAAGAAAAAAAAAGACAAGAAAAACAAACAAAAAAGCATCTTAACAGTGACTGTTTTCCCATTGGAAACCAGGGAAAAATACATCTGTTGACTATTTTGTAACTCTGCCTTCAGATTTTCATTCAAACTGCAGAAGGTTGAACTTGATTACTTTCAAGGAACAAGCCAGGCTTTGTGCTCTCAAAATATAAAAATAAAAATATAAATAAATAATGGAAAGAAGGTGCAATGGAAATACAGTATTCAGAGCCTCTGGAATCTGCGAAAGAAAGAATAGGAGCACAAAACCCTCTTGCTTCCCAGGGGAGGGCAGAAGGGCCAGGTTATTGTTGTTGTTGTTGTTGCTGCTGCTGCCACCTCCACCCCCCCCTTCCCCTGGG
The DNA here is from genome assembly GCA_038090715.1 of Florisuga fusca. Lineage (NCBI taxonomy): Eukaryota > Metazoa > Chordata > Aves > Apodiformes > Trochilidae > Florisuga > Florisuga fusca. Next base: position 8,678,551 of record JAAWXA010000008.1, read on the forward strand.
CTCTCCCTTCATGTTCTACAGCTGTGGCATTTAGCACCTCGTACAGGTCCTTGGGCCCCTCCAGATCTCAAATACCAGCATGCAAATAAGGATTAATTCCTCTAAATCTAGCACAGGGGCTCCTGCTTTACATGGGAGAAAAAGGTAAGTTTACAGTTGTGATGTTTTATTTAGCTGTTCAGGTTAAACAAAGTGACACTAATGCTTAAACTTTACAAATAAAAGCTACTGTGACAATAGGAGAAGCAAGTAAACACCACAAAACTGAAGAACAGCCAATTTTCCTCTGCTTAGGATTTTCCAAGATCATTGTTTATATCCTCATACTAAGCCTTTCCTATTTAATAAACTGATTTCAGTTATGAAATTAGGTCTGATTTCAGACCCATGTGTAAACCTTACTATTTTTGTTTTGATGGGCTGGGCAAAACTGAATTACATTTATGAATCATGCATTTATTTTTAATAAAACAGACCTTGAACTTTCCAAAAGGAGAACACATTCAAAAAATAACTTTGAAGTAACTTTAAAAAAAATAGAATAATCCTTCCATTCAGCATCTACTTGGAGTAGGTTCCTTTACCACATAGCAGTGAATAGCCATTCCAAGGAGATGGATCCTAAAAATATTATGTTATGTAAATTAACACTTCAAAGCTAAATGCTGCAGAAAAAGAAAAAAAATAAGAATTTCAAACACCGGTGCAATTTAGGGACAAGGAGTTAACCAAAACGTTTTTTTGATCAGTTTAACAAAAGAGATCCTGAACTCTTGACCCATGTGAGTTTAGAGCTATCTAGAAGTCATCTAAGTCATTTGTCTATAGAAATTTTATATTTCCACTAATGGGGATGCCAGTCTGCCTTTGTGACACACCAAAAGTATATTTATTTCAGTTATCCAATAATGTCTCAAAATCACCCCAGATAAGTTATTTCTCCCAGCCAACAATTTACCTTCCATTCCCTGCCAATTTCTGCTTTTAGACACAGCTGACTTGGCTTTAAACCCTCAGCTGCTCTGCTCCACAGTGCTTCCTTCTGCCATGCACTGCAGAGACACAAAGACATCTCCCGCAGTGAAAAAGTTAAATGAGATAAAATCCCTATGATGCAAAGGGAAGTAATAGTGCCAGCAACAATGTAATCCTGTTTCTGCAAAATAAGCATTTTCTTCGTATGGAACGTATCTTATTTTCAGAAAAGAAGTTACCTGCGCAAAAGTCTTAATTTAATGAAGAATACAGAGCTTTAGCAGCTAGAAGCCAGCAGAAGAGTTTCTCTTCAAAGACAATCACAGTCTTGTAGAGAAGCCCATGACAGAGGAAAAGAAGAAATCATCCTTCTCCCTGTGTTAAAGGTCGTAATAATAGTTGGACCAGCAGAGAAAGCAAGGACAAGGACTATCAGCAGATGTTGATTCAGGGTACGAAAAAGGCAAATGGAGGGAAACAGAAAGCAAGAAGCTCCTTGGAGAGAGGAAATTCTCAATTCTACATTTGAAAACCTACACATTTAGAACAAATGTACTAAACTTGGAAAAAAAAAAAATAGAGGTTAAGGCAAATACCAAAACATATTTTCAGGCATTCTTTTAGATGTCAAAGGTATGATGTAACAACCTAACTAATAATGCTTCATTGATAGTAACAACTAATGTTTATGTGCAATTGATAGATATTCCCTTCTTTTGTTATTCTAAGTACCATACAGTTTACTAAATATTGAGGCTTTAATTTGCCCCTTGCAAATCTTTACTTTCTCTGAAAACAGATCAACCCTTGAAAATCTGAGAGAAAAAATTCAAACCAATTGTTCTGGTTGCACTAAGAACTTTAAGAGCTAAGTATCCTCTCCTCTGGTTCAATGTGATACCATATTACTTATATATTCTATTGAACCTATTCCATTCTATTTTAGGCTATAAATACTTATATCAAATACCTTTTTTTTTTCCTATCTTCCTTTTCAGAATGATGCCGAAAGGAACTAGCAACTTCAAAAGAAAAATCTTCATGATGACTGAAAGGTCTAACATAGGTTATGGAAATTAACACTAAATACACTTTGTATGTTCAGGAACAATTTGTGAAATGTTAGTTAATTTCTAACATTTCCCTGCATTAAAGAAATCATTAAGAGTAGTTTTTGGTGTAATTAGCAACCAAACTAACTGTGAACTCAATACAACCCTGTTTTAACTCTTACTCCTCTGTTTAACTAAAACAGCCATGAAATATCAGATGTTTCTGAAAATGTTTCCATCTAAAAGCATGGAAACCATTCCCCTTTTAATTACATCTATTTTTTATTGGAATCAATGAAATATAAAAACCTTCAATTAAATGCAAACCAGCATTGCATTTCCACTATTAAGAGAACATTTTTAAGGCTGGAAGGAAATGGGAGACTAGCATCAATTAGTATGCAGAGTATGTGAGTATATATTTATCTTCAATTGCAGCTACTACTGTATTCTGTCATATGAAGCTTTATGCATTTGGCAGATAGTCACTGCATCTAGCATTGTGTCCAACAATTACCTAGTAATTGTGTCATGTTTTATAGACCGAAAATGCTTTGTAAATATTTTCGTTCCAAGAAAGAAAAAGAAAGACTAGAAATATGAATCAGTTAAGCAAGTGCCATTAAGTTTCCGAAGGAAAATTTTAAAAGCACATTTTTTTTCTCACTAAGTGAAATCTAATTTTGTTTGTAGATGTCAATCTAAGAATGGGAAAGGAAGAAAGGTCTTGAGTGACTTTTCTGCAGTTATTTTGCATCCTTAAAAATGTTTATTACCCTAAACATTCACCATACTTGCTTTTAACTTCTCAGCTTCTATTTACAATTCAATACTTACATCTTTATAGCTCCTGATGCTCCATCACATAGCTATTTGCCCCATCCAAATACATTTTACTCCTTTGGGCATTCCTGTAAAGCCAGTAGGGAATGTCTTTTTTAAGCAAATCCTTTTAATGGAGCTAAATTTTCCATGAGTAGCTTTGAAAGTCTGCCCTACAATGCACTGAGATGAAAGAGCATAGTAATAGTTAATTGACAGGCAGCTTGAAGGAAGAGAGAAAAAAAGCAAAAGATATATAAACAATACTTTGCCAGTTGTGGAGTAATAATAGCTTTCCCCTTGGTAATCTCAGCCAGAAAATGCTGCTGGACTGTCATTACCTATTGCTATTGCTGATATTATTGTTCTCATTACTATATAATAGTTCCACATTTATTATGCACATTACCAAAACACATATTGTAGGATAGTGCAAGAAGTACAGTCATAACTATGGACACCTAAGTTTATTTCTCAGGGAAATCCACTTTCCATCCATTCTCTTCAGTTTTAAGCCACTTTTGAATGCTCAGGCCTAAATTAGTCTGTTATTTTTAACACACACACACACACAATATTTCCAGTAGGTGTGTGCTTTGTATACAATGATAATCAGATGCCTTTGTCTCAGACACTTTTTCCATTTCCTTTAAAAAGTAAGCTGTGTGGTGGTATTTGATAACAATTCACTAAAACTGCTACCTGAGCTAGAAACAACAAAATTAATTTAAAGCTAAATGCCACCTCTCCTTCGAAGGGGTGTCCTTTGGCAGGAGGAAACAACAGAAATATGAAGAGGCTTTTTCAAACACAGCCCATCTCTTTCCCTGTACTCTTGCAGAGGGAAGAAACAGCATGAAGCATACAGAGACCTTGTCCCACTCTCCACATAGCACCACTGGAAAAGCACCTTTGTTTTTATTTGCCTGTAAATACTCAACATCAATACTCAAGAATGATCTTATGCAGCCACTAAAAAAGAGCAAACTAATGAATGGTAGAATAATTGCATATAATTTATCCCTGTTTCTGCAAATGTTTTTCCTCTTTGAAAACTGGGTAGCCTTTCAGATATTAAAGGTTCCTTTACACTTGGGAAAAAATTCAATGCCATGAACTGGCACAATCCAGGGTAAAGAGGCTTCTCTGACACAGGACTGCCACTGCCTGGGGGGCTTGGGAACATCACCAAGACACAGGACTTGCAACAGATAGAAAGCAGTAACTCATCTCAGAGGTAGCACCTCAACAAAACTGGCTGTAGTTTTATTTCACGTTAAAGTGTGCTCAACTGTAGTTAATCAGATTATATTCTTAGTGGCAATAAAGCTACTGAAGTTTAATCATCATTGTTGGTTGACAAATCTAGAGATTTTAATCTGTTAAAACCTGAAAAATAATTCCATGGCTTTGTTCCTCCTAAGGAAATTTTTAGGATGCACTCCAACAATAAAATTAAGATAGAATTAGTAATGAACTAAAATACACACTCCCTTCTCCCACAAGCCTATACATGATTGTGATCCCAGGCTATCCCTCCAGTTTCTATAAATAAGAAAGAAGAATATATGCCTGTTAATACTTTGTACAAAGCCCATTTCATTCAATCAGTGCTTTTATCAATGGACAATCCCATGAGGTACAGAAATTTCAAAATTCTACATGGCACAACTCTTTTACTTACAAACTTTCTAACACTAACTACCAAATCTACTTTGCTCAAAATAGTTAAGACCTTGGGTCAAGGAGACTATGGCATTAGCACTCAACAGAAAATGTGCTTCTCTACACTAAAATAGCCACTTAAGCAAGAATGTGGAAATGATTTATCTTGCAATGTTTGAAGTTGGATCTTCACCTCAGCTATGTCATGACTGCACAATCAGTCAGAGGAAGACTGTTACACTTTCATACAAAAAAAACGATATTCAGCTCTTCACTATGAGTATCTAACAAGTAATATTACCTTTCAGAAAATAAGAAAAAGCATAAATATCAGCTAGTGGAAACATTCACATTTATAACAATGGACTTAAAGACCTTCAGTGTTCCAGTCCCCAAATATAAATCTGTGTTTAATAATAGAAAGGTAATGCGATTTCGCTGAAAGCTGTTTCATTTAAATAAAGCTGTATTTGCAATCCTAAATATTGTAGTGCTATATTAGTGCAAGATAATCAGAAAAATATTACACTAAAAACTTAAAACGAACCTTCTTATTAAAGTCTTTTAAACAAAATCAGATTTTGAGGCAAGAAAACAGCCAGATAAGTATGATTTGGGAATCAGTGATACTGTTTATGCATTCACTACTTTTAGCAGCTGTACAACCTATAGGCAGTTTTTAAAGTAGAAGACTATAAAAAGCTTTCCAATTATGCATACTCATTACTGATAATACTTCTGTATTCACCTAGCAATTTGCAAGATCAAACTCCACAGAACTACCAGATGGTCTTCAAGAGATTTAATGAGTCCAGTAAGTTCATAAAACTATGCATCTGTGAGATACTTCTCTTAACCAATGTATCTGTTTTTCAGAGACCTAATTACCTTTAGAAATCCCCTTCCTTAGGAAATCAATTAACATGCTAATGTGAAATATAAATATTTGTCATAACTATGGACACAAGTAATTCTACTGGAATTGAGAAAGATGCCAACTTTTGGAAATCTGGCTCCACCATCTATTTTGCCTCTATAATTTTTACCAATGTAGTGTCTAAATAAAACTCAACCATTGTATTCCTAAAGAATTAGGAAGTTCTCACATTTATAGACCTTCTTTCAGCAAGAATACCACCACTTAAATGAATAATCAAGGAATTAAGGAATTCTAGCCAAAAACTGTTAAATTTCCTTCTCTTGACCTGTCAAAACTGTGCATGTCCTCAAAAACAGTGAAATTCAGATGGTGCTTAATTGTCCAGTATTTCAAGGTCTCAGTCATTATTCAGAAAAGTAGCAACATAATAAATAAGATAGTATGATTACAGCCATATTCCTAACCTGTAAATACAAAAAGCTGGATGCTCTATGATCCGCACTTGAATTGCAGGCTTTTGAGAACCCATATTATTCCTCCTATCTTAAATATCAAGACAGGTCATTATATAACTATTTTTATATATATATCTGTGGTACAGAATTTTCTTCTCATCAGAAGTGAAAAATCTGTGTATAACAAATCAGTGATAACTCAACTTTTAAATTGACAACTGCAAATGAAGCTTTTCTGCTGTTTTTTCATGTTTACATTAATTTATCAAAAAAGACACTGTAACTGGTTAAAAACAACAGGCATTACAACTGAAATAATTATTTCCTACCATACTATACATAATACCATATGTTTATATTACTTAGTGATATCACATATAAATCAAATTATTCATGTTTATGCTTTGAGGAGAGAATTTAAAACCATAAATAATGCTTCTAAGTGAGTATGTCAGAGAAAGTATCAACAGCATGACACAGAGGGAGATGAATGCATGGGACAAAGGCAACTCCGTTATGGAGGCACAGAAAATATGCCAGCAGACATGACCTCCTGACCTGAAGTTCTGGATAGAGCACAACAAAAGACAGAGAACAATCGGCAATTAAACTAATGGGGAAAAAATGGAAAAACAATGTTGACAATCAATTTGAATTGAGTTTGTCACAGAAAAACACTAGCCCTGTCCTAATCAGTTCCCCCACACATACCTGTACCAGGATAAGTATTTTGTTAGGCCACAAAGAATGAGAAGATGAGTAATTTATGCGAAAAACGAGACTTCTGGGTTTTGCTGGAGAGAACAAGCAACCAAGAATTGCAGGAGGCCAGCTAGCATCCTTTGGTAAGAATGCCACCTTAGAGTATTCAAAATGCAGCCTCAGAACACAAGACCACTGATGGTGCAAAAGCCTAAATAAAATCTATCACGCTGATACTTCTTTCATCACAAAAAAGGTAGAATAAAAAAATAACATTTCCTACAAAACTTATCTATAGTACTCTCACACCCTGCACCAGTGGCAGTGCTTAAAAGAGACTGAAAAGTGTATATATGATTGTATGTGATGCACTGCTTTAGCTTGCAATAAAATTTGAAATCAAACTCAACTAGAACATCTTTCCTGTGCTCAGTCTGAAGTATGAGAAGATTGCTCCCATTTAGTTTAAAACAGATAACTCCTCAACTTGGTTTAACTCAAAACAATATTTTGTGGAAGTTTTATTTAAATGGTCTTTAAAATACATTTTAAATACAATTGACATATCATCATCTTTATTCAGTGACAAAAGACTGCAAGCATCTTATTCATTATCTGGGTAGCTACAGTTAACACTTCTCAAAGCTTTTATTCAGTAGTGTCTGCAGTTTGAGAGTGCTTCATCAATATAATACTTCCAATTGAACATTCAAACCTAAAGTAATTTCTGGATGCAGGTACTACTAGAAAGGGAAGGTGCCTTTCCTACATATGCTCTATAAAGCTCCAATTACTTTAAAATAGGCTTTTGAATCCCACACCTCCTTTTTACAAAAAGAATTAATTTGGCCTTTACTTTACATACAGACATTTAGAAAAATCAACATTTTACTATAATGAAATATCCCACTAAAATTTTCCATTGCATTGAAAAAAAAAAAAAAGTTTTGGAGCACAACAGACCCAGCAAGTCACATCCTTCTGGGACTTCCACATAGGTAACCCCACAACTTGCTTAAACTGCAGCTCATTCAATAGCCTTCAAAAGGAGTAGGTGTCTGGTAGATTGTATTGTAACTGCATAATTTGCAGCACTAGATCATCTATAAGAATATGGATCTTGCAACATCAGATAAACTTGCTGTTGTATTTGGTCACATAACTTGCCTGAGGCAAAGCAATTCCTAATGTCTCAGTGGAAGCTGTAGAAAGTCCAATCCTTCTTCATTGCTTTTAATATTACTTCAGCTGACATCCTACAATATAAATAGTAGTGTATAGCTTGCTTTCTAAAAACTTACCCCCAAACCTTTCAGGATCTTGCTGCCAGAAACTTGTAATTGCAAAGCTGATCACTCAGGCTGTATCTTCATGAACCACATTTGACATTGTCAGATGCACACATGCACACAAAAACAAACAGTGTTTATTCAGAAATCTCTGCTCACTTCTAAGGACAGTGTTAATGGATAATACACTGCCTTAACCATGCAAAACAAGAAGGAAAAAAAAAAAAAAAAAGGGCTTGACTGGCTTTCAGTAGGAGTGTCCTTTGTGTCAGGAGTACACTGTTGTTTATTTTCAAGAGAATGTACCTAAATTCATCCATGTAATATTAATTTCTGAGAAACTGTAGTTAGCACTATACATCCACTACACTCTAATATGTGCCTCCTGTCCTGCCAAGAGTAGTAAAACCAAACTATCCACATAAAGGTCAGCTACAACAGCTGGGTATCACAACAGCAGAAAGATACCCAGGTTGCAAGCAAATACCAGTCCTCTGCATCTCATGCAGAAGTAAAAACTATGCACAGACAAAAGCAAATAGCACAGAGGGACCAGTCTCCTGGTGAAACTGGAGCAGAAGGGAAGAACAAAGTGTAGCTGGATGCAGACACTGGTCAGGTAAGGAATGCAGGAATAGAAATAACAAGATTAGTGCAGAAGAAAAAGTGGATACATAAAAAATGATGGAATTAGCAAAGCAGGAGCGGTGAGAGAAGAGAGACAAAGACTTCTAGAGCAGGGAGATCTGAATGAGGTGACTGTGGTATTTGCTTACTGAATTAAGAACTGCACTAGAAGTAGCAGGATTGGCACAAGGGTTGTCTGAGATAACAAGAGTCTGTCTGCTAGAAATACTGCTTCCAGGTCCACAGTAAAGAACAAAATAACCAAGTACACCATTACTGTGTGTACACATCCACCTGTGAAAGCAACTAGTAATGACATTTTCTCCACTGGTCCTGTTCCATAGAAGGTGACAACCATCTACCATAGTTACTCTGCTAGCTCAAATCATAATGGCCCTTGTCACCCAAGGGCTTCAGATGTGCTACTGAACTAAAACATCAACAGAAAAGTTACCTTGTGGCATTTTTGGCTGTTTTTTCAGCTTGATATCTTTAAAAAAAAAAAAAAAAAAAAACCAACAGAAAACAAACCAAATAAAAAAAAAGAAAAAAACATAAAGAAAAACTGTCCAAGTATATCACATGAATAAAGGGCTGGCTTTCCACATTATTAGAGCAAAAAGTTTTCATAAAAGTCAATAATCATAGTGTTCAGAAATAATATGACTTTGCATCTCAAAGATGGTTTCCTCTAACACTTCAGTGGAACATTATTCCAGTAGAATCTCTTGTTCTCAGAGAACCAGAGATATTCACAGAAATTTTTATGGCATTTACATTATGTATACTTGACAACGTAAGTACACACAGTACCCACTGAAGAGGGTTTAAAAGCAGGAGAAATGTATCTGTAAGCATAAAACAACAAAGACTTACTGTTTATAGAAGCCAGAAAAGTTGAAGATGGGAACACTAAGTTAGTCCAAACAACACCCACTGATAAAACCCAAGGACAGTGATGAAATCAAGTCCAACAAACAAAAGAAGAGTAGGGTGCAAAAATGAAAGGCCTGTAGCTGGTACACTAGAAAGATGCTGACCTCAGTTAAAAGTCATTACTTAAAACGAGTCCTCTAATAGCTACCCAAAAAGTATGAAATTTTTTATTAGCATTGATAACTCTATCACACATGGAAACCCCGGGATTCACCACACCATTTAGCATTACTACCCTGATCCTGAGACAGCCAGACCGGACCCACCAAAGATGACCCAAATTACATTGCTGTAATATCCAGCTTTGACTAAGCCTTGAAAAACATCTGGAATACAAAACTTATGTTCCTGCTGTCATCTATTCACTATATACATTTTAATCCTCATCCTTTTCAATCATTTTTTGCTTTCTCTTAAAAAAAAAAAAAAAAAAATCTGGCTCAACCAGTTAAGACAACCTTTTGCAACAACTGAGCCCGTGACCAGAACAACAGCTAACAGCAGTGCCTGAAACAGCCTAATGCTGTTAAAACTTATCAACAGACTGATAAGATAATGCTCTGTGCCTGCCTTTCTCCAGCAGAAAGATTTCAAGTTAACGTCTGAACCAAAAAAGGAAGCTGCGTTTTTTATTTTCTCCTGCATGAGCTCTGAACAAGAGCAGCTTCAAGCCCAGCCATTTAAGCTAAATTTTGGGGAGAAGAGGAAAAGAGCAATTACCATCTCTCTCAAATCCTATAAATGAGTGTTAGTTAGCTGTTTCCTTTTGGTAACCTTCCATATACACCAAGAAAGAAGGAAAATAAAATATGAAGGAATAAACAGGATTTTGTTTCAAAATGCTCTCATTGTCTTATCTTCCAAATCTTTACTAAAAGACTAAGGAACACTTTCGGAAAAGGCCTAGAACTTAAAGCAGACTCAAGTGTCCAAGTCAGACATCTGAAACAACATTTAACTGCTTAACACTGCATAGTGACAGGATTGCCACCAGTGTCTTGAATTCTCTTACCCATTTGTTCCACTAAACAAAGTAGTCCCAAACAGCACATGGTACTACTTCCTAGAGACAAATACTGTCTCCCCAGCATAAAATCTGCCTCTGCTGTTTGGCACAGACCAATGATCAAACAAAACTACACAGAATCACAGAATTCTTGATATTGGAAAGGGCCTCTTGAGCTCATCTTGGCCAAATCCCCTGCTCAAGCAGGCTGTCCAGGACCAAGTCCAGTCAAGCTTTAGCTGTCTCCACAGATGGAGACTCCACAAGCTCTCTGGCAAGTGGTTCCTGTGTTTGACAACCCCCTCAGTAATAAAGTGCCTTCCTGTGCTCTGGTGGATCTTTCTATGTTTTAGCTTGTGTCCATGGCCTCTTGTCCTGTCAATGGGTACTATAGTAGAGTCTAGCTCCCTCATCTTTATTCTTTCCCACTGGCATTTGTACACTTTGATGAGATCCCTTTGAACCTTCTTCCAGGCTGAATACTCCCAGTTCTCCCAGCCTCTCCTAATACAAAGGATACTCCATGCCCTTAATCATCTTTGTGGCACTGCACCAGCCTCATTCCAGTAGGTCTGTCTGCCTCATACTGTGTAGCACAGGATGTGACCTTACCGGTGCTGGGTAGATTGGGACACCTTCCTTGAAGGCTGGTGATGCTCCTCCTGATGCACCTCAGGATGCTGTGAGCCTTTTTTGCCAAGAGCCTTTTTTTGGTACAAGAGCTTGTTGGCCACAAGCTAAAAAAGTCCACAAGGCAAAACAGTAGCAGTCACTGGTTTGCCTTAACTTTTCTAGCATGTGCAAAAAATAAGTGCACTTGATCTTCACTAAGAGTTTATCTCACTCCTTGGCATACTTCTTCTCTTGGAAAAAAATGAAATTATTTTTCCACAGAATTTGACATGAAGTTGCAAAAATAAAAGGTCCTGGTATCAAATTAATCATGTTCTAGCTTATAAAGTACACTTTAGGGGTGTCTTCTTATTTGTAGAGGAGAACAAGTTAATTAAATCTTTCTAATGAGCTATTAATGTACTGTTCCACTATCTTTTGATCTGTGCATATTAAAGTCACTTCTCACTGTACACGAGATGTGTTTATACAGTATTAGCACACTGTTTTCCTGAATTATATTTTAAGGACTTAAAATATTATATGGTTACCTCTGTTCCAGTCTTTTAATTTACACATCTCTGAAATAACATATACATGCTCTAAACTCAGCTTTCCATTATTCTTTCTTTTTTTTCCGTATAAACAGCCATCCCTTTGATGAAGCATATTCTCTACAATGTACACTCCCAAAGTCCCTGATCAGGGGTCACCTAAGCCTTATGGGAGTAGCATCCATCATTGAGGAAACAACCTGCTCTTCAAAACAACATGAGGTCAGGTCCTTGACTAAAAAGAAAAGAATTTAAAAAAAAAAAAAGCCCAAAAACTCATTTCCTATTTTTACTCCTTTACAGGATTAAAAAAATATATATAAATAAATCATTATCTGATCAGAGAGAACCAGATCTACAGATTTCTTAAAAAACAGAACGAATTTCCATTCATTACCTCCACAGCACAGTTTGCTCTGCTACATAGGCCTCTCCTCTACAAGAGGCAGAAAAATTCAGATTGACACTGCTGAAACCTCAAGAAAGTCCTAACCTAGCAGGTGGTGTCCTTATTGAAGAGTGACAGGTGATTCCCTATGGTTAAAAAAAAACTGCTGAGCACTGCAATTCAAACACCTCTGCTGAAGTTGGATGAAGCAAGAGGGTCTCCCCATTAGCAAACAGCCACAACATTTACGTGCCTTCTGCAAATTGCTTTTCCTTATTAGACACACCACTAAGCAATTTGAGCCTTCCTGTATTTCAACACTATGCATTACCCTGCAGCTACTTGTAGAAGTCAGTTAAAAATGAACTGCATGAAGATTTTTGATTTTTCTAGATCCTAGATTTTAAGAAGCTAATGGTAATTTTTAATGTTTCGCTGCTGTATCCAAAAATCAAAACAGACTACTACAGAATATCTTAAGGAACCAGAAGACCCTTTTCTACCCATATGGCTCCTCTACTGTCCTTCCTTTCCCCACTCCTTGCCACACATCATTCCTGTAACAGTAACTATCCTGAGGAAGAACTCGGTGTTATTTCTAGATTTTGCAAACTGACAATTTACAATACATCTTCTAATCTTTTGATTTTGTTCACTGATGGGAGAAGGGGATCTTCTGTTTTATTTGCATCCTTTCTGGCAGAGAAATAATTAAAAAAAGAACATCTCTTTGAGAAGCTTGTGTCAGCTTCATTGTCAAGACAAAGGTCACTGCATTCCTATTCATGATGACCTACAACTGTACCCATTTAAAGACTTCATTATGCTATATTAGAGGGACCTCTTTCTCAGAGGTTTTAATTTAGCTTCATTGTGAGAACAGAACATGCAAGCATGAGAAAACAGTGTTAAAAATAGTAAAAACTGATTACTTTAGCTACCAGCAGTCTTATTCCATTTGCCATCCACTCTTAAGGTGATGTTTGTGAAGTACAATTACCAGAACCACGTAAGACAAAATATAAAATTATTTTTACTTCAAAGTGCTTCTCTAAACTCCAAAGTAAATAAGCAAATTTAGTGCACCTACATGAAAATTATTCCAATCTCAAAAAAACCCACCCAAGTTCCAACATTTCGGGATGACTAATTGGTTTAATTCTCACCTCCCCAGACTAATATTGAGTAAACCTCAAAAGAAGTTTTAATTAAGAATGCTCCAGACACAAACTTTTAAATCACATACTCATTTTATACAGCCTTAACTCTACACTAAAATCACCATGTGTACATGTTTAGTGATATGGTTTGATGTCTCAAGTACATGAACTGCTTCATGATATAATTTGACCTGGCTTTCTCTTTTATAAAGTTCTCAAGCTGAACAGGATGAATATTTTTAGTGACACATCTCTGTTGTTTACTGTTCAATAACCCTCTGGACTAAAGCTGGCCAGACCTGAGATAGCAAAATTTTGGCACAGTTTTGCATTTCATTTTCACAACATGAATGAATACTTGGAAATGGCAGGTTCTCAAAAAACCCTAGGTGTTCAGAGAAACAGAGAATGTTGCTCTGTCTCTCACAGTTCCAAATACCACAGCCCAGCTGCAAAAGGAAAGCCACATTCACCCTGCCAAGATTGTGTCATTGCCTACTGCCCCTTAAGACATGATGGGGCTGTGAGCTTCTGTGAGTAAATGCATTATCACTAGCCTGACCAAATTCCAGCAGATAGCTAACACAATACAAATGCCTTCTTCAGCTGCATCAGCTAATCCTTATTAGTCTTGTTTTCCAGTATTACCGATCTCTTTCTAATATATTTTTCATTCCAGACATTCATTTTAATATATAAGAAGATCAATAGGCATATCTTACTCATCATAATTTAAAGCACCTCAGCAAAACACGTTTTATTACACATCTACATATTTCCCCACTACGGGAACACAAATTAAAGTGATTCTAAACCTTGTCACTCATGGAGTGGATGGATTTGTATGGATTCTTTGTAAATTCTACTCTTAAAAATAGGATTCAGACTGGTTTTAGTCCCACACATCTCGGAACATAGCAGATTCCAAAGAAACTCCCATCTGTGAGATTTTTTTTTTCACTACAGAAAAAAACACTCAGAATCTTTGAGCAGATTAAAACCATCACTATAATTTCTGGCCACATGCCAACGCCCTCACACACCACTTTACCCATGTATTCCATGGGAACAGAGCATAAGCAGACAGAGAAATACAGGCTACAAAGAAAAACTTTAGGATAAAAAACAAGCCTTGTTGCCTTCAAGAAAAATGAAATCTTTGGTCAAAAGCACGAAGGCTTCCTTCTGAACAAGAATGCAATAATGTACTAAATGGTAACAACCTAGCTTTAGATAAAGCAGGTTTTAGCATCAAAGGTGGCACATGTTACTATAGAATACCTAATGCTTGCTGCAGGTCCTGCAAAATAACAATCATATGCCTCATTAGTCCAAAGAATATTTTGCTATTTGTAGCATTAAGAGACTACTTAAAATACATTTCAAGGTAAAATATAAGAATATTAACATAATCAAAGAAATATATTATTAAATTATTTCTTAATTATTTCTTCATTTTGAGTCTGGCTAGATAGTATTTTATCAAATTTTAGACCAAGTCCCCGAGTATCCAGGCAGCTTTCTAGTGCAGCATCACATCATTACTTGGGACAGCCTTGGGTTATAAATTACCAAATCCACTGCAAGTTTAATAAAAACAAAATAATGAAAAGTACTAATATGAAAATATAGCTGTATGCTAGACACAAATACTTACTATAAAGATTATGAGTCAAGCATTTTAACTTAAAAAACGCCAAACTAAATCTTCCTTCTAATCTTCAATTCACCCCATCTTGTACGTGCATTGGAACAGAGTGATTGCATGATGACATGGGATTTTTTTCCAAGCAACACTGCCTTGTTGTATCCACAACTAGGATGACAACAGGGAGAGAATGAACCATGATTATGCTCTATGAGGCTGCTATCTGCAAAATCTGGTTTCACTTGTTGCTGATGCCAGACTTACAGTGAACACAGGGGGAAAACCTAGTGATTGAGGCTCCTGAATGACACCTTAGAGTACTCAATACTCTGTGCCTCTGACCCACAGCTTCTACTTGACTCTAGGCAATCAGCTATTCCATTTACTAAACTGGTAATTATTCCTCAATTTCAGTCCACACAGACTCAGTTTGAAAGAGCAGATGTCTTACAGCAAGGAACCCAACTTGAAACAATATTATAGAGATGAAACTCCAGTGCCTATCCGTCCTGGTCATAGGTATGAAAATTAAATTGGGTATTAAAAAAATAAATTTTTAGTATCAGTATCTATAAAACCCTAGGATTAGGACATATTTCTTTTCTTTTTTTAATGTAGCCAGACACTACTGTCTGTGAGAAAAACAATGCTGAAATAAAACTGGGGTTTAATACATCAAGTGAAAAGGAGGACACAAGAAACACGTTTCAAGCACAGATAAAAGTGTACCATAGCTATTCATTTGGTAAACAGCGTGTAACATCCTGTGTTCCAAATGCTGTGCACAATATTATATCTTATTTTCTTAGGTATTTGTAAAATGAAGAAAAAAAAAAAAAGTTTTCTTCCCTGTAATCTTACCTAGGAAATACATGAGCAATTTTTTCACAAGTTTCCCAGAGAAAGATATTGTATGGAGTGTGAGACAAGACAAAACCTGGAAAATTCCAGCCCAAATGGCTAAAGCTGGTAATCAGCAGGGGCTGAAAACCAAGTCTTACATTTTAAAGTGACCGACTCCCTTCAACACATACAATAAAAAAGTGAGGTAGTAACTTACACATTCTTTCACATATCTTCCCAGGTATAACAAACACTTCCACAGCCACAACTACAACTTCAGATGAACAATACTTATTTCTAGTTGGTGACAAAAAAAGCAGAAGCTTCATTCAGACAAATACACTGTCTGAATACACTGTCTTGATGCTTATAATACTAGGAGGGCAGAAAGAGCAAACAATTGAAACAACGAAAAAAAGCTAATTAAATACTTGTAATTATTCCAGTATCTTGTTAAGGTGTGGTGCCCTTCCATGAGGCACCACACAACTTTTCTTCATCAATAGTCAATAAACCTGAAGTTGTCATTTCCCTTCACACCGTCATATTTTCAATTTTTCATTTCACCAATTTCTTGCTCTAAAATTTCACCCACTACTCACAAGTCTACAACCAATTTAAACAACTCAGGAACTACAACAGATTTTAGCTAGCTCTTCCAGGTCATCTGCAGGCAGGGCAGACATTCACATTTAGAGGCTTGAGACATCCAGACACATTCAGAGTTCAGAGGTTCCAAAGCAAAAACACATTATTTGACCTATTATAACAATAAATTTGAACTCCATATTAAATTAGGAAAAATTCTAGTTATGTGCTAGTTAGAAAAAATTTCAAATGACTGCTAAACTCTGGAAAGAACATACAAAATTACAGTAATTTTCCCCCCCAAGATTTTCTGAAATTATTCCTTGCAATGTTCTGAATATTAAACACGTAACACATTTCATATTTACTTTGGGAAGTTTTTGTCCTTATTTGCTGTTCAGTCTGCCACCGACCCATCCCTTGTTCATGTCATTGCCTTAATCAAACTGCCTTCAACTCTGCTTTTCAACCATTCTGAAACTTGCAGCATTCCTACTTACATTCACATGCAAAGCTGAAGAAAAATACAAATTAGGGAAACCCCCAAACTATCTTCTGATTACCTAAAATGCTTTTAAGTACTTTGCTATTATACTGTTTTTACTAGGTTTCCCTTATAATGCAGAAGTTTGAGCAGGAAAACATAAAAAAGCAAACAAGCAAGCAAAAAAAAAAAACCAACCAAAAAACCCAAAAACCCTCACAAAACACCACCAAAATAAAAGGAGAGGGCTTTCTAAAATCTTTACTTTAAAACAAAACTCTGTTGAATATACGTCATCCTGGATTTCCAGCAATTACAAAAGTCTTTGAAGTTAACAATATGAAATTTATATATTTCAAACCAAAATCATACCTAGAAATACACAGATTTAAAAGGTGGGGTTGTATGAAGTTTGACTTAGGGAAATTTGTTAGTTTTTGCCCTGGAAGTTAAAGGTATGACACAAGAGCCCTGACTTGTAAAAGAGTGCATTCAGATTACCTGACCCAAAAAAGAAACTGAAGGAAGAAAACAAACTGACCACATTCTAGTCAGTCATATTACTCCATCTCAAAATTTAGTATCTTAATGTCTCCCTAATAGGTTTTCAAATGTGTGACTGGATAATAGAAGTGATATCTTTATTATTTTGTGAATAATGGGTTTTATTAGTATTAAGTTAAAGCAAACAGCCAGAACAATACATATGCAATTTCTACTACACACAATATAAAGAATGTAAATTATAACCTCTGTAAAACAAAAGAAAAGGTACTGAAAAAGCCAACACAATGGTTATGGACTATTCCATCCCTGATAACAGGCTGTTAGAGAACAGTTGTTTGTTTATTTAAACTGAAATGGGGTGAAATACATAATTCAAGGATAAAAAAGTTAATGGAGTTACACGGATTTTATGAGAACAAACTCTAGATTAGTTAGGAAAAAAAATATATAGTTCACCTAGTAAAGGATATTACAAGTCGGCTCAGGTTTCAGTTTTTAGTGGTGAGGGACAATGGGAGAAATTACCCAGGACTTTTGTAACAATTCATTTAATAATACACCACTTTCATAACAGAAGTGTTTTACACTTGCACAATGTTAATAACTTTATTATACATGGAAGCCTGTAATAGGCTGATTACACAATAAGACTGCAAACAACCACTGGTACTTTCCTGACACCAGAAAAGTACATAAGACTGAAACATCACCAAGAGTACATAAAAAACCATCAGCATAAACATCACCAAAATTACATTAAAAAACTAATTAAAAAATTCATTTCCAAAAAAGTGGTTTAGAGCAGTGCCAACTGCCTTTCAGCAGCTTTGAATGGCCACCAGTAGCAGGTTTCCGTGGCTCCACAGGCATCGATCAGGATTCACATATAATAAATAATGTACCACAAAATATACATAAAGTAAGGCAATAATTCCAAAGAAAAGTTCTGTTGATATTAACAAGCCACTCAAGTTACACTTTTGTAGTTGATGTCATCACCAGAAACCTTTGATGGAATTGCAGCCTTAGGCCCTAAAAGCCTGCAATGATGAACTGCTGCAAACCCCTATATCCATGAAGAGCTCCAGTGACACCACTGGTACCCCCTGGGCACAGGGGTCCCTGTTAGCCAATCCTGATGCAGGATAGGGGCCTTAGTATGTACAATTGGGAGTATATTATTTCTTATCGTACATGGAAACCTTGACATAATTCTAAAACATGGGGGTGTTTGTTCAGAATCTGATGTCGTAAGACATCAGAAAGTACGTTAACAGGATACACACTTTCTGGAATGTAGGTATTTTTAAATGCTATCAGCTTGGGGTGAGAGAGTGAGTTAGGAAGCAGGGGAACAGAAGGTGTAAGTTAAGGTGGGAGGGGAACCCCAAGATGAAGTCCAGAGGAACTGGGAGCACAGCAAAAGAAAGGGAACCTTATACACTAAAAGAACATAGAAAAGGGGAAGAGCAAGAGACTGACCTTTTTGAACCATGTATAATAATTAAAAAAAAAATTATCCCAAAAGCATATCTGGATTATGACTGTAGTTTCAAGTTGGGGTTCTAATGGCATGAACCAGACGCACACGTTTTGTTCTCACAGTTTGTGTCAACAGAATCTCTTTAGGGAATTACAGTCTTACACAGGAGTTCTGGGGACATTATTGTTTATATTAAAGCTACCATTCTTGGCTCTTAGCACAGAACCAAGAACATTTGCTCCACCTGCCTGGAATGAGCATCACCTGGAAGAACAGGAGTACTTTAAAAGCAATGAGATTTAGGTAGCAAAATTCTTTCAGATCAGCCCAGACATAAGAGACAGCAATTTGAAATGTCATAGATCCCTTCATGAAAAAGCTGAGATATATTTGTCATTACCTGTAAGTTGGAAGTTCCAATACACTAGTGGTGCATAGAATTCCCATGTTTCGTTACACTTTCCTGAGAGTAAAGCAATTAGAATAAACCTTAGTCCTAGGAACAAAGTTAATTTTTTGCATTTTAAACTTTTGGGCTATTCCCTGACAATCTATATAATGTAAATTTGATTGCTAAACATTGTCACTTGAACAAAAACACTATTTTAATCTATTGATTTTTGATTAAAAACCATAATAAACAGATCTAAAAAAATCACACTAAGATAACTAAATATGAAAAGTTGCATTGAAAGGGCATGTTACATTATTCTTAATAGGACTGTGTAGAAACATTCCAATGGCAGTGTTGTCAAAGTAAAACAAAATTACATTAAGGAGACCCCACAGCCTTGTCACAGTCAGGACCTTACCTGTAACTCTGGCTAGTTGGGGTTTTTACTCGTGTACTACATGGCTCACTTACATCAGACATCATATTGGTATACCCTGAGAAATCTGAGACTGAAGTCCTTACTCTATGGTCCACTTCTCCATTAGAGTTAGCAACAAAAGTCATTGGCACCCTGCTGCCCGACTTAAACTGAGAACCAAACGCTTGTGCAAAGTTCTCGATCTGGTAGGTTGCTCTGGGCTCTATGTCCTTCTGAGGATCTATCTGGTTAGTTAACTCCTGAGATGGGATCTGAAAGCTTGTTGAGGATTCTAAGTTTTTCTGTTCCTTCTGGCCACTCAGTTTCTGAGATGTTGACTGGTAGTTAGACGAAGTCTCTAAGCTTTTCTGCGGATCAATGAGATCGTCCAGCTCTTGAGAAGGAGTCAACTGTTGATGCGTAGCCTCCAAAGCAGACAAATAAAAGCCTTGTTGAGATCCAAGCAACATCCCAAATGGAGGTTTTGGCAATGCAGTTGGTAATACTGAGGTAACGGATTGGCTGAAGCCACACTCAAGTGGAGATGTAGTGTATATCTGTTTGTCTTGAAACAGTGTGTGATTATGGAGAGTTGAAGACAAGCTAACAAATTGAAAACTGGGTCCAAAAGCAAAACCAGTGCTATTGGTTGTTCTTTCAAAGGCTTGTTGGAGGTATTTGGAGTATTCTTGCAACATGCTGGCCTTATCATTTGAAACAGTTTGAGAGTTAGGGCTCAAGTTTTCTTCCTGAACTATCTCTGAATGCTCTCCTGAGGTGTGCAAGTCTACACGTTGCTCAGTTATACTGAAAGGATCTTCTTTCTGGCCTTCTGATTTGTGAGAGTACTGGTCCAAAAGGCTCTGTAAGACTTCATCAGGAATACCAGACTTGTCGTGGCAAGACTTTATTTCACTGTTTAAAGATGCTGAATCAATAAGAGATAACGGAGCTTCATTATCCATAACACTAACACCTGCAGACTGGATGACGGACTGCTGGGAAGTCATGTGTCCGACATTAATGGAAAAGGCACTGTTACTGCTTGCAGTTTGTAGGTATCTCCTTTTCTTGGAAAACTGCATGGCATCATCATAATTGCTACTTATTTGACCTGGTTTACCACCTGTACTTTGGAGAAGGCCAATAGATTCTACACCGGTATTGGCTATTAGGCCAAGAGAGCCACTCTGTTTCCCCGACAGTGGTTTTTGCCCCAAAATATCTGGCAGTGGTGATACAAAATTAAGGTAATTTTTGTCTGTCTGTTTCCTGCTTCCTTTTTTCAAGACCAATTTTGGCACCTTTTTCTGAAGTTCTTCCGCACCTGTGCCAACTAGACCACCACTGGAAGACACAATAGGAATATCAACTGCATAATTTGGCATGGCCACATTACTTGTAACTTGAGATTCAGTAACTTTACTGCTACACTTATTTCCTTTGTTTTCAGTGGATATATTTTTCGTTTTACTTTTTCTCCTTGAGGAACTTGTATTTCCCTGAGACAACGCAGCCAAACTACCCATGTTATTTGATGACCCGGGCTCCATTCCTGCACCTGCTTTACCTATGGCTTCACCACATGTTCTTCTGTGCTTCAACAGTCTATCAGTCCTTGAAAAATACTGCTGACAAGTGTCACATTTGTATGGCTTTTCTCCACTATGCGTCCTCTTGTGTCTTTCCATGTGGTACTTCTGGATGAACTTCATGCTACACTGGTCGCACCCAAAAGGCTTTTCCCTACTGTGGATCTTCTCGTGTCGCTGCAGTAAGTACTTCTGGATGAAACCCATGCTGCACTGGCTGCACTGGAAGGGCCTCTCCCCAGTGTGAATGAGCACATGTCTGCGCAAGTGATAGGAGCTCCTGAAGGCAGCGCTGCAGTGTTCACAGACATGAGGTTTCTGACTGGGGGACGCAATGGCACCTTCCGCATCTCCCACCAGGGGGGGTTTGGATGAAGCACTTGGCTTCCGCTTGGCTTTGATTCCCTGAGTTTCTGACTTTGGCCTCTTTGCCTTCTTGACCTGGGCATCGTGCTTTGGCTCACCCGAGCTCCCAGGGGCGCCCTCCCCTCTGCCACTCAGTAACAGGTCTCGGTGGGGATGCTGATGCAGGTGGTGAAGAAGGCTGAGGTCCTGAATCACGCTCTGGCCGGCTCCTTCCCCAGTGCTGCTCCCCAGCCCGGGGGGCCTCTCCTCTGCCACTCCCCCGAAGAGCCCCCCGTAGTGGTGATGGTGCTGCGGCGGCTGCTGCTCCTCCTCCTCCTGCTCGCTGGGCTTCTCTTGCTTGATGCTCACGAGGGACTGCAGAAAGCCCCAGGGGCTCCTTTGCGAGGAGGAGGGAGCGGAGGGGAAAGCCCCCGCCGGCTCCTTCTTGAAAGTCATGTCCTGAGGGGGAGGAGGGGCCGGGGGCTCGGCCGCCGCCGTGGAGGAAGCGGCGGCGGAGGCCGAAGGCAACACGCACTGCGGGGGGTGCTGGGCCGCCGGGGGGGGCGCGGTCGCCCGGGTGAAGCTGGTGACCGGAGGCAGGCGGTGGTTGAACATAACCATGCCGGGGGGGAAGGTGGGCTCCATGGCCGCCGCCGCCCTCTTGCCGCTGCCGCCGCCGAGGAAGCCGCNTGGTGGGCGCCGGCGGGGCGGGGCGGGCGCTCGGAGGGGCTTGAACGGCGTCCTGGCGGCCGGGGCGGGAGGAGAGGCCGTGCCGAACACGCGGTTCGGAGGTGTCGTTGCGTTACTAAGAATAGAGCCAGCGACATCCTTCCTGCCATCAGAGAGCGCGGCGGTTCCCACGAGTGGTGCTGAGCGAGCGGTACCGGCGGATGCTAACGGGACCGCTAACGGGACCGCGCAGACGCCGCCCTCGCCCTCCGCGGGACAGGCGCCGCGCGTAATGAAACCGCAGGTGCGGCTCGCAGGCGCGAACGTGGTTGCCCAAGCACAGGGTGTACAAAACTAACCGGACAGCGCCCGTGTGCTTAGCGTAACCGTTATTATTAATTATATATGTACTTTGTATAATAATAATTAACTCTTATTAGAAGGTGCAGTTTCAGAGGTACTGAAAATTAATTTATTAACTAAGATGGTAGCATGCCCGTCTATACTTTTTAATCTCAAGGCAGTGGCATGAGTAGTTGCCCCTAACACCACTGAGGGAATGAAGCTGCTTGCCGGAGGCGAGATACTATCGGTAGGAAAGAATATTTTAATGGGATCTTCCCCCTGGGTCGAATTTCACACACGGTGCTCCCACACCACGGGCACACGTGGAAATCCTCGCACCACCTACAAACTGGGAAGCATCTCCAGCTGACTCAGCCCCTCACTGGCACACCAGATGCCCAGCTGGCCACTGGCTACCAGGCACCCCTGACCATCGTTTCACCGGCCCTGGCACCCAGCACTGGGCCCCAGGTACTGGATTTTTTTGCCCACTGTTGTGTAACCAAACCCACACTCCTGATAATGCTCACTGGTTTAGTTGCACGGATGAGAAGAATTCATGCTCAGAAAGGAGATAAAAGTTTTAACTCTATGAAATAGCTTTCTTTTGGTGAAAGCAATCAGGAGATCTTTTTCACTGTTTTCCTAATATTTTACTATTAATCCATCCCCTTGGGAGGCTAATAAAAAATAGAATTCTGCTTCATTTCTAACTATTGACTTCTGAAGCCTTTTATCTTCCTATAGTGTTCTACATCTGAATTTCAAATTCTATTAAAATGTGAACTACAGAGGTATATTAGAAGTTTTAGAACCAAACATATTAATGGTATTTTTTATCACTAACACACTGGGAGTAATGCAACAATATGAATAAATTCCTTACAATCTTTATGCTTTACCTGTTAAAAATATTTCCCCTTATGACAGCTCAACCTGCAAAGATCGAGTATTTTCCATGGGCGTAACTGGTAGGAAGCCTTGGATCATATTTTAAAATCCTAAAAATATCTAATTGATGTAAAAAAATGGCATTTGATGCAATTTCTGTACCAAACAAAATTCTGAAGGAAGTAAAACTTGTTTCTTTTAATTTAAATAGTTCCCTTTAAATAGCATGTAAACTAGCAGTTCATTTAAAGATGGAAATTAAATTATGAAAGTTCAAGGCTGTCAGGTTGAAGTGTTAAAAGAAAGACCAGCAATTCAAAAAACTTAAAAAGCAGCAGTAAAATATTAGTCAATGCCTATGAGAAATGAGTCTGTCCCTTTATTCAGGGTGTCTGTGTTAAATGGTAAGCTGGGATGCATATAAGCTAGTCCAAGCATGAAGGGCAGTAGGACACTCATATGGAAAGCCAACTTTGTCCCTCAGTTATCAAGATAAGAAACCTGTCATTTCTCTCATTCACTCTGTCAGCCTTGAGATACTCCAAGCAGACTTACCTCTGTGTTGTACACCCCATATATCAGGAAGATGAAGAGACCCTGTAAAATAAAATGGAGGGAAAAAGCTGTTAACTCTAATCATTTCAGCAGTAGAAATACCTGAAATAAACTTTCCTGGGAACAGACAAAAGAAGACACACTTCATCAAGGTCAATTTATTTTTCTATTTTTCAACATTATAAGCTGTACCTTGAGCATTTATTTGATAATGTGGGAGTGCATCACCTACAGTGTTTGTAGTATTCAACTGCTTGGCAATGAAAAACTTAGCACTAAAGGATATAAAACATTAATTAGAAAAACTAGTTTTATAGTTGAATGGTCTTCTGAGAAAAAAATTGCAAAAAAAATATTTTTTTTTAAGTGAAAACAGAAAGATGCTAAAGCAAACTGAGGAATAAACATCTGTAACTTCTGATTTTTTTAAACAGAAATTAGGAAAACATATCTTACAAAACTCCACACAAAAATATACCTCTGCATATATATTGACAGAGGTATACAACCCACTTAATTATCTTAGAAATTTAAATAGGGAGAACATAAGATGTATGAGGACAAAAAAATAAATATCCCAAGTAAGCAAACAGTACACATGATTTATCAAAGTTCTTTAAGCAGTTTGCCTCAGGCTGTTCTATTATGGGACATAACAAGCTAGAAACAAGCAAAATACTCACTTCAGTTTTTCTCCGAACATTTTCACTGTGTTGAAGGAGTGTTTCCAGGATCTAAGTTAACACTGCAACTTGTTACTGGCTCTTGCAATCTGCAGGCAGGATCCTGAAAAATACAGGCAAAAATTACTGGGAAGAACACAATAGCAAATGGAAATAAAATGTAAAAAATAAAGCTTCCTAAGAAAATGCTTCTGTAACTCATATTCACAAAGTGCTTATATCCTATATTTAAATTTATTTGTAAAATGGCCCTATCTTGTGATATTAATATTTAAACTGGACACTAGAATATATCAAGAAAACCTTCACTTTGAAACAGAAAATATTCTCTGAAAAGAAACTGCATTTGAGTAATGAAGAAATTACAACATTTTAATCTAGCACGAAAATTACTTGAAGGCAGGTGAATAAAATCTGGATTTGCTCATCAGCAAAGTCACTATATTGTTGGGCAGGGAGCAATAAGTGTCATTCATATGTAATATTACTATGGTTTACCCAATGCCAGCATAAAATCCTTGGGAGATATCATGTTTTGCTTCATTTCTTTTGAAGC
This sequence comes from Florisuga fusca, assembly GCA_038090715.1. Classification (NCBI taxonomy): domain Eukaryota; kingdom Metazoa; phylum Chordata; class Aves; order Apodiformes; family Trochilidae; genus Florisuga; species Florisuga fusca. The sequence goes on from JAAWXA010000008.1 coordinate 8,703,675, forward strand.
AAAACCATTTTTTTTAAAAAAGCCCAAATCCAATACTTCCTTTCAGTTATTTATGAGAAATTCAAGAATAAGTAAAATAGATTAAAAGAATAGATAGCTACATTTTTGAGTGTAGCTTCATATGAAATATACTACAATCATGTTGCTTATTTTTAAATAGAGCAACCAGAATCCAGAAGCTTGGTAACTCAGGTAACTGAATTACTCACATGCAGTATTATTTGTAGAATAAAATCCCAGTTCTCTCTTCAAATACGGTGTTAGTGGACCATTCTCAGTACTTTCACAGTATCACCCAAAATCTGCATTTAGACTGGGGAAAAAAAAATTCAATCTTTCTCTCAAGTTACACTGAAATAGAGTTAGTTTTATCTGAAATAAGTATTGAAGATATAGGAGGTAAGACAATCAAATCATAATTGCATTGAAAATATGCAATGGGCAGCTGATTAATAAAATTATTCAACATACAGCAATATAAGCAACATCACAAATATTTTCTAGCTGAATATTCTGTGAAATCATTGTAAATACAGTCAAAAGCTTTTGAAGAATCATTATGTTTTTGATAGAATTGAAAGCTGGCAGTGACAGCTTTTAATATTAACAACAGGAATATAAATATCATAAAAATACAGAAATAATGTAATCATTTACTTTTATTAATCTGATCAGAGCCTGCTTTATACATATATATTAAGATTTTTTTAAAACATACATTCATGCCTTCCAACACTCTGGAATGCTTTCTTTTTAATCTAGAAATGCACAAATAATGTTCTCAACTGCTTCTCCAGTCTTTTATGAAATCCGTGAACCTCAGATAATCACAGGTAGACAAACCAATTAGCTACTTCAGTTTGGGTACATGGAAATCTTACAGAAAATTCTGAAACAAATTATTAAAACTTCCAGATAAATTGGCATGCCAAGCTTTTGCTTTCCTTGATCTTGAGATCAGCTCATTTAAATATTTAGCTGTTAGAGATATGAAGTGCTGGGAATATTCTTATTTTTTTTTGTCTTGTTTTGTCATGTCACTGCCACACAACAGTCACCTCTGATGACAGTTTGTGGCCTTTCTGAGATGAAAATAAAGAGGTAAAGATCCTCATGTTGTTTGCAATGTTAAAAATAACATACATGTACATGTACATAACTGATAGTTCAGTTTCTTTAGCTCGCTAACTGCAAGACATAAGAGCTCTGGTTTTACATTGGGCTCTGCTGTTACCTGCAGTATGATTTTTTTGATTTTTGCCTCAACCCTTCACTTGCTCAGGCTGGTCAGATGTTATTTGGCTTCTGGGAATTAAGCAGTGGTGTGATCAAGACAGCAATTTTATCCAGTGCTGTTTATTATTTTAAAACCTAAACGATTCTTCGTTAAGAAGCATAGAAGGCACATTGGTGATTTTTTCCTTTGTATTCCAATAGCCTGCAGGAACCCCCAGAAGAACTGTAACCACATTATGCTAAATAGAATATAAACACAGAATAAGGCCATCTGTACCTTGAAAATGTTACAGGCTTCTGGAAAAGTGAAGAAAAAGTGGCCTTGAGTAGAGAAAAGAGAACATACAAGCACATCTTTCATTTTTCAGGTCTCATAAAAAAGTAGGACATATTCTTGGTAAAATGTCAAGCAGAAGTTAAAAACTGTTGGCTGAGCCGAAATCCTGATTTTTTGGAGACTGAAGAACAGACCTGCTGTGTGTTAATTACAGTTCTATTTGTCACTCTGTGCAGGGAGTAAATGTATTGCTCAGCTTTTACATTTGGCAGGTCTTAACAGACCTGTCCTTGCTATCTTGAATAAATCAGTCTATGGACAGTTCTAATCTTTAGCAAGTTTGTCAGGATCTGTTCCAATTTGGGTGGTACCTCTGCAAGTTGATACTCTTATCAGAAGTTCATTCTGCTTTAGGGCAACAGAAACCTGCATGGCAGTTCTTTCATCAGAAGTTTCTTTCCTGATTTTAACATTTGTTTCTCAAGTTGTTACTATTTGACATTTCCTAAAAGCTTCCTTTTTTAGACAGTGTATTTTATTCAAAATTAAAGAGAAATTACAATCATTTTTTGGTGCAAAGAATGTTGTAATATTTCAAATTTCAGCACTTTTTCAACATGCCCGTTTTCAAATATGCAGAATTACTTCATCCTTCTCCTGTTAATTTTTAAACCTTTGATCTTTCATTTGTTTGACATAATTAAAAAGGATTTTAAAGAATTCTTAGCTACTAAAATCCATACTGGAATACTTCAAAAGGTCAATTAAAGAAAGCCATATTAGCAAAATGTGCATGTAAACACAAGGTAGAAGAACTGTAGAAGAATTAAAATCAGTAAACTCCATTCTTAGTAAATTAATACCATATGAAAAACAATTCAACATTTTAAACCATTAAACCATTTAAAACCATTTAAATCATTAGTATGAACTTTAAAAAATTTCCATGACTGAAAAAGTTTGCATTACAAGAAATTTTCTGCTGTTCAGGTGAACATACTGAACTAATTCTGGTTATGTTTTCATAAATAAATAAAATAACTCTTGTGGCAATGGAAACAGCAGACACAAATAGAACTCATTTGACTCACACAAGCAGCCTCTCTGTAATCCTTCAAGAATTAAAAATTGTCTTGCCAATGATAGAGTAGAGATTTATTGTTTGTTTGAAACCTACACCAGTGCTACAATCTATAAGCCCCTGGAAACTATTGTCGTACAGCACCAGGGTTAATGCAAAAGATACCAAATCCCAAAACTGCAGGAAATTTCTACTATAGATGAAGAAGCTAGAAATCTTTACTTCAACAGTTAACTAATTTGACATTTGAAACCGTACTGTTGTGAAATTTCAAAGTCACTGTCCCACAAGTAACTACTTCAGCTCTTGTAGTTATTACTTAAATTAGTACTTGCAGACTTGACAAACAGGATGAGACAATGTGTTTCACTCAGATTTTCTGCCTATAAAGCTAGAAGTTATTTTAAAAATATATATCCCATAACGAAAACAGTATCAACAAATAGCCTGAAATGGAAAGTCTGTCTTTTATCCATAGAAATTTTGATGATTCAAAATATAACAATGATTTTTTTCAACTCTAATTCAGCCACTTTTAAGGAAAGGAAAAAAACCTGGTTTTAGCCAGATAAACAGCCTACTATCATAATTCTCAGAGCTTAATGACAAAAAAACCCCACCCCACCTTGTTTACATGGATTCCATAGTGCCTTTCTTCTCAGAAACATATGCTGCTGAAGAACCACATAGGAAATTTTAGATTAAATTATATATAATATGTGCAGTAAAATAACTGGGATCTGGTATACCAAAAGAGCAGCTCAGATTCTCCACAGCCTTAGCAACTTAGCATTCCCTGTTGCCACATGTAAGTCTGTCCTGAAGTTTGTTTTAGATAAAGTCAGCAATAACCTCTCCACACAAAGGTATGTTTAGAATGATAGGAAATTTTCATGTTTTAAAAAAAAAAAAAAAAAAAGTTGGAAGGGACTTACAGAGGTCATCTGTCCACCTCTCTACTATGAGCAAGGAGAGGATAGGCTGTTGAAGTGTCAGACTAAGCTATGATACAACAGATATAGCAAAGTTCTGATGTGAATTTATGTCATAGGATGCTATTGAAGCACTTAGATAAGCCTGTGTAGGTCCACTTTTTGCAGTGATCAGGTTTCTTTTATCCACCTGTCTTCAAAGAGAAGAACTTAGTATTTGCAATAAGTCTATAAGCACTATAGTCAGGGCTACAAGACTCATTTTTTTTTAATGGAAATTTATTGTACTTTGAAACAGTTTCCTGATTCTATTTCTTCTTATCAGAGCAATACTTTACAAATCAAGACATTCTTTTGTAGTATATTGACTGCATGCAAAGCCAAGATGTGAAGCCAAGTTGTGGTTTTTTGATCAAACTAATAACCATAATCACATCATCACCATTTACATTAAAACTATGAAGATAGCTACAGCTCCAGTCACAGAGAGAGGAGACTATCATGATTCTGGGTTTTTTTGGTTTTTGTTTTTATTTCTAGTACTCTGCTTTTCACACATATACACAAAGTTGACTAAAAAAACCCAAACCTAAATGTCCCCAGAGCTTGTCTTGCTATTCCATTGCATAATTCCACCATGATACAAAAAGTATTTCTATACAACATTATGCTTAGAACACTGGCTGTTGGGAAAGAACTGCAAAATTCATTCTAGCTGCTTACTTTTTTCTTACCTACTTACCATTTTATAATTTCTTCCAGCTGCCATTTATTCCTTGTGCTTGTCATCAGCTCAGAAATTACTTTCTCTCTCATTAAACCTCACTTTCTCATTTTATAAAAATTCCTCCAGGTACTTCTACTGAACTGGGGAACATACAGGGAAATGGATTATATTTCACCCAAAGAATTAATCCTTGTTCTTTAAAACCTATTGCATTGAAGAAATGTTGCATTCTAATTTTAAAGTTGGTATGCTCTACCCGAAACAAGTAAACACAGAGAAATAAACCTGATTGCAATGTGTTATGGGGTGAAAAAATGTTGATTCACACCACACTGAAATTCTGTATTTCTTACACTTACTACCATCTCACAGTCTGGTTAGACAATTTAATTTAGACCATCACAGGCATAACAATATTGTGAAATGTGAGTAGATGGGAGAAAAATTTGTCTCTTAGGAAATCAAACATTTAGAAATACAGAGGTGCAGATTGTACTATGAAATTGCTGTAAAATTTCTGTAAGAATTAAGAATACCGTCAAGTGTAATCCTGGTATTATTGTCATTTACAAGCTGATATTTGCAAGTATTTCTCCACCTTATGTGCTCAAACAGGTACACCAACTGCAAAAGATAGGAAGGCTACTGTGTATTGCCCTCCTTTTTGTTATATAGAAATTTAAAGCATAAGGTTCCATGACCTGGGTGAAGAGAAGGCTTTTGACACACAACAGTGCAGATATAGGTACAAACTCCCTGAATTATTACAAAAGGGCATTTAGACAAGACTGTCCTAAGGGCTGTCTTTACCTGCTCCAGTGCTATTAATCTTGTGCATATTAATCTTGTGCATAGTACTGACCTTTCCATGTTAGGAGGAGGTCACTATTTGTGGCCTTTCAGATATTATTGTTGCCCCTTGCTGATGCAAGAATGGCTGACTTAAAAAAAAAAAAATCCTGTTAAAAATTATTTGAATGCTACCTCATAACAGATTTCACACATTTCTATTTGATTGGAATTTCTGTGAGAGGTAATAATCACTTTAATACAGATTTGCAGACGTCTTCAGACTTCTCCATTGTACTGATTTCAAGCTCCAAAAGGAGTTGGACTCTTAACTACTGTTGCAGATCTGGGAAAATTTTGTTGGTTCCATGGTATCTAAAACAATATAACGACATTAAGGTTGTGGATTTGAAAATCTCAGCGAAAAAAGCAACTGTCCAGAACGAGGGTTGCAGAGGGAGGGGTTTCTTCGTCTGTTTTTGTCTTTGAATCCTTTTTCTTGCAAGATGTGTTCTGGTTTTCATAGTACTATGAAAAAAGCTACAAATAATAGTTTTATAAAATCCAAAGGAAGTTTTCAAAAGGATAACAATTCAGATAAAAAAAGGAAAAACTCGGATGTTTCCAAACCAGAGATCCAGGTGTCAAATAAACACATTATCAAGCTACCTTACCTATTTAGATGTATACTCTAGGTTGGGTTCCAAATATACATTTGAAATTTTGCTCTCAATCATGTGCTGTTGAAGTTTCAGTAAAAAGAAACAAAAAAAACTTTTATATGCTTTGAAAGACTCTTCGCCATTTTCCTGCATACTATGTAACGAAGCCTTAACTGTTTAGTCAATGACCGTAGGTATCTTTTAAAAAAAAATTTGAGAAACACTAAATATAAAACATTGTATCTCAGGTATAATTAATAGAAAGAACTTGCAGCAATTTACTTTACAAAAAAATCCCATTCAACCATAAGGCTGTATTAAATTACTGATTTTTCAACCATTGTCTGAAAGTAGACACTGAAATTAATCAGTACTTGAGGACTGACACAAAATGCTGATGTTCTTAGTTTTCATGGAAAAACATACAAAAACATTGAACTGGAGGATGGGAATTAAATAAAAAAAGGAAATCTGTCCTTTTTAATTTTTTTAACACCTCCTTTTAATTTTTTTTAACACCTCACCATAAGTGTGTTTTTAAATAGTGAATTTTACAAGGATGAACATATTAAAACAAATTTTTATACCTAAACCCAACATTTTTTAAGGTTCATTTTTAACCCCCACATTTTCAATGTTCTGAGAAAACCAGCCTGAAAATTTGATGTAAATTCATGCATCATTTCTGTTGAACTGAGTTTCCATTTCTACCCAGTACTAAATAATTCATACTTGAGTTAATCAAAATTAAGATGTAAGGAAAAAAAAACAAAAAAAAAGTCTACTTCCACATAAGTCTGCAAATGAAAAAAAGTTATCTGACAACGTATTTTTTAAAAAAGTCATTTAAAGTTTTATATTCCAAACAATGACCTCGCTTTCCTTTGCATCACCTCTTTCTGTTCTCATTGACCACCCATGGCTATCATGGAACATTTTTGTGCCAGCTTTCCTCTCACAGTGTCAGCCTGGCCAGCTTTATGTTTATGCTTAGCAAGAAAGGGAAAGCAGATGTTCCGGCTGAGACTGAAAGCAACACGAGGGCAACATTACTGGAAGACCTGTGAGGAAAGGCAAGGAAGACAAGAGGAAAGAAAGGAGTCAAAGAGAAGCAGAAAAATTTGAAGTATGAGACCATCTCAGGCTGCTCAGACAGGTGTGATAAAAACAGATTAGGACAGACATGCTGAACTGTTGAATCATAGAATAATTTGGGTTGGAAGGAACCTCTCAAGGTGATCTAGTCCAGCCCCCCCTGCAGTAAGCAGTAAATTTCAGAAACTTGGTCCCAAACCTAGCCAGTAGAATAATTCTTAAACGATAACGGTGGAAAGAAAAAATGGTTCCACAACTTTTGATATTCAATATAGACTATGAATAGGATATCTGCACAAGGAAGGTATTAACTAAATGCATGTCTTATCAAACCCTCCTTTCAGAATAGAGGTTAGTGTCTGTAATTCAGTCCATTGTTAATCTAACCAGAAAATACCCTTAAAAGGTACAAGAGTATAGCATCATGTCTAGAAATTAAGTAATCTCTGTGCAGTGCAATTTAAATGAGATCTTTCTTGACCACTCAAAGAAGTGCCGGAGAGTCACTGTAGATAGAAAGCCATTTGAAAACAAAAAGGAAGATAGAGACAGAAATTAATATGGATTTCTACTAGTGTCTTCCTCTGCAGTATTTTTTTTTTTAACATATTACCAATAATTCTATGTTTAAAGACTCAGTAGCCATTTCATTTGGCTGTGTATGGCATAACTTCCGATTTCCTTGAACTAATTACTAGGGCAGACAATAGTGAATCATGTTCCTTTTGAAAAAGCTGTTAGATCAAAAGAGTCAAGAACTCAAGAGTTCTCTATGACCTGAAGTACAGTACAGTACAGTAATTTGGGGTAAACAAGTCTTGCAGGGTCTTGAAAAAACAATATGAGTTTTTTATTTCTTGGTTTATGTTTTTTAAGTTAATCAGTTAAGGAAAATCAGATCAACATCATGTCTTTTAGATCAGATTTAATACTTGGAAATATCCAAGTTAGTTTGGAGAACCTGTAGACATAAACAATGCAAAGCTGAATGGAAGAGGAGATTTCATATTCTAATGTATCTAACAGCAAAGAATTGGTGATAATATAACTCCTCCAAGTATTTTACATTTTTCTTCTAGGAAGCATTTTTCACCACGAAAGGGTAAATTGCATTAAATTTTAATTTAAAGAGACATATTCTCATAGCAATTAGCCACACCAGTGGGTGGCAAGACTTACAAGTGATTGAAGGCACTTTGTCTTCAGCCTGTTTCTTTAAGTGTAGCTAGGACATGCACCAATAGCATACAAACATACATCTTTGTGTAGCTTATTACTACTACATATTAATCAACATGGCAGTCTGATGATGGTTAAGTCATTCCCCTCTAGCTAGAGAGTACTGAAAAATTATTTTTGCAATTGCAATGTTTGTAATTAAAAGACCAGTGTCTTTAGTGACTTGGGAAAATCACAGTTTTCAGCCAAAAGAGGCAATATGTTCAAAGGCCCAACCACCATTTAATTTTGCTAACACAAACAACTGCAGATGTAATGCTGTAATTCTGTACTAAAAGCTGATCATAAACATGAAAGTGGGGGAAGTCAATCCCACAGTGCATAAAAAACAAGCCCAAAACAAACCAGACAATAAAGAAAAAAAAATATTCTTATCAGAAACAGTATGTTGGCATTTCAGTACCTCAAGAGTACTGGATGGAATCTACTACATTTATGAATTACGTTTCCTTTCTCAATTTACAATGCAGAGTAATCCTTGCAGAAAGTTGGCTGAAATTAGAGAGCATAATTCTTAGTCTGTATAAACTCTTTCATCAATATGTGCACAACCCTATACACAGTGTATTTTCCCAGAGTCTTCCCATTATTTGAAAACATTCCCCAGTAGTGGTTGCAATGGACTGGTGCTTCACTGCGCCTGTGTCTGCACAAAATGCAATGCTAATTATTTCATTACATAAAACATTTTCTTTGGCTGATGGACTGAAAACAAGAACCCTGACTTACACGATTACTCTGTTAAGAAATAATTTGATGTGTAGCTCATTATGTAGCACATGTAAGAGCTACAGTGCATCTATTCTGTAACTTCAGGGTTCCTACAGAATCCTGTGTGATTTGTTTATGATGTGGTAATGATTGACTGTCAGTTACTAATAAATGGTAAATAAAAAAGTAACCTGTGATATTAAAGTACTACATTAGCTACATTGTGATTAAATTACAGTAAGACCACCAGCTATAAAGCTTTATAGAATCTCCTCAGCCATGCAGTAATTCTCCTAACTATACTATTATGTAGAGCACAAATATTTCTTTGTAAGTCTGAAGCAATACATCAGAGAAGCATTTACTGCTAAAGCTAGATTGAGAGTAAATGCATCTTGGGTTGCTATGAATAAAGCTCTAGCTTCTCATTACTTTATGACAAGACACAGAAATTCACTTTACTTTTCATTTAAGCTTTTCTGCTCCAGTTTATAGATGTATGCCTTCACGCTTTTATTCCCTTCTCGCTTCAGCCGAACGTAATAAATGATTATAAATTTTCACATTTGACCACCTCTCTGCTAGTCTCATGCTTAATGCACAAAGTTAGGAAGCTGCAGGTAAAAATTTCACAAACACTTTTATTTATGATGTTGTCCTTGGTAACGGAAATTTCAATGTACTGAAATGAAAAGTATGATTAAAGGGATACGACGTCCTGACAAGGATAGTAGAGGGCAGCCTTCTATTTCCCACTGAAAATATATAATACTTTTTTGACATCAATTTCATAGAGAATAGACATGGGCTAGTCATGAAAAAAAAAAAAGACACAAACATGTTTCTAACTTCAGTGTTGCTGTGCTGTCTTAAACATTGCAGAAACATTTTGTCAAAGTAGCTAATTTCATATAAACAAGACATTGTGAAGTTAAACAAAACAAACACAAAACCAGTAAAAAAATTTCTGCAAAAATTAAACAATAAAACACTCTTTTCCTTTTGCTAAGAGAGGTATTCTTTTCTAATTTGAGCATTACTTTCTTTATATTTTTACCAGTACAAGAGGATTTATTGCTTGGAGCTTTTGTCTGATTTTGATTTGAAATTAATTTTAGTTAACTCCTATTGTCCAGTGGAGATAAAAATTCTGACATGCTTGAAAATCTTTAGACGTAGTACTCCAATAATGACTGGTTTATTTTTAATTAAACTCCTTTTTTCTTCTTTTTATAAAAATAGAAATTTAAAAGTTCCATACAGCATTAAGAGTACTGATCCTACTTATGCATAAATGGGTGGATTGAAATAAGAACGTTTTGTTACTAAAAATCCTAGTTTTAGATTACATTAAAATTAAATCTATCTAAAATCTCAAAAATTCATTCCATCTTCTTGAGAAATTTTTGAAATTAATCACTTCAGTTTACTATCTCAGTCTTAGAAGGGGCACATCTTCCTGGAAGGCAAGATTCCCAATTAAAATAACTTTATAATTTTAAAATTATCATAATTTAAAAATCCACCAAATTCTTGCTAAAGTTAAGCATCTAAATATTCTATCCTGTTTCCAATAGCAAAGATACAAATATTAAACATACCTCTGAAATTTTGTGTTTATCAAAATAAGAATTTACCACATTCCGGGTAAATAATTTATTTTGAAAGATATTTTTAAAATATTTAATAAAGCCTCTACATCTAGGCTTTTTATGGGAAAACCAGACAAATCAGCCTATGTAGAGGAAGAGGATAGTTCAGTAGTTTTGTATATGAAACAATGAACTTTTCACACTAAATAATTATTTCAAATACTGCTTGCATTGGTACATACTAAAACTTGTTTTTATGCACTAGATACACAATAACAATTACAAACCTCACTTTATATTCACTATCAGATGCATCTGAATGGTGAACATTTTCTGTAACTAGCATTAACTGGCATAATTTGCAGAGAACCAGAACTGATCAAACTATTCTGCTAATCCTCCAGACTTCATAGACAACTACCCTGGCAGTGCAATTCCAGCAACCTGTGCCTTTTCTTTAGCACTACCAATGATTTAAAGAAAAAAATCCAGGATACCATATGGGTAATAAAAAGTTATTCTTATTAAAGGCATCGTTACCCAAACCAGTGATAAGGATTTATCATTTTCTTTTTTATACACAAATAAACAAGTTGTTCTGTTGCAGATACTTGGTCATTACATTATTAAACAAAAATACCTGAATGTTTTTGAGTCTTTACTTTTAACAGCATCATTCTCATGAGCAGAGGCTGCAAATATTTTTGTGACAGTTTTCATTTGTTGGCTATCACAGAACCCTGAAAAGTATATTATGTCTTATGTCAGTTATTAGAAAAAACCACCACAAATTATAATGAAAGCAAAATTGCCAGCAATTATCATTGAATGTCTATCTTAAACCATTTCAGATTTACTGTTACTTTGAGGTTTTACACCTTAATTTTTTTTTTCTTCTACCTTACCACACAATTACAAGGTACTGTGGCCATTTAAATTATTTTTTTTATACTCATTGCCATGATAATACCAGCAATCTACATTTCTTTCCACAGTGTCCTTACTGGATCACGCTCCACTGGAAATGCATTTTAATATTTCAAGTTTGAAACTTGACTAGAAAAACCCCTTAGAATAGACATGTGGGATCAATTATTCGAAATAAAGCATACAGGTTAGAAGTACCACAGAAGAGCTCACTTATTTTTTTTTAATTTGCTAATGTCTCTGACCCCTCCGTACAAAAGCACTTTAATCAACATTTATATATTACTTTTTTTTTAACCTTACCATTTAACAGGCTGCAAGAAATGTTTAGCAATCAATTATACACATCAAGTTGATATGCTGCAGGACTGAGGGTCATTTAAGCTACATCTGAAAGAGTTTGTGAAAGTCACATGGAAGCAAACTGGCTTTTCCCTTTTAAACTCAAGAAAAAGGACAGCTTAATTAAACCCAGTAGAAAGCATCTTCTCAGCCTTTCTGAAGCTCATGGTAACAGCACTGACAACTGTTCTTTTGGGGCTCAAGAGCATTTTCTTTATGTCATCAAGCTTTGACTGTGCATACATACAGTGCTAATAAAAGTGTTAAAATCAAGTCATCCTATTAGATAAATCTGATTCTGATCGCATGGCCTAATCCAGCACTGGAACAATAACCTAAATTTGGACCTGGCTACTGATGTCTGGTATGAGATATGGGTCAGTGAACATAAGTGCTCTATTTGTAATCATAAAAGGAGAGATAATGCATAAGATGCTAAACTATTGCTTTGCCTCCCCTTCATCTTATGGGAAAATTGATGGTTCATATTCTCCAGAAGGATAGGGAGAGGATGTGGCTGATTAGCAATCAGGGGTTTGTTCTGACTATGCATCTTTTAAAGTTATTTCTTTCCTCTCTTACCACTGTAAGAGTGGAGAATGTGAGTAATAAGAGGAGATTCTCCACTGTTCAAACTAAGGAATTGCTTTCAGGAGAGGGAGACCTGCTTCATTACTTTATTAATCAAAACCACCACCCAGCTCATCCTAAGTTCTTAAGCGCCCAGCATGGCTTCTGACACAGTTCCATTTGCCCTTCTTAGGGTTCATAAACAGGCCAACTTTTTGCCTGGGTGCCATGTTCCTTGGAGAGGCTTTTTGCTGTTTTTTTCTAAGCTGGTGGGGAAAAAGTGTGGTTTTGAAGCTTTCTCTGTCGCTGTCTCTGACAAGAAGCAGGAAACTCTATTTTATAAGGATTTTACTTTTGCTGAGATTAATCCCACAACATCTAGGCTAGGCAAAACACACTCTCTGTTCAAGACCTTCTCAGAAACTAATTGTGTCTAATTGTGTCTAATTAAAAATAAATAAAAGGCCATTTCACTGATGTCCTTGTTTTCAGGTAAATGCTTACTCATAGGACAAGTCAACAGCTAAATGGGAAATATACTTTAGAGGCTTGACTTTTTTTTTTCTTTTTTTTTTTTTCTTTTCTGTAGCCTTCAAAAAATAGGATGACCAGAATTTTTCCAGAGAGTAGGTGAAGTGAGGTGCATAATGCAAGCATAAGACACAATACATACTTTATGTGCATCCCATACATTCACAGTGCCTCAGCACAAGTGTTGCAGAACTAGGAAATGTACATGCACCTCAGAGTCCACCTAATGGACATTTCAGGGTTGCAAAGATCCAGGAAAATCAAGACAGTTGGTAGCTCTGTCCAAAAATCTTTCACCAAGGAAGTTCTGTAGTCGTACAAGTTAAACACTAAAATGTGTTTTGGTTTATAAGACAGATTTTAAGAAAATTTTTCTTCCTATGATTTTTGGTGGTTCTTAACCTGAACTGGACAGTTGTCTGAATTATTACAGATGCATTGATATGACTTCAACCCGAAGTTACCAAGATTTTATGAGACTGCAATAAAGCTTTATTTGCATTAAGCAGCCGAGCACATAAACATTTTAATGAACTGTTTTTACATGGTTCATTGAGTAGCTCCTAGTCTCCTAACAATACACATCATTTCTCCATCACACTCAGCCCTCTCATACAGGCCATGCTTCTCAGTGAAGCTGAGATAGCTGAACAGATATCTGAATAGCAGATGTAGAGAACTGAATAGCAGTGCTATGGAAATTCACCAAATACTACCATTCTAGTCAGTATACCTCCCCATAGTGGAAATGTTTAACCTACCATGCCATCTAAAGAAAATGCCCAACAACCAAAAGCAATGCAAGAGAACTTGTAGAAAAAGCAAGTGTCACTGTCCTCACCACTATAAAACAGTTGTATAGTTAAAACAGCATATATATATTCAGTTATATATACTGTATATACAGCTACATATAAAACTGTTGCATAGTTAGGGACCACGCACCGCAAACCTTCCAGGCATTGAGCTACTCCAGCGTTACCGTGGAGTACTGGGGGAGGTAAATTGTCATTAATCATAAAACAGACCATCTCCCAAACAGGTATTTATTTTATACTGACCTAAATGTTGAAATAAATTATTGAAATCAACATGAGTGAAGACCAAATCTCTTTGGAATAATTAAACTACATTAATGACAAGCATTTTGGTGTATTCGTCAGCCTTTAAAAAACAACATGAAAAGCATGAAATATTTATTGTTATGTTTTCAAATTGACTTTACAATACATTATGTATTTTTGAGATTAAAGATTACTTCTAACGCATGATTTAATAATGAATGCAAATTATAAATGAATATTTAACAAACCATATCACGTTTTATGTCTTAACATATCCTTTGCCATTACTGTGACTGAATGAGGAATGGCTCTGTGATGTATTGTCCTGCTGCCTAGGGCCCTGGTATTTTCACCTTGATATAGCCTTTAAAATAAATTAATTTGTTAACATTTAAGAACTGTGTAAGAGTTGACATAAAGCATTTATAAATCTGTTTATGATTGAACGAGCCACGCATTGATCAGATAATATTTATTTTTAAAATAATTTGCTTAGCCAATTGTTCAACGAAAAAAAGATTTGGAAATTTTTATTCCCACATTGATTTTAGGATTAAGTGGTACTAATTGTACCATAAATATGTTATATAGTGTTAATATAACCTGAGTATTAAAAACACAATGAATTTGCTATTTATGAACCATTAAGTTTTACCTCAGCCCTAGAATAAACTTCCTGTCATTACAACCCTAGTAATAACTTATGTCTTTTTTTCTCTCTTTATCCTTATTCACCTCTTTTCTTTCCTCCACATGGTAACAGAGTCCTATTTCTATACTTTTAGGATGAAATAAAATACTCTTTAAAAAGCAGCATTTTACTTTATTCTGAGAAATATTTTTTAGTATTTTAAGTGACAATACAGACACTGCAACTGCCACAGAAAAAGAAATAATATTTTTTGTTTACTCTTCATTATTATTTTTAAAGCTATACCTATCCCCTTTAAATTTATTTTGATGGTACATATAAAAAATGCAAAGAAATACAGACTTTGGAACGTCATAATTTTCCTTACTTTACATGGCCCGATTCAGACTTCCTGTGAAGAGAACACTACATGTAGCTTAAAAATATAGCCACTGGGTGAGAGTTTCACTAAATTCTCCAGCAAGATTTAGTGGCTGAAATACTAAACCTCTTGTTTTTCAGTGCTCATCTAACTATATAAGACCACTGTCCTAATTTAGTCACCTAGGAATCATACTTACTTTACAGCAAGTTATAAAAAGACTATTAATGTTTTATATATTCACATAAGATTCTAAATAAAGATTAATAAAAAATAAGAAAGAAATTCTGATAAGAATTTTCCTCTACTAGACCTTTCAATTCAATGTTTCCACAAAGCATATGTCCTTTAAAAAAGGTGTTTAAAGAAGAATCAGATGTTTGAGGAAAAATAACAAAACAGTAAGACCAGAAAGAACAGGCCAGGAAGAGTGAGGATCTAATGGACAGTAAGAATCAGGAATATCATTATCCTTAGGTGAGGAAGGAATTAAAAAGTAAGAATGAAATTGTTAACTACTGAGAGAATTCTTACAATAGCAATCCTTACTCTATTCTCCTAGTATCTACTTCGTCTGTCTGGAGGGCACTTTCACACAAAGATTTGGGCATTCATTTGGTTTTCGATTGTTTATACATTTTCTTAAATTTCCCAGGCAACTCTAGCTCTTCTGTCATCTTCTTGCAGTCATGCCTCTGTTAATTTTTTGCCATTATTTCTTCACATTTCAGTCTCCAGTGCCATCTTGACATTGCTGTTCTCTTGTGTTCACTTCAAAATGTTACTGATATAAGCTAAACTACCTTGCAAGATTTATCTCATGATCAAATTGGGGATCACTCCTATTTAGGCTCAATGTCAACTCAGAAATTTGTTTCATCTGCTGCTTCCAATATTTTGGGGAAATCTGCAGCCATCATTAGTTTTCCTTCACTTCACAGCTCTTGAAAGACATCTAAGAGTATCCAATACTTCATCACAGACTGAGAGTACAACTGCTGCTTAATAGATTTGGAGATATTTAATTTTATTTAAAATAATTAAAGTCTTTTAAGAACACCTAATAGCTCAGTTCACACTTCACAATTATTGGCATGAGAAAGTGAAAGCAAGCAGACCCCAGTAGGATCAAGCACTAGCTGTCCATTGAGCTGCTATATTTCCATGTCCTTGCATATAGCAAGTTTTGTGATTGTACACTGACTGACTAACCAGAGTGCAGTGAAGGTAAAAGAGAAGGTGAGAAAGGCAATTTTGTGAGAATTATTCAGTGCTTTCACCCTTGCTTTCATTTAAAAAAGCTACCATTCACACTGTACTTCCCTGGTCTCTTCACATGCTGTCAAAAACCAAAGCTGAACACTGGATGACAGACTACTTTGCACTCAGTAAAACATTTTGGTTCTCTACAGTATTACTTGTGACCCATGATGCTTTTGTTGCAGACCTTAATCCAGAAGACAAACTTGTTTCTCTTTCCTGCATTTTTCTCACATACCAACACTCAGACTCACTTCAAGCACGTTATACCAGTGCCTTTTCTCTTTTTTGACCAAACAGTTACTACAGGTTAGGTAAAGCATCACACTTCAGAAAGGAAGATTGTGAAGACAAGCAGCACAGAAGACTAGAACGCTGGAACTAATAGAAGTTAGGTTTAGCTGTCCACACTCTCTAGGTGTTAGGATGTTATATCAAGTCTGATGCACTTTTCAAATCTGATTATCTCATTTATTTGGGGGGGGTGGGGCTTGTTTATTTCTTAATCACATTAGCTTTACTGTAAGGACAACAATCTCCTTAATTCCACAGAAAGATCTCTAGGGGAGATGCATGGATTTGTCACCATCTTTTCTCAAAAGTCTCAACAAGCAACAAACCAGCCCCCACCGAATACTCTAATATTCATTCTGGGCCTTACTGCATGCCCACTAAAGCAAACCAAATTAATTTCATAGAGTTTGATAAAGTTCTACATCAGATGAGCAGTTTTGTAGATTCTTCTCTCTCACTCAACTCTCTTTAGCTCACTTAAAAAGCATACAGTAGGTACAGCCTAGATAAGAAAGGTTAAAATATTATGCATGACTATACCTTAAAGCCAAAATCCCAAAAATAACTTCACCTCTGACAAATAAAATTTGAGTCAAAGTTCACACAAATGATATTATATTTGTGCTCATATGATGCTAATTCTGACACACACATCTAGTTACAGTCTCTGCTTTGAAAATCAGCAGTTACGTTTGTGGTCAGAGAAAAGGAAAGAAGCAAAATTTGTATTTGTAAGAAAACATTATTTAACTGATCAGGGAGAAATAATGGGCAGTAATTGAACAGCTGCTTCAGAAAACAACAATACTTTTAGCATTACCACCTGGAAACTTAGGAATCAAGAAAAAGCAATTCCCATCTGAAGTATAGACAAAGAAGATAACCCTCCCATAGGAGCACAGCATGATAAGTAGCCACAGAGAGAATCACTGTGATCAGTCAGAAAGGCAGGAGAGTTATTAGCTTAGCCCTGAACCTCCTACTTAATGTGAGGCCAGTGGTGATAGTTAACAGACCCTGGCTAAGGTGACAAGTTTTGGACCTGCTTGAGGAAATCCAATTGAGAAGCAGCCATGAGGAACAATAAGCTAGAAACAGATGTTCTAGCTACCAGGATGTGCACACATTTAACCTGAATATGTAGAAAAAATATTATTTTCTATAGATAGTGATTTCATCTCCTTCTGCAGCTCAGCTACTGTCAGATCTCATTATCCACAGCTAAAGTGCTTCCTCCACATTTTGCAATATATCTTAAATCCATGCAAAACTATTTGAGTGATAGCCACTGAATCAAGAATCAAAGGCACTAGATTGATATTCTGTAGATAATTTTAGTATTCAAACAAAACAAAGCTAAACTCATGGGAATACAAGAAGTTAAATTTCACTAGAGCTAAAATTACTAATACCCATATAACCCAGCATAAACCATCAGAAGAGCTATCTTTCTTTCAGCTTCCAGTTTATATTTGGCAACTCATGCTGATCCTGTGTACTTCTACCAATAAACATCTATACCACTGCCAAAATGGGGCAGGAACAGGTTTCTCAAAAGGAATTAATTACACTCAAAGGCAATTATGCCAAACAAAACAAACAAAATGTCAAAGTCCTAAGCTAGTCTTCTGTGCATCTCTGGGCTCCACAGCACATAAAGGACAGTAAAAAAGTCCTATGAGGTGTTAATATCATATATATACAATATAGAGTCTGGTGTACATTTTCTTTTGCAGTTCTATCAGTCTCATTAACATTCATGAAAACTATATATGCACCTCAGGAGGAGAAAGTGCTGCACTCTGTTGATTTTTACAAGAAATTTACTATTCTCAACACAACATATCTCTGTTCCAGATTTCAAACACATCCCATTTTAGGGACATGCAACATCCCTAAATAGTTACTTCTAAATTTGTTTATGGTTCTACATTAAAAAGTAAAAATAAATAAAATATGTATAAGAGAAACTGATACCATTGACTCTGATTGCAAAAACCTCTCTCTCAGCACACAGTGAAATATCTTTACAACTAACATTTTCTCCTATGCCTGCTTTAACTTCTAAGCCTGCCTAGCCTCAGGGGACAGAATAAATTAAAATACTCTTTCAACCTCCTAATTTTTTGTATTGAAAATAAGTTAAAGTGATGTGACTTTGTGTTCTCTTTTGCTGCCGTTTCTAAAACAAATAATCTCAGCAATTTCCAAGATAATAATAAAGTAAGAAGTCCCTGGCTAAAGAATCTTTTTTCTAATTAAGGTAGATTTTGATAAATTACTCTGATATATAACTGAAAGCAAATCAAGGATGTTTTTAGTTGCCTTTCTCCATTTAAGTAATATCATAGCAGGGAAAAAAGGGGATTTGTACAAAAAAGTTGAAACTTCACTATTTAAACAAAAAGGTGTCAACTTGGAATAATACAAACTCCACTGAGAGGTAAGAAACCTTTCTTCACTCTGAACTCTTCTGAGTTCTAAATTCTCAAATATCAAATGTTAATGACAGCTCTGTTTCCTAATTCTAAGCTCTTTGGGTTGACATAAGGATATTTCTGTTAAATATTGCTTTGTAGTACAGTCTGTCTTATTAAGCCAGTGCAAAACTTTTCAAAAATATGCCTCCAGTAAGTAATAATTACTTCAGTAATTATACTGAAGTAATAATACTTCAGTTTAAGTACTAATTTTGGGAAAATCTGAACAAAGAGTTCAGATTCTCATAATGTATCTTCTACATTAGAGGGACCCTGTTAAGAGGCCAGGGATCTAACTCTCATTTCTTTTATACTTAAATATTTCATTTCAGACATTTCAAGAAGGTACAAGCTTCTCCTAGCATACAACTTCCCTAAAATTAAAAAAAACGTTTACATTTTAAAATGGTATGTTAAAGCTGTAGTGAATGTCTGCTCCACTTGCATGAAGTATGAAAATGTTTATTCAGCTCTCGTTTCTGACGTCATTCCTTTAAAAAATGTTATATTTATAAAAAGTTTTCATTCAAACAATTCTCTTTTATACATGTAAACAACTAGAAGGTCCCAAAGCTCAAGAAAAAATGTGTTCTAAAGCAGTGTAAAAAAAATAAAGCTGCCGTTTGAAATCTAAGTAAACCGCCAAAATAAAATCTGCAAAAACCTTTGTGCCATTGTGTAACAACTAGTATAACTTTCCTTATCTTTATGTAATACGTCTTTATGCTTCAAGGAATGAAAAGTCTTGCATGCCAAAATAAGGTATTCAACAGCAAAGATGCCAAGTGCTAAGATTCTTGGGGACTCCACCTGTTAAAGCAGCAATGTGCTAAAGAATAGGTGTGCCTGCAGGAAGGCTGGATAGATGTTGAGGTTGCATAATATGAATTGCAGGGTTCAGGCCTACGTTTCTTTACAGAATGCTAAGCAGATGTTCTAAAATATTTGAAATAAAATATTCAAAAAACCATAAAAGCTTATGTATCACAATTTTAAAAAGAAAAAGTGCTATGAGGACCTCTAAGAGCAAGAAAACTACGGACTAGGAAAAAGCACCAGAAATAAGCATTTTCCAACAGCAATCAAGTTTTCCTTTAGCAGGATTGTAAGTGAAATATACTCATAGATAATTGCTATTCATATGGTACTTCATGTAAAATTTTTGCTGATGAAAATGAGAAGTTGTCATTATTCATATCTTGTACTTGAAGAAGATGAAAAACATTGCATTCAGGTAAGAAATGACAGAATGTCTACCCTGAATTTTGCTGGTTCAGAGGATTAGAGATAAATAAAATCAAGACATACTAGTTTCTAGAACTATCATTATGAAAGGAAAACATCACACCATCATTTTAAGCTGCCTTTTCACCTCAATAGTCTGCTCATAGGTGGGTCTGCTAGAGGCATTTTTTGGAACCTGATAGGCAAGACCTGAACGCCAGACATCTGGGTCAGACCAAGACACTTCAGTTGTTCTGTAGCCAACTTTCCATGAACTACAGGGATACATTTACATGACAGACCAACTCTTCTGTTACTAGCACTAGTAAAACAACCAGCTCTTCTACTGGACTCTCTACAGTTCAATTCCTTATTTTGAACAAAGGTCCAATGCAAACCTGTCCCACAACAGTACATTTTTCAAAACTGGATTAAAAAACAAAACCAAAAATGTTTGATGCTTGCCTCCATAGATCTCTCCAAAAGTGGGATAAAGAGGAAGGTTAATGGCATGTAACTATAAACCAATACATGGTCAGAGTATATCAGAAGGGATACTTTGGAGCAAGAATAAACTTTGGTTTTGTGGTTATTGACTCATAAATGGACACTGTAGTTAGCAATCAAAACCACAGAGTCCATTATATTATAACTCCAAGGGCCTTTTTACCTAAAAATTTCATTCTTATTTCAGGGTTTGGGGGTTTTTTGCAGGTCTTGCATTCTAAATAAAGGGACATAACGTTCATCATGTAACTCAGATTTTTATGTAAAAGATCCCACGAATTCCATTCCCCTGTCAATAAAAACACTCAAGTTAGATGCACTGTTTCAAAAAACAAAGCACAAAAAAGTTCCATTAACCACACACATTGGATCAACTTAATACAGTTCAACACACATTCAGCCTAATACAGGTAAGTAAATCACTTAAATATTTGTGGGCCTGTCCTCTGGCTGAATATAAGTGCAAGCACCAACATTTTGAAGAATCCCCAAAGCACTCCTTTCAGCAAGAATGGGTTCTATTTAAAATGTGATTGTGCATCACTTCCTTTGAATTTGCTAGTCATGAGTTTTAGGCAATGTTATGATTGTGAAATTCTTCAACCTCAGCCTGGCTCAAAAGTCTGTGAATATGTTGGAATGTCCTATGAACACGAATGGTACTGTTCCGGGTTTACCCTATTGATAAATGTGCAAGATTAAAGATTACAGAGAAGTTGAAATGAACAGTATTTTGTGCAGATATATTTAGATAAAATAATTGTGGATACAGTAAGTTAAATATAAAAATCACAGAACAACAACTTTCATTTTAAAGATATAGACAAAAACACCTCAAAGACTGAGAGATGTTCCACCTCAACATGATGAGCTACACAAAATAACTCATACATAGGTGCCATAAACTCTATTGCCTCTAACACAAATTACTGGAGTCAATATACATGGAAACACGAAGGATAATGTCAGCTCCAAGTTTCCTTACTTTTGTGTGCTTTTAGCAGACTTTGTAATTTGTTGTACAATAAGGCTAAGAACCTCCTTCCTTAAAAATAAGAAAGTCATAACCCAAGATCAAAGCAGCATAGTAATTTGGGAAATTTATGAAATTAAAACTAAATGCCTTCCTTTTACATCAGAAAAAGAAGATGAGGGTATTTAAAAAAATGAAAAAGGAAAAGTTATTTAATTTTTCCCCTCATAAAGCATTTCTAACTCGACGATGTTGCTCTGAAATATTTGGTCATCATGTGTTTCATGGAGTACTGTATTAAATAAAAACATTAGAAATACATTTCAAACCAACATATTTTATACCTATATTTAACTGCAGATCTGCAGATGTCTCTCACAGATGATTGGTGTGTTTAAAGTACAAAGTTGATTGGCACATGCTTTTACTTAATGATGTTAATTACAAAGAATAACAACTCCAAACCGCATCTGTTCAATGTAACAATCTTGTTGTGCTATGCAGATTACATTGAGAGCTGTCAGAAATGCCAATTTTACCACAAATCATGAATAAGCACATTTGTAAGACAAGAAACAGATTAATAAGCATCAACACTTTTCTGTAAACACTTGTTGAAGAGAATAAAAGCTGTTAGCACTGAAGGAAATGATATAAGAGTGGATTCTTTCTTTACCAAGTTTGAAATAAGAAATCACAGGAAGGACAAAAGTACAGACTGGATCCCCAAAGAACAAGTTTCCCTGTAGCCGATCAAGATGTGGAAAACTCAATAGCCACACTTCATGTGATCAATATTTAATCACATTACACTTTTGATCAGTTCTCACTTAGAATCTTCATAGAACCAGATACCACACTTTTTAAAATTGTACTGAATTCATCTGAAATACTGTAAAACCCCACATACACAAACCACTATTTTAATATTGCTTTAGCATTCTCAGAAAAGTGGTGTTTCCAGTATGGATTTTTTTTTTTAATTGCAAAGCATTCAAATGAATACTGAAACTACATCCACTAAACGAAGAAAACCAAAGCAACTAAGTCATAAACACAATGAACATTTTACCATGTCATAATTGTAGGTGACTTTATTCAAAAGCTGTCTAAGATTCAGGGTCATGTTTTTTCTACAACAAAGGAGCATGGAATTGTAGGCAGGCAGTCATATGATCTCAGGCAAGTCATTAATGTAACATGACTTTGTTTGCTTTTGTATGACAGAAGACATTACAAGATATAGCTGACATGCAATATAATTGTAGAATAAATAAATAACATGCTTTTAAAACAAAAAGGGTTCTTAGATAGCTTCCCCAGTAA
The DNA here is from genome assembly GCA_038090715.1 of Florisuga fusca. Lineage (NCBI taxonomy): Eukaryota > Metazoa > Chordata > Aves > Apodiformes > Trochilidae > Florisuga > Florisuga fusca. The sequence goes on from JAAWXA010000008.1 coordinate 8,726,527, forward strand.
TGTATATTTAGAAATTGAAAGGAAAAGGTTGTTTTTTTAAAAAAAATCTCATTAAAAAATAGGTTTTCAGTGGTATGTCTAAGCTGACTAGATAATGAACAGAGGAACTGTAGTGGACATAAGAGAAACTTAGCCCTTCTTTTTGGCTGTATTTATTTTCCAAAATTGTATGTACTTGTTCACCCACTGCCACAACAGATAAACTGTATATGAAAATATTTATTGGTGATGCAGATACAGATGCCTCAGGCATTTAATGCATTGTTGGCAATGAGCCAATGATTGACACCACATCCAAAAATTGTATAAAAAGATTATTTACCAGTTAAAGTGTTATAATCTTAAAAAATGCCCAGTAGTTGTATAACTATTTTCATTCTTTAGGCTTACTCAGTTTCATATAAAATAAAATAGGTTTGAAACTAATAGGAGAGATCTCATCCTGCAAACCATTTAATTACTAGGCAATCGTCCTTGAATCCTTGAAGTTCCATACAAAGTTCAAATAATTCAGGTTTTCTGTTAAAATTGCATAGCTCCTATCAAGCTACCTCGCTGTTTCTGTGGTCATGCTGAAGATCCCACCTCCTATTAAGGAAACCAGGGAAATATTTTCAGAACTTCTAAAAGTTGCATTTATAAGTGTCTATAAAATCTATTGAACTTTATGACAGTAGAAGTATTCAGCTAGTAGGAATTTAAACACATAGTAACATTGCTTCTATCAGGCCACAATTAATAAAATTAATAAAATTAACAATCAGTGATTTATTGCAACTGCCAAGCAGAAACAGTGATATCACTTAGCCAGCAGGTTTGCAAACTCTGTCGCTACTCAAGCCAGGGTTGAAAGTTCTTGACTAAGGAGTGCACCTGCCCATCAGAACCATTGTTTAACCCTCTTTTCAGGGTAAAGCTCAGCATGCTTCCTAGTGCAGGAGGAAAGGATTCTCCAACGTAATATTCTTCATCACAACAAATATGTAAGCCTGAACAAATTTTCTCAGAAACAGCTGCTTCTATGGTATCTTGGCATTTGAGTAAATGATTTGCAGAAATTCCACAGGGAAGGAGGTACTTTAAAGGCTGCCAGGGAGTGTGATAGGGCTCGAAGAAGAGTGAAGAGGCACAGCTGTGACAGCTGAAAGCAGGATAAGCTGCCACTGATCTGTTTCTATGCTTATCACAACACCCATTAATCAATTCCAATCACAGCAGGCCCACCAACTAAACTATGCTGCACTCCTCAAAAACTGACTACTCAGCCTTGTAATCCTCCTGAAAAAAATTTTAGCTGAAAAAATGTCAGAGGGACAGTATATTGTTTTGTTTATTTTAAAAAGTGTCTAGTATACTTGATTTTTTAAAAAATCAAGCAACAGTTAAAACAACCACAGCCCTGTCTACCCAAAATATTCAGAATTTCATTCACTTGATTTCCCTTCTACTTTCTCTAAATTGTGCCATTGATGTTAATTTTAGTGAACTTAAGGTTAACAGTAGAGCAGTAGGTCATTATCTTCAAGACAACCTACAATATAAATAATTTTTCTGCTACTATTTAAAGAGAGTCACTAGAAATACAGTTCTCACTCTGAGAAAAAAAATAAAATGAGAATTACATTAAAAATTACAGAACACACTAATACACAAAATGCACCAAATGACACTAGCTGAAAAATAATTAGGTATGTACTAGTTGATAGTAGATTTCCCATTATTTTAAAAATCTGCTTTAATAAGTGTACTCCCATTGATGCAAAAGCTATCTTGATTTTGGGTTGCATTCTGAAGAAAGGGGTGCAGGGACTTTGCCCACTACTTGTGTACATCACCAGCTCATCTGGATGTGCAAATTCTGAAGGCTTTGAAGAAGTAGCCTTTGAGTACATAAGTTGCAGTAACATTTGTACACTAGAACATCTGAGTAGGCAACTCTAATTTGTTTGCTTGTTGACTATTTGTCCACACCAAAACAAAAGTGCAGGTTCAGAGAATAGAAAAGCAATTAATTAAAAGCAGAACAAAGAAAAAAATTCTGCCCAAGTTCCGCAAGATGTTAAAGGGTAACAGGAACACCTTTCCATAGATTCAGAAGGAGAAAGTGACTGAGTCATGTATCTTGGAACAAGAAGTGGAGATTTGTGGAATTCTGGCCCTCAGTGCTGTTACATAGAACTCAGTCTGCTGCTGACAGGCCAGAAGCTTTAACTGGACTTGGCATCAAAGCAAGCACTTAATCAAAAGCCTGGCTACTTAAAGCTACCACTTGGAAGGACTAAGTGCACTCGGTTTATCTCTTTGTGATGCCAGTTTAAAGCTTGGAAAGAGGTTTTCAGAATAACCAAATGTATTTAGAAAGCAGAGTCCCTTTACTATCTAGTGCTATGTCTGCACTCAAACAACATAGCTGGTTTTGGAAAATCTTCCAGTACACTTCAACAGGATCTTTATTTATGCAGCTGTCATGTCACTGGAGAGTTGTATTCAACCTTTTATAAAAAGCTACATGTTTTAGTGGTGTGGGTTTACAAGAGCTGGATGCCTCCTGTGACATTTGTGAAATTTTACTCATTACCAGAGAATGGCACCAGTATTTTTCAAAGACTATATTAGAAGTGTATGGAAAGCATAATGATTCAAAACAGACTTATTTGCTGAGAGTTACTACTATTTATGCAGCATTAACAGTTTTCTCGTTGATATACAAGAAGAGATAGCCTGGCATAATTACTGTAAAACAGCACAGAACATCAAACAGCAAAATTTATACTAGCCATTTAAGAAAGCAGTAGCCCATAATTACCACTGCCAAGTAATTTGCTTAGTATGAAGGTATCAACCAAAGTGTCAAGAGAGGTCTCTAATGCTAAACTCAAATCTCTTTTTACCAGCACAAAACTCTGAGATATAATATAGCTATAGTATCATTTAATATCACTTGTACTATCATCAAACATGTTTTAATGTTCATTATTAAAATTATTTTGCCAAAAAGATGACTAAGCTGTGACATCAGCATTCCATAATGGACACAGTGAACTTGCTGGGAAAATCCAAACTTAGAATCAAATGTAAGAGAGGATATTTATAACTACTTTTCTCACCCTATGAAGAACATGGAAAGTACAACACAACTGCTATTAATTGTAGCGTGCATTACCTTCCAAACTTTTTTCATGTTTTTTTTCTGCTTTCTTGGCTTCTCTTCAAAACAGGTACAACTTGATCTTCTTCTAGATGTCAGTTCTAGAAACAATAGCATAGTGTAAAGATACTACCTGTATAATATAAAGGAATTTCAATTCTCAAGCTCTGCCATAATTTCCAAACAATTTTTTTTTCTCTCCCTCCTCACCACCCCCCCATATTTTCAGCTCTAAACTCTTTGGGATAGAGATTTTCTTGACATTTGGAAAATCCCTACCATTTGTGAACCTTTACACAATCTAAATAACAACATGTCTACCTAAGCAAATACTTCTACAATCTTATTTTGCTGTTACACAGGACAATATGTCACTTGGTTAAAGCACATAGTACAGAATTATCTTCATTCTCTGGCCATCACAGCCTACCATTACAGTGCTGCCAGTGCAAGGTGTCATAAATGTGCTTTTTGTATTGTAGATCTTACTGAAGTCTCATGTTTTCTGGACCACTGCTGTAAACAGATTGCATGGAAGTGCAGTCTCAATCAGAGTAAGAGTGGTCATTAAACTGACAGAATAAAAAGCAGATCCCATTGGGGGTTTCAGGTGCTCTAAGAACAGCCTGACAGGTTCATCCAGCACCAATATTAATAAGCACAAGGAAGCAAAGCTACAGGGCTCACCTACACACAGGGCTCCTAAGTTCTAGTAAGAAACCCTACTTCAGCTAAGAGAAGGATATTGTCTGTAGCTGCTTTGGACTCAACTCAGTTCCTTTACAGGGTTATAACTGTATCCCTCCAAACTGTTTACTAACCTCATAATTAATCTCTTGCAATAACTTATATATAGGCTATTCCCTCAAAGATAAAATACAGCACCTTAGCTAAGCAGGTCCTCCTGAAGTTAAGAGTCTACTTCTTCAGTAAGAGCTGCTCATAAAGATACAATTAGACCTTTCGTTGTAGCTGGGAGAAAAGTAAACCACTCATCTGCTTGAATACTTTGTTCCCCCATTCGTTGAATAAGAAATATTTTGTCACCTATGAAAAGCACTTTGGGATGTACTAGGAGAAACACTGTGTATTTTCATGCAATTCCAGCTACAGTAGAACAGGAGATAGTCTTATGATGACTCAATAGCCTCAGAAGTTGGAGAGGTCAAGCCACAGCTATTATGAGCCAAGTACATTAGCACTCTGAAGAAAAAAAAAAAAACAAACAAAACAAAAAAAAAACAAAAAAAAAAACAAAAACAAAAAACAAACAAACAAAAAAAAACACCCAAAAAACACACACCCCAAAAAACCCTCAAAGAAAACTTCTTTCAAATTATGTGTAATCAGGAGGTGTACCTAACTCCTGGCATTCTGAAAACAGAAAGAACCATCCAAAAAGCAACCCTCAATTTTAAGTGCAAGACTTCCTACATACATCAGTACTGATGTTCCTAACCTGCCCTCAAAATGTATATTTAACATTACCCATTAGTTGAAAAAAGGATTTTAAATATATATATACTTGTAACTGTTGCTTTCATTTCACGTTTACTCCCAAGTTTTGTTAACCCCTTTATTCCATTACAATGCCACTCTAATAGACAAAGCACTCCAGAAAAAAATTCCATGCTAGCAAGGTATAGTTAATAAATAATTTCTAAACCTGTGGTCTGAGGTTTTGCAAGCACAATAATTGACAAGTTGGATTGCTTCTTGCACATTTTTATGTTTTTATTGGAGGGGTGTTATTGTGAGTAAACACAGATTGCTCATTAACCAAGGAACCTCTCACAAAAAATCCTTTTCCCCACTACCTCACTATCTGATTTATAACCTCACTTTCACGAGAAGCACAGCCAAGGCTGGAGAAAGACAAGGACAGTTTATCTCCCATCTTCTTGGACATTTGGATACATCTTGAAATTATGATGTGAGGCATGCTAACACACACCAGGGATTATTTTAAACAGAGAATAAAAAAGTTACTAAATCAATTATTTTTTAGTATTGAGCTTTTCAAAAACACTGACAAGTTTTCCTAAGAATACTTCTCTTATTAAAACCTGAATCAACCTGATTTTCCATTAGAATATATTTACAGAAAATTTACAGAATTAACCTGTTAAAAAAAAAACAAACTGTAAGCAATTTTTTACCTACCAGTTACAACAGGAAACATCAAAATTTCAGACTTCCATTCCACTATGTGACTTGTTGGAGAGACAAGAAGGAATAAGGAGCCATCCAAGCCCCTCTGTAGCATAACCACAGTTTATTTGTAAGCATAGTGGTGATTAGAAGACTGAATAATGAACAGATTTGCTTCGCTTGGCCATCATGTCTCCTAGCTTTACATTTTCCATTATTAAATCTGAGCCAATCTTTTTTTTCCTTATTTTACTGTTCATATGAACCTCACAGGAAAAGTTATTCCTTTAGCTTGATTATGTAGTTAGGCTCACTACTTTGGAATTCTAGTTGTGATTGATAAAATCGGTTAATTAACTTGATTTTGCTCAAGCAAAGTTACATGTTTGGTTGGGTTTTTTTTCTGATAGTAACTTTAATACTCTGAGAATGCTAAAGTAGCAATGTGAAAAATAACTTCAGAATAGTTCGTATTTTTGCATATAAAAACAGTTATCTTCATCAGTGCAGCTGTCATATAATTACTAAGAAAATATATAATAGAAAAATTATCCTATAAGCTATACAACCCTCCAAACATATTTTTCTATAGAAATTAATTTTTTATTAATATGGTGAAAGTATTAACTTTTAGGTGGTGATGATATTCCTTCCATGCCTGGTTAGGAAACGCTGCCTTAAAGGGCTTGTAACTGGCAGACCCTTATGAAACACTTCCATCTTGTGGCTGCAACAGGAATAGTACCAACTCCAGAAATTGTGACCTGGAATACAAACAGCTCATACAATTTTCTAGTAAACAGTCCTTTAATAAAAGGCTTAAGATTTGACCAGACTTTTCCACCAGCTTACCAAAGAAAGAAAAGAAAATCAACACAATACCTGTAATATTCTCTAACAGTCATGGGACATAGCAGCTCACCAGCGCAGGGGAACACCAACAACTTGCTGCTGGAGTATTTCTGGGGTCCACAATATAATTAATGCTACCTCTAGAGCACTCTGTACAGATCCCCCAGGCAACATGAAACTAAAGCCAACACCCTGCAGTCTCTCCAGGGCAGCTCCAGTCAGTGACCTTCTAAGACAGCAGCCGGACAGGGTCGGTTCCGCAGCGCTACCCACTGCTGTCCGAAGGGACTTTAGAGATGCAGTTACAAACATTTTATGCAAACAATAAATAAATTATGTGATAGCCTCGCTGTATTAGTCCATTGCCCACTGCTATTTTGCTATATACAAACCTCACAGTGCTGCCTAATAGCACTTTGTAATAATTTTTACACAGCAGTCTGGATTTTCTCTCCTGGCAACAAATGAAATTAGAACAATACAGTATTAGACATCAGGATAAGTAAGAGGAACACATTTGCATACTTCCTTTTGGACTGTGTTGCGTGCTCACAGGGCATTGTAAGCATAGTGTAAAAAGGTTACAGCAGAACTAAAAGAATTTCCTTGCAAGGTGAGAATAGAGGGGCAAAAGAGAAGAGCAACAAACCGAGTCCTATTTATCAGCTTTGCCACCATCTGATGTTGAAGATGGCTTAGGCACGCAAAAGAAGCATTTGTTTTACTCCACACTTACACCTTTGATATAAGTCCCACATGGCCAAGCATTCTTTTATAGAAACATTTAGGACACCTACTTTTACGATAGTCCAGACAATCCACTTTGTCCTGTCTACAGGACAATTCACTTTTCTGCATAAGTATTAAGTCTAATTTAATTTACATGTTTCAACTTGACATTTTACCAATTCACTTTTTCTTTTTTCTCTCTCTCTTTTTTTTTTTTTTTTTTTTTTTTTTTTTTTTTTTTTTTTTTTTCTGTCTTCTTCTATACATGACCATATACAGATAGTAAAGTCATGACAAACTACCAGTAGTGAGTTTCAGAATCAGTTTGGTGCTCAGAAGGCTGATTCAGGTCCTTTCCCTCTCCCCTCTATTTTGATCATCATCATCAAAAGTTGAAATTTATTTAAATCACTACAAGTAACATTTTAACAAATCCATAGGCTTAAGGTTAATTTGGGTTTTTTTAAGTTTGTCTGTATAGTGCATGTAACTATATGAGAACAAAATTAAACTATTCAGACAACAATATATACCAATGTAAGCGAAGTATGTTATTAAGCTACTAGAGTTGTGTAAAGAGTAATCAAGTATTGCTTGCAGTGGGCTTAAGGAATCAAAATTAATAACATCAAGTACAGTTTCAATATGAATGAGTGTATGGGTGTGGGTATGTTTGGGTTTTTTTTAATTACAGATGACTACCATGAGGTTTTTTCTGATACATTCCCTTTCTTTCCCTCAGCTATTCATACAACTTTCTAACTGCAATTTACTTGAACTTCCTTTAATTAATAGAGCTATTCAAAATTAACTTAGATTGAAAGATACCTGAAATATTTTTTTTCTAAGGTGCTTGTTGTTGATGAAATGCTAGCTCAGGAGACATTTTTTCAGTTTTGTCCTGTTTTCACTGCAACAATCAAATTATATGAATATTGATTAGATTATACACACCATCTCCTATTCTTGAAACAAATACTATAATGAACATAAACATACCAATATACCAAGAACAAGCAAACAAAAAAGAGGGCAGGAAAACACCTCAGGATTAACTGTTCTTGTTTGATGATTTTAAGTCTGTATAAAAAGTGCAGAACACAAAGAAAAGATGATTTTTTTAAAATGTATAAAACCTAAATATTAGGATTTTTTTAAAAAGAAAGCAGTCCTCCCTTCTTTTCAAAAATGCATAAACAATCTCAGATCCTACTAAACTCTAGGATGAGAATTTAAATGCTGTAGTAAATAGTGCATAAATATATACACTATCTATAAAATAATAACAATAATAAAGCTTTTTAAAGGAAAAAAAACAACTCACTTTACTGTAAAGTCAGAAATGCTGCAAAACATACAAAAACAACAGGAGTCATCTCATCACAGTATGTTAGACAATGAGAAGAAACAATGAAAAGAAATTTCCTGTCCAAAAGTAATAGCTTGTATTTGCAGAGGGGAATCAGATGTAGGCTTTCCTCCTCTTCCTGCAGATGTCATATTACTGGATACAAAAAAATCTAGACAAAAAAATTCTTCATCTAGAGTATTCTTCTGAGGCAGAGAATGCTAGAAAGAGTTTACTTATCCTTAATTTCTAGCATTGGTACATGTTCTTTAACAAGCAGAGTTAGAATGCACTCTTTTCCTAAAATTGCATTTGCATATATCATATTTCAATAAAGACAGGATAACATTTTCTGAAGGCTTCTCAAGTAATTAAGTGTTCATATTCTGAAGATATTCTTTCTCCTAGGACTGTCATCTTTACATGAAATAAAAATCTGTCTTATTCCTGATAAGGGCTAAAAATGAACATTAGTGCCTAATCATAGTTTGACTTGCACAGCTTTACCAATTTCAAAAACAACAAAAAAAATCTATGTACTTTTTTTTGCAATAGTTAACCTTATTTATTTATGCTAGATGATGTTAAAATGTGTGATTTTATTTTTCTAACATTAAACAAATAATACTAGAGGCCGAGTTATAAAAAGCAGTAGAGTAGCAAATCACTATTCTCTGAATTATTACATGCTTTTATTAATGTAGTACTATTTTTCAGCTAAAGTATAGAATTGAAGAAATACCTACTTCTTATATCCTTCTTTAAGATACAAGTATTATGAAGAGAATTCTAGTGGATTGTTCTTCATTAGTTATTTTTAATGAAACTAGAGTACAGAAGTGTGAATAATCCACTACTGCACTTTATATTTAAAATCAAAACAAACCCCCCCAACTTTTTCTTTTTTTAGTCAATAAAGTCCATGGGTCAAGCACATTAACTTCTAATTACTTTTCACCTGAAGTTTGACTGAAGAGATGACATCAAAGGAAAGAACCAAAATCATAAAAGCAAGCCCAAAACACACCACCACCATGAAAACAACACACAAACTACAGATAACATCAGTGCATTACTAAAGCCATGATAACTTCAGTAAATTATCAACCCCATTCAGAACTCCAAACATTTCTTCATAAAACTTTCCACTCCCCCCACATGCATGTTCCTGACTGTTCACTCAACATGCCTTTCGGGGACACAGAGGTCATCAAGATTTGCCAGCTCCAGAGTAATCTTTCAAACCCAAATTTGGTGCTCCCAAATTTAGCTTTTAACACTACATCAGTGCTATGATTAATCACAACATCAGCTACGGTTGTGACTAAGCTTCAGTCAAATCTATAAGACCCTGTCTATACAGGGGTGTGTTGAATAGGCTCCACTGGTACCTATGGCTGCAGGTGGAGAAATAGTAACCAGAAAATAGTAGCTAAAGACAGAAACTGTACATGCTGAGGGGGACAGCACACCAAAGTCACACAGCTAAGCCAACATAAGACACCACTTCAGAGCCACAGTCTGTTTTTGCTCTAACTGTATAGTTATGAGTGATTTTTATCTGTGGATGCAAATGAAGGAATAAGGGAAGGTACTGTGTGAATCTGCTGGTACATCTTAATCCTATTAACAACATATAATTAATAAAAGGTGTTTTAATAAATACTGATTGCAATCCCACTCCCATGTCAATACCTTGAGGCATTTACAACACTGATATATATTCCTGCAAAAGTAATTAACTTTTCAAAACTCTAACAAACTTGCACTGATTTGGTGTCTGTTTTAGTTTATGGTTTAGAAAGAACTCCAAAGGCACTATATCAAAATATTTTTCTGTGCATTACCACCACTAACAGAAATGATCCAGATCCTGACTTGACAGCCAGATCTGCAACAATGCAAAAGGTTGAAAATATCTGCACCATACTGCACAGCCCTTTACCTCAGCAATATTGGAGTCTGTTGAATTCCACCGTTTTGCAC
>JAAWXA010000008.1:8736887-8800398 GCA_038090715.1 Florisuga fusca
CTCTAACAGTCATGGGACATAGCAGCTCACCAGCGCAGGGGAACACCAACAACTTGCTGCTGGAGTATTTCTGGGGTCCACAATATAATTAATGCTACCTCTAGAGCACTCTGTACAGATCCCCCAGGCAACATGAAACTAAAGCCAACACCCTGCAGTCTCTCCAGGGCAGCTCCAGTCAGTGACCTTCTAAGACAGCAGCCGGACAGGGTCGGTTCCGCAGCGCTACCCACTGCTGTCCGAAGGGACTTTAGAGATGCAGTTACAAACATTTTATGCAAACAATAAATAAATTATGTGATAGCTTCGCTGTATTAGTCCATTGCCCACTGCTATTTTGCTATATACAAACCTCACAGTGCTGCCTAATAGCACTTTGTAATAATTTTACACAGCAGTCTGGATTTTCTCTCCTGGCAACAAATGAAATTAGAACAATACAGTATTAGACATCAGAATGAGTAAGAGGAACACATTTGCATACTTCCTTTTGGACTGTGTTGCGTGCTCACAGGGCATTGTAAGCATAGTGTAAAAAGGTTACAGCAGAACTAAAAGAATTTCCTTGCAAGGTGAGAATAGAGGGGCGAAAGAGAAGAGCAACAAACCGAGTCCTATTTATCAGCTTTGCCACCATCTGCTGTTGAAGATGGCTCAGGCACGCAAAAGAAGCATTTGTTTTACTCCACACTTACACCTCTGATATAAGTCCCACATGGCCAAGCATTCTTTTATAGAAACATTTAGGACACCTACTTTTACGATAGTCCAGACAATCCACTTTGTCCTGTCTACAGGACAATTCACTTTTCTTCATAAGTATTAAGTCTAATTTAATTTACATGTTTCAACTTCACATTTTACCAATTCACTTTTTCTTTTTTTCTTTTTTTTTTTTTCTGTCTTCTTGTATACATGACCATTTACAGATAGTAAAGTCATGACAAACTACCAGTAGCGAGTTTCAGAATCAGTTTGGTGCTCAGAAGGCTGATTCAGGTCTTTTCCCTCTCCCATCTATTTGGATCATCATCATCAAAAGTTGACATTTATTTAAATCACTACAAGTAACATTTTAACAAATCCACAGACTTAAGGTTAATTTGGGGTTTTTTAAGCTTGTCTTTATGGTACATGTAACTATATGAGAACAAAATTAAACTATTCAGACAACAATATATACCAATGTAAGTGAAGTATGTTATTAAGCTACTAGAGTTGTGTAAAGAGTAATCAAGTATTGCTTGCAGTGGGCTTAAGGAATCCAAATGAAAAACATTAAGTACAGTTTCCATATGAATGAGTGTATGGGTGTGGGTATGTTTGGCTTTTTTTAATTACAGATGACTATCATGAGGTTTTTTCTGATACATTCCCTTTCTTTCCCTCAGCTATTCATACAACTTTCTAACTACAATTTACTTGAACTTCCTTTAATTAATAGATCTATTCAAAATTAACTTAGATTGAAAGATACCTGAAATATTTTTTTCTAAGGTGCTCGTTGTTGATGAAATGCTAGCTCAGGAGACATTTTTTCAGTTTTGCCCTGTTTTCACTGCAACAATCAAATTATATGAATATTGATTAATTATATACACCATCTCCTATTCTTGAAAGAAATACTATAATGAACATAAACATACCAATATACCAAGAACAAGCAAACAAAAAAGAGGGCAGGAAAACACCTCAGGATTAACTGATCTTGTTTGCTGATTTTAAGTCTCTAAAAAAAGTGCAGAACACAAAGAAAAGATAATTTTTTTTTAATGTATAAAACCTAAATATTAGGACTTTTTAAAAAAGAAAGCAGTCCTCCCTTCTTTTCAAAAATGCATAAACAATCTCAGATCCTACTAAACTCTAGGATGAGAATTTAAATGCTGTAGTAAATAGTGTATAAGTATATACACTATATATAAATAATAGTGTATAAAATAATAACAACAATAATAAAGCTTTTTAAAGGAAAAAAACCAACTCACTTTACTGTAAAGTCAGAAATGCTGCAAGACATACAAAACCAACAGGAGTCGTCTCATCACAGTATGTTAGACAATGAGAAGAAACAACAAGAAGAAATTTCCTGTCCAAAAGTAATAGCTTGTATTTGCAGAGGTGAATCAGATGTAGACTTTCCTCCTCTTCCTGCAGATGTCATATTACTGGATCAAAAAAAATCTAGACAGCAGTGTTTCTTCATCTAGAGTATTCTTCTGAGGCAGAGAATGCTAGAAAGAGTTTACTTATCCTTAATTTCTAGCATTGGTACATGTTCTTTAACAAGCAGAGTTAGAATGCACTCTTTTCCTAAAATTGCATTTGTATATATCATATTTCAATAAAGACAGGATAACATTTTCTGAAGGCTTCTCAAGTAATTAAGTGTTCATATTCTGAAGATATACTTTCTCCTAGGACTGTCATCTTTACATGAAATAAAAATCTGTCTTATTCCTGATAAGGGCTAAAAATGAACATTAGTGCCTAATCATAGTTTGACTTGCACAGCTTTACCAATTTCAAAAACAACAAAAAAAATCTAAGTACTTTTTTTTGCAATAGTTCACCTTATTTATTTATGCTAGATGATGTTAAAATGTGTGATTTTATTTTTCTAACATTAAACAAATAATACTAGAGGCAGAGTTATAAAAAGCAGTAAAGTAGCAAATCACTATTCTCTGAATCATTACATGCTTTTATTAATGTAGTACTATTTTTCAGCTAAAGTATAGAATTGAAGAAATGCCTACTTCTTATATCCTTCTTTAAGATACAAGTATTATGAAGAGAATTCTAGTGGATTGTTCTTCATTAGTTATTTTTAATGAAACTAGAGTACAGAAGTGTGAATAATCCACTACTGCACTTTATATTTAAAATCAAAACAAAGCCCCCCAACTTTTTCTTTTTTTGGTCAATAAAATCCATGGGTCAAGCACATTAACTTCTAATTACTTTTCACCTGAAGTTTGACTGAAGAGATGAAAGAACCAAAATCAAAAAAGCAAGCCCAAAACACACCACCACCATGAAAACAACACACAAACTACAGATAACATCAGTGCATTACTAAAGCCATGATAACTTCAGTAAATTATCAACCCCATTCAGAACTCCAAACATTTCTTCATAAAACTTCCCACTCCCCCCACATGCATGTTCCTGACTGTTCACTCAACATGCCTTTCGGGGACACAGAGGTCATCAAGACTTGCCAACTCCAGAGTAATCTTTCAAACCCAAATTTGGTGCTCCCAAATTTAGCTTTTAACACTACATCAGTGCTATGATTAATCACAACATCAGCTACGGTTGTGACTAAGCTTCAGTCAAATCTATAAGACCCTGTCTATACAGGGGTGTGTTGAATAGGCTCCACTGGTACCTATGGCTGCAGGTGGAGAAATAGTAACCAGAAAATAGTAGCTAAAGACAGAAACTGTACATGCTGAGGGGGACAGCACACCAAAGTCACACAGCTAAGCCAACATAAGACACCACTTCAGAGCCACAGTCTGTTTTTGCTCTAACTGTATAGTTATGAGTGATTTTTATCTGTGGATGCAAATGAAGGAATAAGGGAAGGTACTGTGTGAATCTGCTGGTACATCTTAATCCTATTAACAACATATAATTAATAAAAGGTGTTTTAATAAATACTGATTGCAATCCCACTCCCATGTCAATACCTTGAGGCATTTACAACACTGATATATATTCCTGCAAAAGTAATTAACTTTTCAAAACTCTAACAAACTTGCACTGATTTGGTGTCTGTTTTAGTTTATGGTTTAGAAAGAACTCCAAAGGCACTATATCAAAATATTTTTCTGTGCATTACCACCACTAACAGAAATGATCCAGATCCTGACTTGACAGCCAGATCTGCAACAATGCAAAAGGTTGAAAATATCTGCACCATACTGCACAGCCCTTTACCTCAGCAATATTGGAGTCTGTTGAATTCCACCGTTTTGCACTGCAGGTGATGCAAATACTGTTCAGTCGCGTCTCTTCTTCTGCTGACCTGGGCTTAAACCCACACCTACCTCCAGCTTCTTGGAAATACTAGTGAAATACAGACCATTCTAATCAATCCATCCCAAAATCTGCCTGCTGTGATCCCAATTCTTTGACATTCATAATTTAGAAAGACTTGCCTATAGTTATAAATACATCTTACAGTATATTACACCAATAGATTACTGGAGCCTCAGCTAGGCTTGCTGATGTATTAATGCAATATGTTATGAGAGCACTAGCTCACTCTGATGATGTATGGTCACCGTATATATCATAAAAACAAAGCACTTTAATGATCTATAACTGTTACAAGGGCATCAAGCTGATGAAAACATGAGTTTATGTTAACATATTCCTTTAAAATGTGAATGCAATATTAACAGAGTGAATGAGAGACTGATTAGTTGACTGATAAATACATAGTTAGTTTGCGTGGAGGGAAAAAGACAAACCAAAAAACCAAGGAAGCAGCAGGAAGCTGTTGGCAACATTTTCACTCTAAACTTGATCTGATTAAGTGTGCCCGTCTGATACCTCAGATAAACTCTATCAGGAACCCATTTGTTTTCATGGTCTTTCTCCTATGTTTCAGAAAGCCTAAAACACAAGATCAGTTTGAGCTCCATGATTGTGAAGAACCTGTCTTTCAGCCTTAGAAAGTAGAAAAAGAACAGCCAAAAAAATTCTCACAACACACAGAACTACAAAACACAAGATGTTTTCTGAGCAATGCTTCTCATTAAACACAAGAACAAAAGCAAATATGATGTGTACTGTTAAAAGTCTTATTACAAGAGAGAAACTTAGGTCTGTTTTGTTTCACTTGAGCTACAGAAAATACCTCCTAATAAAAAGTTTTTTAAACTTCAGCAAGGAAGCAGCACTCTTGGTAACAAAGGAAGGTCTCAAAATCCTTTGTGTACAGAAGAAAACTGACAAGGAATTTACTCTTTAAGCTGTAGAAATTGTTCACCAGTTACATGATCTAGTTTCACTTTTTACAATGCTTACACTTACATGATTCAGAAGAACCATTTATATTTTTACAAAACAGTCAAACACAAAATAATACAGAAGTAAAAATACACCAAGTTTCTCTTCCCTTTTAAACCATAAAAATATGAACAATGGAACACATCTGTTAACCCTTGAGCAGACCTGTAAAGGTCAAGGAAAGTAATTAAGCAACATCACATCTCATGTGAGAAGCAAATTATTAGCTAAAATAATATTTTTATATATTTTTAAATAGAAGGATGGCACTACGAAACATTTTTACAACACATTAAGGTACACTAGTCTTAAGAAAAACATATGTTGAGTTACTGGTTTTTCTTTTTACAGAAAATAGTTCTAAGAGCCTAACACATTCTCAAAGACTGGAATTCTTAACATGATGACTATCTTCCCTCAGAAGGAAAGATGATAGCTATAATTATCTAAGCCTGGAACCTTTGATGTATAGGAAAAACCTTAGGTTTTTAGTTTATTAACATCTCGGCACTGTTTTCACTAAAATGTGCTAGGTTCAGATTTCCTAGAACCCAGCATTAAAGAATAAAAATTCAAATTAATTTTCTTCCTTGCTACTAATTTTCACTAACTTCAGACAGCAGAATAAAGGTAAGAGGTTAAACAATGACTACAGGAAAAAGCATAAGTAAGGAATTGTTTGGGAAAGTTCTCTACAACCTCATGGAATGACTTAAATATTATTTAAAAAGAGCTGTGCTTCTAGTCCACTATGAATAGCACTGAAAGTGAATTGAGTAATCAAAGGATAATTTGCTAGCTCGCATCAATACTCAACATGAACTTACTTCAGCTCAAGTTGAAGAGCACCATCACTGATACTGCCACGATTTTTCAATGGACTACAGAACCACAAAAAAAGCATTCATCAAGTAAGGTTGTGAAGTACTTTTACCATCTTTCATAATTTTACCCTAAAGAAACTAATAAAAAGGTATTAATGACTGAGTTTGAATGATGCTAAGATTTAAAAAATGGAAGTCATAAAAATCCACTTCAAAAGTACTACTAGATCATAATGCAGCAGGGGTTAAGTAACAATGTTAACAAACAAACTGGTAACCCCTATCATCTACTTAGGCACTTTCAAGTATCTAAGACAGGAGTCATCTTATCTCACTGTATGCAGTGTAAATGTATGTTACAAATGCCCTTCAAAGGAATCTCCTCCCACTGTTATACAAGAGTCCTAAGTCAAAGGCTTAAGATAAAGAGATGTGAATGCCCCACCAAGCATTCACAGTGTTTCCTAGTTATTCTCCAACAGTTTTTAGCTTCACCATTCATAGTCTCCAATAGATTTTTCTACTTACTGTTTTAAATTATTTCTAATAAGCTTAGGTAATAATAGACTTTTATTTAAAAAGAAGTCACTGAACTTTCAAATAAACTATATATTTAAAAGTTTAAAGTTAACAGCTCCTTAAGAAATTACATTTTTCCATGTTAAATTTAGGTTGTTTATCCTGATACAATCATGTCACTTGCTTTCATACCACTTACGAATAATATTAGCAATAAATTTTAGCCTTTTGTGATATGTTGCATTTTTTCACATAGAGTTTCCATGCATTTCTTGATAACATTTTATACCCACTGTATCCTACTAGGTGAGAGCTCTGCAGTAAATGAAGGTAATGACTCTAGTTTGTGTGTGTGTTCTGGAACCTCATTCTGTTTCCAAACAAATTCAGCTTCACTTGTTTCAACATGTTCTCCTCGAGTCTCAGTAGTTTCATTACTAAGAATTTGAGATTTCAATGGCAGCTGTCCTTGTTCAAGTTCAAAATTTGTAATAAGGGAATCAACCAGAGAGTCCAATTCATCCAAGTGTCCAAAAGGAATGGCTATTTTCTGGGTATATTTTCTGTTTGCTGAAGTAGAAGACAAGGCAAAGAAACTGTAATAGTTGTTAAAATATCCAGCTAGGACACAAATCTTTTCTGCAAAGCTCCTGAGAGGGCTTGTGTTTCTGTACGACTCTACAAAAAACAAAAGAAGAATAAAACACAGCATTTGGCAAAGATAAACAAAGCAGCCCTCCTCCCTCCCACTCTACAGGGCTCCTGGAGTCCACAGGTTACTATCAGGACACATAATAACCCAGATAGATACCTTGTAATGTATGGGAAACTATTTGATAGACCTCATCAAGGCACTGCTCCAGTTCCATGTATTTTGTAGCAATGTTGGTGATTTTCTTTATTTCCTGATACAGAGATCCTTCTTCTAGTAATTGAGATTCTATTTCTTTCTGTATTGATAAAGAACAATTTAAACTGAATCAAATACATGACAGTATATTAACTATTAAATGTCCCTATTATGGATGGAGCCAGTGCTGAAACACAAGATGAAAGATAGCTCCAAAACAAGTGCAGATTGTTGACAGGAGAAAAAAAGTGCCAATGGAACTGTAAAATCCAGAAAAGGTTTGACTATTGGAACAAAGATTAAATCATCTACACTGGCTTTTAATTCAAAATACCAAAAAAAAAAAAAAAAAAAAAAAAAAAAAAGCCTTTGAACTGCTGCAGTAGTTATAACACAATTACACTAGCATTACTGGACTTGAGGCTTTCAACTTAAAATCGGTGGTTAGACTGTTCATGATGAACACAAAAAGAAGGCAGAGAAGAGATAAGTACCTCCAGAAGTGCTTCAAGAAATAAATGAAATCAAATAGTTTTGAATGGAAATGCAGTAGCCAGAGAAGCTAGTATTCCAATCACAAAATGTCACTGAGACATGAAGTGTTATCATACACTTGTAAATATACAGAAAGTAGTTTCAATTCCTCTTCTTTGTTAAATGCATTCTTTAAATTTAAACCCCAGACACGAAGCACACATTTAGTGAGACATTTCTCTTACCTGTCTGCAATGAGAGATGTTTTTTTCAAGAAATCTGGCTAATGCCACAACATTATCCTTCATTCGATTTCGAATCTACAAAGAAACTTTTTATTGGATTGTACACTTGATCCAAAACAAAGTCAAAAGTACATCAATATTTTACAAGGATAAGAATGAGCACAAGCATACTAATGAGAAAAATACTTAAAATAAGAAGTAACATTTTCTGCAACATAACATGCAGTTTTTCAAATAAAATGTTAACTGTTAGAAAATATTGTTAACTACATCTGACAGGTTTTAAATAATCCCCTAATACGAGAAAAATAAATGAGCAAGTTTAAGTATTCAGTAAAGAAAGGCTGTCCTGTAGTTGTTGTATCACTGTAATTTCTAAGTGGCAGGGGTAATCTTTTTCTCCCTGACTTCACATTATTTTCACCAGCAATGAGGACATACAGGAATCCTGCAGATACACAGGGATATGCTGCAAGTAAACAACATTATTTGGAAAGCAGACTGCTCAATTCCTTTTGCTGGAAAAATGAAGCATTTGGGAGCTAGGCAAACAAACAGGAACATAAAAGGTTTTGGGCAGCTTCACTATTATCAGTAGGACTAAGAATGACAGCAGTGAAAACCAGAGCAGAAAGAAATTTTTGCTTTCCTTGAGACCAATTTGGACCTTTTATCCCAGATCACATATAGAGTTTTGAGTAGTTACAAATACTTGGGAAATAATTATTTTATATATCCCAACTCATTAAAGAGAATTTCTTAGTGGCCACAGTTCTGCAAGTTTTTCAACTTTGAAGAAATCTACAAAAATAAAAACACGTAAGGCAGAAGAGAGGATTGCTCAAACACAGGTAAACTGTCACCTTTTTCCTTGCATGCTGCCTGTACAACACATATTTATTCAGAGGAAAAGTGGCAGAAAAGGTCTATATATCCCATCAATGAAAGGAAGCACATACACTATACACATCTAGTACCTTATAGAACATTTGAATATTTCAAAAGTATTTCCTTGGAATTCATGGAATGATGGATTCAGGCTTTATGTCAAAAAGGCTCACTTAGCAAGAAAGTGGCATATTTTTAAGGGGTACTCTAGCTGCCTTCTAGAATTCTCATACAGTCACAGAAATACTTTTAACAACAGTGCTTATTCCTTATAATTTATTCTCTGCTTTGCATAACTCCCTATAGTATCACCTTCCTCACTATTTGTCACCTAAGCAAAGTTAAAGCACAAAACAGCAGGCTGTAGCTTAAAAATAACCCCTCCAGGCAAAATAAAACCCAAACAACCCACTACTGACTTCAGCAAGTAATGAGGTCTGTTCTAAGTGTCAAAATACACTAGACATAAATGTATGTTTGTTTCATGAAAGAGCAGCTCCTCCCCAGTAGAATGCTGGCTTCAGCATATTGGAAAAAAAAAAAAAAACAAGCCCATTCAATTTGGTAAAATATAACAGCTGAACAGCTATCTGGGGCAGAGGAGAGGAAGTACCCACGTCTGTTTATTATGAGACAGGAGGAATATCTCCTCTGAAAATTACAAGAATAACTAAATTGAGGTCTTATTATGAGAGATAAAAGCTTCCCATTTATGTAATTCCTTTTCATATTACAATAAATTTTGAAGGTGACAGAAGCAACATAAATAATTTCCTGTACCTTTCCTAAAATGTAATAAACAAGTTGCTTGAATTAAAATACTACTGCTGCCCATCAACCTGGAAGCTATTTGAAGGTCAGCTGTGATTTCTGGGAATTACATGAAATCAAGAAGGATATTTCTGACTTCTGTGTTATTAAACAGCGACCAGTCGAATAATTTCCTTCTAAAGGGCCCAACCTAAAGTGCTTCAGCATGCCTCAAGAATTAAGTACATGAGACTAGCTCTTGAAGGATAACACTGAACTACTTTCCAGTATTCAGATAGCATGCTCTCTGGGACTAGGGCACATGACAAAATGAAGCCTTCAAACTTTCTAATGATCTTACTGACAATAGCAGTGAGTACAGTAGCAGCAGAGGTGATGGCTACTATTAATATAAAATAAAAATCAACTTTCAGAATCATATTACAATCATTTTACAAAACAAACTTTGGAGGACTAGACAGAATAAACGGTCCAGATGCTCCTTTACACCAGTTTTCACATTGACATTTCACATTTCTCTTTCATGGCTACACTGTGAAAATTTAAAGACAATGCCCTCCAACTCACAGAAAATTGTTCTAAATAAAATACACCTCAACATTCAGTCTACATATGGATGAAAGGCAAAACACCATTAAAAAAATTCTGCAAGATTGTAGTCAATATTCCTACTTGCCACCCATCTCAAACCCATGTTACTAATCATACGTGTTCCTACAATAAGCATTCTAGACAGAGCTGCTGAAAAATAAAAGGGCAAGTTCAAGTGCCTCTAAGATATAGTGTCAGTTTTTAATTTTATTTCCATCTCACCTCATTTTGTGGATACTGTTTCTCAAGTTCTTTCTGTACCACTCTTGCTCTTTCTTGCACAGTATTAATGAGAAACTCCAGTCCTGAGCATACTCCATCATAAATGGCAAGAACAAAGTCCTTTAAAACAAAGGTCAAAAAAAACCCCAAAAAAACATTCATTATTTGTAGTACTTAATCAGATATAACTGAAATAACTGAACATAACTGAAATAGGTAGACTTGTACACACTCAGTGCAGATTCAATCCTAGAAGCATGGTGCTTCCATAGGTGGAAGTTAAATATTTGAAGTGCTTATTGTTAAGGAAAAAACAATATCAAACAATTGCAAGGGTAATAAAACACATCCATTTTCACCATGAAAATTAAGTATTCAATGAACTCTGAACATAATCAATTCAGTTGATCAAATTGTTATGTGTAACATCTTGCTTCTGAGCAGTTACTGAAAATAAATGTGATGCCAACATTAAAATCGCTATTTCTAATAAAGATTTTTTTCACCTGTTTACTACTTGTAGGTGTATTGTTCTCTTCAGAAAAGGAAAGATCAGTTCTTGTGACTACCGCCAAGTGTCCTGTGTATTTCATCGTTAATTTTACTGTTTGCTTTACTTTGCTCCATGCCTCTGTTACCATGGAGGATATATCTGAAGAACACCCCTGAGAAATAAAGCATTTCATACATTGAAACCAGAAAGTATCTTTGGTCAAAGAGCACACACTTTCTACAATGCAAGGGTTTCTAGCACACAATGGAGTGTTGCAGTTTCAGCTTTACATCTTCCTTCTTCAGGTGGCTTGCATATCACAGCTAAAAGCCCGTATGATGCAATCACCAAGAACAGTATCACTATACTTACACAGCTAAAAAATTACTCTTCACGAGGCTGGAGCATGAAGAGAAAAATATTTACTGGCTGCTGCTTTATACATTTATAACCAGTAACATTTAATAATCTAACCTAGCATTTTCTTTTGTCACTGCATGTTTTAGCTTCCCCTTTTTCAAATCTGTGCAAACCTTTCTCTGAAGTAGCGTAGGGAAGTACCAGTCTAGCCAGCAAAAATGAACCCTTTGCTGTTCTTCTTCCATGGGTGCATCCATTTGTCATTGCATACATTGGACATTTAAGTTACTTCAACAAGTGTGTAGAAAATGTTGCTAATGCATATAACTTCTACATAGAGATGGAATTCTTCAATATACTTCACCTGCAACAGTAACTGTAAATAACTTCCCAAGTTCTTTACTTCCTGCATTATTTCTTCATCAACTTTAACAGATCCAGGGTACTTCTGGACATTGTTAAGCCAGAGCTTGGTTAAAACTACAAGTTGGTCAAAAGCAGACATAATTCTGATGCTGTAGGACTGAGCAGCATGATCAACAGAGAAAACTACAAGAGAAAGAGATCTATCAGAAGGTCTCCTTTGCAAATTAAAGAAAGAATGTTAATTCTTATAACAGGCTAACTTATGAATACTTGGACATACTGAGACATCCGTAATGCTTAAACTTGAGACTTACAGTTTTCTTGACATTCGTCATCTTGCTGTTCATATGCTTTTGAAATGGCAGAAACTCCAGAGAAAATTACAAACAAGTTAGTTAGGAGACTATCTGCCATACTCTTTCCTCCTTCGTGATTCTGTTCCAGCAAATCTAAAGCTGAACGTAGAGATTCTTTGCAAATTCCAGGAAGAAACGAATCAGAAGAGCTTGGGCGTATGCTGGACCTACCCTGTAAGCCTGGATGATGTAAAAGCAAAACATACTTTCAAGAAACTTCATAGGAATGAGCACTCACCATGTCTTTTATGACTAGTTTATATTGCTTTTTCAGCAATGCTCAACTGCTCAAAATAGCAAGTCAGAAAAAATGCGTATACACATTTATATCTATATCTTTTCAGGGTTCAATTAATACAATTAAAAATTTTATAGTGAAATTCTTTAACAGGAATCCATGTTTTTCAACAATCAAACTCACAGAGACAGAAAATAATGAAATCCAGCCCATCTGAAATAAATGAATGCATAAAAAACACTTGGAAGACTGAAACATCTAGTGTTTCAGAAAAAAAAATTTATAAAAACTGACAACAAGCTTGGAGGAACTTCAGCAGTTGAATGAATAGCAACAACTCAAACTTTTCAAATTAGCAAATCAGGATTCAGCCTCTGACAATTTGTTACATGAACTATTATCTTTCTCCAGTTAACCTTCATGGAATGCATTTATAAAATTTATAAATAAGGGTCAAGTGCTGTTCAAGGAGTTTCTGCCCTTAGAAAACGTAACTGAAAATACCAAAAAACCCACCTCTACTGTTAACAGCTTGACACCATAAACTTGAATATATCAACAGAACATTTTTCACCTTGTTTTCCAACCCACCCTTCATTTTAAACAACTATTAGTTTACAATTTCAGTAAGAGATGTAAGGTAACTACCTGATATACAGGAAGTCTGTACATTCTGAATCGGTTGCAATTTTATCTCAGATAAACATCCAGAAATTCTCTTGTTCTTAATGAAACTTCTACTTCTAGGAAAGGATGATAAAGTAAAAACATGGAAAAAACTTTAAGAAAGGAACATCTCTCACCACAGTCACTGAAAGGTCAATGAATATTAACAGACATCAGGCAAACAAAACAAACATCTACTTTTAATTAGAAGTACACAAAACCTAAACCAGAGTGAAAGCAAGACAATACAGCTCATAGGATGAATCCTACTTACTTTCCTCAGGCTTTTGCTGCTATAGCAGGATCTTCATTCCATATTTCCATTTTTAAACTGATGGATTACTACAGGATTATTATTGTTTACAACTTGAAACAAAACACATTTATATTCTACCTACTGGGACCATACTAGGCAGATATGTTGTCTTTTCTATAAATAAACTCTTACTCTATTTCAGTCTTTTCAGATATTTTTGTTTATTTGGGACAGTCAGAAATGCCTCCAAAATTTAAAGTCAGAAAAATTGACCTGTTTTGCAGCCAGTAATACCAGTATTCATATTGGCTGCTACCCACCAGCAAAGCTATAAAGAATCTGTTAACATTTCCATCGTGAGCTACAACCTGCAGAAGTTTCATGGAACAGGTAGGGACCTTAGAGATCTCCTACTTCAACCTCCCTGCCACAGGCAGAGACATGTCTCAACTAGACAATGTTGCTCAAAACCTCATCCAACCTGGCCTTGAACTCTTTCAGGGAGGAGGCATCCACAGTTTCTTTGGGCAACCTATTCCAGAGTCTCATCACCTCTGTACTGAAGAACTTTTTCCTAAGATCTAGTCTAAACCTCTTCTCCTTCAGTTTAAAACCATTTCCCCTTGTCCTATTACATTTTATTCCTTAAAACCAATGCATTCATATTATAGAATTGTGAAGAATACATTTAAAAGTAGACATTTCATTTTGCACTGATGATATCAAGCTACATGGTTTAGATAGCCTTATACATGTTTTGACAATAAAAAACAGCTTTTAACAACCTCCAACTAGTTGTCTATAGTCATACATAAAACCTTCTGGCACCAATCACACAGACATTGCATATATGCTATGCCTGACCTCAGAAACACTGCTGTTAATCTGCTGCTAACTGCTTCTGTAGGTATTTTATTTCTTTTTATTAGCAACATGTTGGAAAAATTGCATAAGTAAAGCTAGTAAAGCATAATAAAGGAACATAATTAAACTTTTCCTCTCCTCACAAACATATACGTAACTTTTAATTTTTAAGCTTGACCCTACAGTAAGGCAAAAGAAGAATAAATAAATAAAAGACTATGTTAGTGGCACAGATGCACACTTAGATAATGAGAAACTATATTTTTAAGCTTTGATTTAAGCATAGATGTAGAAGCCACAAATAAGTATCACCTTCTTCTGGAAAGACAGGAAGCTGAGGCATCTGAAAGGTCAGGTTCCCATTCATCAGCAGGGTCATAAAATATATCAGCAGCTTTATTTTTATTGTTACTCTGAAAAAAACAAAAAAAAGAAAACGCAGGGGAGGAGTAGAGTTAAACAGAGACAGTGTGATAGTCAAATGTATAACATATGGATCAAGACAACACATTCTACTAAGAGAAGAACAGTTGTTTTAATGCTTTTCTTTCTTTTGTTAAGATACATGCAATCTAGAAGATAACTGACTGTCAGCCAGCTTGAGGTGTGTTTGAAAACAAACAAAAACAAGTTAAACATTTAGTGAAGACACCTAGCTTCAGAGATACAGGAACTCAAAGTACAAAACGTTTTCACAGCTCTTCATCTGCCAGCTGTATTAAAAATCTGGACATAAATTTTACAATTTTTATTTGCTTTTTTAGCTGGATTTGTGTAATAGACTAAGCCTTATATTTGTACAGGAAACAGAACCCAGTGATATTGCCAAGATCAATAGATTTTAGTAATAAATATTGTAAAAATCTTCTTTCATTGTAACACTTACATATTAAAGTTATATCATAAAATGAAGGTTTCATCAATTTCCTTATATAAAGAAGTTTTTTTTTTTTCAAATAAAACATGATTGTTTAATGAGATGCAATTATTTTCTAATGTATTAAAAAATAATTAAGTTTGTCTCACTAAAAGCAATTAATTAGAAAAAGGGATTAATGTGCACCTTTGTTGTCAGTTAAACAAACAAAAAAATTGAAAATGCCTTTAAAAACTCTCATTGGAGAACCTAAAGCACAGACAAAAGAAAACAGTAGCAAATTAATTTACCAAAGCCAAAGAAAAATAGATAGAATATTGTAATGAAATTAAAGTGCTACCTATAAAAAGTCAAGTTTTCTTCTAGAACAGATAAATAATTGAACTACCAGAAGAACCACAAAACAGTCCTTTTTCTAGTATTACACTCTGTACAAAATGACCTGAATAAAACCACAGCTCTCTGCTGTCCTCTCTCGCTGTGTGACAGACAGATGCACATACACGTGTTTAATAAAAAATAATAGAATGTCTTTGGCATTGAAGATCATAAACAACAAAATTCCAAGATTTTGCTGTATTCTCCTGTATAATTATCAAAAAATCTTATCTTTGAGAAAATATTACTGATTGCTGGTGGTTTTTCATCAGTTGCTACTGACCTCATAGAGTTCTTTCATTGCTGCTAGTTTGCATTCAAATTTCTCCAGGCTCCAGAAAGTTGCTATTCTCAGTTTGATGTTACGAACCTGTACCTGGACAGAAGACACTGCTCCTGTTTTATCATCAATTTTGTCATGCCTCAGAATTTGAAGAAATTAAAAAAAAACAAAACAAAAAACCAAAAACATTATTCATATTGCAAAATAAACAAGATATTTGTAGATACAATTATGCAGAGAAAAATTTGATTTTCAACACAGAAATTGCCTGTGACATCATGTATCTCAAACATAAATTAGCATAGCCACTAAAATTAGTTTTATGTAAAGGAAAAGGCATCCCTGCATTCAGATATACAAGTAGAGATCCAGGAACTTTTGTGCTAGTATCAAGGAACTCAGGACCAAGTATATGCTACAGAATTCTACTGGCAGATTCCTTGTTGAAAGATGTGTAAAGACAACCTCTGAGAAGCAGCCATACCTACACCTAACTTGGAAGTCCTTGTTAACATGCATTTACTGTAGCATTTTTTTTAATTATATGGAATTTCCTCTGCACTAATGTATCTCTGCTTACACCAAGAATACATAACCAATATAGAGGTCAATTTCTAAAACATACTTCAGGTGATCTGTGGAGTGGTATGTGGCCCCAAGCACTCAATATCCACTAATGCATGTTCTCAGGTTTTTACTTTGAACTACTTCTGTTGTAGTCTTCTGAACTGAACAATTCCTAGTGGCTGGTACGTATTCCCTGGTCTGGTTTTATCCAAAAGTTAGTGTACTTTTAGACCACTTCAATATGTGAACCAAAGCAGGATGTAAATGGGCATCAGGATTTTGACCTCCAAAGCCCACTTGATCCAGAATTAATTGTCTTTTGCCACAGGTTTAAAGTCTTGATGTAAAATTCAATTCACATTTCAAACTAGCAACCTAAATGACACACCTAATTGAAGTTAGTTTGGAAAAGTGATTAGTCATGCCCAACTTAACAAAAATGTAATAAGAAAAACAATCAGCTCCCTGCATGTCCAGAATCCAGCCCCCAATTTATATATATTTATATACATATAGTACGCATATAATATATATGTATCATATATAGGTAGTGTATATATATATGTACTGTATGTATATGATATATATGTATGCATATAATATGTAGCTCCTTATATTAGCTAACTCACCTGTAGAAAACAGTGTGTTTCCCTAATTCATTACTAATGGTGTTGGCTTCTTTGATCATCACAGATAGCTTCAGAGAACTCCAGTTAAGTGGAACTAATAAAGAATAGCACATAATGATTAAACAGATCAAATAATGTGGTGGAATAAATAATGTGCTGCAACAACATAAGGGTTAAAAAAAAAACTACAACCAATGAAAAAATCTGAATGGAATTTAGCCAATAACAGTTCTGTTAATTCCCAATACACTGGGGAAAATGACCCTTCCAGCCAAGACAACCCTTTATGAAAGGTCACATAAAGGGTATTTCAGAACTAGAGGCATAACACCAGACACTATATATTAGACAAATCTGAGACACGAAACTAAACAGAATCAAATCTCTTACTCTGGTTTCCCCAGTGAGTTAACATGTAACCAGTTTAGCTGGATGGGGAAAGAACTTGTAAGTAATTGAGGTAAATACAGACTACACGTATATCCAGCTCACCACTCTGTGCTCTGATTAAAACAGAGCTTTTCAGCTCTGATATATATGGCTTAAGAACAGAAAGGATCGTAGCAGCCAAAATGCACTTCCTGTTCAGAATCATTAGAGAACTGTTATAGAAAGAGAAAAAGCTTCTGTATCCATATGTACTAAAATCAGGCCCATCAAGCAAAGGAGAAGTTAGCATTGCCCTTGCAGCATTATGTATATACATACTAGCCATAGTTTTATTTCCTCTTCCACAATTCTTTTGAAGGGTATCTATTTCTTCAGCAATCTTCTGCTTCTCAGCTTCCAGAGCTTCTAGTATCTTTGTATGACGAATAGTATGATCTTCTAGAGCCTGGGGGAATGAAAAAACAAAAAAAACCCAAAACTCTTAATACATTGTTTATTTCAGCAGAAGTTTTGGTTGCTGTCCTTTTATGGAGTCTCAGAACAGAATTAAGTTTATACTGGACATCTACCATATCAGTAGGAAACCCTCCATCTGCAAACTCTAACAATTTTCTGGTTTGTTTACATGTTGACATGCTCAAGAAAATACTGGAATTAAAAAGAAACAACTTCAAAAATTAACTCATACGTGTTGCAGTAGTCAGATATATATGAACACCACCCAAAAACCAGGCATTACTAAACATTAATGCTCAGAATTATAACTTTAGGCACAAGTCACTGAATTTTGGTACATGTACAAATCCACATTATATAAGAAATAAAGATGAGCTTATTTTATTCCCATATTTAATACAATACTGTATTTTAACAGTAAACAAACCATCCATTCTTTTGCATTAAATCACATACAGAAATACTCTAGAAACATTCCATTTACATTGTTTTATTAAAAAAAAACAAAACAGCAAAATATAAAAACAGCAGTTCACCTAAAAAGCTTTTTTTTTTCTTTTTTTAATTTACCTGCTTGGTAGCTAAAGTCTCCATTTCTAAACGTTTCTTATTGAAGTGTAGCTCTAGCTCAAGATCTTTCTTTGCCTTCTCTAGCTCCTGTATCTTAGTTACAGCTTTTTGGTTATTGAGTTCTTGGATTTGCTTCTTATGAGATTCTTCTCTCTAAATATAAAAAAGGACTGATGAGAGGAGGCATGCTACTTCTGTAGCATTTCTAACCTGGCCCTTAGGCAAATAATAAGATTTGGTTTCAGTTCAATACATTTAAAACATGCAGCCCCTG
This sequence comes from Florisuga fusca, assembly GCA_038090715.1. Taxonomy (NCBI): domain Eukaryota; kingdom Metazoa; phylum Chordata; class Aves; order Apodiformes; family Trochilidae; genus Florisuga; species Florisuga fusca. Next base: position 8,755,320 of record JAAWXA010000008.1, read on the forward strand.
TGAACTATGCAGTCCCATGTCAGCAATGAAAGTTTACATCCCCGTTCTCTTGCATCACACCATGTCTTCCATAGCACATTTTAGAAACGAGATACTCCATTATTGTTTTACAATGATGTATTGGTCTATGTAAACTTATATATATTGTGAAAGTATTTAAGAATAAAAAAGCAACCTGCTAACACAAAAAACCAAATAGAAACTCCATAATACAGCTTCTACTCTACTTTATTGATATGTTTTGTGTTAAAATGCAACGGCAACTTACCACCTCTGCTTCTAGTGATTTTATTTTGCTTTCATAAGCTTCTTTTTGAGAGGCGAGTTCTTGCTGAACCATCTCTTTAGCAATTTGGACACTCTGCATCATTTCCTCTTTGGCTTTAAGTCTTGCCTCCTCAATTTCTGATTCAAGCCTACAGGTAGAAGTAGCAAACATTTAGAATGCAGGCTTTCATCTCTTACAGGCTGCATAGAAACATCTTCTTTCTTCTGTCATTACATGAGCCTCCAATTTTAACAGTAAAAATATTAGGGTTTCTTAAAACAAAACAAAACAACTTTCATACTTTACCTGAATATTTTTTTTTTATTTCATAGGGTAATTGTAGACACTGCTAAATATGGAGAATATTCCAGAATTTCTAAATCTACTTGATTTCGGCATTTATTTTATTACGCAGCTTTCACAAAATTAAGAACTGCAACACAAAGTAAATCACACTAAGATGCAGACAAGTACATTTTAAGTCAATGGGTCTTGCAGTTCAGTAACTCTAAGGAATGAAGAAAGTACAAGCAATCTCACTGCCTCAAATTCTCCACTGTCCTGGAAAACCAAGGCTGTAAATTTGGGCTTGTCCTTTTTTCCTACAGCACTTGTTTTCAGGCTTTGAATCTCTCTAAAACATCAAAAGTCAGTTTCAGACTCATTTTGCTCTTGGAGAGCAATGTAAGTGAAGAGATACACTGCACTGAGGATCTCTGGAACTCCATGTTTCTTTACTAGTGGCCAACATTATTGACAACTGGACTAGATCATGGTGATTACTTCTTAGAGGTAAACATTCATTTCAGCTAAGTCTGGGACTTCCATTTCCATTATGAATGGAGCTAAAAACAACCTTGCTATTTTCCAACTTGACACTATTGTGCAATAATTAATAACCTTAAGTTTCTTATTTCTTAAACTCATTACATAGTTGCATTTAAAAATGAATGTATTTTTAGAAGAGACAGTACTTACTGCGTTCTCTGTGCAACAAGCAGCTCATTCTTTGCAAATTCAAAATCTTTTGGACCATCATGCAAAAGCATGGACCCACATGATGGTCTTTTAACTTTCTGAACTTCTACTGGATGATTAAACCTAAAATAATGGTCACCCCCAAGGATCACTCGATCACCCTGTTTGGAAAATGGAAAAAACAATTTGATCTGTAACTTTTAGATTTATAAGCAAATTTACAATGCTTAAAACATAATAGGTGGAGCTAGAAATGAAAAAGAAACAAGTCTTTACTGTTTCAGAGCCCTTTAAGAAAACCTGCAATCTGAAGTTTTAACACAGATAAAAAATCTACACATGCACATATTCCTCTTACCAGATCAATTACTTACATGATGCAGAACTGTTGGGTCTAAAATGCATTTTCCATTTACATATGTCTTTGCTTCTTTCAGTGGAATAATGCTTACTTTGCCAACAGTGTTCTTTATAACACTGACAACAAAAAACATTAAAAGCATCAGTAGCTCATGTTCATTGAAAATTAAGTTTTTCAATAGACTAGAATTAATGCTTTAAATAATGTTCTGCAATTATTTTTCCAGATTTGGGTTGTCTTCATACTATTATATTACAACGTACATAATCAATGAGCAACAACCTATATATTGGAAGAGAATCTATATCTAAAACTGAGAAGAACCAAGTGCTAAAAAATTTCTACAGTGCCTTTTCTTTCTTTGATAATGCTTAATTTCCAAGCATGCCCATATCTTTCACAGTTCTAGCAGCTGATCATCTACATCTCTTCTAGTATTTTGTCTAGGATCAATTGTATGGAATACACTTCAAAAAATATTTCTGCAATATGGCTAAGTTGCTCTTGACTTTTAGTTTTAAGAACTGTGAAGACATTTTACTTTCCCACTGAACTCAGTATAACAGAGAGGATCATTTGATCGGGTCCTTCTCCAGCATTTCTGCAGGATTAGAAAATTTTGCTACATGACTGAGAAGAAAAAAATTAAACTCTCTCCGTTAACAGATGTCTAGAGAGACCAGAAGGAAGTTACCTTAATCATTGAGCAGCATATAAATTATCCCTAAATAGTATTTTACCAGTTCGAAAACCACATTTTGCTACTGTCAGAAGGAAGAATGACTCCAAAAGAAAGGTAAGGGAGAGGAGAAATATTTCAAGCTCTCACTTCCAGTGAGAATGCTACATACCAATGGTCATCAGCAATTAGCACTCCGGAAAGCTGGATATCATGTTTTGAATTTGGTGTATACCTTCCAACTGTTGTTTCTCCTTCTTTGATCATATACAACAACACCTCAGAAAGCTGAGGATCTTCACTGAGATTGACAAGGTTTGGTAAATGATTGTCCATTTTGAATGCAATTCCTGCTTTCTAGGGAAAAGGGAGCTCTGCATAAAAACCAATTTACTTAGTGCATTCAAATATCAATATTAAACTTTAGTAAGAAATCACAGTAGTTTCTTAAAGGAATAGCGTTAAGGAAACAAAATCTTACAACTCATAGAATGTTAGGGATCAGAAGGGACCTCTAGAAATTGTCTAGTCTAACCCCCTCAAGGCTGGAAGATGTTCTATCTCCTATAGAAAGTTAAGAAAGGAAAAATACCTGCAATTCTTTTATATCTTCTAATTTTCTTTTTTCGGCTTGTTCAATTTTTTCTTTCCAGGCTCTTTATATATGGAGGGGAAAATAAGAATATATTAGGAGAAAAATCACAGCATATAATTTTTGTCATTTCTGTTTTAAAGAAAGAAATTAACAACTGTCCAACCTTCTCATTTCTGCTATGTCCCTCTCCTGCTGGTGCAATTTTACCCTTAAAGATGTTATTTCCTGCAAATAACGTCTGTATTTTTCAGGATCAGTGTTTGTAGCATTTTTCTGAGCTGCCTTCAGTTTTTCAATTTCAGCTTTCAATTCTACATTAGACAAACCAGAGAGAGTACACATAAAAATGAAGACAAAAGAGGTTTTAGAAATTTCTGTACAATACTAGAAAATTCATCATGTTATTTATGTAAAATAAACACCTTTCCCCATTGCAGGTTCTCAAGTATAGCCTAAAATATCATCTGAAATATGGCAAAAAGAACAGTATCACAAAGAAGAATTACTATAAAAGGTAATAAAGGTTGTATTAGCCTATTTGACAAATGGTTAGTCAGCACAATAGATTATCAGTAGTAACAATCCTGATTGAGTAATAACTTAAACACACATGCAAATGAAAAACTTTCAAAGGCTGCACATGTCAACCTCACCTCTGATGAGCTTGGCATTCACATCTTCATTTACTTTAGCAATGTTGAAAATTGAACAAGCTTGTTTTGCATAGCGAAGAGTGCTGAGTGTTTCTTCTGCACTGCTGGCAGCTGGACTTACTGTGGCAATCATAGCAGTTTGTGAATTTCCACCAAGGCTTTCCTTTAATAACCTTCATTTGGCAGGAAAGTAGAAGTCAATCCCCAGCCCCCACATTGCAGCCCCAATCAGAGTTCTCAATCTGAACAGATCAAATAGCTACAGTCTTGCTACTTATTTGACAGAGATAGTTAGCTTGTTAAACAATAAAAACCCTTGTTTGTTCTTTATGTTACACAACAAGCTAATTTCTTCCCTCCATAGGTCATTTGTCAGAGAGAGAAAGTGATGCCTCCTGCTGAATAGAAGAGGAATTCACAGGCTGAGAAAGCTTGTACTTCTACATAAAAAATTCTGAAATGTACATACCAAGTAAGGACAGATTCCCGGTAAGGAATGAAAGTTTTCTTCCCATTTTGAGATTGTTTAGAGAGTGCAGAAATAACTTTTCCAAGGGTTAGCAGTGATTTATTGATACTCACACCTTCCTACACAAAGCAAAATTAAAATTAATTACAATACAGTTGTGTTTTCTTTTGTGATGTTATTGACTGCACGGTTGATTTAATTGTTCTTACTCAATGTGTGGTACAGCTATATCACATTAGGAATCACCAGCATTTAAAAAAAAAAACCCAAAAAAACAGTAAGATGGAAGAGTATCCTAGAATATCTTCATTTGGAAAGAACAGAGACCCTGGCTTTAAAATAAATGGTGTTAAGACCCATCAAACTTATGAAGGCAGCTTGAAAGAAAGACTCTTATTAGAAACTCCATTTGTGTAAAATCCAAAAAAGAGTCAAGCAGCTCCATGTGATATCCAATTAATGACTTGGAAAGTCATGTTCCTCATCCCCTCTGAAGGACCACAAGTGCTGCACAGCATGGGGAGTGCTGTCCTAAATCAAAATCTAGAATATACTACTGCACAGTTAAAAGAGCTTCTTAGGGCTATGCACAAGCAAAATGCTATGCAATACTTACAAGCACAAGGACTATGTATCCCTCTATATCTACACTTCCTGCCCAAGAGTCCTAGTAGGTGAGGGTAATTGGGGGTTAAGGTGTATTCTTTGAAGTTATTCTTTTTCCACAGATTTCCAGTCTTGGTTTACCTTTAACCTTTCTCCAGTGGTCTGAGCTTTTGAGCAGCATTCACTGCCAGCTAGGTCAATTAGATTTATGTGACTGGTAAGCCTACGATCACATTGTTCTTCATCCACAAATTCTACCTGGAAAAAAAGAAGTTTGCATTCAAGCAAAAATAAAACACCTGAAGACAAGCAGAAATCTAACAAGCTGTTCACTTTAAATACACCAAAAGTTGACATTTGCTGTTGACATTCCACTTACTTTTTGAAAAAATAATCTCATGTACATCCCTTGAAGGAGTCTAAATTCAGACTTTGAACCATAGTATCTATTGTTTGTGGTTGAATAACTGTGTAAGCACAAACTGCACAAACAAGAGATTAGCAAACTACAGGTTTGGGTCTGAAGTTTGACTGTGCTGGCTATCCAATACCCACAGAAATCAGTAAATTGTTACTGACTTAGACCAATGAAGAATATCTAAGTAACCAGTGAAGAAGTGTCAGGACCAGTTCTGATAGAGAAAGAAATAATCTAGTAGGGAGAATCTTAAGGGAAAGAAGAAATTGGGACAAAATGTTTAACAGAGTAAGAAAAAAACAACAAGAAATTTGTGAATGGAGAAAATTTGACAGACTGTGGCCTTTTGAGGAACTCTACCTATTTCACTTTTGTTTTGAGGCTCATTTCACTAAGTCAGGTTTTTGTCTCTTACACATCTATAAATCAGATAAGAAGTTCTAGTCCCTATATCCTGGAGACACATAGGTGAGATAAATACTGAAGCAAGGAAATGTTTACTCAGTGAACTGAGTTGAAACCAAGCAGAAACTTCACCTACCATCATCCCAGCAGGGGGTGATGGGATCACCTGCAGGAATTCAGCACAGCTATCCCCCCTTGCATAGCAAAACCTTCTTAAAAGCTGGGAAGCATTGGCAGTAGTGTGATATTACATCTGGCCTCAAGCTGGATTCCAGTTGTACCTCAAAACCCACACTCAGAAGCTTGGAACTACTCACATGGGTGTGTAGTGAGAGGACAAGGGGCAATGGTTTAAGAATGGAAGAGGGGAGATTTAGATATCAGGAGGAAATTGTTTACTATAAAGGTGGTAAGACACTGGAACAGGTTGCCTAGGAAAGTTGTGGATAACCTCTCCCTCGAAGTATTCAAGGCCAGGTTGGATGAGACCTTGAGCAACTTAGTTTAGTTGTGAGGCATCCCTGCCCACGGCAAGGAGGTTGGAGGAGATGATCTCCAACCCAAGCCAATTCTATAATATGATTCCATGATCTGCCAGAATGGACATATTTATATTGTGCTCTATACTCAGCACAAAGACATCGGAATCTACTGTATTCTCACAACAACTTTCTAAGCAGCACACAAAGCAACTTTTTACTACCTGGTTTGAACAGATATAAACCACTCAGCAATACCTTGGTTTGTGTCATGACAAGGGTGAAGACAGAATGAGATCTAGAGCTCCTGTCATTCATCACTGTAGCAGCTGTTGCTCTCTGCTTATTTCCGAGTTCAAGCCAACTCTGTAAGAGATGAAAATTCACTCTGTGAAACCAAAATCTACTTTGGGTATTTATTTGAAGATGAAAATGTCTGCAAAAAAAGTTATTAACACAAATTATGACTGTCTAAGGGAGGAATTAAAACTTAAGTTTAAGAGAGCGACGCATGCTTGTATGCATTTACTTAACACCATTATATAGGAATAGCCTTCATTATGCTTTTACAAAACTAGCTGAAATATCATAGACTACTGAGCAGTCTCTAAAGCATTTTCTTCCCACCCATGGAATTTAGCAGCTGCAGTGGAGAAAGGAGCAAGTAGAAATATTTGTATTCCCTTTTGGTAATCAAATAACTCTTACCTGGATATCAGAGTAAGAACTGACAACATTCCTAAGGTGAGAGAAAAAGAAAAGTCTGGGTTCAGACTATTTTGTTTCTACAGTTTTCCCTGCTGCCCAAAATCTGAACTATTTCCCCAGTAAGAGACAAAATACAAATATACCATGAAAGCTCCAGTTGCCTTGAGACTTCCACACACTTATTTCACTGAAGTAATACACTCAAGGAAATACACCAAATCAAGCTAGACAATGGGACCCACTTTTGTAAAACTGTGATACTAAGATCTTGCCTAATATAATGATGGGCACACAAGCTTTCACAGAGGCACAAGGTAATAATTAGCACACTCTTTCAAGAGTTACACCATACATCTATTAAAAGAACACTTAAGACTTACACTGTCAGGCCTTCCACATATGGTCCTAACATTGGATGCTCTCTTACACGAAGCTGGTGAGAATAATTTTGAAAGAAAAATTATTAGGAGTGTATTAGTTAGACCTAGCATTCAGGAGTATCTTAATTTTAAGAGAAAGTATACCTACATCTCTAGTAGGACATCTATCATCAACATAAGCATGAATCACCTAGGAGAGTATTTTCAGGAAAATTCCTAAAACTAAAGTTTTCCAGCTGCCTGAGAAATCACAGCAGACTGCACCAGGCCACTGCTCACAGAGATAACTGCAGTAACACGTATCTTATGAGATGTTTACATAAGAAAAATAAAAAAACCTTTTCTGCAAAATAAAGCTATTATGTTTCCGAGTTAAGTAGCTTAGCTCAAAATCAGACAAAACTCAGATGAAAGCATTCAGCATTCCCACTATAAACAAGGCAGTATAGTCTTCAATTCTGTATGACTAGTCCACTTAAGTCCCAATTCTAGAAAAAAGGACTTATTTCAACAGCAAGTTGAATGTATTATACCTTCTTTGTCATGAACTAATACTCACAGTTTACACACAAGTGGCCCCTATAATGTTCAATATGTCAAAGTACAGAAAGTACTATTTCTAATAGAACAAACATAAATGCCTTCCCTATATGCCCTACTTCACACAAATGCCTTTGTGATTTTACATATCCTAACACACATGCATTAAAAACCAACTAAAATAGTTTGCCTTGAGATCCTTAACTAATAAGATGACTAATTCCACCACCCTCCAGAATTCTTAGCAAACAACAAAAAAAACTGAAAAAAAAAACCAACTTCCTGACAGCCACATGGCTCTAAGCAGTGAAGCAGGCAAAGCAAAAAATCTGAAAGTCATTATTCTTCTTAGTGCTAAGCTATTCTATGACAGTAGTTTTCTGTAGCTGGTCCATGTAAATACACAGAGGAAAGAAAGAGGGGAAAAATTCTTCCTTCGCCAGTATTGACATTTTTCATTAATCTACTGCAGATTGCAATGATACAGAGACAGCTGCAAACAGGCATCCTAGCAGGTAAAATACACACTTGTATTTTGAGAAAGCGAGTAAACATTTCAGTGCTGAGAACTGAGAAGGCTGGCAATTAGACATATTTTTTTTCCAAACAGCATTGGAAGACTCCTGATATTGTCTTCCCTTCATTTTAGAACTCCATCCAAATTACAAGACTGTAACTCAAATTATATTGCACAGAAAACTCTTCATATAATCTGAACATTTACATAAATAATACTAGTACTTTTTATAAAGGCTCATTATTTTGCAGATGAGGAGAGTGGTTAACAACAATTTGGGGACATTCTACTGAATGATTTTTTTTTCTATTTCAGGCAGATTTTTAATTTTTTGCTTAGCATTTCTGAAGAGCTGAACTTTTTCTTCCAGTCATATAGTGAGATTTTTTTTTTCTTGAATTACATTAGTCACAAAAATGTAAGATAACTAAGATAACAATAGAAAGATCACTTATCATTTTTGCATTTTTGTTTACAGAAGGGATGCCACTGCTTTGAGATTATGCATATACTAGTTTCTGTGAGCAACTTACTGGTTGTTTCTTCTGTCCACTTTCAGCTTTAAAGACAAGCAAATCATGAATTTTCTCGTTGTATACTTCAAAAAAGCTCATTTCAAGATGAAATAATATCTAGGAAAATTAATGTTATTAATATAGTACAGAAAACATTTTCATCAATAATGAAATTATATCCTACATCCAGTATCTCCTATTGCCAAGAAAACTATTTGAATCTAACCACAGCCTTTACCAGATAATAGCTATCCAGCTTGGACAAAAAAAATTACATACATCTACCTCAGAAGTTTCAGTGTTGGGTTTTTTGTACATGAAAACACAGTTTTGTTTGCACCTGCATTAGTCTCATTCCCCTAGGGACTTAACTCCTACATTATGACACATGTAACAACATGGCGTGGATTGATGTTGTCAACATCCTGACATGGAACAAAATGACCTAATGATTCTTCTTCCTACCTACAGCAATTTTTAAAAGTACTGAACAACAAACTTTCATGAAAACATATCTCCTTCCTCTGAAGGCATCAATGTCTGTCTTCTTTTTTTAAATAAAATGGAATTTCCTTTAACAGATAAGGAAGATTGCAGCAAAGAAAATTTTAAAAAAAGTTTAAAAGTACAAGATCCAAGATGATTTGCAGCAACAGAATGCATCAGCAAAGGAATAACAAGAACACAGCTGGTGGCTCTGCATTTTTAAGTTATATTCTCTAGCCAAACACAGTAACAAATAGCCTTCTATTTGAATCAGAAAAAAAATACATTAATAAAATCAATCAGCACTATGGTAATAAAAACGAATGATACAGGTATAAAAATACTGCAAGAGATCAGTTTCCTTGTGATTCAATGTAAGGTGAATAGCATAAGCACACTACCTGCTCCTTGTCCATTTGTGATATTTGAGTGAAAAGATCTTCACAAAGTCTTGGAATTATTCCCCGGTCTTCCTCAAACCCCATCATCCTGTAGTTAAACAAAACCTCCTAACTTTAGTTTTGTAACCCTCCATAGTTAATTTTACTATAAGCTATATAGCTCTAAAGTTGAAATGCCATATGCTTCTAAGTTATAGAAGTAATAAGCAACAAAAATAACCCTAATCTAAGCTGGTGCTTGCAATGAGTTGGACAAGATTTCTAGAGGTCGTTTCTAATTCATTCATTGAGAAATGGGTTGAAAACCTGAGCTAAACAAAAACCCCACAGCAACTGAAGAGTAAACATCTATAAGCAGTAAACCTGTAGATGTTAATTTAATAACATGCATGCATTCTATGTTCTCTGCACCCTATCAGTGTAGTAACCTCAGCCCTTCCCCACCTCTGCCAGTTTTTTCCTGTCTAGTTCTGAACACCTGAACATCTGAACTATTAGAACACCAGTGTACTATACTAATTCAGTCCAGTCCACAGTTTAAACACTCATGCAGCTGAGCAAGAGAGTTGTCAGAAGAATTTTGTTACGTAGACCTGACAAGACAGGCCATACTGATATTAATTTCAGCTTTGCTGAAAATATAAATGGGCTAAGGGAAGTAGTTGTCCATCTGAAGATGGAGGAAAACCATACAACAAACCTACAAAGAGGATAAAAATGGCAATATTGAGCATATCTTTCTTTTAGAACAAGGCAAGTAAACTTTACAAGTGAAAATTGAGTTCCCACGTAAAGAAAATCTGTGTAATTGTACCTGTGTAAATTCTACTAGGATAGATTATCCTAGATAACTAGGATAAATTGAATAAAACTATAAAATGGTGATGAACTGCATAGAAACATTTCTGATATTTAGAAGTCTACTGTACTTCACAGGAATTATTAAGCTCACAGAACTGGTTATATAGATGCAATTTAATTTCTCTTGGAAACAAGAGAGTTAGCTAGGCATTCCAGATAATAATATACACAAGGTATATAAAATTGGTTATAAACCCTCTAAACACTAGTTGTCTGGAATCATTTTGGGTAAAGATTAGATTTCCAATAAGAAGTGCCACAGACATCTGGGGTTCTTTATTTACTTATTTAAAGTTCTGAAACAGTCATGGCCATAATTAGTCCAGGCTACAATTAGTCTCCTAAAGGCCTTCTCCAAAAACACAATGTGCTTTAGAACACGTCACTTCATGTACAAAATAACAAACCGTGGGGAACGGCAGCGCTGGAATGCAAAAATCTTGAATAACCATTTAATCTGTTCCATGTAATGTCTTTTCATTACTTTACATTACATAACAATTGGCTCCTGCAGAATTTTAACAATTAGCTTTAGGAACTTACGTGTATGATTTTCCAGAACCAGTCTGCCCATATGCAAAAAGACAAGTGTTATATCCCTCAAATGCTCTTTCTAGGAGCGGCACTGCCAAACTTTTATAAACCATTGCTTGGCTTGCAAAACTAGGATGACTCTTGTCAAAAGACCAGAAAGAGAAGTCATAAGTGAAGCTGTAAACTTGGTTTGTGGCTGGATTTTGTACAGATGTCTCTGAACCATTCATGGAGACGACAGGGAACGAGTCTTCATTTTTCTCTCTGAATGGAAGAATATTTAAATGTAAAAAAGCATAAATTACTCTTTAAGTTAGGAATTTCAATCAACTGTCTTCTAGAAAATAAAAAGTTTAGAAATATTGCCCAAAAACATTTGATAAACATAAAAAGTATTCAAGCTCAAAATACTTCAGTTAATGCACATGTAAAAAATGTCCCTGAACACCTATAAAGTGAATTCAACCTGTTAATAAAAAATATTTATCGTGATGTTACATGAAGTATCAGCTGATTTCAATGTATTGTATCCTTATCAGGTCAATGATTAAACAATTAAAAAAATATGAAGTAGAGATCAACATACACTACAAGAGCTACTACCACCATCAGAAAAAAGCCAAGATACAAACCTGTTACTGAAAGGCCGTACACGCACAGCCACAGTCACTTTGCTGTTTTCCACTATGAAAACGTCCTTCCCAGTGCCATGCCACTCAGACTGAGTTTCTGTGTTCTCTTTTGTTTTCAAACTTCTACTCATGGAAGGAGAGTTGGAGACCCTAGATTCCTTTTCATCTAGAATGTGAAGACGAGGTGTTCGTCTATTGGCAGCAGACAGAGCTGGTTGCTCCTGAGAAATGCTGTTCTTTGGTGTAAGCTTAAACCCTTCTGTTGAACCTTTTGTTGGTGTCCTTGTTCTTTCCAAATTGCTCGGTTTTATAATCAAGTGTTGCAACTTTTGCTTTCCAGCTAGCTTGCTTATATCACATTTTTCATGTTTTTGTTCTCCTGATATCCTACTAATGTATTTTGAGGTAACTAATTGTTCTGATTTAGGAACTTCATTTTTAAATTTTGTATCAGCAGCATTTCTCCTATCTTTTAAATACATGCAAGTATCATTTTCACACAGACCATCAACAAAGCCAATGGAATCCTTGCTGTTCAGGTTACACTGCAATTTCATACTGGGGTGACCCCCAGCTAACTTAAAGCTTGGTTTAACATCATGGGTATCATTATTAATAACATTCTGTCGAAGTGCAATCTTGTAATTTCTTTGTGTAGCAGAGACATTTTTTTCCACCCCAGGGACAGCATTCTGATTGATTTTATTTTTCTCTACAGAGCCTGACCTCACACGCCTCTGCAGAGTAAGTTTCTTCTCTGTTGGTGTATTTTCCATGCTCTGTGTTGTGCTTGCATGCAACTGTTCACTACTGGACACTGATTTTTTGCTTGTTATAGTTTTCCTCTGGAGTGTTAAAGTGCCCTCAGGCTTGCATGTAGCTGATGTGTCACTCACTTTTTTACAGGCTGAAATCACATAGGTCCTATTTACTTCCTCAGTCTTATTCTGAGAACATGAAAGGAGGCTATCCTTTCCTTCATCTGACACATGTGATTTCAGTTGCTGCCCCGAGGTTTTGCTGCCAGTATTCTGTGAAGAAGACTTCTGCAAAGTAGCAGTATATTGTGACTCAGAGGGACGTCTTGAAGGAACAGGCATTTTGTCTTCCAGCAAGTTACTATTAGGTATTTTAATAAGTATAATAGCTTTATTAAAATACGATTTCTAGTTTTTCTTCTTATGAAATCTGGGGAGATAAAGCAAAAAAAAAATTGTGATGCTCATGTACAGTGCAAATTCTGTCCTGGCGCATGTGTAACTCTTCACATTACTGCAGTAAATATTTGCCACCAAACAGCCAAATATTAGTAACAATTACTAGCCCATTTAGTCTCCAGCACTAAAAAACCCCAATGCTGCTCTATAGTCAAATGACTGCTCCCACCAACAGGCTATTGATTCCATTTCTTGAGTTATAGGATTTGTTTCAGAAAGTAAAACAAAAATCCTGAAGAAGCACAGGTTCATAAGAATGATCTGACTATTTAGCAAAGATCTCCATGGACATCCCTTCCAAATGATCAACCATGAACCCCAAAGAATAGAAATTAAAGCTCATGCCTCCATTCACCCACAACTCCTTATGCTCTTAGTGTTTCACAACTAACAATCTCCAGTAAAACAACAACATTATTAATGTTGAATTAGAAAAATGGGAACACAGAAAGCTTAGTAAAGATCACTATTACAATATGTTTGGACATTATTTTAGTTCGCTGCAGTGCATACAACTAGCAAAACAAAAAGACACCTAGCCTAGGGGACAGAAGAAAAACTGTAAAATATTTCATATCCTCTCTACAAATAACTAATTAAAAAGATGCATACATACAATTTGTACAGAAAAGCATACTTTCACTGCTGTATAAGGATCACAGTTATCACATTGTGACAGGTTTGACATCACTACCCACTGCAGGCTTAATAGCAAAAGAATTGCAGCTAGCAAGAGTCAACAAGCAGTCATCTGCCTTAGATCCTTCAAAAATCGCACAGATCATTAACAAAAGCAATAGATAGTCAGGGGGAAAAACAAGGGAAAGCAAGATGAGAGCAAGTGATGTAAAGCAATCCTTTAACCATTGCTCCAATTGGAAGCTTTTTTCAATGCTGCATTTATAAGTTGTGGCTTTTGGGGAAATCTCAGAACCTACACATGGCCTGACCGCACAAAGTTAACAGCTCTGTTGTGACAAACGTTCCAGACTCAGACCAGAGAACGGACTGACTGCTCAGATCAGCACTTATGTCACGGGAATTGTAAACATTTGTGGTTCCATCTAGTGGTTAGTAAACAGACCAAAATGGTGACAAACCATGATTTTGTAAAGTGTTTTCAGAAAAAAACTCTATCTTTTCCACTCGGCTTTAAAATAACTCGTGTGAGAAGTTCTCCTTCCTTTGCCATAGCTGCGCCTTGCAAATAATCACAAAGCTATTTTGCAGGAAACTTAAACTCCACACTGGAGGTGCCTTTGTCCTAAAAGACTTGTTCACAAGTCCAGTTGTTCCCCGTTTTTCATTTTTTTACCACTACTAATTACCGATGTACCCCAAGTGTTCAAAGCTGGGTGAAAACGCAAGGAGAATTTATATTTTCACTATCCTTCCGCAAGCCTACCCGCTCCAGCAGAGCCCCTGAGAGAGCCCGCACAGCCCCAGATGTGTTTTTAGAACCCCCTCGGGTCGCCGAGCGGGCCAGCGGCGANGGCGTTGTCCGCCTCAGGCGCAGCCACCCACAGGCCCAGCGACGCCCATACCTCCCAGAACCCAGGAGGGAGACCGGTCCGGTCCCTCACGCCAGCCCCTCCTCACCCGCCGTCCTCGCTCCGGTGGAGAAGCGTCCGGTGCCCACTTCCTGCCCCGTTTGAATGCGCGGGCAGCGCGGGGACTGGCTGCTGGCAGCACTGCGTCAGAGGGGGCGGGCCCGCGCCACATCCCTTCCCCAGGGGAGCAGCGCCTCGGGCCGGGACCGCCGGACATGGGGGCGACAGCGGCCCCGCTCAGAGCTGCTCCCCGCCGCTTCCCTGTCGGAAGCCTTTCCTTCCCCCCCGGGCCCCGCGGCCGACAATCGGCTGAGGGCAGGAGGCTCGGCACATCCGCGCTCTCCCCGCCGGTGCCCCGGGGAAAGGAGCCGGACAGCCGCGTAAGGAACGCTGGCACCGGGCTGCGCTGAGAACGCAGCGCTCAGCAACCGACCCCGCAGCAAAAAACGGGACTGCTGAAACGTTTTGAGGACTGCAGGATCAAAATATCAAGTGCCACTTCGTGAAATCTCCGCCAGGAATAAAAATCGGTCTCTTGTTGAAGGGTTTATGCATTTTAGAAAAAAAAATTGGTGTTTGTAAATACCGTGTACAACGTAGTTAATTCGAAGCTTTGAAACAAATTCCAGTAGAGGGAGACAAAAGACAAAACACGGGAGGACAAAGGGTGTGTTTTGACCCATGCGTGACTGTTACGCAGTTAGCAACATGGCATAGAAAATAGTTGAAATTATAAACACCGTGTTTCAGATAACAGAACTGATCGTAGGAGTTTGTAATCAATAACGATATAAATCTGTTACTTTAATCCCAAACATGAGTGCCACAGTAACGCCATTTGTCTTCTAGGAGACAAACTTTTTGTTTCTAGTTGTGGGAAAAAAATGAATCAGCTTTTAAAAATTTATTTGCTACAAAATCAGTCTACCGTGGTGCTGTCTTTTAGCCAAAGAGTAAGCATTCAAAGCACAGGTCTAACATCCAACTACCTGAAACTGATTTCTCTAGCCTCAGCCTAAAAAAATAGCAATTTTTGATTGTGACCTATCTCAGACTTTGGACAGTCAGTCATTCAGCACTATCAAAATGGTTTTGGTCTCATTCACAGAAAAAAATAAATTGGCATCTGATGTCAGAAAATGGCAATAGTTACACTTAAATTAGTAGTAAGTATGACCAATTATGATTAACTACAATGTTTCAATAAATTTTTTCATGAAATTCATAAAATGTTTCATGAAAAATTCTTATTTAACTTACATAGTATCTATTTCTGTATAATTTATACTAATAACAGTGTTTCTGCTATTGCAAAGCGGACTTTTAGCTGGTCCACAGGCAATAAAGGAGAAATGAAACTTTCAGTATATTTACAAAAAAAACTTGCACGTGTTCACAAGAAAACCCCAGAGAGCATTCTGAGGACTCAGAAAAATGTTTCCCATGGAAGTTTTTATGTAAACTAACAGGAAGAATCGCCAATCTCTTGCCAATTTTTGGGGGGTGGGGAAGTATTCTTTGCAAACATGTTACCTCCATTAAATGACAAAAATTACCAGAAAAGTGTGTTTCATAAGAAGTCTGAAATTATTATTCAGAAATATTAAAACAGAAAAAAAGCATCTTCTCCATTTATGTTGCAAGCAAGACCAGACTACTGGTTTTGAAAAAGGGTTTTCCATAGAGTAGTTTTTATAAGGCACTACTGCAATTCAAACACACAATACCCTGTATTTCAAAAGGAAAATTAAATAAAAATGAGACTCCTCGAAAACCTGAACGCATAAACTTCTTTCAAAACTACAAGATAGAAGGCATCATAATTCCATGTTTATTTTAATCACATATTCATTATAATTACCATAAATATATCTTTATTACCTCTGAGAATTATTTTTGTCATGTTTTCTAATAATGTCCATAATATTATCTCCTGTTACAAGGCTATTCTCTGAGTGTTTAAGTCTCTGTTGTTCCCTTCTCTTTTGGTCATGAAGATAGGGGGAATTAAGCAGCTGTGGGGGAAGGATAGTGCCTGTTGGTTTCACTCTCTTCACAACATCCCAAAAGAGCTTCTTGCTGTTGTTATTGATAAAAGTAATTGCAGTTCCACTGTGACCCAACCTCCCTGCTCTTCCAACCTGAAAAAGCAAAAACTCATTTTATTACCTCATTTTTATCAATATTAAATGGAATACACTGTATTCATATATCCTTGACATTTATTTTCTGTTATAAAACAGCAATTAATCTGATCCTCTAAGGACAAAGTTTCAATAAACTTCCTGAGGTCCAGATATGCAGATCTGATGCCTTAAGCTTAAATGCATCTAAAATAACAACTTGCTTGGGACATACCAGAAGTCTAATATTGGTACTGAGATCTATTATATAAACTATGAACTAAGACTTAAACCTGGTAAAAAAAAAATAAAATGTTTTTGAAAGTGCCACATACATGTGCCTTGGATTAAGCATGGTAAGTACAGCATGCATGACCACAAAAATGCCCTTTACTTTCAATGTTCTAATAACTTAAAATTATTTTTCATTATTATCCAAAGTGCTTGAATAAATTACAAAAGACCCTCCAAAGACTCTATACTGAGGAAGAGATAGTATGTTAATACTGATACAGCTTTGAAGCTAGCAAAGACTATTTTATTTTATATTACTGGCTTGAAACTTCAGCAGAGAGAGAATTAAAAAAGTTAGTAACACAGAATACTTCAAGAGTTCGTGAGACTGCATGACTTCTAGAGGTCTTTCCCACCAGTTCAGAACAGGACTAACTTCAAAGCTAGATTAGTTCTCTGAGGGCTTTCTCCTGTGGGGTTTTGAGGGTCTCTAAGCATGAAGGACCCACAGCCTCTCTGAGCAGCTGTTCCACTGCCCAACTGCTCTCACTGTGAAAAATATTTATCAATGTTATCAATGTCCAGAATTTCCCTTGCAGCAAGTTTCAGCCGTTGCCTCTCATCCTTTCACTGCATCCCCAAGAAGACAACTCCCCACTACCAAGGACAACAAACAGATTTCTATTGCAGCCCAAACATGCCCAGTTTATTCTGCCTCTCATGTACCAACCCCGTGACTTTGTCAGGACTCTCTCCAGTTTCTCCTCTTAGCTTGTTACAGTCTCAAAACTGGATGTAATAGCACATTACTGTGGATTTGTAAGCACCAAAAAAAGGGAATTTATTAGCTCTCTTGAGCTGCTAGACAAACTAGAGTTGGGGTGTGTGCAAATACACATAAATAGCATGTGTGTAACACATATATGTATCTTTTTTAAAAGCAAGAAACCCTCAGCAAAAAAAGCAGATGAGAAACTGGAGTGAAAAGACAGAATGAAGAGAAAGTTCACAAATGGTTTCCTGATTGTATTATATGCATATTCCACACTGGAAACGAGCTGCAGCAGAAAGAGGGATATTTGGCCTTTCCTCACACCAACAGTAAAAAAGATGGTAAACTTTGCTTTCTATAGACACAGAATGATATAAGAGAATACAAAACAAGAGGAATAACACTGCAAATATGATTAATATGAGAACTCTGTTACCAGTTTTAGTTATTTACATAGGAGATAAATAAATTACTAAAATTTAGAACACTGTTCTTGTAAGCTATTATGGAAGAGATATTTAGCACTTTCCTTTCCTTCAAAAACAATCCTGTATACAGGAAAATAATCTTTGTTTACATTTAAATTTAGATTTCCATAGGTGGATATGATACTTCAGTATTCTTTTCAGTGAGTGCTTTAGCAATTTATTTATTTACCTGATGTACATATTCATCCATACTTGAAGGCATATCAAAATTTACTACCAGTTTGACATTGACAAGGTCAAGCCCTCGTCCAAGGACTCCAGTACTTACTATAACTTCATACTTCTCTTGAAGTAATCCCTGGCAAGGGAAAAATAAACAAAAATTAATATTTTTTCCCACTTTGTGTTTTGCACCTCCCTCTTTGAAGAGAGACTTAGGTTAGACATTGCAAAAAAATTCTTTCCTGTGAGGGTGGTGAGACACTGGCACTGGTTGCTCAGAGAAGCTGTGGATGCCTGCTCCCTGGAATTCTTCAAAGCCAGGCTGGATGAGGCCTTGAACAACCTGATCTAGTAGTAGGTGTCCCTGTCCATGGCAGGGGGATTTGGAACTAGATTATCTTTAAGGTCCCTTCCAACTCAAGCCATTCTATCATTCTAAAGCATATGTTAAGGTTAGTTTTACAACATAAGAAAACACCCAGTGGGATTATTCTATTGCAGAAGCAAGAATGGCTCCCTTGTATTCTTAATTTAAATAGGAATATAATTCATAGAATTAAAGAGAGATCAAAACCAGAAATGTAATTAAAAAGTAGTCATGATTTAAATTCCCATTTCAAAGCAAATAACCTAGAAAATAATGTCCAGTATTCAAATGCATTTAAAATGGCATTATTATCTAGAGCTTTGTTTGGTCCAGGTTTTATTGCAGAAAAGCCATAAATTATGACCTAGCTCATTCAAACTAAACCATCTTCTACAAAAAAACTGGCCATTTAAAATCTATCAAAACCCTCATAAATTTAGGAGGCACAAACCTGTAATATGTCTGTTCTTTCCACCTGAGACTTTTCAGAATGCATAGCTGTACATTGCAATCCTGTAATCTTATGAACAGCATCACTCAATAGATCTGCTCCTAGTTTACAGTCCACAAATACCAACACTGGAGGCTTGAAGAGTTTCTTATCCTGCAAAATTAAACAGTTCATATAAGAAGGTATTACAGCAGTTTGCTGGTCTTCAGCAGCTACCTGGAATCATTTTTTTCTGTTCATTATCTCTAATATTAACAACATTTTATTTCAGGTGAATAAATGTTCTTTGACTCAAAATAACAAGATACCAGCATGAAACCACCAATCCATACATCATAAATGTGTAATGATTAGTAGACTCAGAACTCAAGATTATATCACTACATGCATTTTTAAAAGCCAGAAGATTTCCTTTATGTTTCTTAATAACTCTGAATTTCTTCAAGTTCTGACAATCAGTTAAAATTCTTATTTACTTCCTGGATAACCTCAGCCAAGTCTCAAAAATACCCCCCCAAAAAGTACCCATAGTAGTATTCAAATAAAGAAAATCCAAGTAAGAACTAAATTAGCTTTCTCACTGATTTCTTTAATTACTTTAAAATGACAAACCAATCCTAGGCTATAAAGCAGCTACAATAATTCTTAAACTGTCATAGGACTTTCTTAAAAGTCCTGCTCCTCTACCACTGAGATAACCAGTACAGATCTTCGGGATGCCACACTGTAAATCACATAGACACACAAATTAAAAAAAAAGTAATCAATACTGCATTAACTGCCACGAAAGCTCCTACATTGCAGATGTACTGAATTAGTACAGTTATATGCTTAACCTCACTCCATGTCTTTGCTATGTACAGGCTGGAACTAAAGATGTTAACCTGACACAGATGTGTAAAGACATGAATGATTTTTAAGTTTATAAATTTTGATAAGTTTATGAAAAAAAATTATACTTACATTTAGTATTTCAAACAATTTTTTCTTTTTTGATGGTTCTTCTACCCACAAGATAATCTGGCGGACATTGGAACAGGGCAGATTCTTTTCTCCAATCGTTATTCTTACAAAATTGTGCAGAAGCTGATTTGCTAAGTGTTCAATGCCCACTGGAATTGTGGCTGACACCAATATGGTTTGATGATCATGAGAGATGTCTTCCAGAATATCCAACACTTGCTGCTGAAAACCCATTTTTAACATGGTATCCACCTAAGTAAAAAATATTTAATCTTTAGCAGATTTTTCTATAAAGAGCAGAATCCTAAATTTGAATTGACACAAGAACCATAATGTGTATGACTGGCACATAATAATCCAAATTAGGAGTATTTTCAGTCAGAAGAAAAGCTAAGTGAAAAAAATATAAACAAATGGTTCAAACTGGTCTACCAGTATCATCCTGTTGGGTACTTAGAGCCAACAGAATATGCATTGTTCAAACACATTTCAAATTGTGTAAAAGAATTAATTTTTCTTTTAGGAACTGTGTATCATGTTTATAATGAACACTGAATGTTTAATCAGTTTAACAAGTCACCCACATGGCCTCTGTATGAGCAATACAGCCCTAATAACAGATAACCTTTACAGCAAAAACTTACTTCATCCACCACTACAATTTTGATGCCACGCAGATGAACAGAACTTTGCTTTATAATCTCAAGAAGTCTTCCAGGTGTTGCTATTATAACCTAATAAATAAGACAAAAACAAACAAACAAACAAAAAACAACAAAAACAAAACAAAAAACCAACAAAGAACAACAAAAAACCCAAAACAAAACAAAAATAAACAGGAGTTAGAAATCCCATGGAAGGAAAGATGACTGTCCCAGAGAATATAATACATACTTATGAAGGGCACTAATTACTTAAGTTACAAGTTTTTTAAAAGTCTTAAAACTTTTACAGGTAACTTAATAAATTATGAAGCAAATAACATTTTAGAACCCTAAATGGAAGTGTCTAAATACAAGCAATAGACAATAACAAACTATTTTTGTTGTCAATTACAACTCCTTGTCTAACAATACTCAGCCTTGAGAAGAAGCTTAGAGGAGACTTTATTACAATGTTCCAGTACCTAAAGGGCAGCTACAAAAATGGAGACTCCCTATTTACAAGGAGTTAACGTTGACAAGCAGAGGGGTAATGGGCACAACTTGCTCTTGGGAAGATTCCATGGGAATACAAGAGGAAAATTTTTCACTATGAGGAGAGTCAGACATTGGAATGGTCTCCCAAGAGAAGTGGTGGATTCCCCCACCTTGGAAAGGTCTAAGTCTCAGCTTGATGAGGTGCTGGGACATAGCATATAAACAATAATATTAGAAGGGTTGGACCAGATGATGCTTGAGGTCCCTTTCAGCCTGACTTTCTATGTTTCTATGAAAATGGCACGTTTCAGTCTTTGAAATCAAGTGTTGTGTGGAAAACTTTTTCAAAACCAAAAAAGCTATTATATGGTTAGTCAGAAGTCAAAAATGTCAATGAATAAAATGCATTACTGTAAAATTTTAAAGAGCTAACAATTATTTTAGCAGTTTAGGCTTCAGAAAAAGCACATCTTTGTGTGTCTGGGTATGTGAAGAGTAACATTATTCTCTCCTGTGAACATCATAAAAAAATAACTCTCCATGGGATCTCTCCATGCCACAGTCCTTACCTTAACACTTTGTTTGAGACGGTGAAGCTGTGGTGGCAGTGGTAAACCCCCTACCAGGAGAACTGTTCTCATGTTTGGTAAACCAGCCATCAGTTCTTTAGCTTGTCTCTCTATCTGAATTGCCAATTCCCTTGTTGGTGCCAAAATAAGGGCAGATGGAGTCTCTGTCTAGAAAGAGGGTGAGAAATCTGTTAGAATTTGGAATTGCTTTATTATTTAGATAAAAAGTTTTCCAGATTAAATCTCCCAGTACTAAAACACAAAGTGTACAGTGCAGCTACTGTGGATACCATTAGACTGTTAGTACCTTTTCTGTCTAAAGACAGAAGGTAGAAAGGGATCATACCTTCAACAATTGAGATCAAGGAAGTCTATACCTCAGTTACTCCTGCTTTTGAAAACAGATTAATGCATGTATAAATACATTGTTAGAATAACTTCCTGACAAGAGAAAAAGGCCCAGAAAGCTAGTAGTCATTTGCAGAGACTGCTTTTTTTCTATTTCAGTTATTGCACTGAATCTGTAACAAAAATTTAGAATAAATTCTGTATGAACACAAAACATAGAATGCCAGTTGACTCTGGAGATACGTAAAAAAAGGGGTTTAGAATTTTTTATACTATAGGAATAGACTACTTCCCTTTACTATCTTGCACACCAAAACATTAGGTTTTAAAAGAAAGTAAGCAGTGATAGGAACTTTGTACAGCAAAAACACGTCTCCAAAATTTAAAAGCAAAATTAATAGTTCCTCTGACCCACTGTCAACCAGACAGAGATGAATCATTTAAGTAGTACAGTCTTTCTTTTTTGTTTGTTTCTTATATAAGGACCTTCAGCCAAATTATCACCTCACTGATACTTCTGCAAACCAGAAAAAGCAAAATTACAGGGTAGTAACTGCTCTCAAGATTAATACAGGTTCCTAACTGTAGCTAACAAATACTAACAAAGTAAAATGAACATATGGTAAAATGGGGGAGGGGGATGGTGTGAGGCAGAATGGTGGTCCAGCTCCAAGATGCATTATTGCAGTAGCAGCAATCACCTTTTCAGCAAAGAAACAAAGCTCTCTCCTACAGTGATACTGCAATCAGAAATTCAGGTAACAGTCTTCTGGATGGTGCATGTTTCTTTCTGGTCTCCAGCTGGAAAATCTGCAAGTGACCAACAGTAGGAGGTTGTTCCTTTCACACTGCATCATGAGAGGAACTACATAGTTCAATATTTGTGTAAAGAAGGGCTTTCTGAGTTGTTCTCAACTGGGCAGCAGTGTTTAACTTAACACAGAAAAAAGGTATGTACATGGATGTGGTGAAGCCAGGAACAGTCAAATACCTCATTGTGAGATTATCCTTTTGCTCTTAACATCTCATCTTTTGTACACTAAAAATTAAAACTACTTCCAACAAACAAAACAAAAACAAACAAAAAAATCAATTTTCTTGACATATACATTAACTTATAAAGAACCCTGAAGACAAATAATGAGAAATATTGTAGAGAAATTAAATATTATTCTTTGAAGCTCCAATTTTGTGCGTGCTACTTTAAGTACATTAACTGTCTTACAGACTTGAATTATAATCAGAAAGAGGAGGAGCTGGAGTGTAATACTCCTGTTTTTAAATGCTCCTATATAATGCTAACATTCTTAAAACTAATGCTTTAGTACTTTAAAGATTAAACGAGTTACTTAAAAGAATCATTAAATTATTCTTTTGGAAAAAATAATACACACACATCAGTGTGCATACATATATATATATTAGTGTGTATATAAAGGCATCTAACCAGTCAAAAAGAATAACTTGAATCAGATCCAAACTTTTCTAATTTATTTTCTAATATATTCTTATGCATCCTTTTTTTAAATAAAACCACTGAAGCAAAAAGCAATGCTGAACTGCACACAAGGTACAGTGTACTATTTGCACTACTCATCATACATCCATGTTCTTACAAAACAGAAATCTTAACTGCTTTTGCCCACAGTCTCAAGGGGGAGATGGTATAAGTAGAGGATTTCAGAAATTGTATTATATCAAGTTTCTGTATTTATTTGATGGTCATCTGAACATATTCCAACAGAAAATACTCTGTGAAACTATGCAAATGCCAAAAAATCTTTCAGCTATCTGAAGTATCATGATACAGCGACAAATTCTTGCAGAGCCTGGAATTATTTTCACTTTCTCCTTCAAGTAATTTAGGAAGTTTAGCACAGAATTTAGTTGCCTTCCTTAGCAGGGAGAAACTGTATAGTAGATAATATTAATAGAGCTGCTTTACCTCCTGAACAAAGTGAAAAAACTTTTAAAGACATTAAAAATAATCAGCACCTCCCTTCCCTCCAAGAACCAACACTCCATCAATCAAAAGTAAAATAAATCATTGAATGCCAATTAAAAAACCCACTGTCATTAGATTTTCAGCTACACTGAGAATCCAACAGAAAAGGCTGCAAACCAGTTTCTCTAAACAGGAAGTGTCATTACCTCATTCAAAACCTTCATAATAACAGGGAGTAGGAAGGCTGCTGTTTTTCCTGAGCCTGTGTCTGCACTAGCCATGATATCCCTCCCTAACAGTCCAACAGGGATCATTTGCATTTGGATGGGAGTTGGGACTTCATAGCCAGAATTCTTTAAATTATGGTTTAAAGTTTCAGGAAAGCTGCAGTGTTCAAACTCTATAATAGGTCTTGGAACTTGCTGGCCCTGGACAGCAATACCTAGCTGGATTTTAAGGTTCTCAATCTGCTCATCTCGCAAACCCAAAATAAAGGAATGATCTTTGTAGAAATACGGTGTATCAAGCAAGTGAGTTTCTGCCTGAGATTCTGCTTTTGTGAGTTCATCGGATTGTAGCTTTTTTCCCTTTTCTTGAGCTTGTAGAAGGTGTTTGGCTTTACATTCCAAGCTACAAACATCTTCATCTGTTTTATCGCAGATATACTCTCCGTATCGACCACAAACAACACATACAGGTTCTCCAGGTTCTGCCCATCGCTGGGATTTGCTGAAGGATTTTATGGGTTCTTCTGAAGAATTATCTTCATCAGTATTTTGGTTGTCCTTTCCCAAAGCTGTGTTAGCAACACCAAGATCTCTAGCTACAGGTCCTGTGTGTTCTTGTACAACTTCATTCAAATTGCATCTTGAAGCAGAAGTTCCTGTTCCAGCTGACTCCACTGAGTCTTTAAACTCAGTGGTCTCCTCTAGACAAGATCCTCCAGAAGACAATTTGTTTTTCTTAGAGGTACAACTTTTGTCCTCATCAGCAGTTCTCTTGACTTTAACAGATCTTGGTAAAAACATGCTTCGGTACGCTAGAAAGAAAATTGATGCAGTTATTAGAAACTACTTCCATTGAGGAAAGTACATGATAGTGTTACTACAGAAAATAAAGACTAGAAAACACATTCTCAAACATAGAAACCACCTCTCAATCTCTGAAAAGATCTAGGAACCACCTTGTTTAAAAATTATCTTGGTCTTAACAATGTCAATGCAATGTAAAGCAATACTATAACAGAACAATACACAGATCCACCTAGTGTTAACTTTCAGTGTTAGACATTTGCAGTTGAATAAAAACTTTGATTTTCACTATGTCTGGAAATTACCATTTTGTGAGTTCGGTTTACCACATTTAACAGTTTGGTTGTTTTTAAGTTTCTATAGAAGCAAAACATGCATTCTTCTACGATAGGAAAAAAAAACAAACAACCAATCAAAATCACCAGTTCTGAGAAGTATGTGAAATTCATTACAGGACCCATCCAAGACCACTTCTTTTGGTGTCCTTTTCAAAGTCCACCCAAA
Organism: Florisuga fusca; assembly: GCA_038090715.1. Lineage (NCBI taxonomy): Eukaryota > Metazoa > Chordata > Aves > Apodiformes > Trochilidae > Florisuga > Florisuga fusca. Next base: position 8,780,668 of record JAAWXA010000008.1, read on the forward strand.
TTTAAGAAGGCTGTAAACTCTGACATCTGTTCAGAGGCCAACTCTGTTCAGGGTGTTGAAGAAAGAGCAAAGACTTACACAGTGACTTTGCCAAATCTGTACTGTATTACAAGAAAGCCAAATTAAGTGTTTGTAAGTATCTATCATAAATATTTATATTGTCAAGTTTTCAGCAGTTGATTCTGAAAGTGTTAGATGTTCTTAGCAATCGTTTGTTATGGTACAGTTAGTACACACAATATCCTAATTCTGACTTCATCATGCTCCGCATACCAGTCTCTTATCAACTTCGTTTTGTTGCAGCTTTCTAAACATACACAATGTACAGCTTATCTCCTGTGTACTTGGGAGCAATGCAGAGCGGGGAAGCACGGGCGGGAACCTCACCACTCAGACGGGCTCTGGTGCCGGAGCGCGGGGCCCGGGAGGCGCAGGCTGCGGGAGGGAGGCTGCTCCCCCTCGCTGCTGCCTCAGACGCCAAATCTCAACGCTTCATCCTTCGTGCCTACTGGGAACTCCCCACCCCCGAACCTTTCGGGTGAAGGCAGCAAACCCTGCTCACGGAAAGTGCCGGGCTGACGAGACCGTATCGCTACCCGGGGCTGGTGCCGTCCCGCTGGGCAGCGCCGCACCCTCTGCCCCCGCCCTCCTCCGCAGCAGCGGCTGCACACCTTACGAGTGACCACAACCGGCGCGGAGCCCTTTCTACCCTCCATCTATCCGCCGCCCTGCCCGCACCCCCGCCCCTCTCTTGCGATACGGAGCCCGACCCCGGCCCCCACCTCGTCCTCCTTCTCCTCCTGGCCGGCGGAGGGAAGCCTCCTCCCGCACCGCCGCCGTCAGCTCCGCCGCCTCTCCTCAGCACAAAATGGCGGTGGCCCCAGCGCCGGGCGGAAGCGGGATGCCGGCGGAAGCAGAGAGGCGCCGAGAGGCGCAGGGAAAGCGGCGAGCCGGGGACGGAGCGAGCCGAGCCGAGCCCAAGGGACGCGAGAGGCGGGCTGGGGGTCCCGGCCGTACAGGAGGCAGCGGCGCGGTGCCTCGGCCCTTACCGGCGGCTGCGCGGTAGAGCCGCGGGGGAAGGACGGGCCCCGCTCCAGATTTCCCGGGAGGTGGCCAGGCCCGTGGCAGCCGGGCCTACGTACGCGGCCAGGCAGGGAAAGGCCGCTGAGTTAATTGTAGGTTTGGGTCTGGAACAGGTGGGTGACGCCCTCCTTAGGTCTGCTCGCCCCGCACTGTTCTGCTGTAGTCACAGCCCGAGTTGCCAGGTGCTGCAAACACGCAAGTATTTACACAAACGAAGAAAACACGTTATTACTGCATACGAGGAAGGCATAAGGTACGTCAGGCAAATGCCCAATGTATGCCTCGACCTACTCATTGCACTTGTAAAGGCATGGTAAAAGCACTCACAAGCTATGGATTGAGTTAGTTATTTTCAATAATCATAGAATCAGTGGGGTTGGAAGGGACCACCGAGATCATCAAGTCCAACCCTTGATCCAATATCACTGTGGTTACCAGCCCATGGCACTGAGTGCCACATCAGTCTCTTCTTAAAAACTTCCAGAGGAAGAGAATCCACCACCCTGGGCAGCCCATTCCGGTGTCTGATCACCTCTCTGTAAAGAATTTCTTAACTAATATCCAACCTAAACCTCCCCTGGCAGAACTTAAGTCCATGCCCTCTTGTTTTACTGATACCTGCTTGGGAGAAGAGCCCGACTCCCCTCCCCCCCCCCAGCTCCAACCTCCAGTGATGAGGTCTCCCCTGAGCCTCCTCTTCTCCAGACTGAACACCCCCAGCTCTCTCAGCCCTTTCTCACAGGATTTGTGCTGGAGTTCCTTCACAGCTTCCTTTATTGTCTCTGGCCCTGCTCCAGCACCTCAACAGGGTTAGGGTTTAGGGTTTGGGTTAGGGTTTAGGCTTGGGGGGTTAGTGTTTAGGGTTAGGTTTAGGGTTGGGGTTAGGGTTAAGGTTAGGGTTTAGAGTTTATGGTTTAGGGTTAGGGTTTAGGGTTAGGTTTAAGTTTAGGCTTTAGGGTTAGGGTTTAGGATTTAGGGTTAGGGTGGTGTCAGTATCAAACAATCACAGAATCGGACACGTTGGAAAGGACCTCTGAGATCATTAAGTCCAACCCTTGATCCACTACCTGTATGGTTACTATGCCACTGAGTGCCAAATCCAGTCTCTTAGAAACCTCCACTTACCACAGCACTTGCAGGAGGTCCTGTCTTAAGAGCACATAGGAATACAAGAGCATTCCCAAAGTTAAAGTACACCCCATGCCCATAAATGATGTGGTGTAAGGAAAGAGATCTTGCTGGAAGCCCCTTTGGAAAGAGGTTAATAGCAGTGCAGAGAACAATTTGAGGAGCCAGTGGGAGTGGCGTTAAGACTCAGACACAAAGCCAGGGCCTTCTGGGCAGCTGCCTGCAGCATTCTGTAATTTCAAGCCCTGTCAGCCTTGAAACGTGGTCTATCTTAAAGTATGCTCGATTTCTCTGTACTAGATTACCACAGCAGCCAAGACAAAGTCAGTGTGAATACAGTTTTGTTCTGTGGGATTTTTAACAACTAGTACTATTGGAAGAGACCATTCAGCTTCTGGAAAAATTAAGTGGGCATTTGTAGGCATCCAAAACTGTCAGGCACCTTTCCCTCAAACTCTATACATTCCTCTGTGAAAATCCCCACCTTTCTTCAGCCTCTGCCATTCACTTGTGTTTGAAATTACTTTCTTAATTTTCCCTCTCTAAGAGTTTCTAACATAGGCTGATCTCATTTTCTTACTTCTGTTTTCACAAAGCCATTTCCTGGAATTCAAAATACCATTTGCTAAATAGAGACCAATTCAAAAATATTCAATACAATACCAAATGCTTCATACTCTATAAAGTCCATATACCAAAATGCAAACATCCTATATGTATCAGCTATTTTATGCTACAAGTAGATTTCTGTGATAGAAATATTAAACTAATGGAAACAATTTCAAGAAATTTCAAGTAACTTTTTCTAGTGGTTAAAACACTGTTGTTTTGTCAAACATTACAATTCTGCCCTCACTTGCCATGAGAAAAGAGGTTGCACAATTTAATTACAGAGACACAAGCTCTTTGAGATTAAATATTGTTCATACTTTAATACAACTGCTTAGCTATTTTGTTCATAGTACACATTTCTGCTTCTTTCAAGCAGCAAAATGCAGAAGTCTAGCATATGCATGTCTTTGGAAGAAATAATGTAGTCAGTTGGTGTATTCCATGATCCACTTATAGATGCTTGACTTTGTTTATGATGAAACGTAAACCTCAGACAGACAAAGGCAAACCTAAGTTCACCAACAGCTGTCTTGATGCTGAGTACAGAATGATAGGCTCTGAACTGGCCATTACTATTCAGAAACAAGATAGGACTCTTAAGAGGAATAATTTCATTAAAGCATCGGTTCAGTGTGCAACAGCAGTCAGAAAAACAAAGTTACATGTGACGAAACACTAGGAAATGTATAGAGAACATTAGAGTATTGAATAAGACATAAGGAAATTAGTTCAGGTTGTACCAGGGGAGATTCAGATTGTACATTAGGGTACATTAGAGTATATTAGGAAAAATTCCTTCACCTTAAACAGTGGTGGAGCATTGAAACAGGTTGCCCAGAGAGATGGTGGAGTCACTGCCTCTGTGGCTGCTCAAAAAAACGGGTAGATGTGGCACTTCAGGAGATTATTTAGTGGTTATATTGGTGACTGGTAGTTGGAAGTGATAATCTTGGAGGTCCTTTCCAACCCTGATGATTCTATGATTCTAAATGACAGCTCACCTACATAAATGCTCCTTGCAACTGAGGTTTCCCCATCGCTCAGCTCCCTTAACTGAAAAAGACTACAAGTACATCTTGGAATTAAGTTTTAGAAAAGGACTCCATGGATATTCACAGGGGTGAAAGGGCCTCCGTGCAAGACAACTATGTAAACTCTTTTACACTGATGACTGAGAAACAAATACATGAGATCTACTGTATCTTCAATGGCTCAGAAAGGCTGGACAGGTATTGATAGTTCCTTCTTCCTTCCAAGAAGTAGACCAGGAATCAAATATTAACAAGAAAACTAATAACATTCAATTTTTTAGCAATTGCTTTGCTGCCTGTACTCCTAAGTCCATTACTTTCTCCAGATTATTAACGTACATGCTCTGCTTTGAAATTCTAATGTGCTTTACCGTGAGTGTTCACTGTAAACACAGAAGTGCAAACTTGCACAGAATGTAGTATGTTATTCTTTAGTTCCATGGCAAAGTTAATTGAAACAGATGTGCCAAAAACTCTTCTGGAACAGATACAGTGCTTTGTAAGCTGACTAAAGAAATAAGTTTTGTTTTCCTGGAATAAAGTATAAATGCTCTAGTCCAGACACTTTCCTATGATTTATTAGAAAACTGATGTATGTAAGAATGTAATTCCCATTCTCTCAGCTCTTGATGCTGCTAATCAGATCTGAGGCAAATGATATTTTAGTAAGATTTCTGAAATTCAAGTTTTGTGCCTTGAAAGTTCACCAGACTGTACAAAATTTCCCCAGACAAGATGCTCTCAGATATCTTACTAGGCTTTGGTCTTGGTATTCTTCCTTCTAAAAACTAGTTAATTCAAGTACTGGCTGATTAAAGCTGGGTTTAAGTCCTGTCAGAAACCCGTGAACAACTAGGACAGTTATTTTTTGCATGTCCTGGACAATTTATTTGGGGATTTCAGAATGAAAAATTTTAAGGTTTCGATGTCATCTAAAAAAATAAATCTGTATTTTATAAATTAACATTGTTATTTAATTGTTAGAGTTTTCAATTTTTTAATCTTTTCTATCCTGCTTGTGTTCCAGTACAATAGGAATGCACCTCAGAAAGTACCATGTATTGTTAGTAGAGCCCCCTATTCAAATATAGTTCTTATATAATTAATACATCTCCTCAGAGTAACTTCTAAAATAAATACCAGGGATCACAGGAATGTGATCAAATGCACACACAAACCCACAAGTACAAAACGATTAATACATATTGATGTAGACTTACTACATAAACCAACAGCAGATTGTTTCAACTTTATGCAGATTTTTTTTAAAATATAGTAACTATTGATTAAAAGTAAATATAAATAATGAAAATAATTCAAGCACAAATTAATACTAAGGTATTGTATTTTTTGGTCTATTTCAACTTGTATCAAGATTTTTCCATATTCAATAATGGTTACTCTACTAAATATTCAGAAAGTGTGGCATCTTAGATTCCTGCCCTCAGGTGCTTTGCACAGTAACATCTCAGAGCAATGAACCAACCTTTCCCATCACTGGCAAATAATAATTCTGTAAACCAAAATTGGATTAAAGCAGGAGGCAAATCACAGGCACACTACAAAATACCCAAGAAAGAGGTATTCTGTGTACTAGCTCACAGCCAGTACCACAAGCATTTCAAACAACTGCTTGACTGTAGCATATGCCTCGGCTCTCCACGGTGGTACCTGCCAGAGTGATTCCTGTTAATTGTAACAATTGTACCAGAACTCAACTTGTAAGCATCTCTCCATGAGCAAGCAAGCAAGGTGTTCTCAAGTTATCTGATTAACAGATAAATACATTTCAAAGTGTAACAAAACATTTTAATACTATGCATCTTAAATTTCCTTTGTAGCCAAAATGTTCTGATGTGATGTTCCAATTTCCCACTTAGGGTGAGCTCCCAGTGTATGCAAATCTATTGAGAAAGCACTCGAGAGTCCAAATAATGCCTCATGCATCACTCCCTCAAGTGGCAAATGTCAGTACTGACAAACTTGAAAATTAAATCATTGCTCAAAAGAATGTGTCTTATCAAGAATAAAAGTTCTGTCTTTATGCTATAAATAATTTTTAAAATCTCAGTATGTATCCTATAAGTCATTATTCTAAATTCATGAATTCCAGTGCCTTAATGTTGTTTTTTAGTGCTATAATGGATGGAGAACATGAAGTTTATGAAGATGACACTTAATGAATAAAAATTATTCCCTGATGTTTATTTTTTACGTGTGCCACAATATATAATTGCATTTAACAAATCACCCCCTGCTTGGGTGAAAGGGAGAGAGAATGACTTCCCATTCAGAAGGCATGGAAGTCAAAGCAGGGTTACCTGGGGACTGGGCCTGTGTCTGTTCCACTAGTTGATATGAAACTAAATATTTTTCTGTGTCTTTAACATTTAGTGATTTTTGAAGCCACTCAACAGGTTTGTAGGTAGGTGGTCTATCAGCAGCTCTATCCCAAAGCATGAATAGTTCTTTGACTGAAGGAATCAGTGAGTCAATGACTCCACTGGTTTCTGAATTACAGCTTTAAGGGAACCCACACAGGAAAAATCCAGCTAATCTAAAAGCAAATAATGGTGGGTAACCATTAACTGTCAATTCTGCTAATACTCATACAAGATGTCCTGATTTAGTACAGATACTGCATGTAGTATACTTATTCTGAGAAATTATTCAAAATTTTTTGAATGTTGCTTAATCCAAACAGGCAATTACTAAGCTTTTGGAAAGCAAATAATCACTGAAAAAAGTATTGGAGTGAGATTTTCAGGCTTCCTGAGCATTCGCTTTTTTTCAAGAGCCACATTCTAAGGAAATATTGATCGATATATGCCTGTGCAGAAATCTGTGGTAAAATTGCAATTTTAAAATGACCTAATTAAATGAATTATTAAAGCATATTACAGAGGTGTCATTTTTTAGAAATAAAAAAACAAGCAAACAAAAAGCAAAGCAAAAGCAAACAGCAGTCCAGGCCTGAGGCTCTAGCACTGAATGCCACTAGTCCCACAGGGAAATAGTTGCACTGGGCAAATCATACAAAAAATATGAATATAATTAATGTACATGATTATGTGCTCAAATACCTCATATAATATTTACTTTGAGAATTTAGTATCACCATAGCCTGAGCACAACTGGAAAAACGACAGCAAATACATTTACCAAGTTCTATACAGAAGACAGAGTGGCTTTTTCCAATTATAAGACATGATTTTAGCATATGCCAACCATTTGAACTAACATACAAATCTCTCAGAGACTTGCAGAACAAGGATTTGCTCAAAAGGAGGCAATAACAATTGTATATTTCCAGGGACTTCAGTAACCAGTAAATTGGAACACAGATTTTTAAAAGAATTCAGGTGGAAATTAACAGAATTAAATAAAAGTTGAAATATTACTTAATTAGAGGTGCAGAATTAATAATTAGATTTCTCTCATCTTAATCTATTTTTCTTTCTTAGAGGATATACAACATTATATTTGAAACCTGCTTACCAGTTTGCCATTTAGATTTGTATTCCAACTAATAAGGCTGTTTGAAAGGAGACAAGATTGCCATCTATTCTACAAGAAGAGACTCCCACAACATGCGCCTACTGAAATTAAACCCTTTTCTTCCCCCCTCTGTGATCACAGAAAAAAGGATGGCAGAGGAAGAAAACTTCCAAGAGACAACAGGAATCAGTAAGTTCCAGCTTGCCAGATGAGCTATATTTAATGTGCATTGCCACCTGTCCCCTCAATAAACTCTCTTTTCAGCTGCATCACTTAAGAGATGAAGATCTTAACTATGACCAACTTAAGGAGCTTCTGCCCTGGTACTTTGCATTTATATTACTGAGAGACAGGTGGAAGAAGCACAGAGTTAGGATCCATTAGTGTGGCAGAGCAAAGGAAAAATTTTTATCATAAGCCTTTTGAGTAAATGGATAATAAATTTCTCTTTCCACCTCTAACTACCAGGTAGTTTTGAAAACATCAACCTCTGAACTAAGAATGATCTGGGAATCATGCAAGAGATCTGCTAGAAACAACTTTTTACCAGTTATCCTGTTAAAATCTGTGCCAATACTAAGCATTTGGTTTAACCTTCCCACTTCCCTACTTTACATTTGGTCGCTATTCTGTCTCTGCATGAAGTCTTAAACTGTCCTAGTTGAATCCCTCACACAAAAATTATTAAGGCAGATGGAAAGGTTTTTAGCTGCATCTATAAAATGTCAACTCACTGCAGCCGGAGTAGATGAAGCCAAATTCAGGATGTCCCTGCTACTGAGTGACTGCCAACTCTGACTATTGCCTTTGGAAGCTCTTATAAAACAGGGGATCCTCCCAGCCCCTGTACTTTCTGCTAGGATTCAGGTCTCAAAAGGTCCATTTATGTCAGCCTTCAATGCTGCTCTAAGTGACTGTTACTGTTGGGCTCCAGACTACAGATTTTTAAATTTCTTAAATGTCAATCTTTGAATACAGAGTAGTGTAATTTTAAAAATACACCTTGTGGATATTTTTTTTCCACTGACTCATACTGCAGGTCTCTGATCGTAATTTTGCAGGCCTGTGATGTAACTTGGCATTAATTTCACTAGCACAGATCTTGGTCACATGTTAAAAAAAGACATTGTACATGACTGCTTAGCAAAGTACAGGAATAAAAGAATTGTGACTTAGTTTACTCCAAAAAACTAACACCTTCAGCTAAAATTCTTTCCAAAAAGACTGTAATGCAATATAGATTCTTGGCCACCAACTAGGCCATTTGTCCATGACTTTTTTAACAGAAGTATACCAGATGGTTTTAATTTCAAAAGGCAAACCCTTTTTCACTTTCTCTTATCTCCAAAATATGTGCATCCATTTCACCCTTCCTTAGATGTGTTTCTTCTCTATTTAATTCTCATGCATAGAAAAGGAGTGAAAAGATTAACATCCACTATGGTTAATGCTTATCTTTTTCATAACTCCAAAACCCAAAAACCTGAGAGGCTATATAAGAAGGGCTCAAGTCTCCTGCCAGTTCCTCCCTTCTAAATAATGTGTATCTATTTGCAGCAATTCAAAAGTTTTTTTTTCTGTCACCTTGGAGGCCATGGTTTTCCTTACCTCCAGAATATAACATAGTGGTAAAGATTATAAACTTGGTCTTAGCGTGACTGAAATTCTGTCCAAGTAGTTGTAATACACATTAGTGTTTATGCTGGCTGCGCTGTTAGCCTTAGAAACCATTCATTGTGTCATTTTAACTATGATTTCAAGCACTGTTCAACCCCTATAATTATTTAGAAAATATTTTTCTAAACTTTTATATAAAAATGAACTAAAGTAGCCTCTGGTAGAACTTTTTTCTGAAAATTTCCATAAACATGCCATGATAAAATCATTATCAAACGAACACACTACTCAAATTCTAAGGATTTAAAACACTTATGTAAACTGTAAATGAAAACATACCTTGAAATTCTAGCAAATGCATTCACATCTCTGTTTTTCTTGCCTCACCAGTACTAAGAACTAGCATTAATCTCATAATTTTTAAAAAACTTCATCCTCCCACGTGGGTAAAGTAGCAAAGATGAACTCCCAGTTCTGTATACATAAATGTGTAACAGTCATCCTACGGACACAAAACCCCCACAGACTGAGGAATGACAAAGTAACAGGCCTGGATAACCGGTCTCAGCATTATTTATACTTATCTTTTGGCATAAAGTTCCTAGTCTGCCAGGGAGTAAAAGGCTTCAGGTTATATCCCAGTCTGGGAATACCGGTGTCCCATGGATCAGTCCAACAACAGATGAAGTAAATGAGGAGAGGCCAAGTCTGTGTAAATCCAAAACTGACCTTTATCCTAAGCCTAGATGGCCCACCTCTGAATACTTACATTGTCAAGACCTGGCTCTGCTTGCAGATTTCTCAGGTAGCTCCCTTTATTTGTACTCTTCTGAGAAACCCCAGTTCAGACAAAATGACTGAGCTGAGTTCAATTCCAGCTAAATCAGCCCTTGCTGATACCAGAATATAAATTAAAAGTATCCCTGCAAACCCAAACCTAAGGAGTAGAAAGGACTCATCTAAAAACAGCTTCAACTCATCTAAGTCCAGCCAAACTCCCATCTACCTAAAATGAGATGAAGATATTGTCAGAACATGGTTTGTACCCTCTAATCAGAGGATGGCACTGTACCAACAATAGGATATTGTACTGATCTTTCTCAGAAATACTGTTCTTATAAAGCTTTATAAGGGAAGTATACTGTTAAATATGAAAACCTAAAAGTGATGTATGCTTGTCTTAATGGATACATCTAAAACTCAGTATGTATAATTCAGTTTTACTGCATAAAACACAGTGTTTTGTTTTCTCTTTTAAGCTAGACGTACCAGCCAATACAGTCAAGGAGTGGTAAACTGAGGACTTCAAAGCACTAGGTAAGCGAAAATACTAATAAGCACTAATTATATGAGACCACTCTATTCAAGATAACCAGAATAAATGAGAATACATCACAAAATTCAGAAAACATAAATTAACTCTCTCTTGAGCTTCTGCTTCTTTGAATCACTTGCAGTTATTACAAATACCAAGCAGACAAACTTCTCCACTTCTAGTGACACAGTAGCACAAAGTTGTCCATCTGTGGTTTCACTGCACACTTCAGGACCACAGACTGTGCAAGTTCAAGGAACAGATTTGTCTTTCTGAAATTCAGCTTGTTTCCTAAGCTAGCTGTGAGAACAGGCAGACAATGCATTAGCTTGATAAAGCACAATAGCTGTTAAAAAAGCAAGCCTGCAAACCACAACATACTCTCACTACCAGCCTTGAATGACTGCTCCCTATGCTTTTTGTTAGAAAGATTCAGAGAAGCCAGTAACCTTGCAGATGGTGAATGTAATAACAGAGGGTAACAAGACAGAAATAATGAATGCCTCCTTGTTAAGCAGTTTTGTTTGTGCTGTTCCAAGAAAGATCTGCCAAGAACTTTCCATGCAAACCTTATTTTTCTGGGATTTGTAACTTGCTTGCAAGAAATACAGCATGATAATGCCCAGTTCAAAAGAATTCAGATTGCAAGTTTTAAAGTACACTTTTAAGTTTTGGAATAAATTAAATTTACACTAAATAAGGTAAACAATTTAGTACTTCGTATATTTTTTAGTAGTTTTATTGAAAAAAAAAACTCTGGTTAACAAGTTGGCACTCCAAATTATATGTTTTCTAACTCTTTGATATTAAATGTCTGGAAGTACTGCAGTGTGAAAGGAGACTTCTGTACTGCATCGGGAAGAATCAACTGACATACACTGTTTTTAAGGAAGACTATAAAGTGCATATGAAGCACTCATGGAATTCTATCTGCTAAACAATTAAGTGGATTAAATCTGTGCTAATTCTTAATACAAATCATCTGACTTGGGTACAAGGACAGATTGTGAAAACAATGGCTAAGTTTAACAAACCATTCTTACAAACTGTCAGCCTAGAATTTCCATGTTAAATTATGTTTCCATGTTAAAATATTTTTGTTTTGTTTTAACCAAATGATTCTTCAAAGCTTTAAGCTATGCAAAAGTTCAGTTTCAGTGTTCCCTTTTCTTTTTTGGCACATGACCAAGGACAAGGTCATTTTTTATGGTTCCTTGTCAAAGCAGTATTGTCTCCTGTGGCAACTTCCAAGATACAAAAAAAGTATACTTCAGGCACAACAGAGATTGCAGCCCAAGCTAAGGAAGCTGTCTTTCAGGCAATAGCCAGGTGTCAAGAAGCAAGAAGGCTGTGATAGTTGTCTGAGAACAGCTCCCCTTGACTTTACCAATATAAATACTTGAAAATAGGGCACTACTGCACTATCCAACTCAAACAAGGAAAAGACATGGCTAGCCAGACGAGACAAATAAGAACAAAGAGCTCCTACAAGATCAGTGGCACTTGGAGCAAAAAGGCAAGGTAGTGAAAAGGCTCCTGCATTACTGACACTGTCTGCTCTGCAAGAAGCCACAGAGGTCATTAGTGGTTACAAGAGGGTGTTGGCCCTGGGAAGCACAACAGGCTTTCCTTTAACGATTGAAGAGCCAGCAGAAACACAGACACAGAGCCATCTCCATGCAGATGGCTCTTAATCTTCTCTTGATACACAGGAAACCTGCTCTCTACCAGCAATGAGGATACTTCTGTGGAACTGGGCTCACTTAAATAATGAAATAAGAGCAACTTAATCATATCAAGGTTGTTTGTTTGTTGTTTTTTTTTTTGTTACTGCTTGCCTAGTATTATGATATCTAAAACTTTTATCATTCTGACTCTGAAATAAAATGTTTCCTTGCTTTGTTCTGCATTTCCACCATGATATCCTGACCTCTGACTGGAATTTCTGTGACCTGATACAATGTAAATTACATTTATAATTCTTAGTTTTTAATCTGGTTTTGCTGAAATATTCCACCTTCAGTTCATCTCTTTACTCAAAGAGGTAAAATAGTATTTGTAGTTATACTAGTACAATACCATTTAAGACCCTGACAAAGAGAACAAAACACAGCAGTGTACTCTCCACCTTGGATTCACTTTCTTACTGAGCCAGTTTTTCTTTCCCCACCTCTCCTCATGACCATGACTTAGTGATTTTCCCACTTCCAAAAGAGCATACTACCCCCTGGGACAGGGACTGTCAAGTACCCAGTTTCAGCAACTACCCTATAGATAGCAAAATAAGTCATCTGAACAAGCTGGACCTATACCAGAATGGGTTCATTGCAATGAAATCTGTTCTGTCACCCTACAGTCCCCACTCAGGAAATCGCTTCTTCTCTGTTAAGACCAAAGAGAAAAGCAGGAAAGAGCTCAGTGGGAACTGAGAAGACCTTCCAGACCAGCTGAAAACTGGTAGGTATATACCCCAACAAGCACCCACTCTTGTAAAAAATTTCCAGGGGTTACTTTTGTTGATATTAATGATCCCCTTGACTCAACACAGTGCCTACTAGCACACTCTTCCCCAGGATGGTTCTAAACTCATTTAGTAAATGATCACCCATAAGGACTTTTCTGTGGCTGTTCAAACCCCAGACTATGGGGATTATGAAGTTCTGTGAACAAGTGGGAGTCCCAGGTGCACTTTGGTTTATACTGCTTCCAGGGCAGCAGCCATCACAAATAGGGCTCAAACATACCCTGAACAGAAAGTTTCAGCCTGCCTGCTGGCTTATTTCATTCATATTCCTCTATGCAGGCTAATACAAAGAGAAGGTTCAATTTCTGACACCTGTGATGATGATGGACATTCATTTTGTCAGCAAGTTGGCCCAGACGATCCTTGAGGTCACTTCCAACCTGACATTCTGTGATTCTATGGAACGACATCAGCTTCCTGCCCACGTAAGACAGCCAAGATAACACTCTATGGTTTAACAGAACCATGTAAACTATATAGCAAGAGTATCATATTGGACTGAATAACCAGAGAGATCATATATAAACATTTTGTAGGTGCTTTCTCTTCTGAGACTTTATAGATGAAAGAAATAATCTGTGTTTTTCTTCAAACACAAATATTTTGCATGACATTTTTAATCCAGAAACACAATTATATACACACTCAAATTTAATCATGTCTGTAGCACCACTGATTTTAAATGGGAAATACACATTTGACCTGAAGCTTAATATCCTTTTTGTAGCCAAGCTTTTATTCCTAAATATATATACATTTACTTTAAAGCAACTATTAAAATAATTGTCGCTCTTTCCGTGTTTCTAATATATATTGAAATAGGGGAGTATTTAAATAAAATGCTTCTACATGAGGCTTAGACATTCCATACATTTGTGCACATTGAAAATGTTTTCAAATACCTACTTATGGTGCAAGCTATACATCTTGTAAAGCTACTCAGAAAATATCATAAACAAGTTCAGTTATGCCAAGAGATTTAAGTGTAACAGAGTTCAATGCAATCAGGTGGTACTGAGCTTACCATGCCACTGAGGGCCACAATGCAGTAAGAATCTTCAGACACACTTTCCACAGACACTTTTTATACAGTGTACCAGCTATTTACACCTGCTCCTTAAAGTAATAATCAAAAATTCCTCAACAACATGCAAGTTCTCTGTAAGTTAATAGGAACAGAGAAACTGCCCAAAACTTCAGTGAAAAGCTGCACCATATTTCAAAAAAAGATACATAGGAAAAAAAACACCTTCATAGGGCAGTTTCCTGTGCTGTTCTCTTGCTTTCCTCTCCTCATTCATCTTCAGTAGCAAACCTTTAAAAAAAAGAAAAAAAAGTTCTGCTGCAATCAAATGACACCAGCATTGTACTGTTCCAACAGAACATTCTCTCCTAGTTACTTCAGTTCTCATTCAGACACACAGGGGCTTCAGTGGAAACCAAAAGCAAGGCCAAAAGATGGGAAACTGAAGTCTATTCATGCTCAACTAATAAATCACATGTATGCCCCAAACAAATGAGCTTCTATGAATGTTTGTATCTTTCTTCACATGCAGAAGCAGAATGAAAAAAAAAAAAAATCAGCCAGTCACTTAAATGGAGCACACACTGAAATGTTCAACACAAAAAAGTGCACAATTTCAAATTCACTCTCCTTCTGACTTAGTGAAAAAGTATTGCTAACCGATTTAAACTTCTTATACCTGAATGCATAATTTGAAAATGAGTCATGCCCATTTTCCTCTGAACTGGAGTGCAAATAAAGCATTTAACAGCTACCATAATGGTAATAACATTGCATTTCATTTTTGTACAGATTGTTTTCCCGAATGTAAATTTCCCACCATAGATTTATTTTATTGTGAAGCTAAGCTAGCTCTAGTATTTAAATGTTGTATTTATAAAATCGTGCTTAGGATTTTCCTTAAGAAAAAGGCACTAGGTGGTGATAAAAGAAATATTACACACATTTCACTTCATGAAAGAGCATAGGATCTATTCCATATGTTTTAAAGTTTATAATAAAAAATATCAGATATAGCAGGGCATTTGCTCTCTTCATGGACAATCTGGCAAGAGTGGAAAGTCAATAAGGAGAAAGCACTGGAATTAGGGAGTACTGCACAGTACGCCTTGGAATAAAAGTTATCTAAAACCCCCCAGCACAAATGTAATTCCAGGATATGAGCAGAACATAAAAGTAGCTAGTGTGAAAAACAGACTAAAAAAATTAAAACAAAAAACAAAAAACACAGCAAAGAGGACATCAAAGTAACAAGAAAGATGCAAAAAACTCCCAGCCAGCCATTAGCACTGATGGAGATCAGTGCCTCTCACAGACCACAGGAAAGGGCCAGATCTGTGGCCCAGCTGGCAGCATGATGGAACTGGGGGAGAAAGACATATTTTGTCCCCCTTCACAGACCTACATCAGGTCAAAGCCAGGTTTGGGAAATGAAATGTGTAGCATCCAAATATTGAGGCATTACTGTTAGGTACCACATTCACTTCATATTGGGTAGCTTTTTGAATATAAAGATTCTGGTAGCAAATGAGCTGAAGTAAATATTACTCTACCTTTTTCCTCTTTTAATTTTGAACCATATCAAAAATCACAGACAATCCAAGTATAATGTCATAACAAGCTTTACATCTTTACCTTTGACTCAAGATTCTTCTAGAATCTGTGAAGTTGGCAAACTGTTTTTTCCCTTTTAAATGCCTCAGCACTTTGCTATTACAAATTAATGGAAGAATTTGAAAGACATTAATTCTTGTTCCTGAAACAGGAATTACATACTCCTTTTCAAAATCACACAGAAAAATCCTAGCTTGCAGAAACTACATACATGCATTGCAGTAATAATGCAAACAAAGTTTATTAATTCAATCACCCACTTGACAATACCTATTTAAAAATACAATTTCTTGACTTCTACAGTTTCACCATTACTTATAAAGTGGTATATTTAATAAAACAGTGTAAGTTTAAGAGGCTGGAACATCAGCAGTTTCATTTCACAAGCCATCCCTAGGCTATAATAACCTTACAGAATCATTTAAGGATTACCAAATATCCAACACAAAACTTGCTGAAGCTAAGCATGTTTCTTAAGGATCACACTGGGACACGACTGGTTCTTGGTCTGAATGTTGACAGTCTGACAGCACCACATCAAGCTGCCCGTGCTGCCTCTTTGCCAGAGGTTACAGGCCACAGGACACACCCCTTCCCTCAGCCACCACCATTTCTAGCATGACTGATACACTCTATGTTAAGGCAAACACATGGATCATCTTAAATAGGCTAATTTGATAGCAGAAATTAAAGACTGTGGTGCTGTTTTTCTGACATCAAGACTGAAGCGTTACATGCCCAAATAGATGCCATGAACTGCTATTTGTGGATTTGCCCTAACACAACCACTCAATCTGAAACAAGAATCTTTTTACTACCTTTTGTAGGTAGCCTGATGTTTGTTCACTATCACTGAGCCCAGCTCACAGCACCCCAGCAGTAATGGTATTGCTAATTGAAAACATTTTACTTTACCTTTATGATCAAGTATTGTGAAGGGAGTAATTACACATGAAATCTTATTCCAGCCTGAACACTCCCTCAAGCATAAGCCTGAATTTAGTCAAAAGGCATCAACTCTATACATATCCTCTTCAGAAGCCACGTAAATCTTGAAACAATTTTTTAAAAAGAGGTATAAAATGGTTCATCAGGGCTCAGTCCACTATCTCCCAAGCTTCAAACTATTAGCAACAACTGTCACCACATCATTATTCATAACTTCATGGTCATATTTGTTCCTGTTGCCTGACACTGACTACAGGCTTGGTACACCCACTGTGTAAATGGCTAGACACATGAGTGTGAAGCATCAGGCCTGTGATGTAGTTACAGGACAAAACTGGTCAAGTGGCATTCTAATTTGGGGCAGAGAGAGGGAGGGGAAAGAAAGGCAGATGGAAGGTTAAAAAAAAAAAATTAAATTTTTGAGCTACTTGTTGTAATTCCCAATTCTTTGTCCTTCCTCTTGGAATGAACTCTAAAGTATAAAATAGTTTGCAGCAGAAATACTGTGTAGGAAACAGGTGCCAAGGTGCCAGCAATCGAGCAATTGCCAGGTACTGAGCATGAGCTTGTGCTCAGCCCACCTGTGCCCAGTCAGGGCTGGCCCCAGCTGCAAATGAGCAGCATTAGGGGGCCAATAAAAGGTGGGGCTTAAGGCACATGCTCAGCTCATTCCTGAGCTAGCAGCAGGAGAGGCTGGTTGAGTTCAGAACACCAGTACTGACTGAGATCAACCACTGCTGGACACCTACTTATCTCAGAGCTCTGCACTCTTAAAGAAGTTCGTCTGGCAACAATACTGTATACAATACAGACTATCACTATTTAAAATATTTTAGGATTAATAAATAGGAGAAGAAAAAATGGGATAACTCACTCAGTTTTTCTGTTTATCTAGTCTGAACAATTAAAGCAAACTTCATTCATTTTTCATGTTGGCTGTTGATACATTTGACAATGCAATAAACAAGATCCCATTTGGCATATCTGCAAAAGAACAAGAACTGGCACAAAAACTCCAACAACTGGTGGTGGTGTTGTCTTCTTTTTCACTTACACAGATTTTACATTAATGCATTTGCTTCCAAGAGCACTGAGCAAATTAAACCACTTTGCAGTTACCACAAAACAGCTTTTTTAGATTTTGTACTGTGACTCTGAACAGGTTTCACTGAAACAAAAGCTGCACCCACAGGTTTTTTTCATTTTAAATTAGACTGGTAAGAACGTTCGTATGTATATGTATACACACACACACCTGCCCATACTTATATCTCTTGCAATTTCTGAGATGTGTTATAGCAAAAAAAACCAAAACAACAAACTAAAACTGTTAAGTATGAAGGGACTTGCAATTGAAGGAATTTTGGAAAATCAGACCACATTTGTATTTGGTTCAAGTAAGTATCAATAGTCTCACAGTATAGAATCAATACACTATATAATACATACATAGAGTACAGAAACGTATGTGATGTTTTGCAAGAGCATAGGAACAGATAATAAATACAGGACTACATTAAATACAACTCCATAAATATGACTCCTTATTTGGATTATGTCACGTTTGTGTAAGAAAGCTGTTTCTACAAATTTCATATTATTTTATAGGGACTAGTTTTTAATCTTTTGATCTCTCAAAGTGGATCTTGTATCCCCTCCTACCTGAATATTGACCTTACAGTTTTCCTGAACAGGTTTTCCTGTAGGTTTCTCTAGTTTTTAGGTATTTTCTTAGCTATGCAACAAGTGAGTTGCGATCTGGATCTATGTATCTTTTGACATTTTAAAGCTTATGAATTTCAGATGATTGTTGTTAAATCTATACAAGAGAATACATTCTTCCTGAATAGAGAACATTTTCCCAGTCACACCTGTATGTTAATTTGGTACCATTATTCCTATGTCTTACGTAGAGGATCAGGAATCCTCAAGGTAGGATTTCTGAACTTCCATCCTCTCCTCAACACCAGCAACAGTGACTCCTGGTTTTGTACCTACCTATGTGAGATACACATGACAGTTTGGGAAACATGGGGAAACAGACAATGTTCTTCAAATGTTGATCTCCACACCCTTTCATTTACTCATTACTAATACAGATGCATGTCAGTAGAACTGTAAAGTACACTATGGTCTCATATTCATGTTGGTATTATTGTGCATGTGAAATTCTAGAAGCATAAATGTAACCATGGAAAATCTCTTGTCCAGATCAATTCACTATCCATTTCAAACACAAAGACGATAAATTACCACAAAGGAAAAAAAGAAAAAAAGTAGGTTAGGTAAATAATTACTCTAGGCTAAAAGTGTTTCTTTAGTGGCCCACGAATCCTCAGCTAGATAAAAAAACTACACTACAAAAGGAAACTATTAAATTTCTGGCCAGATCAGCATCTTGAACTGGCTCACCATACACCTTCTAGAATGCCCAGGTTGGCAGAGAAGAGGACCACACTTCTACATTAAACCAGCCTAATGGCTATTTATTGCCAAAAAGCAGAAATTCAGTACCCCCTGGTGCTGCTGGCCACCCAATTACACAGTGGCCATGCAAAGGGCAGGCAGGGTGGTGGTCACCAGCACCACCGCATCCTCAGACCCATACTTCAAAGCTAACTCACCCAATTCTGATTGAATTCGAGCCACTCACCACCCAGTCACTAGTTTTTACTGTGACTAATACTTCTTTCCACACAAGCCACTGTTAAAGCAATTTCCAAAAACAGCCCAGGTACTGGTGAGCAAGGCAGCTGATGGTCTCCAGGGCAGAATGTTACTACTGTCTGTTATTACAGTCATTATGTGAACAGGCCCCGAACCATTTTAAGGCTCTGTAATTTTTATACCCAAGTACTCAAGACGCTATATATAGATACAATTTAAATGAGGGACAGATAAACACCAGAGGGATGAGAAGTCCGCCTCCTCGGCTGCGTTCCCCGCTCCGGTCAGTGCGGCCCCGGCCCACCGGGATACCCCGTAACGAAGCGGCCGCAGGCTCCTCAAACACTCCTGACACGCGAGGCAGAGCTGGGGCTGATCCGGACCTCCCCATAAAACACCGCAAGAAGCCGACGGCCGAGCTCGGAAGGCCGGTCCGGTCCGGCTCGGCTGCGGAAAGCGGCGACGCCGGCAGCGGGTGGGCCATGCACCCGAGGGACACCGCCCTTCTCCCCACAGCCGGGCACCGCCCGGCGTCCCCTCACCGGCGGCAAACACTCCGCCCCTCTCCCGTTGCCGCTGGGCGAAGGCTAAGCTAAGCCTGCCCGGGCTCCCACGCCCCCAACTGCGCGCCCGAGGCCAGGCCCCACCGACCGACCGCGCCTGAAGCCCC
>JAAWXA010000008.1:8800416-8884400 GCA_038090715.1 Florisuga fusca
CCTCTCCCGGTCGCTGCGGCGGCCTTACCGGAGGTTCCCGCCCTGGGCCGGAGGGCTGGCGGCCGTGGCGGCTTGGGGCGCCCAGCCCTGGCCAGAGGGTCTCCCCGGGGAAGGGCAGGCCGGGGCCGCCGGAGGCCGTTTTTCGGAAGGTGTGGGGCGGCGGCGTGAGTGAATTGAGACAAAGAGCGAGGAGGAGGAGGAGGAAGAAGAAGAGGACACTCGGGCTCTGCTACATTCCTGTGCGGAGGAAGGCGGGAGGCGGCGTTAGCCCTTTACGGACAGCTGGGTTCAGCGCTGCCCTCAGCTGCTGTCGGCCTATTTACAGGCGTCTCTCGCGGCCGCGGGAGGAGGAGGACGAAGAGTCATGTAAGTTCCGAACTGCCAGGGGTCCTGTGAGAAGATGGGGGATGCTGCAGACGCCAAGGAGATGAGGAAGACTTTCATTGTCCCTGCTATCAAACCCTTTGACCATTATGATTTCTCCCGGGCGAAAATCGCCTGTAATCTCGCCTGGCTGGTGGCCAAAGCCTTTGGGACAGGTAGGTGGTGTCTTCTTCTTCCCTTTCTTTGATGCTGGTTCCTGCTTGGTTGCTTCGCTCCTGAGAACGTGCGAGCCCATCCCTGAAGAGATGAGAAGGGGGGAGGGGGCAAACGGTGCGTAGGAAAATGGTTTTGGTCCGTTCCCTCATTTTATAGATTCCCTTACAACTTGTGGGGTTTTTCTGTTTTCTTTTGTTTTTCTGTAATTGCCTGTAACCTTTTTGTAGTAGTACCCCTATTGCCATTAGTGAGTAATTTCTGTGTATTGGAGCTAATACAATTTTATTTGAGGAATATGTAAATTGTATTTTATTTTTTTTCTCGGGTGACACTTCTAGAGTGCAGAAAAAAACCAAAAAAAACTAACGGCAATCCATGTTTGTCTTCTATCTCGAAAATTTTCCTAACGTTGTTTTAGGGCCTGAATTGGGGCTAGCTATGGAAATAGATGTGCGCTGTTAGTTTTGACATGTGTGACAGTAGCCTGTAGCCATTTGAGCGGTTAAGCAGAAAGGAAGGTTTCAGGAGAAAGAGCGTTTAATGCCAGGTTTTGGCCTGCACAATACGGAAGGCTGTCCCTCTCTGTAAGCCTAAATAGAATTGATTGTAATGCCTCTGAAAGGCATTACTGCTCTGTCTTTGAAAACCTGGGCCTTGAGGAATACCAGACCTGTTATTCTTTACCTAAAATATTGTTGGGTCTTGAGGAATACCAGACCTGAAGAGGTCTTCTGAGGGAAGCATTTTGAAAATTTACCAAGCTTTGTTTGCTTGGTTTTGGTTGTTGTTTGTTTGGGGTTTTTTGTTTGTTTGTTTTTAATATAGCTGTAATGTGTTGTAGGTTTCTGTGGTTTAAAAAGTATGTTTTTTCCATGAAAAGTGGGTTAGATATTAACAGGCAATATTTTTACCCCTATTCTTTGTAGAATAACAGGAAAAGGTTCCTTCGTATGAAAATTTGTATCTTTCGACTTTAGGGTCAGATCATTGTAATGTAGTTGAACAGGATTAAGGGTATCTATATGAATCCCCTATGAACTGATGACATTTGATGTGGTGCCTCCAAAAGGCTACTTTCAAAGTGATTGAACCTAGTGAAATTTCAGTGAGATCAGTAGCTACTGAAATAAAGTGCATGTTCATCATGTCAGAAAGAAAAAAGATGAAAATACTGTTTCCGTATAAAGATTTGTCAATAATCTCCCCTTTATGAAAACTGGCAAGTATATAATATTTTGATATAGGGCTTTGTTAGCAATGTTAGCAATGCACTTCTACTTTACTTCTCAAGTAGTTGCTTCAACATCTTCAGGAATCATTGTCTTTTTAGGTAGCTTGCTTCTATACATTCTGCTCATGGGATTCTGGGTGTACAGTGCTTGTGCAATTATATAACCCAGCATTCTAGCCTGAAAGCCTTTTTCTACTGAATTTTGACACATACTTGCTCTGTGTTGAGATGTCTTGGTTGAGTTTCTATTGGGTGTGTAAAGCAACTTGCAGGGTACTTTTCTGCTCCTTTTCTCCAGAGGGTGACCCAAACCCAATTCCTTCACCCTTTTCATTACCTTGGTATTTCCCAGATGCATAAATGAAACATGATTAGAGGAGATAATAGCTCCATCTGCCCTCTAAATACTTCCTTAATGTAATAGTAGGAAGAGAGGTAAATGTACACAGTTGTAGTGTTGCTTATCTCACAGTCCTTGTACCAGGTTAATATCTCTAGTAGCCTCAAAGAAGAGTATACAGGACTTGCAAGCCTGCAATGCAAATACTTCCTTTATCCTTGAAACAAAACAGAAGAACTGGCCTTCATCTCCTCCACGGAGGAAGGAAGTTTGGGTTTGTTAAATTACTTGGTTTAGTTCTTTGGAGTAGATCTGTAGTAGAGCTGGACTTCTGTCTTCTACCTATGACTGTGTGCTTTTGTGCAAAGCAGTTAGGATAATTAATGGGTTTATGGGTGCTGCAATTCATTTCTTTCTTTATCCCTGGGGACATTCATTTTGATTAAGGAAAAGTGAAAAATTTTGCAGGCATGTTGAGGAAATCTAAATCTTTATATATCAAATGGGCAAAACTTTCAGTGACTATATTTCACATTCTGAAAAGCATATTTTAATTCAGTCAAAAATTGTGGATACAGCTTGGGTAGGTGTTGTGAAAAGAATTATTTATTGAAAAAAAAGACTTTGAAATGGGTCCTATTCATTAATATTTAGTAGTGGATTTTGGATGAATCATCAAACACCCAAAATTGAGACACCAATTGTATTGCTGTTTCCCTCAATGAAATTACAAGGCTAGAGTCTGGCTCACAACATAGACAAGTCAAGGTAGGTTGTCTTATTAGTAAGGTGCCTTACAAGAATTAAAATATACTAACAGCTATGTTGGAGGAACCTCGTATAAAGATTTTTTTAAAGAAATACTAACTGAAAATAGCATTCATTTTTACCTGTTGAAGGAACTTAAGATTTTGTGACTTGATATTTTGCTGAGAGAGTTTATCAGTGTTAGGACAATTCAGGTTCCATGTTTTGTATTAACCAAAGGATTTAAGTTTGCAGTAGTACTGCAATTTGCAGTAGCTGAAAGGGGGGAAAATGAACAAAGAGAGTGAAGAATGAAAGTGAGAATGATTGACCTTAGAAATTAAATCTGCAAACACTAAATCTCAGCATTAACTCCCAATTCAGTGAGTTAACCATTTCAGTATAGCAAACTGCTTTCCAAAGAAGTTATTGAGCTGTGTTGATATTATATGCTTTAATTTAAAAGTATAAGTATAACCTGATTCATAAGAGTAATTTTAAAACAGTCAAAGTGTTCTCTCCTTTTTGTCCTTTTTATACCTAAACTAGCAGAGGGTATGTCATTGTTCTGAAGTGCGAGGGTTTTGTCTTCTCACTCTACTCTAGGCATAGAAAATGTGGCTGGAAAATTTCTTACCCATCTGCTGGCCTAAAGACAGGCTGAGCTAAATATACATTGCTCCTGACAGATGTTCATTGAGCCTGTTTTTTGAAAATCTGTAGTTATAGAGATTCCATGATATGTCTGCTAGTCAATTTGAATCCTTATTTATTTTTTGATGTTAGAACAGCATAATGACCTTGGTGTCTTTTTGCTATACAGTAAATGCATTACTTGTCTTGCTCCCAGTGAATGTGATAATGGTGGGCACCTAACCACTTGATTACACCTCCCACATAATAAAAAGTGTTGCCTCTGTTTTGCTGTTAGACAAGACTTTTTCAACTTCATTTTTGTAACTAAAGGTTTTTTGGACTGTGTTTTTGGGGCTTAGTGTTTTGGATTTTTTTCTCTGGTTAGTTTTGAATAAATGTACAATAAATTGAGATCTATAAAGGTCCAGCTAAACCCTTACCAGTGCAGGTTAGCTGAAAAATTACTTCATCTTTCCAACATGTAATACTTTCATTTATTCACTAGAATATGAAGTTTGTCATTTTGCATCAGCCTAGAACTGTTGACTCATTCAGTCTGTGATTCACTGTAGCTCCCTATCTTTCTCTGCAGAACTGCTGCCTACTCAGTTGTTCCCATCTTGTATTGTATGGTTGTAGGCTACTGCTCTGCAGCTATACTTATATAACTGCATCCTATTTCAAACAACTTCCACTTATCAAAATAATTTTGAATTATAATTTTTTCATCCAAAACCACTTTCAATCCCTTTGTAACTGGGAATCACTTCTCTAGAACCTCAGCTAGTATGAATGAAAACACTCATTCTTGAAGCTTTTTCTGTTTGGTTTGGGACCTCTGAGTATTCTTGGAAAATTGTTTTTTGGACAGCTTTGCGTCCATTTTTTAGTTACTAAGTGAAGACTGTCTCTGATATCTATGATTCTTGGAAAATTATGGAAACAGTTTTTTAAAGGAGAGCTAAATCTGTTGCTGCTCTATTATATATAATAAATATTGTCGTGCTACAGTAATAAATTTCACTGGTTTAACATGGGGTTGACAGGAATAAGCTAAAAACTGAACAAAAGCTGCACAAGCTTGTCCTAAATCTTGTAGCGTTTTCTGCAGTAGAAATAGTCCACCCACCTTTTAGCATTAAATTTGTCCTTTATAGGTGTTTGAAGCAGTAGATTACAAATTGCATCATCTGCAGCTAGATGTTACCCAAGAAACATAAAAATAGCTGTCTCTTGATGATTAATATTTGCAGAATTCATATGTAGCCTACTTACTACTGTTTGCAGATGTTGCTAGTAGAACCATGAAGGGAGGAAATGAACATTGTGTATCTGACAGAAACAAGTTTTAACTAAATACTCTCCACTGTTTCGTTGGGTGTTGCAGGCCAGAACATCTATCAGTCTTTTCCTAGCAGATCTCATTTCTTTACATTTACTCAGTGTGACAGCTAGCGAAAAACTTACACAAGAATTCAGAGTATAAAAGCAAAAATTTGAGATTCTTGAAAGGAATTTTTTTTTTTTTTATTCCGTTCCACCATGTCTCTAAAATAGTTGCTGACAAATTGGTTCTTTGGTCAGTCCTAATAAAATCTGTAGATTGGACTGATCATCTCCTGATGAGAGATCTGTATCTCTTGTATCTTACTTGATACAGTACTGTCAAGCAATTGAGTCCAGTAAGATTTGGCTTAAGTTCATCTACTGGTTGGCACTAGGAAGTGACTAAAGGTATTGGAATTTTCATGAAATAATTCTGCATTAATTGTTGGTCTTCTACTAACAGTTTTTCTTAATGCCTTTGAGTGATGTCAGTAACCTGTAGAGATGGGTGTTTACTAGGATGAGGCTTAAAGTGGCCTCTTAAAATATTTCACCATGGGTGTTCTAATTGATTTGTTTATATTATCCTCATGAATGAAAACAAACAAACAAAACCAAAACCCTGAAACCTTTCTGACAAAGGCTTGTAAGATTTTGGACTTCATTAATGCAAACATTGATAAATCTGGAATTTGTCACTCAAACTTGAAAAGCTCAATAGTATGTAACTGAAAGGATTGTATTAATCTGTGTGGAATTCTGGAAACTTTACCAAAAATCCAGCTTGTTTTTAAAGAAAGTGTAAAGTTTTCACAATAATACAAGTATTTTTTTCCAAAGGAGGAATTCATACTATCCTTCAAGGAGTCATTCACACTTACCTGAGCAGAGAGTTTTGCTTATAGCACAGCTTTTGAAGGTAAATTCAGGGCTTGTAGCCATGAATTATGTTTAGATACTACTTCTTCCCTTTAAAATCGTGTTTAGATGGAAAAATAAGTTATAATTCTATCTCATGGTGAGGAGAAACAATAACCTTGTGTTTTCTTTAAAGCTTGGAATACGTTCTTTCATTTTTCTTTTTTTATTCTTATCTGAAGAGAGTATCTACAGGGCTTCAGAGTCCATTCTAATTCATAGAAAAATTACCTAAAGATATATTGTATATGTTGAATAAAGTTAGCCTGATTCTTGAATTTACATTATTGTTTTGGGCTAATGTGGTATTTCCTTTTTTGTGCTTTCCCCTATCCCTTGAACCTGTTCACCTCTGTTCACAGCTAAATACTTAAAAAATTAAAAACGTCAATTTTTAAACTCGTATCAAGAAAAAGTTTCCAAAATTGAAACCTATAGTCCCGTTGACAGTTTTAGGGAAAAAAATAGTGTGAAAGAAATCTCTGAAATCTCTGGGGATCATCTTGTTTAACCTCCTGCTCCAGGGAGAGCTGGCTTCAAAGTTAGAGGAGGTTTCCCAGAGCCTTGTCCACTGAGGCTTTGAAAATCCCAGCGGATGGTGGTGCTGCAGCTAACTCCCCAGGCAGCCTGTGCCTTTGCTTAGCTATTCTTGCTGTGTAGAATATTTTTACTTGTATCCAGTTGAAATTTCAGTGGCTTATAGCCACTGTCTTTTTTTGTCACCTTACTGCACAATTCAAGGCCATGTTGGTGAAACCTGCCTGTTGGGCCCTGTAAGAGTATGGCTAGATCCTCCCAATATTTTATTCTCCAGCAGAAATGAACTCAGTTCCCTTGGTCTTGTCCATGTTTCATGTGCTTGACTCCAGTGTCTCCATTGTATCTCTCTAAAAAATAATCACTGTACTTTGCCATAAATCTCAAGGTTAAATGGTGCTTCCTGACAGTATGTGCAACAAGGTATTTATTTTAAAACTGTTTATTTATTTGGAGTTTATTCTTGAAAGACTCTTTTTAGCTGGGCCAAGGAAAGGGATGGATAAAATGCTCATATTGGGAATTAGTGTTAAAAATTCTTCTTAGCTTAAGAGAGCTGTTTAACAATCTCCAGTCCTGCACAAATTGTGAATAAAGGCTTTTGATCCTGCTGGTTCGTCTGATAATCTGATGAGAACTGGATTTTCTCTTGAAATTCCCCTCCACAGGACTGCAAAGGCAGCACATGCCAGGTCTGGAAGGGCTGTTCCTTTGAGACTAGCAGCAGGAAGAGCTTCTTCTGTGTCTAGATGCTGCACTTTGTTATAGTTTACAAAAAAACAAAACAAAACCAACCCAAAACAAACAGTTTGAATGTTCTATTAAGATCTTCTGATACCAAACAGTTTGATACAAGTTGTAACCATGTAAAAGTGCATGTATTTCTGTCTGTGCAAAGGAGGGAACTGATAGGATTTTTTTGGTGAAGACTTCTAGTCTTGTTGCTGCAGGGATTCCTTATTTGTATGCTTTCACATCTTTTGTTTTTATAAATACAGAGTATGTAGTCATAGATTTTCTTCCTAGACCCTTATTTCTGCATTCAATTTTTCTAATAAATTTACTTTTGAGTTTTATTTTTCTGAACAGCAGTGAATTTGTATTCCAGATTTAGTGTTGTGAACACTGATGAAGTAAAGGAAATGGTAGACCTCTCATTTTGCCTTTTACTGTATTTTTCAGAAGTAGAAATATCCTTTATAAGTAATTCTCTTTGCCTTTGATAGTAACAATCTTGATTTATTGTTTTAGCGTGCTGAGGTGTTTTTTATTACTAAACCCCAGAAGTAGATAGCATTCTTTCATGATAGATGCATTTATTGCATATTGCCTTGTCACTTTAAGCTCTGTTTTAGTGATACAGCTCAGGAATGTACTCATGAACAGGTTTTCTAAAAAGTTTTCTATTTCACATCCTTGGATTTTTCTTCAGCTCAAATTTGTCATTGTTTTCATTGAATCTAAAACATGGACTATGTGACGTGCTTATGCAAAGCTAACTGCTTCTGTATCAAGGAGTATATTCTTGAATGGAAATGAGGCTTTTTTAGGTCCTCAAAGAAATTACAAATGGCTTTATCTCTTCCTCTCTCACCCCATCTAACCTTACATGTGATTCGAATGGGTTAGTGCTTTGTTTTTAAAAAAGGCAAAATCTGCTTCCTGTGCATTATGATAGTCTCACCAAAAATGTTTTCTAATGCTCTCTAGCTTGAGGAAATAGCATGAAGACGTTTAAGAGTTGATGTTTGGAATTACAGAGCTTAAAGTCACGAGGTGTCAGCTCCTGAAACCAAGGTAGAGATGGATCATGAGGAATTTCAGACATAATGAGCTAGTATTTAAATAGAAAACATATAGACAAACAGGAAAAAGGAGGACAGGAAGAACTGAGCTAGATGGAAGTAATGCCTAGGGGAAGCAGGTACCCAGCAGCTCACAGAATTCCTTAATTGTAAGTGCTTTTTGTAGTGTTGGGTGACTGGAGGTCCTATAGAGCAAGTAAGTGGTGCTGGGAAGTGGAAAGAGAAGACTGAAGTGTTGTTGCCTGATGTGTAGATTTTTTTAGTTAGTAGTTTTGTTATTGTCTTGTAAAAAGTAGGAATTAGGCTTGTACTTTAAAGCACAAAATAGTCCCACCTAGAGTAGAGTATTTTGCACTGTTCTAAAGCAGAGCTGTCATCTTTCTTAGCCAAATGGTTTAAGCAAATTCTAAACTATACATCACTTCCCCTTTGAATTGACAAATAGTAAGGTATATCTTATCCTTTTTCTACCATCTTTATGACACTTAAGGAGTACATTAATGTTTTTTTTTTCCCTTTTTGCATTCTGTAAGTGCATATCTTCTCCTTTCCAGTTAGAAGGCAGCTAGCCCTTCTTCCAAAGCCCATAATGGAAGCACCTGAACTGCAATGGAATATGTATGAGGAAGAAGATAATCTGTCATTATCTTGTGACGGCATGTTTTGTTTTTTCTCTTCTGCTCCACCCACATTAGGCTGTTTACTCCACCCTCTGCTTCAAACCTTTTTTGTTTAGCCATCTATTCAGCTGGAAGGCAAATAGGAGATAGGAACCTTCAGTTGCATCACTGCTTTCCCGTTCATTTTTAACTTGTAGTAATTAATTAGGCTTTTCCATTTGGGCTCAGGAAAAGAATTATATGCCCTTTATCCCGTAGCTGATGTAGGCCTAACTAATTTTACAACAATGGAGAGCAGAATTCTTACACAGGGAATACTGAGCATCTTGCAGTGCATATAACTAGAAATGTGAGGTCTGAAACCATATCTAAGTTACTTGCCTCCGTATTAAACAACATATATATTAAATCACCTTCACTGATGATTTAGTTTCATTTCATCTGGTACTATATGTAATTAATCTATACAGTTATAAGTATACTCTGCTGGTATTGTGTCATGTCAAGTATTAGGAAAAACTGTTAGATTGTCTTGGAATGCTCATTTTGGGGTTAAAATCTAAGAATAAACATGACAGAATCTTGCATAGTTTTCTTTGGGTGGTAAGCCATTTTACTGAAAAGGGAGGAAAGTCACAATTTTAAGGGAAAGGCAGTAACACGATTAGGCAAGTCAGAATTTGGGATTTTGTCAGAAGGAAATTGATCCTTCCTCTCCCCCATCCTCTTCCATTCTTTTAGTTCCAGTAAATCATCCATGTATTTATGCTGAATTGCTATATGTCTCTTGCATATATGAAACCTAGAAGGCTCCTCAGTGGACGTTTCCCTTTTCATCTTTAATTGTTCTGTGCTAAAATAAAATGTTCAGTTCCCATTTTGTTACTGTAGTAGAAACAGGATTTTGTGTTTTAAATGGGTGTTTTCTGCCTTTATAAGTTTGACCTATATAATGTGCCAAGGAAATTAGAATGTTTGGGCATGTTTTTGGAGAAGCCAAGAAATTTTAAAATAATGATGCTGTAAACCACAGATAGTCCTTCTGGTGTGGCTTTTGCAGGGTGCAGGTCTCTTTGAATTTTTCTTAAGTTTCTATTTATAGTTGTAGTGTTACCTTTGTATGCAGATTTCTTCAGTGTTTTATATCATGATGAGTGGTAAAGATGCATGCCTTCCCTATAATAAAAGATGTTTTCTTGAACACAATTATCAGTTCATACATGTAAAAAAGGCCTAGTACTGTATCTGCCCTTTCTGATACTGACGTTTTTTGCTTTGTTTTCTTTGTCTTTCTAGAAAATGTTCCAGAAGAACTACGAGAACCATTTTACACAGACCAGTATGACCAGGAGCACATTAAACCACCTGTTGTTAACTTGCTGCTGTCGGCAGAGCTCTACTGTCGTGCTGGGAGCCTTATTCTCAAGAGTGATGCTGCAAAACCACTTCTAGGTCATGATGCTGTTATACAAGCCCTGGCACAAAAAGGTCTTTATGTTACTGAACAAGAAAAGTTGGTGACTGAACGAGATCTTCACAAAAAACCAATTCAGATGGTGAGTGTTTAAAGCTTGCATGTTATGTTTCTTCTATTGTTCTGTGTACTTCTAATAACTACAGGTCTGTCTTTTAACATGTGTCACTGTGCTGAAGTATTTTCCTCAGGAGTTAACTGTGATTCATTACTGGGAGGCTTATGATTGTTTTGGTTTGTCTCCTCATAGCTGTCAAACTAGGTGGTTTTCCTCTGTACTTATGCTTGAAAACACCTATCATTCCACTGTGTTCAATATGAACACTTTGGTTTCAGTTTTACGTTGGTGACTGTCAGTGAATGTTGCTGTTTTGGAAAAGTTGTTTAGGTGTTCTAGGGTCTTTTTTGTTTGAATCTGCCCTCTGTGGTTGGCTGACTGCTCTGTTTTAAGTCCCTCTATTTCTGTGATCAGTGCCCTGTAGCTGTTGGTAGATGGTGGTGTGTAAAAATGAATACAACTATGTTTTTATTGTCAGCTTACAAGTATCTTGTGCTTACTGACATGGAAGATGACTAACAAGTATTTGGCAGAATATGACTAGAGTCTCTTCCATTTGATCAGTTGGTATCAACTGGTGAGTTGCAGAGGCTTTATGGGTTCAACATCAAAGTTATTGATTCCTAACTAATGTTTTATTCTATACAGTATTGCCAAAAAGTATTATGCCTCTTGGTTTGCACAAATGTTTTTAGAAGTGGCAGTAGTTAGTTACTGTGATGTCAAGATTATGTTTTTTATATCTACTTTGTTTTTATTGTGAGAAATATTTCCTGCTGATAGAATGCTTAAGAACTGAAGATCAAAATCTATCAGTGGTAATAAAATTAGTCAAGATACTTCCCCTTACGATTAAGCTGTGAAAAGTGCATGCAGTTAACCTGAAATCTTGCTGGTATCTTTTTTTATCTTGGTAAACTTTTTAAAGATGAGTTCAGCAAAGTACAAGTGGCATTTTAGTAAAAGAAGTGGATAGCAAGTAAAAGACATGCTGAAGTGCTACAGAACGTGCAGGACACTTGCAGCAATCATAGGTGGGCTTGGGGTAAACATTTCTACTGTTTGTGGAAGTCAAAGCATTTAAGAGGGTAAAAAGCAAACCTCATGACTGTTCATGTTTTTACAGAACACTGTTTGTGTCTCTGAAGGAAGATAAAGTTACTGACTTGGGTTTATGAGCCTGTGGTTTTCCCATTTGACTTTTTTCATTTGCTCCCTTTCTAGAGGAGATGTAAGAGGCATCTCTTTTCAGAGTTGTCAGTTGAGAAAATGTCAGTGTGTTTTAGTTTGCTGTTCTTTAAGTTGGTAATTAGTGTTGCTTAAAATGCACTTCAATAGCAATTTTCTATTTCCCTTGTGCTTGATCAAGTGGGTGTTTGTGTCTGTCTTTCCTGTGCTGCTTAGGTATGGATCAGCAAGTAGTTATTATTCAGGCATTAGTGTCATAACAATTGACATCCCCGGAGTCTGCCCAAGTCACTTGTCCCCACTCCTGTACCAGCAACAGTTGAGTACAGGTGCTGTTGAGTTAGGTCACAAGCAGCTGACCATGACAATGAGAGGGAGAACTAGAGTGGAAACACAACTAGCAGAAGGGCAGCCATGTCTGAAGCATTTACTACCAAAGAAATGGCTGTGAAACTGTAGTCTCAGGACTAATATTCAGAGCCCAAGACTTTCCATTTGTCATGCCATGCTCATACCCCTAGCCAAGATCTCAACAGCAACACTACATCTTAATTGGGATGTCTCAACCTTTTTCCTTACTATACAATTCACAAAGTTGGCAGAGAATTTCAAATCCAGCTATTGCTTGATTTTGGACTTTAAAGTCTCAAAATTGCCTTGGTATTTTCCAGTACCTCTTCCTTGTGAAAGGTAATTTGTGTATCCTGTTCTGGAGCATGCAACAATTTTTCAGTTATGTAGAACAGAAAGTTTGTACATGTGATTAACTATCTGATTTATTAGAGCAATGTAGAGTTAAACCAATGTTGAATCTAATTTTGAGTAATTTAAGAGAAAATAGTATGGTAGTGCTTCTCTTTGCTAGCCTGTCTTCCCCATAATTTTGGAAAAGGTGTTGGTGTTTGTTAGAGGACATTTATTGCTCTCTGCTCAGATGTACAGCACTTCAATTTCTAAGAAGGGGTCAGTGATAAAATGAAACTATGGAGAGACATTTGAGTATGGCACGTTATAATTTTACTTGCACTTTATAATATGTGTAGCTGCAGTCTACAGGCTTGAAATTCCTTGCACTGTATGTTTCTAGCAGTGGTGGCTGTGGTGATTAATTGTTGATTTACTTTTTATGTGACTACTTGCTAAACAAGCGTGTCAAATTTTGGGCTTCCCTATTCCCCAGGTAGCTATGACTGAATGTTTTCTAGGAAGCACTTAAGACTTTGAAAAGTCTAGGAAATGTGTTCTTTTTAATATACTGGTGTCAGGTTAGATAGTAATTTCCTCATTAGTTGAGACTGGCTTGGCTGAGTTAGTATCTAATTTGACAAACTGCAAATTTTTGTGTATGTAGATATAAAAATCAGTTTCTTTTGGTGGAATGGGAATAGGAGAGAGGGACTTAGGAAATTAACACGCAATAACAGGAGCAAAGGCTTCTGTTAAAGCCTCCCCTGTGTAGGGATAGAGAAGCCCATGTGGAGTCTGTTTGCCTTTAGTCTCTTAGGTTTGTTCACATGTCTTTTATGTTTGTTTTTCTGGTAAAATTGAAGGTTAGTTTATTCTTCAGGCTTGTTCGGATTTAAAAATTTATAATTGAAACTGTATGTTCTTGAGAGTGCATCTTGTGATAATGCATAGAACTAGTCAGTGGTACCTCTATTTCTGTTCTCAATGTGTTACAAGCTGTTAAAACTTAATTCTGTGTTTGTTATCAGTAAATTTTATTTGATAGGATCGTGCTGTTGCCTTTATTTTTGGTAGGGAAGCAGAAGAACCAAATCCCATGTTATTACTCTCCAGGTTGAAATTCATATAGTCTTGGCTCTGGTACATTAGCCTTTAAACAGTGCAGAAATAGTCTAGAGCTTGGAATTGAAACAATGTTGAACCAGAGTATTACTCTGATCAAGAATCAGAGTATTTATCTCCTGAAAATTATACTCCAGGTCATGTATACAAATGGAATTACCTGGTGCTTGAAAAGTTTATGAAGGCTAAGTTGAAAAATATGAGTGAGGTTGGCAAGTTGCAGTTGCATTTTAAACAAAAAATTTATTTCTTTGTGGAAATAGTATGGGAGATTTTGGCAGGCTATAAAGTCAGAAAGAGCCTAAGAATTCAGCATACTTATGCAATAATTTTTTTGCAGTGCTTCCAGATGTAATTTACATAGATCACTGTTCAAGTCAAGATAAATTTTTATATTGCCATGTTGATAGAGCTCTCAAGTTTCATATATATTTCATGAGCCAAACTGCCTTAGACCCATATATATATATAAATATATATACACACATATACACTCATTTATATATATATATATGTGTGTGTGTGTGTGTGTGTTTCATCACTTTGTTTTAATATGTCTGTTCTTGCTGTGTGAACCAGAAAAAGCTTTAAGACGTTTATGCATCATGTGAGTCATTTTATATCAACTGAATAATGTATTTGACAAGCCCAGTCCTTTTACAAGAATTCTGTAATTTTATCAGGCTCACCATTTTTTTCATGTGCTGGTGTTCTCCTTCAATTTGCCTCAGGTGGAGGGAAGAAAAAATAGATTCAGTGAGGAATTAAGAAATGCTTTCCTTCCTGCAAGTCCCTGCAGTACACTTCTGCCATGTGGCAAAAGGAATAATGAAGCAGCATCTTATTTCTCTGATGCCTGGTACCCTGTGGGTAACTGAAGTTCCATAACTACCCAAGCTGTGGACTTCAGCACTGCCCAGTCTCTCTCCTTAGTGTGTCAGGGCCCAGACCAACTGAATTTCAAGTCTGAAGGCTACTCAAGTCAAATCTTAATACCTGTTTAATACCCAGTGTCTGTTGGGGGGGTAAACAGGTACAGAAGTGTACCAGGTACAGACCATTAGCAGATTTGTGCCAAAAAACTATTTTCCTGCCCTTATAGTTGTTTATCAATAGAGCATTTTCATCTGACTTCCAAAAAACAAAAGTTACTATCTTGCAAGGTTTCTGCAATAGAAATAAAGGCAGTTCTATATATTTAGTTCTTAAATAAAATCTAACAACTAGTAGAAGGTTAGTGAATACCCTGCATATAAATACTATCTCAAAGAAAATACTTTCCAATATTTTTGTATTGTTTTTGCAGTATGGGAAAGTACAAAAAACATACTAAGCATAATGCAATAAAGATGTGGAGCTTCTGTGTAAATTTGAACTCTAATTTGGAAACATGCTGTTGCAGATGAACGGCAACCAGTTGAGCAGCTTCCTTAAATTTACACCCATGCATAATTATTTTTGAAAAGTTCTGGCATTAACCAAGAAACACTTAATCTTCCATACACCTCCACAATTGTCAGCCAGGATGCAAAGTGTGTGAGGGGCTTCAGCAAAACCCCAGCAGTAAGTCTGTAACAGCTGGTAGGATTCAAAATTGTTGCCTCGATAATTCTGAGACATAATTTTTGTGTATAGGTTTTTATATTAGAAAGTCATGTGCTCTCTTCCACATTATTTTTCCATATAGCTGCAAATTGCCTTCCTTGATGGTGTTTTCTGTGAGGAAGCCTGGCAGCAATTCTCTCTGTAGCAGTTTGTGAATTAGGGCTATAATAGAAGTATAATTAGGTATGCCTGGATTGGCTTTTTAGTAGTGATCAGGAGCACACTTTTGAGACAGATCTCCACATTTCTCCCAGTTACTGCATTTCTGCTTTGCATTGTTGAGTCTTCCAGGAAGCATCACTTATCTCAATTTCTTTCAGCAGCTAAATTGGAAGATGGGCTCTAGGATCACACCTATAGCAGCCCTCATGCCAAGGGGTACTCATTTCACAGGACCAGAGTAGAGCTTATTGAATTTAATCCCCTGAGAAGGAAGTAGAGAATTCCTGGGGCCTTTGCACCATTTTTGCTTTTTCTATTGTGCAGTACTAACTGCTAAAGTTAGTAATAGCCTGTATTACTACTGAGGAATTTATGCGAGGGATTAATGGTGCTGGTTTTAGACATACAGCTGGAATCTGCATCTCTTTCTGGGTAAGACAGCAGACAGTAAGTGGTTAACTTATCCTGCAATCCATTTTTTTTGGTCTGACAGACTGCATTCATTTGAAATGACAGTCCCTCTCATCAAAGGAGTATTTATCCTTGATGAAGGACTCCAGCAGCTCACCCAGTTAGCTTGCAGCTACATGCTGCTGTCTCTGCATTTGCATGCTGTAGAATTCCTTTAACTCTGTAAAGCAACAAAAAGTGTAATAAACAACTCACAGAACAAAGAAATAAGATGTGGCTTCTGCCCTGAAGATTTTTTTTTTTCTAGTTTTAGGCATGATGTAACAAGTTTCTATTCCAGTGCTATTGTGCATTACTTGTTTGAGGAGGACACAGAAAAAAGAATTTGCAGTTACCTGACTTAAGTCCATAGGTACCATAATTTGTTAGTTAAAACACCAGATTCAAATGGTACCTGGCTTCTGGTATTCAGGCATCTTGCATAGTAATATGTTTCACAGAAGATTGAAACAAGCAAATACAGTGGTAAAACAGAACCTAAGTTTAGCTTAATGTGCCTAATAGAACCAGTCAGCTGTGGCTTTGGGTTCCACATTTTTATTTCATTTCTGCTGTGGGCACTGGATTTCAGACTCATTCACACACATTCCTTCTCATCTGATAGGAAACAGTGGTCCAGTATTTTTGCTGGCCTTGTGTCAGCTGTAGTATCTCACCTGTCACACTGCACAAACATGTTTGATGTACTAAAGCAATGTGGATACCAGGCTCCTGCAGGCACAAGATGCCAGTTCATGCTTTTGTTCCAATAACTTCTATAAGTCTTCATAAAGTCTGTTCAGCTCTTAATGTTTTAACTTAGTGTCTTGTTACCTTTTTTTGATGCAGCTTATTGCTGACTCATAACATGGGCATTTTTCTTGCCTGCTGCTTGTTTATGTTTGTCTTGTATGTTGAAAATGCTGTTTTCTGTGTCATGTGAGTAGCAGCAGTGATTTGGGATGTGTTCTACAGTGTGCTTGTGTAATATTTAGTGTGCACAAAACAAATACAGGTTATCAGTGTGTGTCATACCAGGGTTTCATTTATTTTGGTGATTTTCTGGGACTAAAGAGTGTTTTGAATGTAGATCTGCTCCTAGAGTGGCTTATTTTTTGCTGCAGTCAAATAGAGTCACTTCTGTCTTTGTCCAAAACAGTAAAAAAAAGAAGTTTAAATAAAATGACATAATTAAATTGTTCTATGATTACTTTTATTCATATTTGTCTTAGCCTATGACTAGCTGAAAAGAATTATGGTCCTTAAATGCAATTTTTTTATTAGAAAGATCTCTTGTGGGAGAAAATAGACATTTTATTCTTAGAGCATGAGTTTTGAAATCTGTTCAGCAAGGACTGTCTGCAAATAGGAATTAATTCCTAAAGATAATGTAGATACCTGTATCAGAAATTTATGGAAGACTTAACTCAAATGATGCTGCAGAGGTTACTTTTCATGGAATGCTGTCTGCTCAATTTACCACCAAGTGTGGCAACTAATGAGAATGGTAACAGAACTACTGACAACAAAGTTGTATCTGTAGAGAATACAAAGTGAAATTCTGTGATGGTCCTTCCTAGCAGCTCTAATGCTAAAGAACCTAATCCTGTCCATTTGCTCTTATGTATGCAGTTCTTCCAACAGAAGAAAATTGAGCGATTTCTATATTTTTCCAGCTTTAATTTTTACTTTTGTGAGTTATTTTTCTTCCTGCATCCTTAATTTCAGTAGAAAACTCTGTGTAGGATTTGGGTTTTTAAGGTTTCCAGCAATGTAGCTGGCATTTCTATCGCTAAGAATCCTTGCATGCAAAATAACAAAATATGGTTGTTCTTTTTAGCAACTCTTGAAGGATTCATTTCAGATGTGCAGAGATATTGAATAGACTGTGCTGCTTGTATTGCATTGGGAGCATGTTCTCAGAACTGCCATGAAATCCTTCATACAACTGGACAAACTTGCCTTTGCCAGATGAATGTAGTAGGCAATGTTTAGAAATAGAAAAATATTATCTCATGTTTAATGCTAAATTCTGGAAATCACAATCATTTTACTAAAATGAGAATATTTCAGCACATCTTCCAATCAAGATGCAAAATAATCTAGATAAACCAAATTACTGCTCTTGGAATGGTGACAGGAAGTGAAGTGAATTTGTACCACAAGAGGAGGTGGTACCTCCTGTCTTGTGCCTTTCATTAGAAAGTAAAACAGTACAAACCTTATTGACTGTTTCCACTTCCACTTGTTCACTTATTTGCTAATTAGAAAACATGGTGTTCTGTGTTGGTATTTTTCTGCCTTAAGCAAAATCCAGTTTTGAACAGAAGAGCTTCTGATTGTATTATTGGTCAGTGTTCCTTCTTTCACTGCTGATACTGCAGGGGTTGAAGGAGGGTGAAGAATAAGAGGGGGGGGTGGTTTAATTAAAAAAAAAAAAAAGTCCAACTGAAAAACAGACCAAAAAATGCCACTCCTGAAGCCCAACTAGGAAAAATAGTTAAAAGGAGACAGAAATTATGAAGGAAAGATGGTATGAATTGAAGTCTGTGGAGAGTGCCAGATGCCATGTAGAAAATGGTTTCTGAACAGGACAGGAAGTATTTTCATGACCCTTGAAAGAAATAGTGTGTTGTTCTACACAGTTTAGGAACATTTTCTTCTGTTCCAACAGCAATGTTAAGGAATATGGTTGAACTTCTGGCTGTTGGTTTGCTGTTGTTTTGTTGTTGTTATTTTTGGTTTTTAATATCTTTAAATGTGTGAGAAGGTTATGTAAATAAATGTTGAGGAGCGGTCTTCTGCTAGGTTAAGCATATTTTGGATCATAGTAACTAAGCTGTTTAGGAAAAGAATCTATGAATTAATGTACAGCATACATAGAAGGTATTTCTTCAGCTATTTAAATTATGCTTAGAGAAATCTTTCTTACTAACCTTCTTCTGGATTGGGGAAAGCTAAAAATCTTGCATGGGTGTAGCAGGCAGTCAGTTGGTGAAGAACACTGCTTTCTTCCTATTATGGAATGTAGTGAGCTGCTTTTAGCAGGAGGTGTGGGTCTGTCATGTAAACATACGGAGAGCTTCACTACCAGCTCTGTGTCGTACATGCACACAGCAACAAGGGTACAAAACCACAGTGGCTGTAGAAGGAATAGTTTGTACTCCCCATAATGCAGCAGCTGCTCCAGTATAGTACAAAAGGAGACTGCTGATCTGCATTTGTTAATCTGCACCCAGAAACCTGGCAATCTGCCTGCACTTATCAGCTAAGAGCACATCACAGGACATGTATCAGAATATTAAAATCTTTCTTGTAAACTCTGTGGAATTTAACAGTGTTATGGGATTTTTTTCCCTGAAGTTAAATGAAGTTCTCCATAGTATGTCTGGTCATCTTGTTTGACATTGATAGAAATGCAGTAAATAGCAGTGCACTTCAGTCATCAGTATGAGTGGGTAGGTTTTCTATGAACTGTTAGATGAACTAGTAGGAAATATTACTACCTTGCAAAAACATATCTCCAAATTACATAAAACAAAATCCAGTAGAAATTGGTCCTACGTAAATAAAACCATTTATGACTTGTATTAAAACATTATCTAGTAACTTGTTAAACTATCTAAGTCATAAATTTACTATTATAGTGCTATTTAATGAATTAACATTTTAAATGTGGAAGATTTTCAGCTTTCCCCCAGCAGAGTGTCATTAGGAAGAGTATTTCCCAGTATAATATATTTCTATGCCTTTCTGAACCATGAATCCAAGACCGGTGGATAAATACCAAATCTACCTCAGAAAGAAATCCTACAGGTTAATAATTTTATAAGTCAGTTGTCAAGACTGACATCTCTCAAATCTTGAAAGGCAAGAGCTTTTTATAAGCTTTAAGTTGCATATTTAGTACACAATTGAGAATGCCTAGCAGTCAATAGTATGAAA
The DNA here is from genome assembly GCA_038090715.1 of Florisuga fusca. Lineage (NCBI taxonomy): Eukaryota > Metazoa > Chordata > Aves > Apodiformes > Trochilidae > Florisuga > Florisuga fusca. The sequence continues at coordinate 8,819,808 of JAAWXA010000008.1, forward strand.
TAAGTATACACAGTGTAAAGCATATATGTTTTTGTTTTTTTTTTAAGACTTTGGTTTGATAAAGAAGTAGCAGCTTAAAAATTAGTATGAGCTTTAAAAGAAAAATCACAAGAAAAGCAGAGTGAATATTTATATTTTGGTGAAGAATGTAATGAACGATCAGATCAGATTTTACATTGTGTAATTATTAAATATATGCAGTGTGTAATATGAAATCTCATTATAGGGACATTTTTACATTTCTTAAATATTAAAGTAGCTGTTATTATTAAAGGAAACATATATTTTGCAGTAAATTGCACAGTGGCATTTGGGCAACAAACTTACTGTAGCAGGTACCAATTTAGTACTGTTGCAAACATCTAGAAAGCACAGTCTGTGGTAGGAACAGCAGCTGAGTGAGAGGCTCAGTTACAGAAGTTGTACCACCTTACCCGCTTTTTACTGACACTCACCTGCTGACAAACAATTTGCAAGTTTATCTCTGGCATTTGGAGCAGTGGCATCTTTATTTTGCCATATCAGCAGTCAGAAGAACTTTACCATCAGAAAGACTCCTTGTTCTTAAATTTCTTTCTTATCAGTATCAGCCCTTTTTTGTGTGTGCTGTCTACTGTGAATTGAAGAACTCATTTAGAGTGAAGTACAGGACTGTGGTGTTGCATCCTAATACATAAAAGGAACACAATAGGGTGGATGAAATGTTAAAGGAAATAAAATTCAGTTTTTGTTTTTTTTAAAAAAATTTTTTTTTAATCCTTACTCCTCTTAATTCACTCATTCCCAAAAGCAAACCCATACAGATCTAATGATCTTTACAAGTTCTCTGTAAATACATGTTTGTGTAGGTGTTAAAAAAAAACAATGGTGTGACTGTGCATGGAAGGGCTGTAAATTAATGTTGTTCAGTGTGTCATTTTGTCAGGGAGGCCTCATAACTTCATTGCTGATTTTTTTATGATAAAATGTATTTAACAGGTAGGTACCTGCAAAGAATTCTGTTATTCAAACTCTTGTGTTTAGTTTTTCTTCAGCAACAGAGAGAATTACAGAGAAAATTTAAAGGGTTGGGAAGTAAAATAGCATGGTAATGGTGGGCTTGATGAAGAAATGTGTTGGTACTAGCTAAGAACTGCTAGAGAGAAAATCCAGATGTTAAGGTTGTAGTCAATTTATTTACTGAACTTACTGTCAGTTTTAGTATAGTAATTAGGTAAGTCAAATTACTCCAGTATCTCTAAGATATTATGGGGTCCCCAGTATTTTTTTTTTTCCTGTAGTGTTACTTAGCATCATGAATTTTATTTTCTCAAGTTAGCACATGCCTGAAAATTCTTATTTTTCCAGGTCAACGCTTTGGGGAAAAAAACAATCCTGCTAAGGTACTGTGTGCTTTCAACAAAATAATAACTATATGCCCCTAGGCATTGAGGGATGATTTGTTTGGTTTTCCTTGAACACCGGGGAAACTGAGAATTTATGTAGCAGGCTACATGTGGCTTGGTATTATTGGCTTGTAGTGATTATGAGGGAGGGAGACAGAACAAATAATCTTGTTCAAACAAGATCCAATGTCTTAATTGCTTAACGGAATTATGCTCTTACAGTACATTTGACTGTAGCACCAATTATTTTAGGTTCCTTTTCTCAAACAACATTAAACTTTTCCTTTACTATAGGAGATAGTATCTTTCTGATAACTATGGCTTGCATTTCTTTTAGCCAAGATGGAACATTGCATTTCAATGTGGCTTATTTGGTTATCTTCTTACCCTCTCAAGTTCAGGCAGAGATCGCTCTACTCTCCTGATTCATCTTCTTCCTTAGCATCCATTCCCACAGATTTTGAATTCTCTTAAAACCTGATCAGTGATGAGGAGAGCTCCTCTTTAAATCCTTTTGTAAGTCTAAAAGTATAATTTTTCTTTATTTGGTCTGACATGAAGATGTAGGTTATGCATGAAAATTGGCAGTCTTGCAGCTAATCCAAAGGCTATCAATAATTAATATACTTTTTAGAAGACAGAATTAGACATCTCTTGAAAAAGTGAAAAGTACCGGTATCAGCTTGCAGATAACTTAGGTATACCTGTAATAGTATTTACATGATTCTCTGTAGGTCATTATTTCTTATCCTTAAACATAATGAGTGTCCTCATTCATCAAAGAAATGAGCTACCAGCCATCTTCTTGAGGCTGAAGGCTTGGGCAGCAGCACCACAGAAAACAAGCACTTTGTGTCCCTCTGAAAGGTACTGCATTCACTGGGGTGATAATGACTGCATGTTTCTCCTACAAGTTACATTTCTTTTTCCTTTATGGAGCTTTATGGTTCACAGTTATTTTTAGATAATGTTCATCTGAACTCCCATCTTGATGAATAAATCAAAATTTAGATCATGCAAGATTATTACATTTTTCTAAAATATATTATTTTGACCATATCATCCCTTTTTGTGGTCTTATCCAAACTGTAGTCCTTTAGGGTTTTCGTATGCTAGTTATTTCATCTGGAAAAATACTATACTTGAGTAAAACTAAATTTGCTTTTAAGTCTTCCTGAAGATATAAGCTATTGATTTCTTGTTCTTTGCATTGCTTCTGTACCTCTCCCTTGAAACTTTGAGTTTAATTCTACTCAAATGATACTTCAGTTTTGTGTTTTGTTCCACTTCTGGATGTCCTATATCTATCTTCTAGTTATCTGTTTTACAAATTATTTCTTGTACAAGTTCTTACGAGCATGTTGGCAGTATCTGCAGGACTAGAGGAGAGCAAGCCAAATTCACTCCTTTGCCAAAGGCTGAAGTGCAGACTGAATGGTGTGGACTCTGAGCTTCCTTCCTGAGCCAGCACATATTGAGAATAGTTCAAGGCATCCCTCAGGATGTAGGTCTGGGGAAAAATGGGAGACAACAGAGGGTTTGGGATGGGAACTGGATTTTTTGGGAGACTTAGAATCATGGCTGGGTGGGAGGAGAAGTGAAATTACTGCTGAGACCAGAGAACTCAGTCCATCAATTCACAAATCTTCATTGTCATTGAGCAATTTACATCTTCCCCCTTTTCTCCTTCTCTGTAGCAAATGATAACCAAAGATAAATTGAGCCAAGTGCTTGGAGATACTTTTGGAAAGTGGTTCAGTTCTATTACCCAGAAGGCATCATTAATCCGTGGTGACCCCAATAAAGCAGAGACCTCCAGATCTGTGCATAGGCATGATGTGATAAAGCCTGTTGCCAGGAATCTTTTTCCAGAAGGATCATATTTTTTCTTTTTTCCATGGCATAATTCCCAGCTCTCTTCCTCTGCTTCTTTCAATAGTTTCAGTGTACATGGTATTTTACAGATTAAAATAATACATTAGCATGTCTTGTTGCCAATGGATTAGCATTGTCTATTATGTGGCCAAAATAATGGATTATGATTAATACAAGAAAATGCTATGGTAAAATTATGGATTATAATAATTGAACTTTTTTTTTTAACTTTGTTAGCCTTGTTATACATTACACTAATAATTCATACCAGCTACTAGTATTACACCAAGTTCAAATGGAATTCAGTGATAAAGTGTTAAGCATCGTTAGCTTTGAGACTGGCGCACAGGGAATGCCTCACTTGCTCTACACTATATGAGGGGGGAGAAAACCTTTTCTTCATCCTTCTTTATCTGCTGGCACAGCAGAACAAGAGCACTACAGAACAAGGAAATTACTTTTTTTAATGAATTTGACAGTTGGGTATCTTCAGGACTTCCTTTCATTTCACTGCCAGACATTGAAACAGTAACAGAGGGTCACAGGTTGCTCTGTTCATTATAATAGCAGGTCCACATGCAGGAAAGGGTGATAGGGAAGTCTTCTATTACAGAATAACTGACACTTCCAAATGGGAATACTTGAGTGTTAGAGGCTTTCAGAGAATTTAATATCTGGTTAGCATATCCAACATTTGTGTGAGGAGCAGTCTTCTACACATTACAGGCTCTTGGTTGATGTCAGGTGAGCTGCAGTGTAGCTCTGCCAACAAATGTCTGAGTAGTTAGAGTCTCCCATTAATGACCACGTTGTGTTGACTCAAAGCTTGCCTGATCAGTCAGAGTGTTGTGTCATTGGTCACATCTTCTTGGTTTAGGGCCTACTGTAAGGTCACTCTTGGTGACAGCCCCTCTGATATTGACCCAGAGACACTCAATAAGGCTACCACAATTACTATTGTTGGCTTCTATATATTCCAGGTTTTCCTTAAAATGGAGTGTGATTCCTCCACCTCTTCTCCCCTGCCTGTCTTTATGGATCCCTATAGCTTTCTATCACAATTCTCCAGCCATGTGAATTGTCCCACCATGTTATTCCTATGATATCATCACTGTCTGACTGGGCACAGATCTCCAGTTCCTCCTGTTTCTCTCTCAGACTGCATGTGTTTGTTATACATACACTTCAGGAGGCTGACCTTTTGCTTCTCATTTAAGGAGACAGCTAAGACACATTTTACACTACCCTGGTTGGGCTGGTTCAATCCCAGATCTGTTGTAGTGGTGATGGTGGTATGATCATTGCCATTTTGGATCCCTCCCTCAAGGTCCTTCAGTTTAAAGCACACCTCACCAAGCTGACCAGTTGATACCGATGTGCCATTTCCAGGCTCCTCTCTGATAAGCACAGCTTTATCCCCACCCGCCTTGAAATCAAGGCTTAAGGCCTTTCTTTGAGTGTTCCTAGCTTCTGAGCCAGGATCCTTTTCCCCCCCTTTGAGATATGTCATCTCATATCTTTTGGTAGAAATTATAAATGAGTATGTATCCCAGATTTCATCTGTATTTGACCTGAAATGAATATTACCAAACTTCTCAAATAAGTTCTACTATTAGAAGAACTAGTTTAAAAATAGCAACACAACTGGATTTTGTCTGGGGCTTTAATGTGACAGATAATTTAACAATCGTGCAAAGCTGTACAATGCACTTTTAAAACTGCCTCTCAATTTTCAGTTGAAAAGGCTGAATGTTTTTATGCAGATAGTGTTTACTAAAACAACATACCAGGTTATTTTGTTTTATTAATTTCTCCAGCTTTATTTCAACCAAAATTGACAATTAAGTTTAATTATTGTTTAAATGTGTTCACGTATGCTGTGACTACATGCAAATCGCTATTTTCTACAGTATCTTTAGTGAAAGAAATTTCAAAGAGCATAATCTACAACTCTTTTATGTTGAGGCTATTCTTCCTTTGTGACATCTATCCCACAGTTTCACTTGTTTTGACTCTGTTGCTTTTGTCTGTCTTGGGGTGTGAGGTGCATGATTCAGGATGGATTTCTTTTTAATACTGAGTATGTGGTAGATGGTGCTAATGAAATGCGGGGGAAAGGGGAAAAAGTGAATTAAGCTTTTGTCTGGAATGGATATCAGAAACTAATTATACAAACAAGTTCTCTTCCTCTTATCCCTCTATCTTGCATCTAAAAATCTCAACTAGAACTAGTTGGAGCCATCAAGATAAATGTACTTAGAGTGGAAGTTTATTTTATTCCTGTAATTTTAAGCTTCATTTTTTGTTGTGTACTGTTTAATGTTTTTCTTAACTTTGAGTCCAGTATTCTGTCTCAAGGGTTAACTTTCATACTTGCTGCAGTGAAAAAACTTGTCCATAGTAGCCTGTTATTTATTTACAGAAACTCTTGTCACCATCTTTTAAATATTATATGTGCCTTTTTAGAGGATGCAGTGAGCTGCATTTGCATAAGCAGTTTGAACCTGATCATATGTTGAAAAGCTAAATTGTATTTTGAGGTGAAATTTGAAAGCTTGATAGGTCACTTGTTTTTTCCTGGATTAGACTGTTATAAACTTCAGTATACAGTAGGTGGTGCTTAAGGTTAGGGCTGCTTACTATTTCAGCAAAATGTTTATTAGTCATATACAAAGTAAAACCTGGAGTAAGAGTATAAAATCAGGCTTATAATAGTTTCTTAATTTATTTTGTGCAAGAGTTGTTTGTCTTTCGCTCATCAAGCAACTTCTTTTACTGTAATTATGTAGTAGTATATTGCAAATATTAATACAGTAGCAAATGTATCTTGGCAGTACATTCATTTATCAGTATTAATTGTTAATTCATTATCAGTTTAAATTGTTTCATCTGGTGTCTGACTGAAATACCAGGGTGTAATGGCAAGTTTTCATGTTAGATCAGGGTAACAGTGGAACAAAAAGGTCCCAAGTTTATGAACAGCTGAACAAGACTGGTTAGGCAAACATCTGCAACAATAAACAGCTGGTGTTTGTAATGATTGATTACTCTATAGAAATAGTACATTCAAAACCACACTATTTCTGATGTAGAGACCAGTATCTGGAAAAATTAACCTGGGAGTATTATTTCTGTATCACTGTGCACAAAAAAAGTAGAAAATTAGTGCAGTGTCAAATACTGGAAAGTGACATTTTCATTTGTAGTCTTGTGACTGTCAAAAATGGGATGTTACTCACATCCTAAAGAATAATGCTATTTCAGTGACTGATTCTCGTTAAGGCCTGTTGTTACATGAGTTACTGTGTGAATACAAAGCTACACTGGCATTTTATTCTTGTCCATATATTTGTGTGTGTGTGTGTGTGTGTGTAAATGTGTATAACAAACATGAAAAAGTGTATTTTCAAGGAGGGAATCAAGACATTAAGAATGTAAAGAGCCTTATTTTTAGTTCCTTTAGCATTTGGCAGCACTTTAAAACTGGCTTTTGTTGTCTTTTTACTATGGCTGCAAAATGAGGTGTCACTACTTCTGTGCCTGATGTGACAATCTGAAGACAAACATCCAGAAGTTAAAGATATCACACAGTTACCAAAATTACAAATTCCTGAACACAGGAGTCAAGCTGTGAGCATTCTGCTGGTCATTAGGTAGAAAGTAATGAAGTCTTTTTTAGACTTATTTTTCTCCTTGGCCTTCCATGGTATTAGCACAGCAATAAAAACAAGATCTGAAATCCTGCTGCATGGAGTTAGGTAAGTATGCAATCCAGTCATCCTCAAAACTTGTTAGATACATTGTGTGTATCTGTACTATTGGATGTAATGGAGCTGTGTACATTTAATAGATGAGAAGCATATGCAGACTAATATTTTGTGTACCTTCAGTGGTGAGACTGAAGCAATCCTGGATTTTCTTTAATCTTGTTCAGAATAGTATGTTTTAGTGATTATGATTACATGCTTGCTTTGCTGGAGCCAAAACCTAATTTTTCCAGCTCCTGTCTCTATCCTACACTATAACCTTTGTTCACTTTTGTTAAGGTAAACACAGTTCAAAATAAATCCTGTAGTCTGTCATTGATATACCTTCAGCTTCCAAAAGAATTTATAGTTTATGTGAAGAGAATCATGTTAATTAATGATAGAAGTATTTTTAAAAGCATCCAAGTAGAAAGTCTGAAGAATGACTGCTAAGCCTTTTCTCTGTTTGAACCACTCTAGTTCTAGTCAAAACTGTCAGGTAGATCCTGTGGTCATTTCTGCAGTGGATGTGGGAAACAGGTGACTGAAAAGCAAACTCTACTCAAAGTACTTCTGCTAAGGCTCTAATGTTCCAGCATTTACCCTGATTTGCTGCTCTTGTGCCTGGGTGAAGGATGGCACTGGAAGCACATTTCCCACTGTGTGACCTGGGATGGTACAAGGAACTGGCAGTTCACAATGCAGTGAGAAGAAAGGAGTAAGGGATGTTAATGTTCCTCTTGTCTGGAGCAGCTGCTCCACTCAAACCTCTCTGTGCTTCTTCATTGGAAGTGCAAAATTGGTTTTGTTACATCTATTTTTTTTCAATAGAAGTAACTTGTGTTAAAGATACTTTCTCCTCTGCAAAAGGCAGAACCAGAGTAAAGTTCATTTTGAAGTACCTGAACTATTTAGCAAGTGTTACACCACGTTTTTTGATGGTCAGTATTTATTTTTTACCCAAGTGCGAAGAGGATGAATGGGAAGAACACTATACACAGTAGAAGTTGTGTACTAATATGAATGTTCCTGTCAATTTGTATTATTTGTTTTTCATTTTGTCATTTTTCTTTACAGCAATATGAAAATGTGGAATTGTCTTTAAGATAAAAAACTTACTTTAAAGTGATGATTACAGGCGGATGTGTGCAATTTGATCTGCGTAAATAATTACAAGCTTGTGAAACAGATCTTCAGCCATCTGAAATCCCTTACTTCTGCAACTCTACCTTTTGTCTGTTGCGTGATAATAAAATAATTTAAAAATTAATAATAAAATCAAATTAATAATCTGCTAGAGATGCATTTTATACACTAGTTACACATTATTTGCTGGAAGCTAAAATATCACAGTGCCCCCTGTTCAGGGAGAAACCATATTAACAAGGTGATTTAGGTGCTGAGATTCATAAATGGGGATTGTCTGCCTGCCAAAGCAAAGATTGCATCATAATGCAAAGGGCTTGTTTGGTTTCTGGTCTGCATGCACTGATGTATCTTGTGCTTCTAGCAGAGGTTTCAAATAAGACTGCTGGTATTTACTGTTGTTCATGGGAGCATGGCAAATACATTCTAATAATCACCATCTTAAGTCATTCAAATGCGTTATTTCGAAGGTTAGAGGATGGAAGTTACCATTTTTCTGTTTCTCTATTGTATTTTTCTGTTAAGCATTTTCTGTGTTTTATTTGTCACCCAACCCTCTTACTCAGCTTGGCTTAGTTGGGGAGAAAAGGAGGAGTGATATTTTGCCAAAGAAAATAGTTGTTTTCTTCCATGTGAATAAGTTATTGCTGCAACTGGCTTCTGTTCTGAGAGCTACTAATTGTGCAACATCTCCTGGAATAACATTATAAACAAAAAAAGCATGAGGACTGAGAACATTACTGTGTGTTTTATTGTTTTAATTTTCAAATGGACTTACAAACTGGTAGTTGATTCATTATGAAAGGGAGGAGAGAGACTTCCAGTCCTTTGAAATTCTTAGTAATGCCACAAAAGGTGTCAGTTTACAAACAGATACTTGTGAGGCATTACAAGAGGTGTTTTTTACCTTGGTTGCCAGTTAACTGAGAAGGAATCCCTAGTTCATGATGGTCTCCCAGTCTATCTTCATTCTTTGGAAAAGAATGTTGTCTTTCTGTGAGTTGGCCACAAGCTAATTACCCTTTTAATTGAAAAAAACCCCAATGTTTTATTTTGAAGAAAATGCTCTTGCTGAAGACGGTGTCATATCTAGAACTATTTTTACCAAAGTAACTTTTAAGAAAAGCTTTACTTACTGTTTCACTGACTTGTCCACTTTTATGAAAAGCTGATAGACACTGCTCAAATTCCAGGTTATTTTCAAAGTGGAGTGGTGTTTGACAATGGAGGTCTCTTACCCTAGGTATCTGGTCCTCAGCACAATTGTCTCTTATCTCCCAATCAGCAGCAGTTCCTGATGCAGACAGAGGCCTGGGTGGGCCTGTGCTTAGCAGAAGTTTATAGTGATGGAGATTGCAGCCACATGTGCTGCATCAGTCTGCAGTAGTAGATGAAGTGGACATCCCTGGGTGCAAGTAATCTCCTAAAAAGCATTGGTATAGCAGAATATCTGTGAAGGCATGCAGATTGCTCTTTTTTAAGGGTAGGTTATATACCTGAGGTCAGAGTTGGGAAGATGAAAAAATAGATCATAAAGTTTACAATAAAATAACTATTCTCTGCCTCTGTTTGCATATGTACGGACCTTTCTCTGAAGAAGCTCTGCTTTAATTTAGGAGTTCAAGATCTATCTTAAAGCTTGATGTTTAGTCTGGATTAACCAAAGAAGTGGGAAGGGGGTTGAATGAGGACAACAATATACTGCAGCTTCTCTACTTCTGCTGTAACAGCACTGCGGACCGTGTGTTTCTTTCTGGTGGGGCTGGTCTGTCACAGGCCTCTAATAAGTAGATAACAAAATGGTCAGCTGCTTGATGAGTAATTGCTGTTAGCCAGCACCTTGTCACTTACAAGGTTTTACTACATTAAAAGCCACAGAGAAACACGGTTCTTGTGATCAGTAGAATTTTTTGTGTGTTTTAATTTCTTCAGTGCTGCTGATAGAGTTAATTTAAGTAGGAGACTGGGAAATTAATTTTGACCTTAGCTGTTACTTCAGAATAAAATGTTTGATGTCAGTTTCCTTCTCATGTCTCATGCTGTGTTATGTTCTGTCAACTTGATGCTGCCGTAAGCCTATAAAGAAAAAATTAAATAACTCCTCTTCTTCATGTAATTGCCATTACAGTAGTGAGTGTAATGACCTTTTTATCCTTTTTATGGTTAATAAAGAAAGGGCAAGGAAATTATAAGAAACCTGCTCATATGCACGTGTTGGAAGATTTCATATTGTTTTCATACAAAAATTAAGGCTAGTTTTTGGGGTTTTTTTTTCAGGATAGCATGTTGAAATGGCCATAGTGTTTTAATTTTATTAGCTACTTTTTTCCTAGATCTACAAAGAAAACTAAGCCTAAGAAAGATTCTTAAGCTTCTGTTCTCTAAATACGTTTTTGTACATGAGCAGTTTCACAAAAAACAGATATTTCATGGGGCCTAGAGCAACAGCTTTATAAAAATAGTGATATTTGACATATGACAGAATTAAGGTGTCCCTAGGTCTGGTTGTCTGCATGTCAGAGGTATTATCTTCAACACTAAATATTTTGTTTTATGGGCTAAGGTACACTTTCCCCAACATAAAATAAAAATACAAATTTGGACAAAGAGGGATGGCCACCTCTAAAAAATACGAATTTTGCAACACAAGCCCTAGTCTTTTGTTTACAATTAAAAGTTATTCTTAAAACACCTTCTCTGAGTTATTTACATCTGTATTTCCAGCATTATGTTTTGGCAAGAGTCTCACATAAGTTCCAGCTAGGACTCAAATTTCTTGAGGAACCTGAATAGAGTATAGGAGTTAAAATCTTACACTGGAAGGCCAGTCCCATGACTGTGCAGATACAGCCATCTCACCATAATTTTAATAAGTGAAATACTAAATAAATTACATGTAAAGGTATACACAGCAAAGCAGAAGGAAAATTATGAGGAGTTCAAATGAAAATACAGGAGCTTGTTACTGACTCTTCAAGCAAAAATTCACACTTGTTTCCCCCTGTTGAAAGACAGCATCCTATTTTCAACTTCTCATACCATCTTGGAATAACTTAGGTTTGATGTGGTGGGCTGCATTAAAGTCTTCATCTTTCACACTTTCATTTAAGGTATTCTGGTCTTATATTTTAACAGAGCAGCATGGCAGCTTGCAGTGTTCAGCTGGGCTTTGGGTGAGTCACAGGTTTTTTAGTAGAAATCCTTGAATTTTTTTGACCTTTCCATCGATAATTTGGCTTTACTTTGGTCCTTTTTTTGGTTTTAGAAATGAGAGAACCACAGTTAAATGTGTCTTTCTGCTTGTAGGAAACCAGTGCTTGGTAGTTACCTTTGTTTACAAAAAAAAATCTAAAAACAAAAAACAGCTTGATACAAGTTCAGTGGTACTGAGTGCACAGGATTTGCATAAAATGAGAGCAACAGAGTCTTCCTCTACATTTTAGTTCAGTCATATATTTACCATGAGGCTGGGATTTTCTACTGAAAAGGATAGCAGAGAACTCCTAACCTGAGACATTAGGTGGTTGCCTAAAGCAGTTGTGGGTTCTCCATTCTTGATATTAAAAGTTTGACTGGAGAAGTCCTTGAGAAACCCAAACTAGTTCACCTGCTGTGGGAAGGGGGTTAGTCTAAGTTTTTCCAGGTTTCAAAGTTCATTCTTTCAAGTATTATTTGACTTCCTTTCCAGCAAATGCTAGAAAATGAGAAACTTCTTACATGCTGTCTCAAACTGAGACTTATCCTAAAGTGCAGTGAGTAATCTACCTTCCAATCTGTTGTGTCAAACATAGTAATTGAAAAAAACAGCATATTGTACTGTTCATCACTGTAATTAAAGCATTTTTCTCTCTTATTAGTACTTCATGGGGAAGAGCTCATAGTTAGAACTTATTGCATCAGAACCCAGGGCTGCTGGACAGTAAAGGGAGATGTGTTAAATATTGAGAATTATGTAAAATTTTATCCACTGTATTACTTTGTCAAAATTTGAATAATTTATTGTATTAATATCAAGTTGATATCCTGACTTCTATCAGATGAGTCTTCTACATCCATCTTTAAACCTTATAAGGACTGTGAAATGAAGTGAGAGTAACTTCACTAGTTTCACATTAAGAGAAAGGCAAAACAGGAGCACAGATTAGTCAGAAAGCACATTAGATCAGTTACCTAAGCAACAAAAGCTGACATCCTGAAATGGCTTTCCGTGTTTAACTGTGAAATGGATCAATTACAAGTTTGTGTTGGATGTAGTCTGCTCTGACACTGTACTGAGCAGTACAGTGGGACCTGTAGCATGCTGTGATACAGTGCCAGGCTGTCATGCCTGTTGTCTCTTCCATTCTCATCTTCATGAAATCTCCCCAGCCCTACATATATTTTTTATTTTAGGACAGCCTATTTTTGCTCTTTCTCTTTATGACTTCCTCTCTTCTGTATGTATAGCACATCACCCACCCATGAACTCTTCACCCCAAATTCCCCAGCAACCCAGTTTGTCTTGTCACTGCTCCTGCTTCTCCATGAGGAAGTGGTAGTTCTCCAGCTCTCCTAAGGCTGTGTTCCTTTAGCAGATGTTTTGAGGTGAACAGGCTTGTATACTTCCTGGTGATAGCTGCCTCTGGAGGTGGTTAAGCTGGGCTGCCAGAGAAGTTAAACCACCACTTTTAAAATATTACTACACAGGCATGAGTGAGTCAGGAAGAAAGAACTACTTATTTACATATGGACACAGCTGGTTTATAACTACAGCCCTGTTTCTTTTTTTCCCACTTGAGTATTCTTCAGATATTGGTAGAGATTGTCTTCTTGGTTTAAATATCCAGAGCTTAAGAGCAAGGAGACAGTGCATGTAACAGAATATAAACTTTTTTCAAAGGACTTTTTTCCCTGGTTTATCTGGGTGGGACTTGACAGGTGTGATCTAAGAAAATCCTTCATTATTTACAAAAACAAAATACTCTTGGAAGTTTGAGGCTGGTGCTATTTATTTAAACATGTATAACTTGTTATCAGTTATGTTAATTTCTCATTTTAGTTTAACCTGTCCAAGTGCAAATGTTTAATTTTTGAAACATGAAGTACTTGGCATAAAGGCACCAAAGTGCCTTTGTGGTTTTTATCATTAAACACTTGATTCTTCCAGTAAATAGCATACAGACAACTTCTGAAGTAGCTGCTAAGTGTAGTAAGGGGAAAAATCCTGAAGTAGGTACTATGAAACCTTAAAATATGACCAAATGAAAATGATGTGATGAGCACTGTTTGCTGATTATTGATTCCTGCACATGTCGTGCAGGCATTGTGTTTTGCTCTGACCTGTAGCAGGGCAAGGTCTCATTTGGTTAGTGATTCAGAAAGAACATGGGTATCTGTGTTAAGTATTTAATTAGGAATGAGTTAATAGATCAAATGATTAAGTTCCCTAACAAGCATAATGAGGAAACCTTTGGTGGATGAAGGGCTATCAAAATGCTTAATTCAGCAAGCATCTGTAGTTAATACATTCTTTGTTTTAGAAGCAAATTACATTTCTTGTGTCAGATGTGTATAGTCAGTCAAACAATGGTATTTTAGAGATATTCATATAATTGAATACTAACTAAGAAGTTAACCAAATGCAGAAGGTAATTATAAATATTGAAAGTATAAAACCATTCCCTTTACCTTACAGAACCTGCTAGGATGCATTTAATGTGATTCAGTAATGCCTGTTCTTGCTGAACGAGCATCTTATCAGAGTCAAGCACTTGTTCTTCATGAAAGTACAGTGTGGAGGTAATGTGACTTGATCATTCCATTGCAGGACAGGAATAACTAGACAATTCAAGGTTGTTTTAGAATTAGGCCTAAGAGGCTAGAAAAGAATTAGGTCTAGAAATCACCAAACAGAATTTCTCTTATTCACAGTTTTGGCAGAAGTGACGACTTCAGATTGCTCTGTTTTGTTGACAGAGAAGTCCTTTTTAAACTGTTGTTTCTTTTGTAGTATCAGAACTGTCTTTGTTTTATTAGGTGAATGATGGTGAAATGAAGCAATAGCTTTACAATTTCTCTTCTATTGGCTCTGCTTGCTCATCAGTTCCTTCCTTGCTTCCCGCAGTATCGAGCCTTGGTTTGTGTTTTTGCTGAGCTGGAATTCTGCAATTTTCCACTTCTGAGCCTTGGAATTTAGGTGGTATCAAATTATGCTAGCAGATTCATGTGAGACTCAGATGATCTAGGGGGGAGGCTCTTTGAGGAAGGGTGCCTGGCATCTATAGCTACATAGCCTCTTCACACCCTGTTGTTGATAAAACCTGCAAGAAAGCTGAATTCGGAGATGTGGGTTAGCATGGTATGGAAGGACATCCTCACAGTGCTCTTTACATACCTTTTTACTGTTGTTGTCCTGTATGTTTAATCCCTTACTCCCCTGCTTTTCTTGTCTTATTCCTGCGTAGCCACAACTCTGTTTCTTCCTGTTTTTTTCTCTTTAATTATTTATCCTATAATGGTTATACCGTATGATCAGTAACTTCTAGCAGTTATAAGTTCAGAGACTTTGTGGGAATGATCTCTGTCAAGGTCACTGTATTCACTTTCTTGTTTTTGTTTTGTATTGTTTTTTCTGTCTTGGTAACAACCAAGCTGTGGTAATGATAAAAGGAAATGTAACATTAATTTAAGAAGTGGTTTATACTGGCGGCGTATTAATGGGAATTTCAATTTAAGAAATGTTACTTAGGGTTAGCATGAACAGATCAGTTATTTTTAGGAATACACTGGTCACCATATTTGTAATCTTAGTGCTTACTTGTGTGTACTGTCTTCAGAGTAAGTTTCATCAAGGCCATGAACTTTACTCTGTACTTAACTGAAGTAACTGACACAATTGACTGCTTTTTACTTACTGTGAGCAATATCTGGATCCAAAACCTCTGTTTTCAGCCTGCAGAAACAGTTTGTTACATGTATAACTAATATGAAAATGTTACAAATATTATCCCAGCTAATTGTAGAGAGTTGATTTCTTCTGTTCTTTGCTCAAATGCTGGTTCCAGTGTAGGCAAAATCTGTAGGTAACTTGGATAGAAATATGTATGCTTATTGTACAAGTGAGAATTACAGTGTGAAGACTTTTTTTTTTTTTTAACATATGACTAAACTCCTTGACAGAATTATTGCCAAAAAATCCTGAAGTATGATTGATTTCCATACAAACAGAAATACATATTCCTTCTTACAAAAGCCATATTCTGTCAAAGATCAAATCTCTTCTCCAAAACATAGTAAAACTATTCTTTGAATAAAAGACTAAAGGCAAGTGTGATTGATTTATTTTAGCATGAGGATGACAGTTATCCTCTGTGTTCTTCCTGTCTTTCTGTCCCTTTCTTCAAGCACCATAGTGAGAAATGGTTTTGTCGATGATTTTTCTATAGGGGAAGGCCAAAAGAGAACTATTTCTTGAATATTGTTTAATGGAATATGGGAAATGTCTTTAGAAGTTAGGTAATAATGTAAGAGCTGTCTGTAATAAGTGGTATTTATCCCTAAGTGTCTGCATGCACAGTATCATATACACATTTTTCTTAGTACATGTTTCAATGATGTTGTTTGTGACTTGGAGGTGGAGCAAGCTCCATAATTAAAGGTAAAGCAGACAGAGAAAGCATTAGCAGTCATGCTCAAAATAATTTTTCTTTTAGAGTTCAGTAAGCTTCTTACTGTACTATTCATCAGTATGAAATAAAGCTGTGAAGCCTACTTTACAGTGTATCTGTGTCTTGCTGAGTTGTTCACTGCTGCTGTGTTGATTTTTGAAATTTTAAAAGATATGTTTATAATGGTTTTGTACTCTATTCTGTTGTTATGCTACTCATTTATTATTATTATTATTATTATTATTATTATTTTAGGGGTTTTTTAAGTCATGCATCCTTATTTCAAGTACGCTTTGCTGTAGTTTTGGATAAGAGAGGAATGTGATAGCATGAAATCCTGCCTGGGGTTTTTTTGTGCTGCGTGTCAGGATGCTAACATCTTGCAGGAAATAGCATCATTCATACTACCATCTTAGTACCAGTCATCAGCAGTTCCTGAGGAGTTCCTTCAGGCATTGTGTTATGAGCTTTGTCCAGAGGAAGAAGATAGTGCTGAGCAGCTGGTCCTAGTTTCTGCCTATCTCAGAACAGTATTCTCCCTCCCAGAATGTCTTTCTCCCTCCGATATGAAAGTTTAAATCCTTGTGGCATCATTTGGGATAATTGTAGATCCAACTAGTAAGAGTTACCTCTCCCTCTTGCTTTTTTAGCTGGACTTCAATTATGCTGTTCAGTGAGATGTACAAAATGGAACTTTTTTTTTTTTTTTAAGAACTTCAGGCATTTTGCTGATAAATTCATGTTATTTGGAACAGTAGGATACTATTTTTGTAGTGCAGTTTTTAATTTAGTCTTACTGAACATAGTGAAAAGATGTAAAAGAATGCATCTTGTCTTGACTCTTTTCAGAGTGAGTGGAAGAAAACCAGTAACACTGTATGTGGAATAAGTAGTTTTCTCTTTGTTTCTCTAGCTCCTTTTTTTTAAAAAAAAACCCAAGCAGCTATTTTACATATGCTGCCTTATGTGCTTATTTGGTTGTTTGCAGTTTTCTGGGGAAAAACTCCATAGATGTTATTAGTTTTAAATGTTTTTATTTGTAAAGAAATTATTATAAAAGAAAGTTAGATTTTGCTAACTGGGAAAAATAGCAATTTTGTAGTTTGTTTCTCAGAGTAATGGAAGCAAGTTTACCCATTCTTTTTATTATTTGTTTAAAAAAATCTCCTTTTGAGCATCCTGCCTGGATTATAAAGAAGATAATTTCGAGTCACTTTTGAGACTCTGAAAATGTTTGTATTTGATAACCTATATAAAATAAAGACAGGTAACATGGATCCAGTCAGTGTGGGTAAAATTTTATTACACTTGGTTTTGATAGTACAGAGTATTATCTAAGGTCATTCCTTTCATCGTTCCCTCCGTTTGCTTAGGTAGCTTGCAGTTCATTAATGATTTGCTAGAAACACTAAAAATGGCACTCAGCTAGCTAGCTGTAAACAATTTTTAAACTGTATTTACAATGTATTGAGCTTATCAAGTAGCTCCATCAACAGTGTCTTTCTCTCCACTGGCCAGGCACTTCATGGGCATGCTCAGGTGTTGCAGAGACACTGGTGACCCAGCATAGGACTTGAAGACTTCTGGTTTCCCTCTAGGAGAGTCACCAGTGATTGCTTTTCTGGCAGATTGGTCTTGGAGCACAGGCACAGCAGTCAGTGAGCTAGTCATGGATCACCAGCTGGGGAAGAAGATTCTGTTTCCAAGCCTGCTTGGAGCTGCCTTGGTTGTCAGACCTCAAGTGGAAGTCTAAACCCCTGAGGCAGGGGGTGAACGCTCCTCTTGGGCAGGATCAGCACAGATGACTCCTTGGCACATCACTGGTGGTAGCACTCCATGTGAGTGCTGGAAAACACGTTTTGTGCACTAGCTCCTTTTAAAAAGCAAATGCAGCATTTTTTTGCTATTTTAGTATCTTAGTTTTCTGGAGAAGTTCTGGAAATGGCACAAGGTTTTAACCCAGGTGCCATTCAGATTTGGCAACAAAGGTACAGGGAAGGCAAGACTATTAGAGCCATTAACCCTGCATACTGTAGACAATCCAGGTCTTCCCTTCTTCCTCCTGCTTTGCACTTGCTAAACTCCCCTTCTGCAATCTGGGCTGGAATCTCCTGCAGGATTGCATGTATTTGTATGGCTGACTGAGCCTCACAAGGTTTGGGGACTTTACCAGTAGTAATCTATCTGAACTCCTCTACACTGCATTTCTGGGCTAACGAATGACTCTTTTGTGTCTATGTGTAGAATTTCCAGGTTTCACATTGGAGTGCAGGTTCCTCAGGAGGCTGGTCATAGGTAATACTCTCTTCTTTGTAAGTATTTTGGGTGGCAAGAATTCAACTCCCCAGCTCTTTCCTTCAGTAGCACCCCAGAGCTTGATCAGTAGTTGTTGATGAAAGGTCTGTAGATAAACTGGCAGAGGGCTATGGTGAAAAGAGTTCAGTTTAAGTCTGTCAAAGGTGGCATGAGTGAGGAGATGCTGGTTCCTAGCCTAGCTGCACTGCTTGTGCTTGTAGTGTGGATGGAGTGTGTGGCAGACAGAAAGCTCCAAGGTCACATCCAGGGTCCAACTAGAATAAGCTCATCCCAGGAAAGTTGGCTGTCAGGAACAGTTTTGTTAGTATCTTCAGTAAGTAAAGTGAGGACAATTTGCCTTTTTCTGTCAAACAAAACACCTACATTTAAAAAAAAGGGCATGTGCTGCTGCCTGCATCTGAGGCCAGCATCATCACTGTGATTGGTGATGCAAACAGTAAGGACAGCACAAGTTCTGGATCTGTTAATCTTTTTCCTTCTGGGAATTCTGGAATAAATGATGTGCCTGTACTACCTTAACTATAATAATTAGGATATTGCTGTGTGACTCACTCTTCATTGCTGTTGCCATGGCTGTTATAGCTACCTTGTGAGATGTTTATTTATATGAATATTTTTTATAGAGTTGAAGTTGTGGTGTTAACAAGTGTCTGGGGTCTTTGCATTGTGAGCTGTGATTAAAGGCAATGTTTTAAAACGTACTGTCTTTGGAAACTGTTCTGGGTCACTGGAAATGTTGCTTAATACTTAGAAAGCTTTTGTTGTTACTATGAAGCAGAGGCAAATCTGTTTAGCTGTGGGCACTGCCACTTCAAAGGGCTATAATTTTCTTACATGGTTAGAAGAATCTAGTGTAAGTCCTGGTTGTTTTCCTCTTTGATTATTGTTGGTTTAGGGGGGTTGTTTGTTTGTTTTAATGATTACAAACTATGAAATGGCCGTTGTCTTTCAATACATAACACCACCAGGAGAAAGACATACCTCCTTTTCTGACTGAAGCTATGTTTTATTTATCAGCATATGCTTATTTTAAAGCTGGTTGTGCATGTGTATAAAATAGCTTACTGAAAAAACAGTAAGTATTTTCTATCATGTTGGGGTGTTTTGCTTAAGATCAGTGTAACTATGTCTTCTTTCTGGATTCTGACTTTAAAAGTAGACTTCTACATCATTTATGAAGCATTTTCATTATGAAGAAGATTGTTTACCAGACAGTCTCAGCTTTTATTTCCAGTACAACTAACATTGATCAGACATGGGTTTTGTTCTAACTAGGGTTAGAAATTTAAAAGATCTCTAGCTCAGTTAGAAGTGATGTAATGTTTGAATCATTAAAATTACTTATTCTTTCCATTCCCAGTTCTTTATTTTGGTGTTAATCTTTTTTTACAGAGGTTACTTTTATTTGCATTAACCTTTTTTTCAAAGGCAAAGGGTTCTTTGCATTGCATTCTCAGATCAGTTGTGTGTGTTCATCTTCATTTGTCTTTCATTCGAAAACTAAAAACCAGACAGAAAACTTTGAGCATTTATAGTTTTGGCCCTTGCATGTATGCGGCTGTGTTCAGCAACTAAACATAACTCACTTTCAGATTTACAAACTACTTAGGTGTTCCTGCTTCTCTTTGTAGGGTGCTCACTTGGCCATGATTGATACTCTCATGATGGCATACACTGTAGAGATGGTCAGCGTCGAGAAGGTGATTGCATGCACTCAGCAGTATTCAGCCTTCTTCCAAGCTACAGATGTACCTTATGACATTGAGGATGCTGTCATGTACTGGATAAACAAGGTATGAGTACTGAAAAAGCAAGTTGTGATTTATTTATTTTAATATGATTTGATTAGAGATGAGTGGGTAGGATATATATGTACGTAGATGTATCAAGACTGTCTGATACAGACTGTTCCTTCATCTTCTGTGTACAGATAATAAAATGCAAAGTTTGCAGAAATAAGTTTTAACATGTTTTATGAGTTTTAATGAGTTACATGAAACAAATAAATGGGAATTCTAAATAAAATTCTAAAATATACATCACATATGACATGTTAATGCAGTCACTGTCATGTTCAGATGTTGTGACAGCTGGTCCAGGATCTCTTTTTTACCCTTTAAGAGATATCATTTTAGTGTGTAATTTATTATGATTTCAAACCAAGGTATTCTGTTTGTATTTCAACACATATTGCTTGACGTTATGATCTGCCTTCAGTGGATAACTAAATCAAGTAACAAGGATACACTGTTAATCAGACACAATAAGGAATGAGTTAGCTTGTACAACATAAAGCTGACAGGTATGTGTCCCCAGTCTGCATCTGAAACTGATAAAGTTTCAAAAAACTGACATATACTGATAAAGCTTCATGGCTATAGTCTGAAATATTTGTTTAATCTTTTCAGTTAATCAGTGGTATCGATTCGTAGAATTATTGAAAACTTAAAACTTCTATGACTTGTTTCTTAGAACAAAACACTGAATAAGCTGTTTTGTCACTAGGTAAACGAGCATTTGAAAGACATAATGGAACAGGAACAAAAACTAAAAGAGCATCACAGTGCAGAATCTGCAGGAGGTCAAAAGGTAGGTGTAGAAGTTAAAATATTTTATACAAGAGTAAGCATTTGTCTGTAAACAAAAACCAATATGCATGTGGTATGTATAGGTAAATACACATTTGCAGGCATTGAGATTTTAACTGCTTGTTAAAAAAAAAAGCAAACTTTCAATATTCAGTCATTCTGTTACTAGTTTTATAATTTCAATAAAAATATCCATTTAAATGTGACACTAAGAGTTGCACAGTTGTGCTTTTTGACAAAGGAGGAAACATTTGTTCTGTTCCTAAGGAATTTATAAAGCTAAATTAACACTTTCTAATTAATGAAAACTGTAGTCAGATCTGATATGAAAAAGATCCCCATATTTTTATTCATTATTTTTAATGTTTTCTTGTGTACTATATGTATCTCAAAAAAGAAATCTGCGTGTGGAATCATGGGAAGCAGTGCTCTGACTATGATCCAAAATATTTGGTGATTACAGGGTTTTTTGTATATACAATAAGACCAGATTAGATTTGATGCCCTTTCCTAACAGGATTTTTTTCTCTTTTGTTTGTGGAACTCAAGTAGTATTACACCCATCAAAACAGATCAGAATAGCACAGAGTTCCTGAGGCTGTAAGAGTACTTGCTTCAGAATGAGATCATTAATAGGATGATGATAGAATTATTATTGGGGAATTTGTAAAGAGTTTGGACTCTTTGGTATTATCCCTGTACTTTTGAATGCAGAACAGATTTCCTAGCTAGAGCAAGGCTATAATCATAGGGGTGTCTCTGGTCTATTTTCATGTAAGCTGCTTGGGTTTTTTCCATGCTACTCTGAAGGAGTTGCAGATTACCTGAGTAGGTTGGAAGTTCAGCTTCAAAAAGAATGAGTGCAATGAATGTTCTTGGATTTGTCGTTTCTTTCTAAGCATAAGGAATGGTGAAGGCTAATTAGTAAGCATGTAACTCAGCAAAAGAAAATGTAACTTCTTACAGTAATGGTGTGACCCTGATGCCTACATCATGATATGGAAAATTGAATCTGTGTTCAGTAGTGACAGTGGCATAGAAATCTAGAGAATAAGTTTTCCTGTCTCTGTTTTTCAACTCCCAACTGCTTCTATTTGTATTTTAAATCTTAGCATGAAAGGGAAATGGAATGTTTCACTGTGCCTCTTTTCTCTTTTCCACCATGCTTTTCAGGTTGGTGGTCTGTTTTGTAATTTAGGTTCTCCGTGTTACCAACACAGTAAGCACTTCAAAAGGTGATTATTCCATTCTAAAATTTAATAAACTTAGCAATTTCCCTTCTAATATAGCCAAACACCATCAGATATTTAAGCTTCAGATGTTTTAAGGAGTGGTCAGGTTTTGAACCTGGACTAAATTTAAATTAAGAATGCCTCTTCTGATGATGTAGAGATGGACAAACAAACATGGGAAGAAGAGATCATTCTAGTCATTAAGAAAAAGTTTTCTTAGGTTTTAAGTGGTGCCAAAAAGCAGCAAAGTTATGTTCCTAAAAGGTGAAACAAAGTTAATGAGCAGATTTTTTAATTACTTCATAGTTTCCTACAGTGATAAATTAATACATTTATCAGTTTTGAGAAACAGTTTCATCATGATCCTCAAACGTACCAGATTAATACCTTACTATCTTGTTAAAAATCTGCAGTGAACCTTTTTGCAATAAATCATAAACATCTACTTCTAAAAATATTGTAAGCATAATATACACAGATTAATAAATGATACAAGTAAGATATACCTATTTTCTATTTCTGGATAGATAAAAACAGTATTAACAAATCATGAGATTGCTTTTGTTTTCTTTCACTTTCTTGTGCTGCTAGCTTCTTGTAGAAGATAAGAAAGGAAGGAGTATGTATGGTTTTTAGTTCCAGGTAGCCTTCTGTGGATCTCGATCAGCCGGTGATTTGTGGTAACCTCATCTTTTTCTGGTAGAGTCTCTGCATCTTTTTTCAGAATTAGGATTTAAAATTTTGTAGTGAACAGCTTTGTTTTTCAGGCTTCCATTGAATAATACATACATTGAATAATAAATGTACAGTTGCACTGGTTAAACTACTGATTTTCAATGTAGTTGAAGCTTTTTCAAAACCTGTAATTTTTCCATGTGATTTTGTGACTGAGTCTTAGTACATCTAAGCCAAATCAATGAGAGAAACAAATATAAGAGCATTCATCTAAAGACCTGAATTCCTTAAATGTTTTTGGTTTGGTTTTAAATTAGTTTAAACAATGCAACTTCTTGTGTGAAGGTAAAACACTAACTCCGTATTTCCACTTTCAATTGAATGTGTCATAAATTCATGCTGCAAGCAAAAGCTAACCTGTAAAGAAGAGAAGTTTGTAGCAGGATCAGCTTCTTGATCCAATTAATTTAATTAATGCACAGCTGCATGAACACAAATGATGGTGCAAGGAAAACAACAAAACCAAGTATTTAATAAAGGGCATGACAACCATTTTTGGCACTGTAGGTAGGATTTACATCAAGTGATATTTATCATAGTTATGTTCAAAACTTAGGATTAAACAAACTCCTTGAAAAACTGTAAGCCCTCATCCTGAGGGACTGGTTTGTTCCATTTTTTTTGTGGTTGTGGGGTTTTTTTGGTGGGTTTTGTTTTGTTTTGTTTAAAGATTGGGAGAAGTCAGTCAGGATTCTCTGCTCAATGTGTTTTCCAGTGGCTGATTTTTAATAAGTTCCAGGGGAAAAAGTTTATTCCTGTTTTTAGAGTTCAGCAGCCACTGAATTCCCATTACAATGTTCAAGAGATTTGAGCTTTCCTTTATTTTCTTTAAGTGTCTTTGCAAAGTGTGTATTTATAAATCTGATAATCTGTTTGAATTTAAACTTTATTATCTTCAGTTTTTCAGACTCTTGAAGCATATTCATTGTCATCTCAACCAGAGCTGAAATACGGTGGTTGAAATATGTATTGGATTGTTAGTTCAGTTTGTACTGTTACAGAGAGTCTTTGGAAATGAGAGACAAGGGTCTGCTTTTTTCCAAAGAGCAGTTCTTCAACGTATCAATTAATAGGTATTGATGGAACTTTTGAGTCCACATCTGAAATATACTTCACCTTGATAAATCAAAGAAGAATGTTGCTATCAGTGTTAAGTAGAATTATAGGCTCTTGAGGTCTGATCTCAGTCCCTCTGATCTTTTTATCTGCAAAATAATCAGGTGTAGAATTCCTGACAGCAATTAAAAATTAAGATGATTTGTTTTCAAAATCATCTACTTTTCCATGCATTGATTATATTTCAGTGGGGAGAAGAGAAACAAAACCCTATGGTGGTTTAGTTGGGTGTTACTGAAATGTCTGGAGCCACACATGAACATGCATCTCCTACTTCGTTTCTTCTAAGTGGCTTTGGGATTCTCTACTCTAACAGTCCAGTTAAATGGAGGAGACTAATGTTGAGAAGAGTCATGTAACTAATGCACACCCTTCTGTGTACAATAGCTTTTTCATATAAAAGCTTGTTTCATTGCTGCAGTTATTTTAAGGGGTTTTTAGAAGTTCACTGTCTTAACAACAATGTAAAATGATCAGCTTCCATACAGTTTTTTCCATAGTAGTTTTAAAATTACTGTTTTACCTTTTGCAGAATATGTTTCTCTTAATGTAAAATAATTCTTCCCTTCACCTTGGTGATTGGTTTGACTTTTTATTTTTGTAATTTCTACAATGAAATAAATAGACTGGTCAGGTTTTCTTTGTGTATTTGTAATACTGCTATACAATATTTTTTCTTAGTAGTAGAAATATTATGCCAGACTAGTCTGTAGAGTTACAGGAAAACTCACTGACTTTACTGTGCTTTAAATTAAGCTTTTAGCTCAAATTTCATATTTGTAAAACTTTTTGTTATGTATTTTTTTGATCATATATAACTTTAGAATTGTATGTATGTGTTCTGATAATTTCTCTGCCAGTAGCCACAACACCATCTACATTTCAGGTCATTGCACAGCATGCAGCTGATGCTAATGTGATTTGCCACTTCAAAACTATAACTGCCTGTACCTCTTGGTGTTATGAAAACTATCATATGATTGTTTTAAAATATAGTTAAATGTTATAAACATAACTGTTTGGCTTGAAGAAACTAATTCAAATTTCACTGCAATTAGTTGTTACTGTACTTACAGTGTGTGATACCTGTTCTCATTGCTTTAGCTTCCCTGCTTCCTCATATGTGCTGCTGGAGTTCATTTTGATACTTGTGATATCATGAGTTCAAGTCTCAAATGAATTCTTCAGTAGGATTGCATATGTAGATTGCAATTAGATGTGTGGAAACATGAGATAAAACTGCATTGATCTGTTTGTGTGGGAAAATTAAAATGTTGATCTACAAAGACTGCAGACTTATTACTTAAGTGTTATTTCATCTAATTAGTTCAAAATGCAGAGGTTACAGTGCACTAATGCTTACCATTAAATGTTAAAGAAAATTGCTTTGTAAAAGTGATTTATGAAATCTGATAAATTATTCCTTTTTTTCTTTGCTTTTTGCTTTTATTCTTTTTTCCTACTGCTTCCTCTGAAGTCTCCTACCAAATGGTTTTGGAAACTGGTTCCTGTAAGTTTGCCCAACTGCTTCACTTTGATTAAATAGCTTATTTTGGGAATGGCTTTGTCCATGTCATGCTGACCTAATCATTCATTTCATTCAGCTCTGCAAAGGTGTGCGCTATACAGCAGCTTATTTTATAAGGTAATACCTGAAAAATAAATCTAAGATATGATGCTGGATAAGGGATTACATCTCAAACAGTCAGGTTCTCTATGGGTTTGTATAAGGCAATGTTACCTGTAATTAACTAATGTAAAGTTATCAGATATTTTGCAAACTACTTTTTCATAAGCATTCAGTAAACACATCCTATTTTATTCTGGCTCTCTTTTAAAAAGAGGCCTGCAGAAATACATCTTTTTTGTAGATGCTACATGGAATCTGATATTTTCTTAATTAACAATATGCAATCATTATACCCATTCATCTAGAATTCCCTGATTTTTCAGCTGATTTAAGATTGCTGTTAATCTTTCCCACACAAAGTAACCCAAAGCAATTCTATTTTTAGTGAGACTACAATTTCACTGAAAGCAATAACAAGTAATTGTTGAGTTATGCAATGATAATAAAGTTTGTTTTCTCCAAGCAGTGTCACCTTAAGATTATCATTCCTTTCCTCTATCATATAGTAATGCACTCTTGAAATGCATTCAGATTGTTCCCAGCCAAACCTGTTGTAAAATAAACAAAAGAGTCTGCTGTTTGGGTACCTGCAGAATCTCAGATGTCTGGTCTGAATTCCAAAGAACTAATTCTGATCTGTATTTGATCTAAGGTTTACTGAATAACTAATCTAGCAGCCCCTCTGATAATTGTTGTCATAAGTAATAAAAGATTGTTCAGACATTGCAAAGAGAATTTAAAATAACAAGGGAATTGCATGTAGGCAAGACAAGAAATAATTTGGTGTCTAGAAAACCAGTTTTAAAGTACTGTCTTCAGCAGGCTAATCAATATTCAAATTCAGAATAGTTTACTATTGTCTACAGTGCTTGTCTGTTAGCTGTGACACACAAATGCACTGCTCTTTGCAGTATAGTTCTTTAATTTTGTTTTGAAATTAAGATAGCATAATTAAATGGAGGCAATAGTTTAAAAAAAAAGAAGAAAAGGCTTTAAGGGGAACTGATGTTTTTGTTCTCATTTTGCCTAAGGTATTAGTTTACTAATGATTCTTCTCCATTGCATAAAAATTGTATTAGAATATAAAATATTCAGTCTACTGAAAAGCTAACTTGAATTTGCCTGCCAGTTGTCCATAAACAGCTTGAATTGGTGCTGTTAAGTATGAGCTTGTTAGTTCAGTAGAGATTACACTGGGAAGTGCTACTGGTATAGTTTGGAAGGCAGTGTCTCAAGCAGCTCTAACAGTTCAACCTGTATTCTGGTCTCTTCCCTTTATGTACAGCAAGTGTTTCATAGTGAGAGATTCCTGAGCATACAGGCAGCTGAAAACCTCCTCTGAGAGAGAATTTTTTAACATGTTATTGAGTATAGGGTAAATACATGCAAATTTTCATTTTAGTAATTAAGACAGAATACACATGAGCATTCATGACAGAGTGGCTGGTGTGCTGTTTGTTCATCTTTAGCTGACCTTTTATATTTGCAAGTGTCTCAACTATACCTAGACTTGTTTAAGTGGAAGAAGCTCAAAGAAGTTAAATCAGGTTTGCTCAGGACCTGTGAGCAAGTACAAGGTGCCTGTATTAGCATTTATGTTGAAACAGGCACTGGAGCTTTACAATAAGTGTAGAGGTTCATCTTTTGCATCCATATTCAGTAGCAAACATTGCAACTGATGGGAAGAGTTTCTTCAAATGAAAGTTTATTTCAAATGGAGTGCAATTACCACATCTTTTATTTTTCAGTGTCATTTCTTTTATATTTTCAAACAAATTAAAACATGATACCTGTTAATGTCCTGATGAACCTAGTATATCAGGTTATGCAAGTTTTATTTTTCCTGAATATGCCTGGCATACTCTCCAGAGTAAATTAAGCCCTCTTTCTAGGTCCACTTTAATGATACGACACAGTTTCCAGGATACTGGAACAGGGTACTGTTCATAAGACCAGCAAAAGCATCATTAAAGAGACAGTAGACTTTTTCACAAGATTTACTATGCAAGACTGCTGTATTATGAATTTCAGACATTTTCAAACACGATTAAGAAGATGCTATTTAAAAGACTGTATAAATACTCAGGGCTTGTTGTACCGTGATGTCAGAGCCCATCTTTATTATGTATCATTATTTTTTTATAACTAAATCATAATATTTCAGTAGAATAAATTTCATTCAATAGAATGAAAAAGAACAAACTTTCACTGCAGGTAGAATTGGCCTGTTAAGTTTGAAATAGTAGAGAGTATTAATAACATGGGGAAAATAATATTAATTATGCATGAAACACTAACATGATTTTATTATTATTATTTAGTGGATATTTCCCATAACATGTAAAAAAGGCATTTTCATTTTACACAACATACTTGGCACATAAATACTGGTACATTCCAAGTATGAAATCAAGATTTGCAGGAGGTTGGTTGTTTTTTTTTTTTAATATTGATTGGTCAAAAGTATAAGTTCTCTGGGCCAAATACAAACCCTTTAGTTTTTTAGGACCAATAGGTCTGCTGTTGCTAGATTAGACTTGTACTTTTCAGGCCAGTTAGAGGGCACAGACAGTCACTAAAGATAATCCCATGTGATGTTTGACAGAAATCCAGTGACAACAAGTACAGCCCTCAGGGTTAGTCTGTGGTTCCACAGCCTTTTTTTCCAGCAAGAGCTGGCTTAAACCATTCACCCTCCACGTATAACCCCTCCAGACCTGCCCAGTCATTCACTGCAGAAACAAAGGAGAAGAGAGATGCTGTAATTGGAGCAGTGGTTTTACCTTGTAGTCCCATCAGCAATTGCTGCAGCACAGCCAAAAGATGGGGAGGGTAGGATATAAAAACTCTTGACTCCATCTTTGCTGGAAAGACTTAACATCCATGAAGACTTGTCAGTCACAACAGGGAGACGTCCTGTTCATTGTGCACAGATGAGTGAAAGCAGCATAAAATCAGCTCAGAAACACTTTCAATGTCATAAGTAGTTCTGTGGCATGAATAGAAAAGTATTTCAGTACTAATTTTAAAATAATTCTTAGTACACAATATTGAAAAACTAAAATCTAGATCACTTCCTTCCACCTCAGTTTATTTTTCCAGGAAGAACAGAAAATAAACAAATGGTGAATGCTGTTTTTTTTAAGGAAACCTCTCTCTCCCCCCTGAAAAAAAAAAAAAACATAAAAAATATATTCACTGCAGATAAACATTGTCTTGGTATTCTGAGCTAGCTATCTCTTTATACAACAAATACAGCTATTTCTTTAAAAAACAAATTCTGTTTTTCAGATTGTTTCCTTCCTTTTATAATTGAGCCACTGTATGATCATAATACTTGACCACTAATCTTTCTCTATGTTTACAACTGCTTGTAGTGGCACATGCTAGAAATAAAAATAGAATTGATCAAACAGATTTCCTTGTTTATCTATTTGTCAGGAATTCAGTTTTATGAATGAAATTTTGGGCAAGATTCTTAGGTGTGGTAACTTCACAGAATCATTTGACTTGTTAGTGAACTGAAGTTGCACCAGCTAAGGATTTGTCTGATTGTGTTTACACACAAATAATTTCCAACTGTATAACCATGAATGTTGAATGTTAATTAAGGTATATGATGTTATTTAATTCCCTGTGCTACCCAGAGATCATAAAAAATGGGTAGCTTTGAAGGAAAGGCACAGTATTAGCATTATAGGTTCCTTTCCTATTAGATATTATTCATGTCAGTCAAAATGAGGTATAACTTGAAAAGTTTTAGGAAAATTTAACACAGAATATTCCGCTATTTATCGAGTACTATTTTTTCACTAATGGAGTGCAAAATCTACAGTATGAATCTGTTTCATCATGTGTTTCGCAGCCTTTTTCCCTCTGAATTTCTTCGTTGTGTATTGTAGGCTCGTTACAGAAAGGAGCAAACATTGCTTAAGCAGCTGCCCTGCATTCCATTGGTGGAGAACCTGCTGAAGGATGGTACAGATGGTTGTGCTCTAGCAGCCTTGATCCACTTCTACTGTCCAGATATTGTTAAACTGGAGGGTATGTTTGATGTCTCTTAGCTTGTAAAAATATGTCCATAAAAAGTTTAAACTTGTGTTTGATAACTGTGAAGGAATGTGCTTCAGTATGATATTCAAGAGGCATAATAAGTGTGGTGGGTTTAATATTAACTTTGCACCTATTCATTTTTACTTTTAAATAAAGAACCAAGGTGTCCAAG
The DNA here is from genome assembly GCA_038090715.1 of Florisuga fusca. Classification (NCBI taxonomy): domain Eukaryota; kingdom Metazoa; phylum Chordata; class Aves; order Apodiformes; family Trochilidae; genus Florisuga; species Florisuga fusca. The sequence goes on from JAAWXA010000008.1 coordinate 8,849,448, forward strand.
GTGTCCTTCCATATTGTGCTTAATCTTATGTTCTCATGCTAATATGGACTTACTAAGATCACAGATCTTGACTGGGGCAGCACATTTGCCTGTACACTATGAAAATTGAAACCGTCTGGAAAACTCTTATTCCTGAAGCTGCATTAGTGCTTTCTTGTGAGTCTGAGCAGTTACAGTTCTAAAACATGGAAGAGGTTAGTCAAGCTCTGCATAGCTGCACTGCATGGCTTTTATTTCACATCATGGTTATCTCTATAATTTATAAACAAAAATACATCGTCTAGAATGTATTGGTCTAATGCTATTCAATAATCACAGGTGTCTATGATGATAAGCAGCTTCATCTTGCTTTTTGTTCAGTGGCCTGGTTAAAGTCATGTCTTCCTCTTGGCAACTGAGAGCCTCATGAAGTTGTAAAATGAATTGGCAGCTAACACCCATCATTTTCTGCCTGTGTTCTTTCCATGATACCTTTGATGTCGTGGGAACACGTACACAGAACCATCCTGAGAAATCTAGGAATACGAACAAGGACTTGCTAAGGATTTAAGGACAAACTTGCTAAGGACTAAAATCTGTAATTCATGTACACAACCACTTACTGTATAGGAATCTTCCAGCACAGCAGTGTTTGAAGATGAAAGACAGTAAGATGCATGCATTCACCATTCCTCTTCAGCTTCTGAATTTTGAAAAGTACAACTTTTCATTTACATAAATGTTGCAGCCAATTATATGTACTATTGTATTTGATTAGGGGAGAGATTAATGCTTCAGTAGCAGTGAATGGGGGTAACACCTAGTTCCTTCTTAGCGTTTTAGCATGGCTGAAAATACTGACAGCCCAAAAAATCTTGTACGCCTTGTCTGACCACATATGTACTTACCAGCAGATTCCTCCAGCATCTGAGGATGCTGTCTTTAAGTAAGACAAAGCAAGTGTTACCTTTGAAACTGTAGTTTTAATATTCTTGTCAGGTGTCCTGGCATCATCTTCCCTGAAGATACACAGATGTGTGAGTCATTGTAAATTCAAAGGTACTCTAAAGCAACTAGAAGCACTTTCAAAAGACTTTGCCCATCTTTGCTGTATTTAAATAATATTTTTAATGCATGTGCAATTTCACTGAGTTTTAATTGTGTATTGGAACTAAGGTAACACAAATGGATATGCAAAAATGCTTTAAAATTAATTTTTAAAAAATTAAATCTAAGGGTTTTCCGTAGTCTGAAATAGGCTGCTTCTTCTCATTTAACTTTCAAAACTAGGTGTCCTGTAAGGAATACAGGAGTAGGAAGGACTCCCTATGTCAGTGAGCCAAGGAATTGGTTATTGTGTGAAATTATATAGTCCTTTTCATTGATTTATCTCAGTCCATCTTAAAAATGTCTAGCTCTTTAAAATCTGTACTCTTCTTAGCAGCTGCTGCAGAGACCCATTTTTTACATGGTTTTAAATTTTACTCTTCTTTTCTACCTGAATGTGCTTATATCCTGTCACTGTGTCATTGTTCATACAGCAGTGCCCTTTGGCTCCAATATCTTCTTTTAATCTGATGGCTGCCTTTTTGATATATTTTATTTCTTTTCCCCAGGCTACTGAATTAAGCCCCTTCTGAAGTGGATTTACCGTTCTTGCTATTATCTGCAATAATCTTCCTCTGCAACTAGTCTGATTTTGGTTCATCTTTCTTGAATATGGGTGGTTGTAATTGTACACAGAAACCCAGGCTGGCATCTCCTTACTGCCTTGTACAGTGCTTCTGGGTCACCACTGGAGATTATTTTTCTCATCTATTTTAGCATTATGTTTGCTTTTTTCCTAGGTGTGTGAAGCTCATAAGTTCATGTGTTGGGTAACACAGAAAATTTCCTGCTCTATCTTACTTTCAACCAGTAAATCACATTAGAATTTTATTCTAAAATGTATTACTTCACATTTTGCATTACTAAATCACATTTTGGTCAGTTTAGTCTAATTTTCTTTTTCCATGACAATCATCTGCTGGGCTGGGTTGATGGAATCTTGTGAAAAGATTCCTCGTTTGAAGAGACCTAAGCTGTTTAAAACTTACGTGGAGCTCTGTCATACACATGCCTGCTCTGAAATGAGATCTATTTTTATTCTATTCACTCCTTCCTTTTGCAAGAAATTTTTTTTTCATAAGAAGTTGTTATTGCTACTTAATTTCCCAAGAAGCAGTCATAAAAAGAGAACAGTAGGTAAACTGGACATAAATAGTGTTCAGAGAATACTGTGTAACTACACTAGTCTGTTCACTGCTACTACTTGTCTTTAAATAGCACTTTCAGAGAGTGCAAATTCATACATCACAAGCTTCAGATCCTCCTAAGATCTCCTTTTGAGCACCTAAAGTCCCCAAAAGCAAATACATAAGAATGAAGTGATGCTGAGGGTTTTTTGGGGGAAGATTGGGGTTTTATTAGCATTGCATGAAAAGGTACTCTCAGGTCACTGTGCAAAGACAAAGAACTAATACGTGTGGAAAAAATTGTGGAAAAGCATACATTTCTTTCTACCATTGGTGTACAGAAAATATCCTTTTAAAAAAATGTATATTAACAGTTAAATACAGGTTTTCATTATATGGAAATAACAGGAATTAGAGCATAATTTCTGTTTTCACAAAAGGCAAATCATAAAAGAATAAAGTTGTCAATAGTGAAAAAAACAACACCAGTGTTTAGAAAAATATCTAAATATATGAAACTGCAAAGGTCAAATGTAGAATCAAGATTTCTTAAGTTTCTGAAATAGAAAAATATAATCTTCCTAAAGAAAAAAATATAATCAAGCCTGAATTTATCCAGAAAGTGCTCCAAAATCCAGCAAAGCAACAAGGAATTAAAAAAAAAAATTTAGCTATATCTAATCTTTGTTTCTGTTCTTCCTTTTTAGATATTTGTTTGAAAGAGACAATGTCTTTGGCTGACAGCCTGTATAATCTACAATTGATTCAGGAATTTTGTCAAGAATACCTTAACCAGTGTTGTCATTTCAGTCTTGAGGATATGCTCTATGCAGCTTCTTCAATAAAGGTAAAAATATATAAATATGTGTGCAGCATCCATAGGACTGTTTTGCTGATGATCTATTTAGTCTTTTTTGGTCTGCTGCTAGATGAAAATATATGGTGCATCTCTTGTTGCATCTTAATATGCAACTTGTATGTTGCACCTTAATGGTTAGCTAAAGTATGAATCAGTGATAATTCTGTTAAAATGTAGTAGTCATCTACATTAGTTTAAATTTATTAAGGCTTTAACAGAAGGAAAAAATATTGAAGAATTGTTTATGGAATTATTACTCAGTTTACTCATTTCTGTGTACAGAGTCAAGTAATGATTTTTAATCTTAAAGCTTTTTCACTTTTATAAAACTGTCAACTTTCTGAGTTAATTTAATTGAAAAATCTAATGGTTTTATGCTCAGAATACAATCAGAGGTATAGTTCCAACAAATGCAGTTGTTTGAATAAGCAATTTTCAGTCATGAGATTTTGCTCTTTTGGAAAGAGGAAAAAAAAGTTTTGCTTATTCTATCACTTTTTTTAAGCCTGTGTGGAAAGAACAAGAGTAATCAAATTATTTCTTGCCTAATTGTAACGTCCATTTTTCATTCTTGTGTTTCTTTAAGGCTTTCTTCTATATAAAATGCTCTTAATTTGCTTAAGATTCTTGTGGGTCTGCCTTCAGGGAATGAAATAATATTTTTATGGAATCAGCATATCCCTTGCAGATGGAATGTAATTGTTTTTTAAATATCTGGGTCATTTCTCTGCTTTTATGATCTTTGTAACAATCTCACAAGCTTGAGTCACAGGGGTAGAGCTTGAATACAGTTTTTTTGTCTCCTGTAGGGTTGAACCCAATCCTTTTCCCTTCAGTAATCCACTGCCAGAGTAAGGGCAGTAGAACCAGACCCTTAAGTCTAGACTACTTAGCTGTTGCATTTTGTGTATACAAAGTTGTGTAGTGGCTGCTTTCAATCAGCATTTGCTGTTTATAAATTTCAGATACAATCATCTACCTACATATATGTAAAAAGGCTGCTGCATTGCAGTATTTCATGTCTGTAGTTGGTTTTGTTGTTTTTTTTTTAATGTTCTGGATGTAATATGGATGTAATAAACCATATTCAATGATATGGAGGATATGGAGTAGGACTGCACGACATTTTCATTGTTTTTCTCTTCTAACAGATGTGGAATAAATGGAATTCCTTATTCTTTTATTTCATCCTTTTCAATAATACATTTTTTATATAAGTAGATTGTATTACTTCTTGAATTAGTATGCACTATGAAGCTTCCATTTTAACAAAGTAACTGTATTAAATATTCTGTCAAGATCCCAATGCATCAGACTTAACTTTAAATGCTACAGGCTCAGTAATTTTTGCTGGATTTGAAAGAGTTAGAGTATTTCTTGAACTGAGAAAGCCCTTTTGTGATGGTGTTTTTACAAATTGCTGTGGTGTGGATACTTAGATGAAAATGCTACAAAGAAAGGCTGCCAGGTTTTTCTTCTAAAACTTCTAAAACAAGTTTTTTCTCCTAAAACTTGGCATGAAAACTGGCTAGTAAACTTAGTTTTCCAGTGTTAAGAAATACTTTACTTCCAAAATAAATTCACAGTTAAAGGAGCTCTTTCTTAGTTGTCCAGAGTAAGTTTTAATGAATGTACATACTTGCCGAATAATCTTATTGTAACTTTGAAAAAAACTTGCATTGTAAATGGCTATTTTAAATATTACACGTTCATTTAAACTAGTTAATAGAAATCACCGGTTTATAAAATTTATATAGTATCAAGTTTTAGGATTTGTAGAAGCTTGTGTCTTTGTTTTAGGTGTCTTTTACTCACCAAAATTTTCGTTTTGTTTTCAGGGTGTCATACTGCCACATAGGTGGCACTATGCTTTCAGATAAAGTTTTGTTACATTCATAGCAAAAAGAATAAAAAGAGTCAAACTGCTGATACATTACAGGAAAAAAGCCTCAATTTAAAAAAAATTAGAGCTAAGTTTTTGGAATGACAATAGCATGCCTTGTGTGGTCCTAGAAATTACAGCAGGTATCCTGACTCCATGCTAGTCTTTAAGAAGCAATCGTTCAGAGCCTCTTGGTCAGTCACCAAGTGCATGCCTTACATTCTTTATTGGGCAAGTGCACAGTCCTGTTATGTTAGATTAAGGTAGGTTGTGGATAGTATGTGATACAGAAATGTAGTGCAGGACCTGACCAAGGTGATTGAGCCCACTTTTATCTTTCCCATCAAAATTCAAAGAAGCGACATCAGATTATTTTAAAACATGGCTTAACAAGCATCCAGAGCATTTGATATGGGCTCTCAGATTTCACTGCACATGGAACTCTTGGCTTAGTTCTGTTTTAGCACAGAGGAGAAACAAGCTTTGTCTGTATTTCTAGAAAAGTTTAATATGTCAAAATCAAATGAAGCAGAAAATAAGTTTTATTGCTATTCCTTTGCCCATTTCTCCTCCTCTAAGAAAAATACATGGTTACTAAGGTAGGGCTACTGATGTTAAAAAAAAAAAAATACTTGAATACATTCCATGGATAGTTCAGGAACCACCAAGGGATGATATTGGTTGTTTTCCTTTGAGACAGGCAAATGCCAGTACAGAGAGATTACATAAAAAGTAATCACAACGTTTTCTGAATCCTCCCTGCATATTTAACAGAAGCAAAGAACACAAATTCTTGGATTTCTCTTCAGCTGTGCATCTTGCTTTTTGCACTGATCCTCCCTTTTCCCCTCTCCTGTAAACAGCTTTATCCTGGGTCAGGATTTTTTTTTTTTAATATCTTGCTCTTCACCTGTATCTGGGAAGCTATATAGAACTGAAAGCAATGTTTTATTGTGTCTTGACACAAGCATGTTCTGCTTATCCAAAGAACAAGTTTGTAGAAACAGAAGAACTTGCATGAAGTTCCATCACAGGAAGCATGAATCACCCTGCAGAACAGTAAACACAGTTGATTAACACTGCAGTGTAATACTAGTGAGTATGTAGTTTTTGTGGCTTGGAAAAAGGTCTTATGGAATGTATAATTCTAGCAAGAATGTTGAAAGGCACATGTATGGACCCTGAACAGAAACAAAAAAATGCATCTCACAGGTTCCATCTGTCATGTGAGATACATGTTGAAAGTATTTCTAAAAGAGGAAAAACACATCTTTGTTTGTGTTTGGTTATATTCTTGATATTTTTAGGTCATTCTCTGCCAGTTCTAGTAGGACCATAGGGTTCATATCTATGAACAGGTCATGTAGGAGGTTAACTTTCAAAGGGTAGGTACTGACAGACCTGACTCATTTGATCTTTACCATTATTTGACATAGGAATGTGGCATTGAATCAATTGAGACACAGTTAGTTATTGGCTTTTATAACTGTTTCTTTATCTAAGCCATGTAGATTGTTTTAAATTATGATCCTAAACTTTTGCTACTTATTTAATCTATGCTTTGTTGTACATTCCCTTTTCACTGATAAATGACTGAGTCGGGGTGAGACATGGATCACAACCAATACTAAAACATCTTTTATTAATTCAACTGCTATTGTTAGTAGAATTAATACATTACTAAGAAAACATGTATTTACACACTGCATTAATTTGCCCACAGAGTTCACACAGACATCTCAATCATTTTTGCATTTTGGTTGGAGGCCTTCCCCAGCCATTCTTGGGAAAGTGCCCAGAAAGTCTCTCAAAGGGTCTCTTGTTTCTTTAGGTGTGTATGTACATACAGTCCTGTATTCTTTTTCTGCATATAGCAGCTACTGCCCTCGTGGATGTGGTTAGAGCTCTGCAAAATGCTGTTGACTCCAGCTTGTGCTGATGGCCTGGGCAGATCTGGTGTTCCAAGTGTGTGGGTTCTTGGAGGTTCAAGAACCCACACAAGTTGCCTCAAGTCTCTGCAGCCTCTGGGTTCTCAGGAGGCTTGCATGTGCTGCCCCTGAGCATGGTGAGCTGCTCTTTCCTGGTAACTGTAGAGCCTGCTGCAGAAGGCAGATGGGTTCAGAATGAAAGCTTTCTGAATGTGAACTGGAGCATATCTGAGAGATGATTGTTGTGTCTTGCCATTCCTCTGACCTAAATGGGGACCAGACTGTGCAGAATCACAACTAAGCACATGGAATAGGTACCTTATTTTTACATTTAGCTACTAACTAGAGCAGACAGAACAAGCATTTGCTCTGTCAGAGGCTCAGTAGGCCAAATGGAGAGGCTGGTTCCAGAACTTCTTTTTTTCTTTCACTGCTGAGTTGAACAGGAGGATACAATTTCTAAAGGGCTGTTGTATACTAAAAATATTTATTGTATTTGAACATTCTGAATACTTAAAACTTTATGATGTAATGTTGATGGTGACTTTGTAAACTAGGTAAGCAGAAGCTGTAATCAGCACTGTATCCTCTGAGATGTGAATAGTGTTTGAATATGCCACACACATAAATCTTAAAATATGAAAGGATACACAGTATCCACAAGCACTGAACGGTTTTGCTTCTGATCTCAGTGAGAAGGAAAAAAAAAAAAGCATCTCTATAAGTGTGCATATGGATTCCATAGGGACACAGGAGAGCAGCTAGCTGTGTTTGGTGAGGCAATTACATACCTGTGGTGGGAGTTGTCCCAGGGATTTGATTCCCATCTGGCTGGTGTAGAAGAATTGGGGATCAGGAATGAAAAGGAAGATTCAGCCAGGGAGCACAACTTTAAGAGAAGATTTCTCTCCTGACAGAGCAAATGTTCCTGACTTATTATTTAAAGGGATGCAACGTGGATTGCCTTCACTCATCTTCATCAGCCAATTTTCCCACTTATTTGTTCTGGTCTGCAGTAAGACATACTGGGATTTTCAGCTTGAGTTGTTGTGATGGAAGATCTGACAAGCTGGTAGCTCATGGATCATACACAGAACTGTAATTTGGCTACTTCCACTCTTTGTGGCTTTGAAACACTCCCATTTCCTTCAAATCTTGATGCATTTATGTTGCCTCTTTTATAGCATATAAACTATGGATTTGCATTTGAGGTAACTGAACTACTGAACAGAGATTTTAATGTGTGTCATGATATGAATTTTGGAGTGTATTTTTGCCTTTTATTTTGAGAAAATCCCTGAAAGCATTTTTCCAGTCAATTTTAGTGCTTTTCCATTCATTTTCCATTTAATGGAAGATGCTTTTCCATTCAGTTGTAGTGAATTCAGACCTGATTACAAATTGTTTGTATCACTTGTATATATGACATTGGAGTTACTATTCTATAAATGTGCCTATCTAAACCTGTACTTATTAGAAGGATATAACTTAGAATATGTTGCAAGATTGGACTTACTATTTTTGTTAGCTAACTGCATTTAAAAATTGTGATTGGGCAGTGGAGATATTAAAGACCATAGTTTATCTTTTTTGTGTAAAATTTGATAAAACTAGCTAGCTTACATCTTCCTTTGTTACAGAAGCAAATAATGACCTTAATTTTTCTACTCAGAATATTGGAATATATTTTTTCTTCAAAAACATTGGCTTCTAAAAATCTGTTCAACAGAAGGATTTTTCTTTTACCATACGAGAAAATGGAATAGGTAAAATGTAACCAGTAGTTCAGCTGAAAACGTTCCTCTAATGAACAGTCTGCAAATATTAAATGGAAAAAAACACGATCAGAATGTTTAGGAACTAAAAGTATCTATGGAGCTGCAAGTCTGCCATCTGCTGTTCAGCGGTTTTGGGCCAATCTGAACTGCTCAAAGTTTGGCTGTTTTTTAGTACTAGTAAAATAACATTATGCTTCTGATTATTTTTTTGTATAAGTGCATGAAGTAATCATGATGAGCTGTTAGCAACTTCGTCAGTGTAATCAAGGCAAAATCTACTGAAATAGTATCTATATTTTTTTTTTTTTAGTACTGGGTATTAGGATTACTGCAGACCCACAGTTTTTCCAAAATATTCAGTTACTGACCAACAGTCTTCCTCGTGGATCATTATTATGAAGAACCCTTTCTGAATAAAAAGAACTTGTGAAAAAAAACGCTTTTTCTATTATGATGTTTTATCTTGAAGCAAAGTAAAGTAGCCTCAGTTTTCAGCAGGCTCTGCAACCAACAGTTTCATTCTTACTTTACTAAATACTTCTCTGGTCATTTTGGAAAAACAAGTTCTCTTGCAGTAGCTTGGAACTGCACAGAAGATATTCTTAGAAGGAATATCTTGAGTCCCTTATAAAAGTCATACTCTTAAATGCAGCATTTCAATAAAACATAATAATTTGGTGTATTTAAATACAGTATTATTTTACATAGGGACAAAGATAAGATTAGAATATTTCATAGTTAATTTTTTTGTATTAAAACTTTCAAGTTTAAAATATAAAGGTTTGAGTTCCTTCGTCCTCAAAGAAAAATCAAAAGAGAGGGGAGCTGATAGTTTCAGGTTCTTGATGTTTCAGGTGTTCTTGATGCTGTTAGTTTGTAAAAATTAAACCAATAAGCTTGTTAATTTGTATTTTCCCATTTAAGCTGTGTGAAATGGTAAATGAAAATAGCATGAAGTGGAGAAAATTAACTGGATATTTGAAATTATTTCATGTTAATGACATGAAAAAAGTGACTAAGGACACATGCTTTTGTAAGTATTGTTAGCTAGACATCGTTGGCTTTTGTTGCAGAAAGACTTTTAGAACAGTGTGTTTAAGAAGTTGTTTAATTATAGGTTCCCAATTTAATGCATAAGTAGTGGTTTGCATTGTTTACATTTCCAGGCTTGGTAACACTGGTGACACAAGTCTGTGCACTTGCTTGGATCAGCTCAGGCCTGGATGCTGGTTCATCTCTTTCAGTTGGCATTTCTGGGTGTGAAGCAGCACTGAACCGTGTGGATGTAGCAGCTCAGTACTGTGGTCTGAGACCTTCACCATCAACAGTCCTGGTCTTTTGCCCCCCCTACTCACCCTTAGAGCAGAAACTGGTGCTACTCCTCCTGCCTGGTTTTCCTCTCTATTGATATTTCCGTTGCAGTTAATGTCATCACTTGTTTCTGGTCCTTTGCACCTGTTTTTCCCCTTATGTCTGGTGGCTCCCACACTTCGGTTTTCATAGCTGCATCATGGGAAAATACAGCAGGGACCTATATCAACAATAGATTAAGTGTTTATAAATCCTTGGATCTAAAACCTTGTTTTTCTGCTTTGTTCAACCTGCTGCTCAGTTTTGTGTTGCATTAAAGACTAGAAATTTGGGTAGGTTTTCAAAAACGTGGCAAAAAACATGTACTGACACAAAGGCCTAAGTCAGATTCAAAATTCCTGCAGTAAAAGGACTACCAGAGTTTTTCATGTTAAAAAAAACTATGAAACTTTTATTGCCTAATCTTGCAAGGGGTTTTCAGTACTCTTTTAATGGTAATGGTGTCTGACAAACATCCCTTTCCACTGTGCTGTACCTCTCTGCCCTGCCTGCATGACATAAGGCCTGAGCATATGCTTGTTAAGAAGGATTTCATCCCAAGCAGTTAGGATCTGGTCAAGTTCTGTGCACTAGACAGTTGATGCTACTGATCTCATTTTCTTTTCTAAGAAATCAGAAGAGATTGTAAACTGGATGAAGTGCAGAGGTATATCCTGAATGCTGCTTATTTTTTTTTGTGTGGTATTTTTTTGTTTTGTTTTGTTTTTTGCTAGAGCAACTACATGGTGTTCATGGCAGAATTGTTCTGGTGGTTTGAAGTGGTGAAGCCATCGTTTGTACAGCCTCGTGTTGCTGTGCATCCCCAAGGTAATGATGTTAACTGTATCAAGGACAGCTTTTAATATGGATGTGTTTAATATGGATGTGTCCAGATTGTCATTGTGTTCACAACTGCAGTGAATATTTTAGTTAACAGGATTTGGAAGTGTACAACCCCCTCAAAGGAGCAAAGTACTCCTTCCTTGTGGTAATCATAGAATCATAATCTTTATCTCATCACATAAATCATAATTCGATTTTGTTGTCTGTTACCAAAAACTCATTTAAATTGTTGTGGTATAATTGCTTCCAAATTTCCCTGACCTAAACAAGCCTAGAATCCACTTATGCCCATGCAGAGATTACAAGCGTAGAAAGGAGCCAAGAACGGAATTTAGCCTGAAGAGGCATTGTATTGCTTAGAGAAGGTACCAAGAGAAGGAAACATAAATCTAGGGAAAGTTTATTGTAAAATTGCATTTTGTACCTGGATGCAAAGGCAGCACAGTCTTCCATCATTAAATTCTCAGATTTAAAAGTCCACGTATTAGGTAGGTCTTGAGATCTGTCAGTGAGTCTAAAGTCATGGTCACCTAAACATTCATACAGTAGTGCTGTGATTGTTTCTCTAAAAGCAAGAAAAACGTTTTCATTATGTGGCTTTTATACCTTTTTTTACATTTATATACTTTATAGGAAATGAAAATCTGAATATGGATCTTTTAAATGTTGCTAACTAACGTAGGATATGACCAAACTGTTATTTTCTACCTGAAAAGTCAGTCTAAGGATTTGAGGAAAGATGTTTTAATCAGAAAAACTTCTCCCTGAAGATTATTTTTTTTTTTACTAAAGAGATGAGTTAATTTTAATTTTGTGGCTCTTTTCCAGTTTTTTTCTTTAATATTTCTTCCCTTGCCTTTTCTAGTCATCGTCATTCTCCATTCCCTTAATTAGTGCTTATATGGCAACTTTGGAGGAGGCAAAACTGAAAGAGAGTGACTGCATTTTAATCTAAATAATGGAACCAATGAAAATTCTTCAAATCCTTGGCAATCATTACTTCAGATTATTTCAGACAGCTTTTCTCTGTTATGGATTTTAACTAATTACTAAGCTGTAGTAACTTGAGCTTTGTTCTTCCTGGCAGCTGAACCTGCAAAAGATGCAGCTTCTGCTCACAGCTTGAATGCTAACAGAAGAAATTATGTGGATGGCCCGTCTGGTTCTGACTTTGTAGCCAGGTAATGTCAGAGAATCACTAATCCTGTTTCACAATCTTCCCCTTTCTATTAAAAAACAAACACAAATTTTAAGTTAGTTTTGCTCCCTGTTGCAGTGCTCAAGGACTGAGTTACCATATATGATCTGTAGAATTTTATAGAAGATCCTTTAGTTCATCTATTTCCCCCACTTCCCTGTTGCATGGCAGGCAACATATTCATATTTGTACATATTTGCACTTGGGCAGTTTGCTGTTGTCATACTGGTGTCCAAAAAGCCCTTACATTCAGCAGAAAAGTACCATGAAGCCTCCTTGTCCTCTTCAGGTTCATAAGGAGCTGCTGACCAAGTCAGCTCTGGAAGAGCTATTTTTCCAGAACTCCAAACAAATTTTTAAAAAATGTTAAAAAAGTAAACTAAGATAACAGCAAGAAAACCACTGACCATGGTTTTTGTTTGGTCTGATTATGTTACTTAAATACAATGAAGGTCAAACAGGAAAAAATTAATAGTTAGGCCATGAGAAATTTCCCACCTCGTGTGCATCAATAATGGAAAGATAACTGCTTCATTAAATATGTTTTGCATTATTTGTGTTTTTTGTAAATACTCTTCTTAGTATTACTGTTACAATTTAGGAAGCAATATAAAATCACCCTGCTACTCCTGAGTTCTCTAGCTGATTGCGCGTTCAGGAGGAGGCAGAAATTGCACATTAAAGTCCTAATGTATACATAAAGGACTTAAATTTTTTTTCACAGGGTAAAGAAAGCTTTCCATTGATGTTGTCCCAACATAGTGGGTGAGGAATAGCATTGAATCATATTTATGATTTGGGACAATGTTTTATTGGTTGTGTCTGAAGTGACACAGAGAAGAATAAAATTAGTGTCTCAGTTGGATATTCAGCAAATTGTTCATGGCTGATCCAGCTAATCCTGTTCAGCCTTTTTGGTTGTCTCTGGATAGGTTTGGGTTTGGTTGGTTGGCTTTGGTTTTGGTTCTTTTTTTTTGGGGGGGGGCAGTGGTAAGGGAAGGTATTTGGTTAGTTTGAGGGTTTGTTTTTTTTTTCTAGTATTTAGAAATCTATACTGAATTTAATGAGGTATTAGTATTTCCTACTATAATTAAATGCTGTGATTCCAAATATTTTTTCTTCTATGTATCTGAAGTGTTTCCCTTGTATATGATGAAATTATTTTAGTGTAAACTGAGCATATATAGCCAGGTGAAACCTTTTGGAACAAGGGTTCCCTAGGCCTGTAGGCTGCCCAAGGTGCAAAGTCACTGTAACCAGTCAAAGGAAGGACTGCATAAAAACATCCCCACAGCTGAAGTCTGTATTAACCATACATTTATCCCAACTCTGACAAATTCTGTCAGTAATCTTTTTTAATGCAAATAAATCTACCTTTTCTCTAAATGTGTATGTTTTGTCTGTACAGAAGGTTTTGACCTCTAAACTGAAGCAGACTGATTGGAGTTTTACAATAAGCATCTGCATTCAATTAATAACTACAAAAGCCTTTATGTTTCTTAGTGCCATTACCATTCCAAATTTAATCATTAAGTCTCTTAAGTTGACAACAACATATTTCATAATATTGCTCATGTTTACAGGAAAATGTTCAGAGATACAGTAAAAAGTGATGTGGACCCTTTATGGATGGTGGATTATGTATTATCTTACCACAATTCTGGTTCAGTGTCTGTAAAAGTGGTGGATATGGTTTTGTGTTGGAGTATTATGAGAGCAATCCATGAGTACTAGGAAGAGCTGTGTTCTCATAAATCAGTATACTTCACCCAGCTTAGAGATAGTTCACTGCATTGTAGGACAAAGCAGTGAACTAAGTTGTCTCAGAAGGCAGGGGTCTAACACATAGGCTATGCAGGTTCACTGGCAGAACAGACTGGACTGTAGGGTGTCATGGTCTTGGCCCTCCTCCTTGCCCCAGCTGCATGTTCCTTCCCCTTGAGTGTTTGACATTTCAGCATCCAAAGACAGAAAAATTAACCCAGTTGGAAAAAGTGAATGTTTTTCTGCTGGCTTTGCATGTTGAAATGATTCAGAGGTTTGGATGGAGAGCCAGATCCAGTGCAGAGGAGGCAGTGGGATTGTGGCAGTGAGCCGATACGAGGTCTGAGGTTGCTATGGAACCACAGTCCAGGTGCCAAAATCACTGTTTTCTTGAGGAAAATTTGAGTGTGTGAATTGTGTAGTAAATGTTCACAGGCTGCTGGATGAAATTTTGAATGGATGCTTTTCTTTTAAGATAATTTACAGCATTAGGATTTTAAAATGTTTATGATTTTTTAAAATTTTCACAGAAATCTCAAATGCCATTTGAAACAAAGATGACATTTAGCTAGTGTGTAATGTTACTAACAGAAAAAAATCAGAAATTTACAAAAACCTATTTTGAATAATTTAACATATACCTATGAAAGATGCTTCCATAGATTGTAAAACAAAAATATTTTTCTTAAATTCACCTGAATATCCTTCTCACAAATATTATTTAGAAACTGTAAAAGCACTAAACTAGTATTTTGAAAATTCCTGGTTGAAAAAGGGGGTTTAGGAGTGTGCTCTTCAATTCAGGAACAAAATTCAAAACATGAAAGGATTTAATCCAGCTTGTTTTTGAAGTCTGACTTCTTTAGAAATGTTTTCCATACAAATGCATCCGTCTTTGTGCATGAGTCTTTGTTCTCGTCCTGGAGAAGCACCTTGATCAAAACACTGAATTATGTTAATCCTAGTCTGGATTAACACAGCTCATCTATTACAGCCTCTCTCTATGAATCAAGAAAACCCTATCCTTTGAAAGCAGAAACAGAGAAATCTTTGTAATTACTGGCTCAGTAGTGAATGTATTTCTTGTCTTTATAAAGTCATACCTATCACAAAATCTCCTTTATCCACTTCCATTGTATATTGTCATCCAGACACAAAGTAGAAGTTTCAGACTAAGCAACTGAAAAGTGAGATGCATGAAAAGTGCATGATGTTAGCTGCAGTCACTTAGTTTTGAGGCCAGGAGGAACTGGGTCATTCTTTTCACATTTATGTTTAGGTTTTTTTCCTAAAATCAAACCTAAAAATGACATTGACATGAAATAAATCAGGAGACAAGTATGTTAACAAAACATAACAGTGCTTCCTGGCTATTTGGGCAGCCAAAATACCTTTTTGACTTCGTGTGTCTATCTGCATTAGGTCCAATTAAAGTTAATAATAATGTTCTCTAGTTAACAAAGTACTACTATTGGAGTAGTATTTGGAGGAATCATACCCCACTCTCCTACACGTTACAAAATTAAAGCTGTTCTTGTGTTAGCCTGGGACTGTAAGTTTGGTTGCCCTTTTGTAGTGTGGTTTTTGATGTTTCTTATATGTTCATGTCTCTTGCTTTATAGATTGGAGAGTCCAACTTACATGCCATCTCACCAACTGCATACACCTCAGCAGCCTTATTCATCTGTTCCAGGTAACAATTTACGAATGGGTGGAGGAGGCAATGTTTCTTCTGAGTAAATTGCTATCCTGGTTATATTTATTGGAACACTTACACAGAAATTACTGGGAGAGCTTTACAGCAAAGGCCAATGAATGCATTCTGTAATTTATAAAATGTACAAATGGGAAGTTTTTGTTTGTATGTCTTGTGTATTTTTTTAAATTTTATTTCTGTTTTGATTATGTGGAATACAGCTATCAACAAGTATTTGTAGTATGTTTTACTTCATAGAAAATTCTTTAGAGAGATGAGAGTTACAATACATATTCAAGATGAACTTGACTCATTTGCTCTACTTGTATTCTTAATATAAAAGCACTTCTTTTGCTTTTGCAGTGTTCTAGTAATGAAGCAAACTAATTCATAACGCAACAGAAGGTGTTCTTAAAAACATTTTTCATAGCAGTTACCTTGGTTTCTATTTAATTTCACTTAGGAGTCATCAGAAGATCCACATCAATGTCTTACGTAGATGGCTATGTAGGGACATGGCCCAAAGAGAAAAGGTAAGTAGTATTATCATACAAGTTGGTAAAAAATGATTGTTTGTGGATCATAATCCTGTAATAAATACTTGAAAGTGATTTGCAAAGGTAGAAAAAGAAAGCTGTATCATGGATTAAGAACTTATTAAGCAAACTTCAGAAATAATCTATTTTTACATGGAAATGAGGTATATTTGAATTGTTGAAGTTACATGAGAATGTGTTCTCATTTACTCATACAGCCAACTAAGAGTCATAAGAGTCTAATAAGCTCATAAGAGGCTAATGAGCTCAATAGTATTCAAACTTGTACCATTTTCTGGATAACGAGAACAATCAAGCTTAATGTTTTATTTTTCAGTTAGACTAGTCATCAACTCTTACTCTAAGGGTTTAAACTAAAGTTAAATTAAGAGTTACAGTGGTGGGTTATTCAGTAAGTATAAATTGTGTGTCTTTCAACACATTCCTTGTGATCTAACATGGCAATTCTTGTATTCCTGAAGTGCTCAGAATTTATTGCAAAGTAATTATGTTGGCTATCTCTAAAGAAAATGTTGTTATATTCTATTTTACTGTATATTTTTATGTATTATATTTGCATCTGAAGCTGGGGGAATATAGCACACCTAACAGTGCCTTTCATATTATGGTTTTAAAATAATTTTGAACCAGAACGTGAACACTTCATTATTATTAATCATTACTCATTTCTTATCTCTGTATAGGTCATCATTACATGGAGTTTCGTTTGACATCTCTTTTGACAAAGAAAAAAGCATTCCAGTAACCACTCCGAACAGAGGAATGACTCGATCTGTCAGTAATGAAGGCCTTACACTAAACATCAACCGCATGCCAAAACATAATAGAAAAAGTCTGTCCTTCAAACCAGTAAATGGAGAAGAGGAAAATGAAGATATTGAAGAGGAAAAGGACACGATAGCTCATAAAGACACAAAGACCAATCAGTCTCTTAACACAAATAATAAAAACGCTAATGAGAGTAGCCACTACAGGTTTCCAAATGGAGCTCTGCAAAACAGGGCAGTTCTGGATGATTTTGGCAATCAGATTGAGCCACCAAGCATTGAAGAGGCTTTGCAGATAATTCATGACACTGAAAAACCTCGCAGAGTTACTCAGCCAGACCAAGTTACAAATGGGTTCTTTCTTCACAATCAGGAAATGAGCATCTTGAATTCGAACATTAAACCAAATCAGTCTACCCCAGATATAATTACAGACACAAAAGGTGCTCTGAGTCCTGTGACTGACAATACAGAAGTAGATACTGGAATACATGTTCCTTCAGAAGACATTCCAGAGACGATGGATGAGGATTCTTCTTTGAGAGATTATACTGTAAGCATGGACTCTGACATGGAAGATCCATCTAAATTTCTCCAGGATTATGACATGCGAGCTGGCAATCACAGAGATCAATTAAGTCCCTGTCCCAGCTCAGTAAGTACTAAATCACAGGCAGGCAGCAGTGCCTCTTCAAGTTCAGGTGTTAAAATGACTAGCTTTGCAGAGCAGAAATTCAGGAAGTTGAATCACACAGATAGTAAAAGCAGTGGAAGCAGTTCTCAGAAAACTACTCCAGAAGGTTCTGAGCTGAACATCCCTCATGTGGTTGCTTGGACTCATATTCCTGAGGAAGCATCTGTTCCTCAAGGAAGAGACACTACACAGTTACTGGCTTCTGAAATGGTACATCTTAGGATGAAGTTGGAGGAAAAAAGGCGAGCCATTGAAGCACAGAAGAAGAAAGTTGAAGCTGCATTCACAAAGCAGCGTCAGAAAATGGGAAGAACAGCATTTCTTAATGTTGTTAAAAAGAAAGGTGATGGTATATCCCCTCTCCGAGAAGAAGCAGCAGGAGCTGAAGATGAGAAGGTATTCACTGACACTAGTCGGTCAAAAGAAAAAGAAACTCAAAAATCAGATGAACGAACTACTAAGACATTAGAATTAATAAAAGAAACTCCTGAAAATTCTCAGAGCAAATGGTTAAAATCTCCTGCTACTCCTATGGATGCTGAAAAGCAATGGAATTTAGCAAGCCCCTCAGAAGAAAATCTCAATGAAGGAGATATCTTAGAATACACGAAATCTATTGAAAAACTAAATTCTTCCCTACACTTTCTACAACAAGAAATGCAACGTCTGTCCCTTCAACAGGAGATGTTGATGCAGATGAGAGAGCAACAGGCTTGGGTTATTTCTCCTCCTCAGCCTTCTCCTCAGAAGCAGATTCGGGACTTTAAGTCTTCCTCAAGGCAAATGGGAACTCCATCTCCTGTTGCACCTTTTTCACAGGAATCTCCTCGCTCTACACATCAATCTCCACAGTCTTCCAACAGGAAGAATGCCTCTTTTCACATAAAAATGCAAAGGACTCCTAGGCCAAATGAACTGAAAATAACACCTCTAAATCGTACCTTGACTGCCCCACGGTCTGTGGATAGTCTTCCCCGTTTGAGGAGATTTTCTCCAAGTCAGGTTCCTATTCAGACTAGGTCATTTGTTTGCTTTGGAGATGATGGTGAGCATATAGGTGAACCTCAGTTAAGGGGAAACCTTTTGAAGGAAGTCAAGCCTACAGAAGAGGTAGTAAAAGAAGATGGACCAAAATTGCAGAAACAGTGTGAACAGAAGGTGGAGGAAAAGGAGATAAAGCCTATTGAATCAAATGTTTCTGAAGTGTTATCTCAGCCTATCACAGAAACTGTCTGCCTCACCCCAAATGAAGATCAGTTAAGCCAACCGATTTTGCCAACACCAGCTCCCAAAACAGCTAGCTTAATCGAAGTTTCCCTATCAGATTTGAAGCCACTGGAAAAAAATGAAGTATCTGTTGAGAAATATGAAGGTGAGAGTGATAGAGAACAATTTGATGATGACCAGAAAGTGTGTTGTGGATTCTTTTTTAAGGTAAGAGAACCAGTAGATATGTTTGCCATTAAGCTACCTTTGAAAGGGAACTTCTTTATTCAGATACAGATTTCAGTGATGACTTTTGATTGAAGTCAAAGCAGATAGTTCTGTAACTTTAAATGTATGAGCATACCTGTTGCACTTAATGATTAATTTGGCATCATAAGAGTGGTGAGATCCTATCATACTGCAATTATGAGCATGCCAGAGTATCCCTTTCCATTCATAGTTGTGGAAAAGTGGGGTTTTTGGTGAGGCACATGTATTCTGAAAGTAAATTGATTTTTAGAGGAAGCTTTAGGGACCTTAATTAAACATATTACATCTCACAGTGACTTCTTCACCCCACACCCAAATTTAACTATAAGCTTTTGAAGTACATAACAGTCTACATTTTTCTAAAGTGTTGAGTGTCTCTGAGTTGCACTTTGAAGAGCCTTCTTCCACCTTTGGGCTTGCTAAGCCAAACCCTTGCTAACCCTAATCTTCCAAGACTCCTTTTTGAAGTTTTTGGGAGCACTCTGTTGGCTTATTAAAGTGTTATATTAAGGTAGGCTTTTAACTGTAATGCACATTGTAAGAGAATGGTCTAGACACTGAAAGCCATCAAGTTTTTTGAATTTTCATTTTGGAATACCCCAAAATCTTGTATCATATATCTGAGAAGTGCCTTGCTTGTCTGAAAACATTCCTCAGTTCTAACAGAATACCTGGCTTGACCAGCAGAAGGAAAGACCACTGCTTTTTGTGATAAATTACCTTCATCTCCACATGCACAGAATCTTCCAAAGCTGAATACAGGAGTTTGTACAGTGTGGGATCTGACTCTAAACTACAATATTTCACTTACTTTTTCTGTATCAGTGCTCCATTTTATGTTTTTCTTAGGAAGGAATAATTCCTTTATGAAAAGTTAAGAAAAATCTTGTAAAATAAACATTTCAAATATTGCAGAAGTATGGTAGGGTATTACCATCCAGTGTACAGAGTTAAGTGTCTAATGACTTGGGAAAAAACATGTGCTGAATTCAGAGATCTTAATATTTTTGTGTCCTTTTCCTTCAAATACTGTTCCTGCTAGGATGATCAAAAGGCAGAAAATGATATGGCAATGAAACGAGCAGCATTATTGGAGAAGCGTTTGAGAAGGGAAAGAGAAACTCTGCTTCGAAAGCAGCAGCTGGAAGCAGAATTAGAACATAAGAAGGAAGAGACAAGGTAAAACTACATCCTGATCCAGATGATCAGTAACAGTGAAATTAAAAATGTCTGATTTACTTAAAACTTTAACTTCCCTGTCAAAAAACTGCACCTTAATATCCAGAATATTTAACCCTCGAGAAAGATGTGCTGAGGAGCCCAG
Organism: Florisuga fusca; assembly: GCA_038090715.1. NCBI lineage: Eukaryota > Metazoa > Chordata > Aves > Apodiformes > Trochilidae > Florisuga > Florisuga fusca. Next base: position 8,869,777 of record JAAWXA010000008.1, read on the forward strand.
CTGAAGACACATGCCAGATGGTCCTCCAAAATCAGCAAGTGGCATCAGTCTGTACCTCTGACTCAACACAGGAGCCCTGCTGGCCCGAGTGAAGCTCCTCAGAGCACTACCTTGCCCTGCACTTCCTCTTCTGAGGGAGAGCACTTGACACTGGGCTTCTTCCTGTACAAATGCACAATGCTCACTCAGCTACAGCATTCAAGCCAATAAACATGGGTTTGATTTTACTAGTAACAGTATCCCAAAACATTTAACTGCCTGAAAAATGTAAAAAAACAAATTTCAGAATTCCAGAAATCTGATGCCTTTGCTGTCTTCGCTATGCTAGGTAAAACAATTTGAAAAGTTTGTGCCTATAAACTTGGTAATTTTTTTAGGCGCAAAACAGAAGAAGAGCGTCAGAAGAAAGAGGATGAACGAGCACGACGAGAATTTATTAAGCAGGAATATATGAGAAGGAAACAACTAAAGCTTATGGAAGAAATGGATACTGTCATAAAGCCCCGTTCACTCTCAATCAAACAAAAAAAGCCACGTCCAAAATCTATTCACAGAGATCATATTGAATCACCCAAGACACCAATCAAAGGTCCACCAGGTAACATGCTCAAATGCAAAGAGTCTGTTCATGCTAGAACACCAGCTTGTTTCTTGGTACTGACTAGCACATGCTTTTGTTAGTGTCTTATGCTAAATTGAAGCTGCATGTGACCAAACAAGAAAGCAAAATTTGCCAATTGAAATTAAAAAGTGAATGTCACTTACCTGTTACGCATGCATGCATGTAACCAATGAACAAAAAGATTAACCGTATGAAAACCCAGTAGAAGCACCATCATGTGTTGCAAGTGCAATACACACTCATCTATTCTTCATGAATCTCTTCTTGCACCTGTAAAGCTAAAATGAGTAAAGGTTGGGAAATAAAGAGTTTAGTAAATATATTAGTGATTATTAATACTTAAACTCCTGCTTAAAACAGACAAAATGTAAATGAAGAAGCTACTTTTGTATTATGTTTTTCTGTTTGGCTCATTTACCTGCTGCATGTGTAGTTATGAATATAGTGACACTAACCATGTGGAACAATTTTGCATTCTTTTAGATATTACATAATTGCAGTAATGATTGGAAGGAGCGTTGCCAATTTACAATTAGAAAAAGTAACCAGACTGCTCAGTAATCCTTTTTATTGCAACATGGTGTAGCTTTATTATTCTGCCGCATTTTCTCTAGATCCTTCCCTCCATCTTCCAGTGTAATCTAAAGTATTCCCTTAAATACCTTAATATCTAAAGGATTCCCTTAATCCATCCCAAGATTTTAATTTAGTCTCTTAAGCTCTCTTTTATGACAACTCACTAACTTTGGTGACATTCTTTGATGTGCATAGTACCAATACTCCTATGTCCATGCTTCACATTAATGCTTAGTCTGAGGTAGCTGTAAATGACTGGGTGTCAGCAAGTGTTTAGATGAAGAAGAGTCTCTTATATAAAAACTTATACCGACTTTCAGATGCTGGTGTTGTCTCTTATGAACAGACTCTACTACTTGCATAGGTTTACAAGCCCTAACTTTATTTTTATCCAGGTTCACAGCTTTATCGTGTTTTTTCAGTGTCCAGTCTTTCATTGGCATCGCTGAATACTGGGGACAATGAGAGTGTGCAGTCAGGCAAGAGAACACCAAGGTAAAGCTAAAATAACTGTTTCATTTAATAGGTTTTGATAATCAATTGTGGAAAACTAGCATGAATTTTTTAAGAGGTCGCATATATATATATATATAGTGTACTCCAAGAACCAAGTATGCTTTATTGATTTGAGACCTGGATTGTTTACACAAGCATTAGGGAACCAAGCCATGATCATTTGTTTCACAAATTCCATCAAGTAAACCAGTTGGGCAGCTATAAATGAGGTCAAAATAAAATGCTATTCACACAGCCTCTTTAACCCACCTGCTTGTATTACCCCCTCACCTTGTGGGTATTCTGTTAAACCCATATGCTAAGTGCAGCTACATTGCCTCTTTAATACAGAAGTTTCTTTTCTGTTTTTTGCCCTCAGCAGTCATACATGGAAGCATTAAAAGTTCACTAGGACTTTAGCCTTTTCTAAGCAACTGAATTTGTTTTGCATTAAAAACCACCTGAAAATGAAATAAAAAGCTATACAATAACAGAAATATATTCCTTCTATATGCAAACTCTTTAATTCTGAGCAAAATTATTGTTTCTCTAGCTACTTAATTATATTGGGATAAATGCTATTTTTTTTTTTTTAATAGAAAAAATAGGAAACAGACAAACTAAGAAAAAGGCTTTGATAAGGAGTACTGCATGTTACAGTATCATGTCATGTTTTCACGGCCAGTGTTCCATCACTCATCAGCTCTGACATACTTCCCATCTCATTTTAGTTGACTTTTCAATTTCCTTGATGTCTTGAGAACTGGCTTTCTGGTTATTATGTAAGAAACTTTAATAAAATGATCCAAGTATCCTAAGATCTGTCATCTCTTAAAAATTGATCAGTTCTAACTGAAGGAAGAATTTGTTCCAGCTATATTAGATAATTAGAAAAGGTTTAATATAGCTTATCTACACAGACTTTACAGGAGATTACTTCTATGTAGTTTTAGCTATACAGTGCTTCTGATGAACAGTGCATCATCTTCTGGGTTTGGATTTGATTTAGGGGGTTGAAGCTTATAAAATATGATAAAATTCAGTACAAATTGCTGAAATTAACAGACTTGAAAGAATTTTCAGTATCCGTCCAGATCCATACTTTCACTGTTTCCTTACATCAGACTAGTCTGTTGATGATCACACGGAGTCAGCTTTAGTGATACCTTTGAAGTCTCCTTCATGCAGGTCCTAATCACAAAAGCTGTAAAAGATACTAAAAATTGAATTTTCATTTAATGATGATTAAAGTTAGAATACAGATAAATTTTACTATAATACCACTTTTTTCCTCATTCCTTTCTAGTAGAAAAGCTTCATTCCAAGCTGAAAATTTGACTGGCTTTTGCAGTAGCCTTAATAAAAAAAAAACGTTAAAAACCTGGCAATAATTTAAGAAAAAATGATAGCCTTGTTTAGAAATTTAAGTGCAAAGCTATTCATGCTTGAGTGCAGACCCAGCCTGAAAAATTACAGCACTGGAAGTTATTGCTTGTGAAAACAAAAATTAGAAAGGAATTTTTGCGTTTTTAAATACAGCAGGTCTCCCTGCCAATTGTTGTAATGATAAGTATAAATGAAAATTTTTAAATTCACATTCATCATTCTGTTAAGAACTGGTTTGTTTGCTACATGAGATAACAATGTTTTTCTAGTACCAATGTAAAGGAACCCAAATCCCCACTTAGTAATGTTCTTGCAGCCTAGAATATCTACTAGGTTTCTGTCCCTCAGATGTAGCTCAAAAGCTTCCAAGCATTCACATCACTAACTTCTTGCATCACTCCAGATACTTCATCCAGAACATGAACTCAGTTATATGTTAATTTGTTCTATAAATATTGCATGTTTATGTTCATAGACTACAGTTCAAGTCATTGTGTTCTGCCTTAATACAGTTTGCCTTCTTTTCATATTAAAAGGCTTCTCCACTGAATGTTGAATTTTTTTTAAGAGTTTTTAAAATTAATGTTTAGGTCTGAGTCTGTGGAAGGATTCTTATCACCAAGTCGCTGTGGTAGTCGTAATGGAGAAAAAGATTGGGAAAATGCATCAACAACTTCTTCAGTTGCCTCTGCTACAGAATACACAGGTCAGTGACAGCAGCATTCAGAAACACACCTGGCCATTTAGTGTCTGCACATGGAAAGTTTTCAGTTCTTGGTTGTTTAGATATTGCAAAGACCTTGTATCATCAGAATTACAAAAGCTCCATTTTTGCTCAGCTTATACCACTTCGTTTGATAAAGGAAAACACATGGTTTGAAAATAATCTGGCCTCATTTCCACTAAAATTACTACCGTCTGGAAAGGCAAAGCATTCATTCTGAAAATGAGAAAGTACTTAACCTGTTTTTAAACCATGAAACTTCAGTCAATTTGTGCCACGTGCATAGCAAATTAAATTACAGGAGAGACAGCGAAACTTTGCCTGGGTGGTCTTGCTGAGTTTTCTTAAGAAGACTAATACTGATGAATATCACCTCTTAATGATTATTATTTTTACTTCCTTATTATTACTTCCTTATTTTTAAATGAGGAAAATTGATAGGAATAGAGCAGAAGGCTTTTATCACGTTTTAATAACTTCACTCTGCCAGTCAGATTTCACACAGCTTTGTGTGTTGATTCTAGGCTTTCTTTCCCCAAGGCATAAGCAAATTGGGATATGATCTGAAATTTAATTGGCAATTGATTGTATATTGTGTTCCTTTCTAAGTCTTGGAATTGGTATGTCACATGTTTTTTTCAAGTGGTCTTGATACAAGTATGCATTGTAGAATGCATATTTCAGAAATTAAAACAGAAGGGACTTCTCTAGGCACTGCATCAGCTTCATTGTTACACCTCTCACCCTTGAAATTATAAGGTGTAGGTGAAGAAAAAGAGTTTGCTCCCTCACAGACAACTGAAATTTTAGTTAGAAAATGGAAAATGTTTTGTTGTTCATAGAAAAGTACCGATAGAAAATATATTTACCTACTCATTCAGTAGCAAAAGACACATTTGTAAGCTAATTCAGTAACATTTTACTTGTTTCTGAAATTTGTGGTACCTAGCCTGATTCTTTTTTATTTCTGGATTTGTATTTTTCATGCATGCAAAAGATCCATAGCAGAAGTGCTTCACGGTGTTCAAAGTAACTCTTTCTTTGCTTACTGATTAACTTAGCTAATTTGTCATTCCTCCTCCATAGGACCAAAGCTTTTCAAAGAACCCAGTGCTAAATCAAATAAGTATATAATTCAGAATGCACTGGCACATTGCTGCTTGGCTGGAAAAGTAAATGAAGGTCAAAAGAAAAAGATACTGGAGGTAAGGATATTTATCCCCTAAAAGCATAAACACTGAAGTCAAACCACAGTCAGGCATTAGGAAGACACTGAACTATAAATATAGACATGGAAGGAAATCTTCTAATTTTATGCCAGCTTTATGTCAAAGGCTTTTGAGTAACTTCTGTGACTTACTTGCTGTGTATACAGAAAGGGTCTCTAGTACTGCAGAAGCACTATCTGCCATATTGTACCTGTAGCACAGGAAGCTGAGTTGACATGTTAATTAATAGTTACTCTTTTTTTACTGTGTGAACATCAGCATGTAGACTTCTATAATTTGCTCAGAAACCTGTTTTCGGTAACATGAAACTTAACCATCTTACACATCCAGATCCTTTAAAACTGAAGCACTCTCTCATAAACAGAACTGAAATATATCTCTCCTAGACTTTCCTCCACTTTCCAAGCAGTAGGGAAAATTCAGGACTTCCTACTACAGAAGGGTGTCTTCCAGCCTTTTATGCTGGTATGAACCTCTATGAAGATGCACAAAAACTGTGACAACTCAGTGACCAGGAGATGTGACAGATTGAGTGGTTCAAAGAACACAGCAACTTGGAATCTGGATTTTATTTCCTTTGTGGAGTAAATTTCACCAAAGTATTTCTTGCCTTTTCTTCTCCTTGTAAATCTTCTCTAAGATGCAGCATATGTCACTTGGTAGAAGCTGTATGTGTTCAAGGCACATGTCCTGTAGAATTTGTGTTGGGTGGAATAGGAATCTGAAAATTCTGGCTAACATTTCAGCTGACTTCATAGTGTGACAAGAATTAAGTGCATTCAGGGATGACTGAAACCTCATTTTACCACTGGAGGATGTTTCAGGCACATCTAGACATATCTAAATTTCCTGTTCCCAAACTTGCAAATAGTAGAACCTAGTAAACCTGCTTGATGAAACAAATCAAAATTTTTATTTGGTGCACGAAATATGCATTAAAATGTCTGTTCTTGAGGTAAACTTAACAAGTTTAGCTGAAATTGTCTAGATAAAATTGCTTGAGGAAGATGGCTAGCTACCTCATCAAAATTCAGATAGAAAATTGTAATTATTAAAAAAAGGTCTTGTAGTGGAAAGCATTATACATAAGCTTCAGCTCTGATAGAAAACAAAATCAGAATTGCAGTCCAGTGATGTAGAATATTTTCTAAGTACAATGCACATTTCATATTGTGAATCTTTTTCTTTCTTTCTTTTAAAGGAAATGGAAAAATCTGATGCCAATAATTTCTTAATCTTGTTCCGGGATTCAGGCTGCCAGTTCAGATGTCTGTATACATACTGCCCTGAGACTGAAGAAATCAATAAATTAACGGGAATAGGTCCCAAATCTATCACAAAGAAAATGATAGAGGGACTGTACAAATACAACTCTGACAGGAAGCAGTTTAGCCACATACCTGCTAAAACTTTGTCTGCCAGTGTTGATGCAATTACCATTCATAGCCATTTGTGGCAAACCAAGAGACCAGTAACTCCCAAGAAACTTCAACCCACCAAGGCATAGTAGATGGGAAAAGATTTGCTTCAGACAATTATGATAAACTTGCACTTTGTCTTTACTGCCTATAGGAAATAGATTTCTAGTTGCCAACAAAACTTAGAACTTAAAACTGGACACCAAGTTCTATGATCATATCCAACTGGAATGTAAACACAGTGTTTAGGAGTGCAGAAGATTATCACTTAGGTGAATAATTATGAGTGATTACAGAAATGTTTGACTTGTGTGGAGATTTGTATGTGCTAATACAATATATGGAGTATATTTACTCTGTATTTGATTAGATACACTGAAGCACTGAATGTTCATCTTTAGTGACTGAAACTACGTTTTTTACATCTTTTGCCTTATATGTGTGCATTTGTGCTTGCGTTGAAATATTTTTTATTTCACTACAGAAATACTTAATATTCTCGATACCATTGAAATTTGCATACTGGCTTACTGTAAAGACTAAATGAGAAGCTGTATGTCACCGCAGAACAGCTGAATGGGTCTGTTCTACAAGATCCTTATTGTGTGCTGTAACAAAATCAACATTACAATTAGAATTATTTATAATTCTTTTTCAATTAAACAATAGTGATTTTGCTTATAGACCTAACAGTAAAGGGAAGAACCTTTGAACTGTTTGAAGTTCCTTTCAAATTCATTATTTAACAACTCAGGGTATAGTTAGGTGATGCAATTATTCCTGTTTCAGTTATGTTACCACCTGAGATGTAATGACTGACCATGTGCATGTTCATAACACAATTAAAATGCAAAGTAAAAAGATTTGGTAGACCTCTAAAACAGTGTAAGCAAATGTGCATTATTTTGCAGTGTTCCAGATGAAGAGTGAGCACACAGTCAGGTACTGCTTCTCCAAGGAAGGAATAGAAACTTGTGAAACCTTCAGATCTAGATCCTTGATGTTTGCCTGACAGAACACTAAAAACATTCAGAAGAATCACAGAAATCACTCAGTTGCAGAGCTTTCAGAAGTCATGTATCTAATTCCCATTGATTTTTAGATCAAGGCCACTGTCTGTTCTTTCTGCCTTCAGATATGCCAGCTCAGACTTAAATCATTTTTCAAGGGAATAGACACTTGCTAATATTTTTCATAGTGTCTTAGTAAATTGTTTTCTTGACACAATCTAACAGATCATGTCTTGTGACACTTAGCTAGTTTAAATACATATGGCAAAAAAGCCAAAATTACATTTTAGTGAATTTATAATATGACCATGTACAAAAACACACTCTAGGTATATTTCAGTATTATTTATAAAGGGCTGCATTTTATTTCAAAACAGTGTTTGATTATTTTATAGATCACTATTCAGTTTCAGTGTTTGTTTCTCTTATTATTTGCTTTTATCATAGCACTGTTCTGACAAAACAAAACAAAACAAAAAAATAAATGCCAGACTTGAAGCCTCCCCTAAATCTGTGACTATTTTGATAATGTACACCAGAGGATTTGTTGGGGGGAAAACAAAAATCTCATTCTCAGGAAAAGGCTTGAATGATTTGTGATTCTGTTCTGTTTCAGTGTTGTGACAACTACATTAACATAAGACAGTATTGTGTTGTAAGTATGTAGTCCGTTCTGTTTCATGGGGAGACTAAAACTATGTTAATATTTCTCTCATTAAACTGCTTTGAGAGAAACTATGCCTCACTACTATGATGTGCTCATTTACTTATATAAGAGATGCACAGGAATGCGACATCGTTAAGCAGTTTAGAACAGTACTTTTTTTTTAAATTATTCTAAGGCCTTAGGCATCAATGCACCTGAGTTATAAACATTTTCTCAAAAATGCTGTCAGTTTTACTGTAATTTATGTTCTTATGTATATTTGTTGAAACTGTAAAAAAGAAAAAAACACTTTAAAATACATGTTTAATATGTATGTGGCTCAAAACTATTTGTGATTAGCTGATTCCTACTGTTTGCATGTGTATCACCAGGATATGTAACTCTTATTTCAAGTGTATACATACTGTGTATATAGGATATAAATAATATTAAAAAAGGGGAAGGAGGGTTTGCACATTCTGCCTGCTAGACAGTTCCTACAAATACCAATGTAGGAACATCTTGAATAACAATATGAAACTGTATAATATACAGTGATTCAAGAAATTGGGAGGTTGGAATTAACTGATAAACATAAGGTGAATAACTTCAAAAGAAGTTTTATCATGGGAGGCTTTTTGTTCCTAAAATCTGTACTATAATCTAACTGAAGATTTGCAACACCATAAAGATGCACCATCAATCTAATCAAAGTGAGCTTAAATAAATGACAGGAATTCTTAGAGTAATTTTAAATATATCTGAATGTATAATGGATTTACATTTGCCAACAGGTTAAATATTTGTGCATTGTCTAAAAGTAGAATGTGAATAATGCATTGCTCGCAGTATGAAGTTTTACTAAATACAGGAAAAGTATTTAAAGCTAGGTAAGCTTTTCCTTTTTAAGCCTGCAGATTTTCTAATGACAGTGGATCTTAGGTTGGGATCATGTTTTAAAAAGACAAAATTTGGAAGAAAAAAAAAAAAAAAAAAGAAAAAAAAAGAAGAAAGCTTTCCATAAAGGCCAGTATTTATCACTGACCTTTTCAGAACACACTGGTGCTTTCATCTGGGGTATTATTAATGTTGCTACAACTGAATTGCCAAACTATTGTCTTAGTTTTTGGAGCAAAATTTCATATTCTAACAGTCATAATAGCTACTGATTTTTTTTTATTTTTTTTAATGTTAGTATGACTGTTAGTTTTTATTATTTGGCTGTTTAAAGCCAAATTCAGCTATTTAATCATGATTGAATGGGCACTGTTGAAAAATGTACAGTGTATTGTGAGCTTGTCCACTTCTATGGAGCATAGCTTCCATATTTTTTCAAATGCTGTGCTGTAAAATACTGTCATTGCTACTTATGTGGTACAGTGTAGCTTTTTCCTTTCATTTAAATAAAAGCATGGCACCAAAAGTGCATTTTTTGTTTTCTTGCCTACTTCTAAATATGAACTTGAAACTATAAAATACTTGCATTAATGTTTAAATCTTCTTTCTTATATTTCAGGGACATAGAAATAGTAGGAAGTATGCATAATTTTCATTTCTCCTTTTGTTCCCTATTGTTTGTCTTACTTTCACATATAATTTGGTTTTCTGATGTTATCAAAGGAATGGTGCTGATGAATTAGGCTGGTCCTTTCATTCTAGGGGACGATGTGGTGTTACCTTGTTCTCTTCAGAAGTGATTGTCACAGTTGTGAGACAGCTGATAAACTCTTGTACTCAAGTTAGCTTCCATTGTTTCAAAACCACAGAAACTTTCTGGTTGGTGTAATACAATTTCTTCAGATGGAAAGGTTTTCAAAATTAATTGAAGTCTTCATTAAGACAGCTAATAAAGAAGAATATGACTTTTAGTGAAATCTTGTACTTATTAGTGCAGTCTTAAACAGAAATAGTATACAAAAAATAAGGTCTCTCTTCTGAATTTGTAAATCAGCTGTTTTTTTCCAGTCCTAATCGTGCCTTTTTTGGGGCTTTGTGTTCTGCTGGGTTGCAGAGCAAGAGCGAAGATTTGCTGAATGGCAACATGACATCATTCAGTGTCAACAGGCAGACTACATTGCTGGGCTAACTTATGCAGGTAAACAAACTCTAAATTTCAGAGCTATTCAGGGGGCAGCTTCAAGAATACAGGAAATCTGATAGTAGGGCTTTTAGTATGGAATTGAAAAGTAATGCAGATGAAAATTAATAGCCTTTCCTCCTCCCCCCAAATGGGTTATTTTTCAGCCAGCTCAACCAGTACACTGTACAGCATCACAAGCAGGCTGACACAAGCAAGGAATTATGTCAGAACACAAACACCCTGTTGCACCCAGGTAAAGCTATTTTTTCAGTGGTGAGCACAGCTCAAAATTCTCATCTACAAACAGCCTTTGTACAGACAGGCTTTAGAAAAAGACTTTGTGTTCTCTGTCTTTCAGCAAGTAACACCATACTTAAGAAATTTCAGATCAGACCCTGGTTAATTTGACAGAGTATTATTGGGCTGTGTGTCTAAATTTGTACAGAACTTGCTAATCAAAACTTGCATCGCTGTGGGATCCAGTGCAGAGATCTGGTATCACCAACTGCAGAATAGTAATCTTGTTTACACTTTGAACCAAAGATCTATTATCACACAAAGCTGATTTAAAAATAGTTTTGTCTCTCAAATCTAGCTGTACTGATCAGGTGTAGAAGTCAGATGTCTTTTTTCCAACAGCTTAATACATAAATAAATAAAGACAGCTTTGTAAGGGCTAAACCCTTGACTACTTACATTTTTTCAAGTAGCAAATTATTTCTTTGCTGCCTTGTTACTAATTTAATAAGCTGGTCAAAGAAATGTGTCTGTAATAGCTATCTTGACAGCCACACCCCGGTACACCTGCTTTTACATTTTCTAATTAAAAAATTTAAAAAACACAAAGTATCTTATTCCAGGTCTAGATGGCAGAAAAAGTCAGTATTTTAAACATGCATAGCATCTTTGGTTTTAGGTAAGTAATTTTTTGAAAGAAAAATGTTCCATTTAGGAAAAAAGACGTGTATACATGCATATAAATTACACAGATGTAAAAATAAAACCACTTTATTTAGACAACCACAGCAAAGTCTTCAATTCAGCAGTGAAGTTACTATAGTCTGTTTCCCTCTAGGAAGAAAGAAAAGCAGCTACCTTGTCTGTTTTCACTCAGAACTACTGCTCTTTGTAATGGGCAGAGAAGAAATATACAATGTGAACGTCTAAGAGCTCAGTACAAACTCTTTGGGATGTGGAGTTCTTAACACCAGGCTTTCTATCAAATTTCTGAATTCAAGGATTCTACTGATGGATGTTAGACAGAACTGCCTCTGACCAGAAAAGCTAAAAACAACTAGAATTTCAGAAAAGGACAGAAAACAGTAAAAAAGATTTAAGCATTCCACTGAAAAATGTTACTTAAAAATGTTACTTAAAACTTTCTTCAGGCTCTTACTCAACATTATGAACAACTGAATATATAAAATAAGAGTAAGGAATTCATTACCCACTGACAAATTTGTTAAGATACTGAAAGATTTTTTTCATGTAAAAATGTTTTTAAGTTTTTAGCTATTGTTATGTGAACACTGGAGACGTACTAAGTAATTTCTGTAGTAATATTTATCTCACTATTAATATGTTAATGGAGCTTTGCATAAAGACTAAAAGCTAATATGAAGCTTTCCATCAAGGCAGCTCTGCCTTACCCTTTCTACATCATCACCAATGTAAATGCCTGCATTACAAAAGGCAAGGCTTCTCACACCTGCAATTATTTAAATTACCTGAAGCTGGATTATACTTTGGCTCGCTATTTTTCTTGTTTAAGCTGCCTGAAACTGGAGCTATGATGCTGACATAAACAGTTCTTCTACAGATTACGCAAGATTTTTGCTGAATTGTCACCCTGAAGCTCTTTTGTTTCCTGAAATGAGTGAAAACTATTTCCAGAGGTAAAGTTTTAAACTGATTTTTTTTTCAAATCTAAACATAAAATGTAGAGAGTTGAATGTCTGTTATAATAACTGAAAATCAGAGGATTGGCCTGTAGTTAGGATGACAACACAAAGATGTTGTGCACAAACTTCTGTACTCCACTGGCAGATCTTGTGCAAGGTTAACACTGGAGAGTAATTCCAGGAATGTGTCCCACCTCGCTGACATGGTCTGTGATCCTCTGCAACGTAGGTAAAATAGTCACACAATTACTATTTTCTTTTCTGAAACGTTCCAGGAAGAGACTGCAGTGATGTCTTGCCACTGGTTAATGCAGAACTCCTCTACTAATCCTGATTTTCAGGATCTCTAAGTGTCACACCCAACAGCTTTGCTATTCATGGGCGTTACCTTCTTTGCAATAATAACTAGGGAGTCTGAAGCAACCTGAGACAATCTCAAAGACACCTTTCTATGCCTCAGTTAAAAAGTGTGGAACAACCAGTGATCAGGGTCTTTGGTCTGCCCTTTTCCAATAGGATGCTACCATGTATCCTCTCCAAATATTTAAGAGTATTATGATGGCCTTCTCAAGAAGCTGTTACCAAGTGATGCTGCCTGTTCTTCCATACAGCTTCCTGAGGACAGCTACTTGGTTCATGCAAGTAGAACCTATAGAAGTTTGCCACTTCCTTGTGAAAGGCCCAACATTCTGAGCAGGAAACAGAATAATTTTAAATTCAAAGTTTACTTTTCCTTTCAGGTCTGTAACTGGGGAACTTCTCTTTCATCATAAAACTCTTGCCCTCCAGAGATAGTCTTGCAGATCACATCTCAGAACTCCTATTGAAAACAAAGCTATTGCTGAAAAGATAGGTAAACCACAGTAACACCCTTGTGAAATCAATGTTAAATTTAAGAGCTAGTAGGTGTTTACCTAGTATTTTGTAGATTTAAAAAAGTTTAAAATGGACTTCTTTTATCCTAGTGTATGTTAAGCAAAGTTACACATGCAGCTTTCTTTAGACAATTAATCTTGCTTTTCTGTATGCCCTCTGATTTATCATCAATTCTGTGTATTGGGGAACAGTTTCATTTCCATAATTCATATTTTCTATTAACTGGTGCCTCCAAAGGCAACTAAGCAACAAGTGATAGCTTTATAAGAAAATGGAAGGGTTTGGTGTTTTACTAGTGAATCAAGCTTCCTGGGATGCAATGCTAAGACTTGAGCATTGCAGAGGGAAGCACCCAGTTCCACATTCCTTGCTCCTCCAGAGTCGCTGCTGTGAAGCCAGGTGGCACTCCTTGCTGGATAGCCTACAGGACATGTCTGTATTCCTTTTCAGAAAGAAGAAAGAGCATGACATTATGATTCCACTCTGCCCTTCAGCTGATCCTCGGCGAAACACTTCACAAGCAGATTTGGACTCACTGTAGTTCCAAACATTTTTAACCACAAGTGTGACAGAGAATTCAGTTCAGCTTCACTGAACTCCCTGACAGCCCTTCCTGGACTGCTGATACGTTACACATGCACATGTGCATAATTTAAAAAAATATAATTTTAAAACAATTTGGTCTGTGGTACGTTCTTCATTAGAAAATTGTCACCATCTCCATTTTGACAAGGCCTGCCAATGCACTGCTGCATACACACGGGGGGGGGGCTGTCCAAGTGCTCACATTTTAATATAATTTGCTGCATCCCATCCCACAGCTATCACTAAACACAGAGAAAGCTTGTCAACTGTTCACCATGGTAATTCCTAGGTGCCATAATCTTCTGACAGTTAGAAAAATGTGTTAAATGTAAAAAAATGTCAAATGATATATAAGTACATATCCGTAGAACATACACATAACATATTCAGATTTCTGTAAAGAGCAGTCTGAAGAAGTGGAAGGCAGCAAAAACTCACCCTGCTCTCACTAATTACAATTCTTGCGAAAAGGCCGCAAGCCTCCGCCGCATGAGCAAAGGGAACACTGTGGTAGCAGAGCGCGACAGCAGCTGCGCTGGCAATCTTCCGCTGCAGAGGAAGAAAGTGAATCTGCTTCATGTTTTTTAGGTGATTTTACTGGGGTACCTCAGGAGGCGTTTGAGCTGTCGGGTCGCGGCGCGTGCGCTGGGTGACAGCTTTCGGGGTGACAGCTTTCGGGCCAACAACAGCTGCGGGGCAGCGCCGAGCCGAGGGCGTTCCAAGCCGCCCCAAAGGCCTCCGAGGGCCGGGGGCACAGCCGCAGGGACATCGCCTTTCGTGTGGGGACACCGCATTCCGCATAAGCTGCTCCCGCAGCACCCCTCCCCGCTGGAAAACCGCTCCCTGCCCAACGCCAACGAGCCCACGGGAGCAGGGACCGGCTCCGCCTGCGGGGAAGGCGCCTGGGAAAGCGGCGGGCGGGGTCCGGTTGCGCCGCTCCCTCGGGACAGGCCCGGAGCCGCCGAGGAGTTTCGCGAAAGGACGCCGGTGAGCCCGCACTTGCCGGGGCTGGCAGCTGCGGCCGCACCGCGCCCCACCTCCTACGGTTACCTCAGCCCCGGGGCGCGGAAGAGGGG
>JAAWXA010000008.1:8884420-9044420 GCA_038090715.1 Florisuga fusca
GGCCAGCCGGGCCGCGGTGGCCGTCACGGTGCGCCCACGGGCCCCGGCGCGGGCGAGGCGGCGGACGCTCGGTGTGCTCGGTGTCCGGGGCCGCTTCAAAGGAGCGCCGGCTCCTCTGCAGCCCTGTGTGCTGTCGGTGCTGAGCTGACATTCCCGAAGCGCTCATGCGGGCTCGGCGCTGTGTAATTGAAGAGTGCGGTTGTTCTGAACCCTGTTCCCAGCAGAGTTGGATTTCGTGTGGAATTGCACGTGAAGAGGGTAAAGGATTAGGGCAAGCGAGAGATTTTTAGTTAAATTGTATTAATTTCTAGTGTCCATAGCTTGTTTGGGGTTTTTATTTCTCTGCACTCTGTTTTCACTCCAATATGGAAGTATTGCATATTTTAATGTCACCTTTTTGGCATTCATGGTGCAGAATGCTCAGAGTATAAATAAAGCATGTGCATCTTGTAAGGGATTGGTGAAAGCAAGAGCTCAGCCGGTCACCTTTGAAGTATAGCGAGATAAGGATTATGGTTGTGTCTCTAAAGCAATAGCTGATCTGAGCAGGGTAAAATAATGGCTTGATTAGAGGGCAAGCCAGTGAAAAATCTAGATGAAAGAGTTTTCAGGCTGAGTTCATCTGCAAAATTTGCTGAAGGTTTTTCTGTGAAGGTCTTAATATGTTCAACATAGTTCATTTGAAATAATGAATTGGGGGGGGTCTCCTAAGGTAAAATGGGTATGAGTGAGTTGCCCTAGATGTTGTAGGAATCAATCAGTTGTAAAAACAAAACAAAACAAAACACCAAAAAAAAACCCACCATAACTTTTTAATAAACTTTTTGATTCAGAATATTTGGAAGATGATTGGAGAACGTATCAGAAAAGGAGCTGCTAGGTAGTGATCGGGCCCTGAGTCTTCCATGAGGTCTGTGTAGGTGGAATCCCCTTGTACTCAGCACTGGTGAGGCCTCACAGTGAGTACTGTGTACGGTTCTGTGCCCCTCACATAAAAAAGGACATTAAGGTGCTGGAGTGGGTCCAGAGGAGAGCGACGAGGCTGTGAAGGGATCAGGGGGAAAGCCTTACAAGGAGAGGCTGAGGGAGCTGGGGTTGTATGGCCTGTAGGAAACTCAGGGGGGACCTTATCAGTCTCTACAACTACCTGAAGGGAGGTTGTAGTCAGGTGGGGGTTGGGCTCTTCTCCCAGGTAACAAGTGACAGGACAAGAGGGCATGGCCTGAAGCTCTGCCAGGGGAGGCTTAGGTTGGATATTAGGAAGCACTTCATCACGAGAGGAGGGTGATCAGACATTGGCATAGACTGACCAGGGAAGTGGTAGAGTCAACATTCCTGGAGGTGCTGAAGGAAAGGCTGGATGTGCCACTTGATGCCATGATCTAGCCAGTGTAATGGTGTTAGGCCATAGGTTGTACTTGATGATCCCAGAGGTCTTTTCCAGCCTCAATAATTCTGTAAACTCCAGAATGGCCTCTGGGCAGGCCTGAGAGTCACTGTGGGATGTATTAAAAGGTGAAACAACTTAATGCAAAACAGCCAATATGTATTGTATTACTGCCTCGTATTCGGTTTTTCTGTGGTGTAGTTCACCAACACACTGAGCTTGTGGATATGCATTGCAGCTTTCATGGAAGTCAGTGAACCAAGTCTTTTAATTAGGCATTGCTTCAGCTTTTAAATGTATCACCCTGCTGTCAGTAAGACATGTAAAATTTGGACTATAGTATTTCTGTCTTGTATTTCTGGGTAGTTAATTATATTCTTTGCCCACTTTTGTGAATGCATGTTGTATACTATTGGTGAGTGATCTGTTCAAGATGGTAACATCGGAATAACGCTTGGTTTAGAATTTCACTATTTACTTGTTTTCTAGAATACTAAACCTTACATTAACTTTCTATCATGTGAAAGCATATATACATTTTTAATTTCTTCAAAGAAGAACTACTTGGACACAATTTTAGATTTTAGGCATTTTCCTGCAGTAATATATGTATATGCATAAGTGTATATATATAATTTTTTTAAAAATAATTGTTCTCTCTGCTTGTAACTCTATGAGAGGATTCTTACTGTTGGCATGCTCTTAAAACATGAGTAAGGACAGCACAGGAATGAAACCCCTCTGGAAAATTTAGGACTAGGTAGTCTATCTTCCAAAGAGCTTATTTAAAGGGCATCTTGGTCATTTAAACTACAGAGAAGATATGCCAGGCTTGTGGCAAGTAGTTTTGTGGGTTTTTTCTTTATGTATATTTATTAAGAGGAGAAGAAATTTAAATATAGAGCTAGAGGAAGATAATAAAGGGGGAGGGGACAGGAGAAAGAAGGAAGGAGGGCAAGCTTGGAAAAGTGCTGTTCTGAAAAGACTGGGTAAAATAAGGGTCATAACAAAAACGTGGTTTTTGTTATGCTAAAATGCATATTAGCACTGAAATGCTAAGTTCTTGTATTCATTTACTGTATTTTATACCTCAAGCTAATGCTGTGCTTCAGTCGTTCTTGAGTATTAGTGCTTGCAATGATCAGATTGTGACGTTATGTGCCATATGTGCTGGCAGACAGCAATATAATGTGAGGGATCAAAGATGGAGTTTGAGCTCTAATCTTGAGTTTCCCTGCTGTTCTTTGCCTTTTAATTGTTATTATTTTTTATTTATGCACATGCATACCACTGAATGTCAGAGAAATTGACATATTTCATAGGGGGTGATGTGTAAGCCTATGTGTGTGTGTGTATATATATATATATATATGTATATATAATTTTGTGGGAGTGTTACAGCCCTGCTTATTGTTTTGGCAGCATAATGCTTATAAGAGATGTCTGAGGTCATCAGCCTGGAAAACCATCAATTAAGTGAAAATCTTCTCTAGTAGGTTTGCTGTTCTTTTCTAGATATTTGTGTTGATCTGATAGCAAATGCACACCATTTTCATTATTCCTGTATAAGCTTATCGGTGTCATTTATATCTTCTGAAGAAGTATCCAAACTGTGTTTGGATATAATGTATTTTATATTTTTACATTATCAGGACCCCAAATGTGCTGTTACTAGTTCCATATCACATATGATTATGAAGGGTACCAATCCTCCTTATCCTGGTTTATATGGGCAATGTAAATTAAGTGCTAGAATGGCAAAGGCTTTGTATTCAGGACAAACCTGTTCTTTTAAACTTAAAAAAACAGAAGACTTGTCCTTGCAGATGCTAGATTTTACTTGGTGTAGTTGTACTATTAACAAAGTACCAAGTATTGTGCTCATTTTTTTTCTATGAATAGAATATCTAAATAATTAATTTTAAGACAATCCTGAAGCTATGTAAGGTTTAGACTTGAGTCCAGCAGATCCAGTTGAAAAGAAAGATGGACTTGGGTGTATATCTCTTCGAAGGGAGTCTGAATTTTTCTAGTAGTTTTCTGATGAGAAGTCTCAAAATAGCTTGGCCTAAGGTTTACTTTTGTCTTGTGTCAAGGAAGTAAATTTAATTAATATAAAAACCACCAGTGCCATTAAACATAATAAAAGAGAAATACAAATGTATTAGGTGGGGTTGGAATTACAATAACTGATGGTTAACTTTGATTTTTATTTTTTTTTTTTTTTTTCCTTCAGTGTAAAAGGGTAGGGTTGATTTTTTTTTCTGGAAAGAAAACTTCATATCCAATTGCAAAAAGGGAAGTTGAAACAGTGCTAAAATGTATAGAGAAAGCAACTTTCTACAAGTTCTGGTTTTCAATTTCTGTGTCTGTCTGCTTTCTTTCCTTCAGTAAAGCTCTCTGCAAGCCAATATTTTTATTTGTTCCTTTGACTTTACTTGCCAAGAGCGGGCATTTGGTCTCTGGGTGTGTCTTCCATGAGACCTACCAAAATACTTGGTGGTTGGAGTCTTCTGTAACTAAAATGAGAATTAAACCCATTTTTAAAAAGAAGTTAGACCATTTCGTCTGGCACAGTTAAGTCTCTGTTGTTCCAAAATAAACTATGCTACTATAATCAAATGCTTTCCTACTCAAATGTTCTTGCAAAAACTTGGGAAAAAGTTGGCATACTACCATGGGGAAGATGGGAAACCTGGGGATTTAGATGATGTACAAAAAAAATCTCTTATTAATGCTTAAGTTTATGTATCCCTTCAAGTTCATTAGGAATGGTTTATGATGATCAGTAAGAAGTTTCACTGAGTATTTTCTTCTTCCCCTCTCCCTTAGTATATAAATAATTTCCTCCTAATAATTTGATTATCATATTTTGATTTTTTGAAATTATTATTATTATTATTTACAATATGAAGTAGATACTCCAGGTAGGACTCGAGTTTTCCAAGGCTGAGGTATCTGGAGGCTGTATCAGTTTGTCAGCTTTTCTCAGGAGCTGCATTACCCACAGATGGTTCTATTTCAGCATTGTAGCTGCTAGGTTTCAGCATGAGTAAAGGGTTGTGTGAGGGAATTAAATAGTATTGCTGTTTCCCCCTTTGAATTAAAATGGGGAACAGATGGGGCAACTATAATCCATTGCTGTAGACATCTTGCTCTCTATGCTTATCTCCCTATATTAATTTTTCTGATAGTTATTCCACTGTCTCTCCCCTTTTCTGGGGATATTGTCTCCTGGTGATGGTTCATCACTGATACTGGCTTCTTCTCTCTTCTTCGGTGCACTCATAATCAATTTAAGTCGGGTTAAGATATTGCTACTGCCAAAAGCCAAGGCTCTGTCAGTTCTTTGTGTCAGCATTAGTGTCCTTGTATCCACAGATGAATAACTTGCACCTGAGTGGTTTGGCTACCTGTACAGCTCTGTTGTGGGTGCCAGGAGGTGCGTGGGGACATGTGGCTGAGTGTGGGAGTGGGAAGAGCCACTAGTTTTTTTTTAAGAGCTCCTAATGAGGCAGTGCTGCCTGACTTGGCTGTGTTACAGGGTTTCTCCCTGCACACCCAGTTTTCAGCAGATCAGCTGTACAGTCTTTTTGTTGTTTGTTTGTGGGGAAAAAAACCAAACAAAAAAGCCCCAAACAAACCAAAACAAAGTTGAACAGGTTCTACTCTAAGTCAGACTTAAGACTCTCATTCTTGCAAGAATTTTGTTGCTAAGCAGCTTGGACATGGTGTCCATGGGAGTTTTAAACAAGGTGACTACTGGCACCTGTGCCTTGGCCTCTCACTGACCCAGCTGCATCTTCCCACTTTGCTGCTGCCTGGAGAGTTCATTAAAGTGTTGAGCCACTTCACATCATGAGCTGGTGGAGAAGCTAACCCAGTGACAGAAGTGGGCAGTGCTGAGGAAGAGCCAAGAGCACGCAGCTGGAGGTAGGGAAGTGAATGGGCCTCTGGCCATCAGGGGTCAAACTGGCTTAGGCCACTTCGGGTTTGCAACTTTAGAATCTTTGTAAAGCAGATGGACAGAAATAGGTGTCCTTATGGAGAAAGGGGGAAAACCCCTGGCCTGGTTCTCATAACACTACTTCAATAATGGAGTAGGGGGAGACTGTTTTTAATGTGCTATGCTTTTTGTATGCATTAGAAATGTTTAAGGTTATATGAAAGATCTGCAGATAATGACATAGTAACTGACTCATTTTTATGCTCTTTGAACTTCCCTGTTTACATTTCAGAAAGGAAAATTTTACAAACTGCAGACCTAGCAAGTACAATATTTTCGCACTCCAGGAGGATTGGTTTCTTGGTATATTTGTTTATATGGGCACCTATATATGCATAGGATGGAAATAAAGATACAGATGCATTGGTAGATATTAATTGTGGCTTCAAAATCAATCTCTTAGTATATTTCCTAATCTTGTCTGTTTATTTTTTTGTAATGCTACAATATTCTGTCCTATAAAATTATGGGGTTTTGTTTGGTAACCAAGCATAAAAAAAACGTTGATCATAACTAAAAATCTCACTTCCCTTTTAGGCTGCCATCATGACTGCTGAAGAAACAGTGAATGTGAAAGAAGCTGAAATAATTAAATTAATACTAGATTTTCTAAACTCAAGGAAACTTCATATCAGTATGCTGGCACTTGAGAAAGAAAGTGGGGTCATTAATGGCTTGTTTTCAGATGACATGCTTTTTCTGAGGTAGGACTTCTTTCTCTGGTGCTGGAATGCTACATGCATGAAAACATAGAGTTGGACTGTGATTCAGTGGGCAGCCCCATGCCCCTAAATAGGTCTTCTGCCCTCCTCTTATTGTGATCCCAATTCTGTGATCCAGCCCTGCATTTTGTTCCATGTCTGAAGTTGATGACAGCCTTCCTATGAGCCACTTGAACTCACTGGCTAGGCATAATTAATAGGTTGAGTTAGATTTTCTGTTTGCTTGTTTGTTTGTTTTAACTTGGTTATTTTTCTGGCATGATAATAACTGAAGTAGAAGGAGTCTTAATAAATCCCAGTGGCAGTGCAGGGTGAGTCAGGGAAAGCACATGGTCAGGAATAGGAAAGGAGAGCAAGATGTATTGGCATCAGTGATCTGTTATTATCTGCTTGTCATGTCACATGGAACTGAATATGTAGTTTTTTTACTTCTGAAATAAATAATTTGACAATATTCTAGTGTTAAGAACTAGGATGAGTGGAGTGGCTTCCAAAGCTTTTCCTCCAAAATATAACTTGCCCATTCCTTATTGAGCTGGGCCTTTTATAGAGGGCTTTGTGTGCCATATGGGCATATGAAGAAATTGAATTGGTCCATTCATGCAGTCTATCCTACTGGTCTTGGAGGTCTTGTGCCTGGCATAGTTCCTGCCAAGCTGTTACTCTCAAGTTCTTAATACTCCAGGTATGTGTTTTCCCATCCTCTTTATAAAATGGGCCCAGCAATATTTATACAAATAAAATTAATTCATTTTTAAGCTCACTTTAATTTTTAGGGTACATTCATTGAAATAATATATTTATTCATACTCTCGAGGTAAGATTACTTTAAGTAAAAAAATCACAAGTAAAGTGGGACCTGTGGGATTGTTTGGTCCTTTTTGATGTGCCTTTAAAAGTAGTTAATATTTGGCCTTCCAGTATGCAGTTAATTTTACAAAATATTGAAAAAGGACTTCTTTTGCTCTTATTATTAGTCACATCAGACAGCTGTCATTTGTGCAAGGCATTAACTTTTCATAGCAGGTTGATCACTTGTGTATTTAAATGAGCTGCTTACTTAACAAAAAATCTTCTTGTCCAGTGAAATTAAAGGAATTACTCTTTGTTTTACTAGGCAATTGATTCTTGATGGTCAGTGGGATGAGGTTCTTCAGTTTATTCAGCCTCTTGAATGTATGGAAAAATTCGACAAGAAAAGGTAAAATAGAATGTATGTCAGATTTCAGTTATTTTGAATTGTGGGAAATACATGAATGTCAAAATACTGTGCATGGAAACAATAGTTCTGAGTTTTTCACCTTTCTTTTTTTCTAACCTAAACTTCCTAGTGTCTGCATGTGTCTTTTAACTGCAACTATGAAGAATATTTACACACTATATGTAATGAGTTTTCATACGCCATACACTTCAGGAATATGGTGCATGTTGTACTGTCTTTTTATAGTTGGCTCCTCTATCGTATTTCTATTCAAGAGTATGATTGCTATGTTATTTTTCCTATTAGCCTTCCAATATTTTAATGTAGTATTTCTGAAAGTAATAATTGAAAAAGGCATTTCCTGTTGAAAAACTTCTATGTGGTTACCAATTTGTTAACATTTGAGAGCAGAGTTCCTTGACATTGCAGTTTTTATGCCTAACTCAAAAATTCGCTGTAAAATACCCTGCTTGTCTCAAAAAGAATGTTTAGCTACTGGTTCAAGATGTATAGTAAGTATTTAATTTCTCCCCGGCAGATTTAGATACATTATAATGAAGCAGAAGTTTTTGGAAGCCTTGTGTGTAAACAATGCCATGTCAGCAGAAGATGAGCCTCAGCATGTAAGAATTGTATTTGGTTGGATTTTTCTTTTTTTTTTTCTTTTTTTTTTTTCCTTTGGGAAACCTCTTGAGATATTCTGCCTAAAGGCAGAGTGGAAACTCACAGCCCTGAATTAATAAATTTTAGTTGTTACCAAATAGTTTAATAAATAGTGGAAACAATAACTGTTATCCTTTGGAAAGGAGTTTGGCTCTCAGGTCTCAAGAAGTGATTATACAAGGGTTACTTGAAACTTAGTAGTGACCATATGTCATGTTTCTGGTCATGATCCTGAGATTTGCTTCAGGCCATTACGGTAAAGTACAGGGCTCTTTTTTGTTTCCCCAAAAGTGGTGTGAAGCAAGCTTCAGAGTTACAGAAATTTATTTTCCTACTTGGGAACAGATGAAATATTTCAATTTGAATTAATCTAATTTCTGTTGCTTTTGGAGAGAAATGACACAACTGTTTTCTTTGGAGAGAACAGATGTGTTCACAAAGGGCTGATTCACTTAAATGTGCAAAAAGCAGGAGTTATGAACTTAGGTTTTTCAGTATGAAAAGTCATTAACTCAAACTGGCAATGAAAGTATGCAGATTGTGAAATTATTTGTAGTTTGTAGTTTATGTTAATAATACAGGAATACCAAATTTATAACATAAAAATGTTACAAGATTGAAAAAGAAGAATGCCTGTAGTTTTAAGATAAGTTATTTCATTTTCCAAACTGAATTGATTTTAATTCTCTGTCACATTACACATACATTGTACCTCAGGGTCTTCTCATGACAAGTGTAGAGAAAGCTAAAAGTAAGCCTGCCTTTACAGTTGTAAAGGGAAGATGTTTTATTCCTCTAGTCATTCAAGCTGTATACTTTTACTAGATAGCAATAGAGGAAAAAAATCAGAATTACAGCCTTTTGTTGTTGTTGTTGTGAATGTGTTGACATGTACATTTAACAACAACCAAATGTGTTGACATTTGGTTGACCCATGTGTACTGGGTAAAAGGCTGCTAGGTAACATGGTTAAGTGAGAGTTTTTATAATTTCTTAAAGCTCTGTAACTAAAAATCTGAAGTTGCAGGTGTTTATTATGGTTCTTGGGTTTTAGCTATCATGAAGTCCTCTATTCGTTGGGAGGTCTTACCCTCTGAAAACTTTTTGAACTTTAGTAATATTTTTGAATGAAGAACAGAAAGTCTTGATGTAAAAGCTAACTCGAGGGTGCTGATCACTGGATATTGGAGAAATCTACAAGCCTTTTATAACTAATGCCAATAGCTTTTTAGAGACATAAGGGAAAGTCATTTAGCAGACTTAAGAGTATGGGAGTAACCTTCTGTGCTGCTATAGAATTGAAACTGTTTAGCTACAGACTTTAAAATGCTAAGCCTATCAAGCCTGCAGTGACATAAGAAAATTCTGTAGATCTGTGGAAAATGGGATTTTGTGAAGTCAAAGCATCCAGGAATTTGGCTCTTGTAAATGTAGTTGTAACTACAATTTTGGCAATTTTGGGCTCTATTTTGGATACTATTTTAATTAAAATATTAACAGTAAAAGTAATAAAGGAATGATATCAGAGAAATTCTGGTACTGCCTGTTCTTCAGTTAACTGTTTTATTGTAGGAAGAGGTGTAGAATAAACTAATTTGTTAATTTTAATAATTCTGTAGCTGGAGTTTACAATGAGAGAGGCTGTACAGTGCCTACATGCTTTGGAAGAATATTGTCCCTCTAAGGAAGACTACAGTAAACTCTGCTTGCTGCTGACACTGCCTCGCCTCACCAACCACGCAGAATTCAAGGACTGGAATCCCAGCACTGCACGAGTTCACTGCTTTGAGGAAGCCTGCATCATGGTGGCAGAGTTTATTCCTGCTGATAGGAAACTGAGTGAAGCTGGCTTCAAAGCCAGTAACAATCGTCTGTTTCAGCTTGTAATGAAAGGATTGCTTTATGAATGTTGTGTGGAATTCTGTCAGAGTAAAGCAACGGGAGAAGAAATCACAGAAAGTGAAGTGTTGCTGGGCATTGATCTGCTGTGTGGCAACGGGTGTGATGACTTGGACCTTAGCTTACTATCATGGCTGCAGAATCTGCCAGCTAATGTGTTTTCCTGTGCTTTTGAGCAGAAAATGCTCAATATTCATGTCGATAAACTCCTCAAGCCTACAAAAGCTGCGTATGCTGATCTTTTGACACCTCTTATCAGCAAACTTTCTCCTTATCCATCATCCCCAATGAGACGGCCTCAGTCAGCAGATGCTTACATGACCCGCTCCTTAAACCCTGCCCTGGATGGGCTGTCATGTGGATTAACAAATCATGATAAGAGAGTCACAGACCTTGGGACCAAAACTTCTCCAATGTCACACTCCTTTGCTAATTTCCATTACCCAGGAGTACAGAATCTCAGCCGAAGCCTCATGCTTGAGAATACTGAGTGTCACAGCATTTTTGAAGAGTCACCTGAGCGGTAAGGGCAGCTATAGCTTTGTTTTTACCTTGGATTGTATTGTTTTCATGTTACTGGCTTCTTACCTGCATTTGAACCTAACTGTAATACTGAAATGCAATTTGATTGTTTAAATTCTGTTGTAATTAAAACTGTATACAAGGCATTTTCCTTACACTTTTATGGTCAAAGGAGATTTTCATATTTGGTCTTGAGCCTTATGGATACAGTCTGGATTTTCTTGAAGTTGAAATCCCAGCAGACAGCACAAATGTGCTCTGATTATGCAATGAGAGTGTAGCTAAGATTTGTATTCAGTATTATTGAATAAATTGTCTCCATTTATTTATCTGGAGAAAGGGGAACAGCTGTAACTCCCTCTTACTTCTCTATCCCATTCCATCCTCTGTAAATTTTGGTTCTGACACTGTTAGTGATGAAGTATACTTCAAAAATTTACATATAGAAATAGTCCCAATGAAGTCACTGGAAATCACAATGTACTGTCACTGTAGTGACATCTTCATCACTTAAATTATTACAGTAGTAGTCCAGCTTAAATATTTACTTATCGTTTTCCAAACTGAAGCTGAATAAGGTGGCTGAATGTATTATGGGGTTTTTATATTGAACTTGGAGATAGTTGGGTTATGGCAGTGGTGAATGCTATTAAGAACTTGGTTTAATGCAGTGTAGACTGCAAAACTGACTTCTGCCCTAAGAACTAAAGCCTGTATCAAACTTTGCAGTTTTTACCTTCTTAGAGAACAGTGGTAACTAGGGGACATTACATTTGTCAATTAAGAACTTAACATCATGTTTTTGCTTGACCTTTATTTGATGAACAGTCCTGCCCCTTTCTAAGTGTCACATCCAGACTACTCTAGAAAGCATCTGCCAGTTTGTTTGTTTGGTTGTTGTTGTTTTGGGTTTTTGTTTTGTTTTGTTTTGTTTTTTGAAGAACCAGGTGGGTAACTAGCACTGCACTTGGGTGCACTGGCCAGCAGAGGACATTTTTAGGGCTTTGGTGTTCCATCCTGGCCCCACAGTTGGTCTGTATATATATAACTAATAATGTCTATTAGTTTTGCCTTACAGCAACATTCTGTATCTTGTGTTAAGATAGAGAGCAGCTGTAAGTAAGCTCAAGAAACAAGGAAACAAACACCATCACATTGATGTCATTTCACCAATGATAATAGAACTTTATACAGTGTATGCCTTGATACATTATCTGAAGTCATATCCTGAAAACTTGTTTGACTCCAAATAATCCACCTTAAGTCTTTGGGTTAACCAGCCTCTTCACAACTGGAGTTTTTGTGGATAGATTAAATCTTGGAACTATCCCTTGTATTTAATTTTTACGAAGTGTACTAAAAAAATGTTAAGTCTTTTTGGAAAATGGGGGAACAAAGCACACTGACTGTCTCTGCTTTTTTTTGTTAGGAGTTTTATTTTGTTTAGTGTAACCCACTGCATGTGTAATTTTTTTTTCTAAGCAGCATATCCTGTTTTATGTGTCTTAAGTAGATTGCACACTTTTGTGTTACCAGATCTTACTTTCTCTGCCTACCGGGGGATTTTATACTCTTAATTTTTCTCAATCATCTCTTCTTTTCTATGTTTCTGCAAGAAGTGATACTCCTGTGGAGCCACAGCATCCCATCAGCAGTGAGACTTTGTGCCAGAGTTCAGTTCAAGAAAATGAACCACTTAATGGAGCACAGAGTCAGGGAACAGCCAAACAAGAAAAAAATGAGGTAGTGGTTGTTTGTTTAAAAATTATGAACCCCTTTGAGCTGTGTTCTGATGACCTCATAATGATTTGTTTTTGTGTTGAGAACTTCATGCAGGACAATGGACTGCTTTGAATCTTGGTTTTATTATAGTGAAAATACCATATTGCATCTTCTGTAGGAAGTGACTTTTTTTTCCCCATTGTACAGAATTCTATTGTCATTTAAGTGTGTAATGCAACTGATCATTGTCGCTTCTCATGCCAGCAATGTTGCAAAACTGTTGTGTGTGCCCTAAAAAAATAAAACACTTTGCAGTACTCAAAGCCATCAATGTCAGATTAACAATGCTTAAGAATCCTCTCCATGTTATCGTGAGGAATCTGGGATGTAGCCTCCAATTTATGGTGTTAACATCAAGTGTCAGGCCATTTTACATTCTTTTCTGTCTAAAACACAGAGAAACTGGATAATTCCTTACTAAATGTGTCTTTGCAATACAGACTCTAAGAGCATAACTTTATTTGTGTTCCATCTTTGAAGGCTTATGCCATGACTATACCTTTTTCCCTTTCCATTCCTTAACAGCAATATTGGGAAAATGAAGTAATAGTTCAATAGGAAACAGCAAAAACAGTTACCTATTCTATTCCTTTCCACAGTTTTAAATAGCTCTCTCAAATCAGTGAGGATTAATAACATGGAGTATGTAGTCTGTTTTGTTTGCAGAGTGCAGTTTGGATTTGTGATACAAACTTTGCCTTGACTTATGGCATCTACATGGTACTGAAACAAGTCTAGTCTTGGCAGGGGCTGTATTCTTGTAGACCCTGGATACCTCAGTGAGGCAACAGGGGCCTCTTGGAAGATTAACAAATTCATCAGACTCGGGGACTTCACTCCCTTCAGGGACTTTGCTGAGTAACTTCTCTGCTGCAATGATGTTGCATATGCACATTCAGAGTAAGGAAAGAGCTTTGCTCAATATATAACAGCAGGATTCAAAAGGCAAAAAATCAGATGCAGAATTTGTAGGAGAGAATGAAGATTGGAGGTGCTGTGCTGTAGGTGAAGATTTTGGCCAGGCTGTTATACAAAAATAGAAAAGAATGTTGTATCCATCCCAGTTTCACCTTGCTTTATTTTCCACATTGTTGTGGCATAGATTAGATGTTAATTTGGGTAATAATAACACACAGTCCAAAGATGAAAGAATTAAATCCAACTATCCAACTGCAACAAACAAGTATGAGTCATGTGAGTCATGGAATGAAATACAGACAAGATTATACGTGTTGCCTAAAAGGATTCTAACACAGTGACTAACACAGTGACTAGTTCATGTATTTAAGCACATAGACTGAGTGCCCTCTGGACTTCTAAAGATAAACTTCTGAGTTCCTAAATTGCAAGGAAAGGCTCAGGAAACATAAGTTAACTTTTTATAAATTGAACAGTGCTAGGAAACTAAGTATAAACAAAAAAATTGTTGTGTTGGAGAGCACAAAATACATAATGCAAGTATTTTTATTTAGAAGAAATGCAAAGGCTCATGGTTATGAAGAAAGGTCCTCTGCATGAATTGTCTGAACTAGCACAAGTTTATAAAAGTATACTTACACAACTTAGAATTGCTAGATGATAAATATGCCCCCCTTGAAAAAAAAGTAATAATAATCAGCAGGTGTTTTGTTTGTTTTCCTTTAACTATTTTTTTTTGTTACTATTTCTAAAATATGCAGTTAAGGTTTTTATTTTCTCTAGGAAATACATAGCACTTCAATATTGATATTTTGGCTTTGGACTAAAGTGTTGTTGTTTTTTTTGTCCGACATTTGTTTTTAACTTGTCCTTAACTATGGAGGAAAGGACAAGGGACAATGGTTCACAACTTGAAGAGGGGAGATTTAGATTAGATATTAAGAGGAAATTAGGGTGGTAAGACTCTGGAACAGGTTCCTCAGGGAACTTGTGGATGCCCCCTCTGTGGAAGTGTTCAAGACCAGGCTGGATGGGTCCTTGAGCAACCTGAGGTTCCTTCTAACCCTAGCCATTCTATGAATTGTTTTATGATGGCAGTTTGGAACTAATGACACAGAAAGTGAGGATCAGGGAATGCAGAAGCAGTGAGTTCTGGGGAGATGGCAGTGTAGGAAGCTAAAGATAGTATGTAAAAAGGAAGAGACTGAGAAAAGAAGCTCAAATATTTGTTGTGGCAGATAATATTATTTTGTAGTGAAAATATTATTTGGAATGCTTACATTTCTTTTCTGATATTTATTTTCAGCTTCCAGTCACCTGTTTGTTTTGATATTAATATTTTGGAAATTTTGTAGGAGTCTCCTGAATTGTGGCAGAACTAATTCAACAGTGAAAGGCATAGGCTGGCAGTGATTTCCTTTTTTAAAATGTTAATTGTATCTGGTTTTAAGGAAGAATTAAAGCATTGCTCCTCAGATAATCTGCTGGCCTTTTGATGTCTATGCTGAAATGACAAATCAGGAAGTGAATATTTAAATACTGCAATTAAATATTTAATTTTCATTGGTAATTCTCCTTTGTTTATAGCTTCGTGATTCTACAGAGCAGTTTCAGGAGTATTACAGACAAAGACTGCGTTATCAGCAACACTTAGAACAGAAAGAGCAGCAAAGACAGTTGTACCAGCAAATGTTGTTGGAAGGAGGTGTAAATCAAGAAGATGGAGCTGACCAGCAACAGAATCTTACTGAACAGTTTCTTAACAGGTTGGGGGGGTTGTTAATTCTCCCTTCACCCATTCCTATCACTCCTAAAGCTCTCATAATAATCTGATTTAGTGGTTTGTCTGGTTTTGTGTTTTTTTTCCTTGTCATTTGTTATTAGATCTATCCAGAAACTAGGAGAATTAAATATAGGTATGGACAGTCTTGGAAATGATGTGCTAAACCAGCAGTGTAATGGGAGCAAAGGGAATGCACCTACCAATCCAGCAAGCAACTTTACATCCACACCTTCAGATGCTAGCCAGAGGATAACAACTGATAGCCCAAATGTTAACACAAGCACTCCTCGAAAGCGTGGATCAGTTAATCAGATTCCCTTTCCTGAAGAGTCACCTGTACAGGGGAATCAAATGTAAGTTACTGGAGACCGTTCAGAACTGAGATATCCTTCTGTTAGCACTGTGGGAGTAGCTGTTTATATTTCATCTTAGTTATCAAATTAATTCGTTATTGAATAGGGGTATTTAGCTCATGATCTGTTTCCTGTATACTTTTATAGGGGTTATAAAATCTTTTTTTGATAGGACACATTAAAAATAGTGGTTATTTGTTATAGTTTACATTTAATGCTTATTTTTTACTTCAGACTTTTTATTCCATCTTATATGTATAGTTCTTGTTTGCTTTGTGTTCTGTGAAGTTTTTGAATGTTCTTTTATGAAATACAAATTGGAGAGAGGGGCAAGGGCAGAGTTGTAACTGAATTTCTTCTGTTAACTAAAGGTAGGGTGGGCCTTAAAGCAACCACCGTTTTTCCCTATGTACCTGGATATGAGTATTTACATGTGTCATGGGATGAGAACAGATATTTTTAACTTGCATTCATTTGTTCAATGCCTAGAGTTGCTGAAAAAATGGCAATCCCTTGTAAAACAGGAGGATGATAAAGAGTCAGACAAATATAGCATTTGCCCACATTAATATGTTCTGAGAATAACTGAAACAAATCTGTCCCTGCTCTTGTCCTTTTCTGCCTTGTGAATTTAAACTCTTCACCAAATCAAAATAGTGCATCAGAACATGCTGTCACTCAGCCACAGTTGGAAGATTCCTCAGGGAATTTAAGTAGGACAAGAGGTGATGAGGTGAGTCATTGTCCTTTACAGTCTATGTTTTTGCAAGATGCAGTGTTTAATCCTGAGCATGTGACACTTCTTATTGTTAATAGACACTTAGAATAAATTTTGCTTGATTCAGTATCTATAGAATCATAGAACCATTGACACTGGAAGGGACATCTGGAGACAGAATCCAAATCCATGGCTCAAAGAAGGGTCAATGAGAGCTGGTTGCTTGGGGCTGGATCCAGTTGGGTTTTCAGCATCTCCAAGAATGGAGACTCCACAACCACTGCTCCCATGTCTAATCACCCTGACAGTGTTTTTAAAACAACAAAAAAGTTTAAATGGAAATTCCTGTACTTCAATTTGTCTATTGTCTCTTGTCATTTCACTGGATACCACCAAGAAGAGTGTTGTTCCATCTTCTTTACTCCTCTTGTGAGGTATTTATATACACTGAGATTTACACACACACCTCCACACCCCCTGAAATGCTTTTCTTATCTCAAGGCCAAACAGTCCCAGCTCTCTCACCTTTTCCTTGTACAACAGAGATTCCAATGGAATATCTTTTACAACCATTGCTTTGTGTTTTCCAGGCTGAGAATTTGATAGTTGGACTCCAGTCATGATGGGCTGACTTTAGGGAAATAACATTACAATAAATACATTCCAAAGTTTATGCATCAGATAAATAAAAACAAAAATTTTATAAGGGGGTCATTAAGTTTTCAGGAGGATGAGGTAATGAAGTTTAGCATAATTTAATAACCTGGTATTACCTGCAGGGTGAAAAGCTTATTCTTATGTTTAGTATTATATTTGATCTATAAACTGTGTTTATGGCTGTTTGCAGTAAAAATGCAGCTTTGTTCCCTTTGCAAATTTCAGACAGATCACGTGTGTTTACACAGAAGTAAACTGTAGTATCATGACTCTGAGATGGGCTGATTAGAGGAACAAAAGCTGTTGGAGCCAGGAGGTAGAATGAGAAATACTAATTTAATGCTAGCTGTAGAAGTGAGTTGAAGGAAAAGAACTTTCTGAAGTATTCTGTTCCCTTGATCTGGAGTGGACATTGTTTTACAAATTGTAATTTGTAAATCTGCTGCTACTTTGGTGCAGTAGTTTTACATTATTCTTCAGAACAGTCACGTCTATTCTAAATGTCCAGTTTTGTGCTGAAGAAACTAATTTAACTCTTATCCTTCCATGCAGGATGACAAATCAAAAAAGCAGTTCATTTGCATTAATACTCTAGAAGACACTCAAGCTGTCAGAGCTGTAGCCTTTCATCCCAGTGGGAGTTTATATGCTGTTGGCTCCAACTCTAAAACTTTGAGAGTGTGTGCCTATCCAGAAGTAATTGACCCAAGGTAAGAAAGCTTGTCTAATAATTTCCTTTTTTGTATCATAGCACTTCTTTCTCCTGTAACTACTGATATCTATAGATTTAATACCTTTATTTTGTTCTTGTAAATAGTGCAACGTTCTCCGTAGACACCTGAACTGCCAAACAAAAAACTTGAATGTTTGTGGGGTACTTTTGTGGTTTTTTGTTTTTTTTTTTTTTTTCTCTCTTCCAGTTCTGGCAAGTTGCATTGCCACAAAAACCACATTGTCCCATATAGGAATATTGCTCTTGACTCAGCAGGTCAGCTTTTCTGTGTTTGCTGTGATGGCTTCTGGTTTTGGTATTCCAGCTGTAACAGCAGGAGAAAGCATGTGTCAGTTCCCAAGCCAGCACAAGTTTGGCTTTATATGAGATGCAGTTTTCTGCAAGAGGACAGACTGAGCAGTAGAGAAATATCTTCTCCAATGTTTACAGTAAAATGTGCCAAAGCATGTTTGTAAGCCCACTAATACTATAAATATTGTTTTCCTGATATTTTGGTTCCCTGACAGGAAAACTACTTACTATTTGTAGCTTATTGTGCACCTTGTCTTTGTTTTCACACACATACCCCCTTTTTAAAGAGGAGGGGAAATATTTGTGGTTTTTTCATCTGGATGTAAATATTCCCATCAATAACTATTGCCTTCTCTCTGCCTCAGTTACATTATTTTCTTGGACCAGGAAGAAAGTGCAGGCATCTAAAACTTTAAAACTTCAGAAGGAGCTATAAGTACAGAACTTTATCTGGGATATCTTTTCAGTTTAGGACTCACGTTCAGGCTTCCAGAGTGTTCAAAAAGTAATCTGTTATTTTTAATTTTCCTCCTTAAATATAGTCAGTAAGGTAGCCTTTGAAGTTGAATTACAAAATATTTATTGGCAATCTATAAAACAAAAAGTAGTTGATTTCTCTGACACCCAATGCAAGCAGACTTTCTGGGCTTGAGGCCTGAACAACATGCTTGATTTGTAAACAGTGAAAAACATTTTCAGTGGAACAGACACTTCTTTTTTACTAACAATAGTCTGCCATGGGTAAGGCTGATGTAGTTTGAGATAAAAGAATGTATGGTATGTTTGGATGGCTGTGACATACTCGCCATATATAGTGGTGAATGTGTCTTGCACAGACTGCTGTATTAGATTTTCTAGAGTGAAGCTTTAAGAGTCACCTTATTCAACAAGAATAACCAACACACAGCTCATAATGAGGAACATGTGTGATTTTCTTTCTTTCTTGGCATGTTTTTATCGTGACTTATTTAGAGGCCTAAGAGGAGACAGTACTTGTCTTAGGGCAGCATTTTTCTGTCTTCCCATGAAGTCAGTGGAAGCATTTTTCTTGATCTTAAGTGCTTGAGTCCCACTTAACACTGATAACAAGGATGACATAGACAACTGTTTTTTTGCTAAAACAGAATGCCTCAGGGGTTATTGTTGCACTTGTACCAGGCACAACAACAGTTCCAAGCACAAGTATATGAGTCCCAGTCATACAATTATGGTGTTACACTAAACACAACCTCTATTTAAGGGTTATGTCTGATGAGTGGGAAGCTGACAGAACCTTCCTGCACACATGCACAGAGGTTAGACAGGATTCTGCTTTGTTCTTTCAGGAATTTGTATCTTCCAGCCTGCAGCTTTAGTTCCAGAGCCAGCCTTTAGCCATCCAGCTGCCCTGGCTGCTACCAGAGACAGTGGGTGCCTTCTGAGCTTTCTTGGCTACTGTAGCTTTACTGAACTTAAGCATGTTCAAAAAGTGCCTTCAGGATTAAGATGTTGAAGTATACAGCATGTAGGGAAAAATCTTGCCAATTTAGGCCTCT
This sequence comes from Florisuga fusca, assembly GCA_038090715.1. Lineage (NCBI taxonomy): Eukaryota > Metazoa > Chordata > Aves > Apodiformes > Trochilidae > Florisuga > Florisuga fusca. The sequence goes on from JAAWXA010000008.1 coordinate 8,903,591, forward strand.
GGGGATAAAGTTTCACTATATGTAGCTAATGACTGTATTTTATATGTATCAACCCTTTATAGATGAGGGAGCTGTGTGTGAATTCTTTTGCATGTCCAATCACAGATACAGTGGGCACAGGAGGAAAAAAATGAGAAAATAGAATGGAGAAGATACTGTTGTCTTAGATTACATGTGTATGCTTCAATGCTAGCAGTCATAAGTATTTCATGTTACCGAAAATAATAGTAAAACAGTATTTTCATTTTAGTATACATTGTTTCCTTACAAATAAAATGGATATTTTTTGATTTTTTTTTTTTTTTCCCAGTGCTTATAATGCTCCTAAACAACCTGTGGTTCGCTTCAAAAGGAACAAGCATCATAAAGGATCAATCTACTGTGTAGCCTGGAGTCCCTGTGGACAGCTGTTAGCTACTGGTTCTAATGATAAATATGTGAAAGTACTGCCTTTTAATGCAGAAACTTGTAATGCAACAGGTAGTGTGTGTGTTCATTTAGTTTAAATAATTTATTTCCATTTATTTGTCCAATATATTTTGCAAAGCCATTCAAATTATATTGGTTATGTAGTTAATATTTTTGTTATTGTTATTTTTATTATAATACATTGATTATCTTAGTCTCTTTTCCCTTTCAGCATCACTGTAGTCTCTGTCCAGCAAAAAGCCACCAAGGGTTAGGGTTTATCTTCTGTTTTGTTTGTTTACATTGTGGTTTTATATTGCAAGACTCTCTCTGTTATTGTACTGTCAGATACTGTTAAAACAACCAGATTTTCTTGCCCAACTCTAGTTCTTAAATCTCAATAGGAATGTATTTCTACTTCCAGTTCCTCTTTTTCTCACCTAGTTCTGTCATCTTCTCCCCCATCTAAGAAGGCTTTTCTCCTAGCACATTGTTTTCCATGCCCAACCCCCCAATATGCTGAATATGGCTCTCTTCTGTTTTGAACTTGGGATGCTTTGTCCTGTGTGGTTCAGTGTTCTCAATGATCCTTCCCTCCTGGCAGAGAAAGCCTTTTTAGTTTATAAGAAGAAACAAATGTATTTCATAAACATTTTGGCTGGAATTGGCCATGGAGATGGATGGTCTATGTGTCTCTTGCACACATTATGAACTGTAAGAAGGTTAAGCAACACTGTATAAAAGTAAGATTCTTACAAATTTTATTTGAGCTGTAGTAAGTGAAACAGTGTCTTGTATGAGCACAATGACATTTATACTTGGTTGTATACCTGCCTTTGCCTAAAATACTCTGCTTTATCACTTTGTAATGGTAACTTTGTAGCTGCTTTAGAGATTGCAGGACTAATCGTGATAAATGAAATATGCCTCATTTTGTTCCTCAACTATTTTAAACATTATCTTAGGACCAGATTTGGAGTTCAGCATGCATGATGGGACAATCAGAGACCTTGCTTTTATGGAAGGCCCAGAAAGTGGTGGTGCTATTTTAATAAGTGCTGGAGCAGGGGACTGCAATATTTATACAACAGATTGTCAGCGAGGACAAGGCCTGCATGCTCTAAGTGGTCACACTGGTATGTATGTTGTTGCCTCTCTCTTGCACTCCTAAAGTTTTTGGATTTTTAAGTATTTTTAATGTCTTTGTGATTTTCTTCTTAGCAGGACTTTTTCTCTCCAAATTTATCATGATTTGGGTGGGAGGTGTTTGTTTTTAAATACATTGGTTGTTAATTTAATGGATAGAATGCATCATTCTCAGGAATGAAGTATGCAAAGTTGGGTATTGCCTTGCACTGTTGGCATTTTAGATCATGCAAGATGCAGGTTTTCCACAGGACTGTTAAATCTCTAAACATGAAAATACAATTAAAACCATAATATTTCATTATTTGATTAATGATCTTTAATCAAATTAAGAAGTCTTCTTGTTCACAGGTCATATTTTAGCACTTTATACATGGAGTGGCTGGATGATTGCCTCTGGATCCCAGGACAAAACTGTAAGATTCTGGGATTTGAGAGTGCCAAGCTGTGTACGTGTTGTGGGAACAACATTTCATGGAACAGGTAAGACTTGCTATCCTACTTCTGATCATTCGTGCATAAAAATGTATCTGAAAGATGCCTACTATAGAGTGAGTGTAAGGGGGAGGTATGTCACAGAGTGGAGGCTTGGCTTTGAAAGAGAAGTTGTGAGGGTATCTTTACCAGTGTGTTTTATTTTGTGGTGGTTTGTTGTTTGGTTTTTGTTTGGTTGGGGGGTTTTGTTGGTTTTTAAAAAGTAACATTTGGCTAGATTCCTCTTGTCATTTTTTTCAAGCAGACACTTTCATGTACCTAAAAATAAAGCAAGATACTGTTTCAGAATCAAAGGGATGTGAAGGAGTAGACACTTTTGCAGGTCATCAACATAGTTTATAGATACCTGCAAAGGGATTCTTGAGAACCACTTGAGTTCAGATTTGTTTCTCGAAACCTTTTTTCAGGACAATAAATTGGAATTGGGAGTGGGGCAATTCCTTGCATTATTCTACTTGTTTCATAACAAGTGACTTTCTTTCCTGTGATGAAACCCATACTTCTTCTCATCAGGCTTTAAGAGTTATTTTGCTAGCATCCCTGCTCAACTTACAGCTTCAGAGTTTTAAGGGCTAAGACATGAATTTTTTCTTACTGTAAGATAAAAGTAGGTGTGTTCACCTCAATTTTAAGGCCAGCGTTTGGTATTCTTGTATGATGTGTGGGGGTTTTTTTGTGGTTTGGGTTTTTTTTTGTTTTTTTTTTTTTAAAGTTGGCTGTTTGCACAGATGTACACCAATGTAATGTGTGCTTGTTGGGGTTTATTTCCTCCTGTAGGAAGTGCTGTAGCCTCAGTAGCTGTTGATCCTAGTGGTCGTCTCCTGGCTACAGGGCAAGAGGACTCCAGCTGCATGCTGTATGATATCCGGGGAGGCCGCATGGTGCAGAGCTATCATCCTCACTCCAGTGATGTTCGCTCTGTTCGCTTCTCTCCTGGGGCACACTACTTGCTCACAGGATCATATGATATGAAAATAAAGGTGACAGACTTGCAAGGTAACATATTTCAAAGGATACTAGGTTAATTTTCAGTTTGGTGTGTTTAATATCAAATTTGTAACAGAACTTTGTTCAAAGATTGTGTTTTCGTTTAAAAGGGGGAAAATAGTAGAGCTTTGAAGGGTTTGAAATTCATATAATCTTGACTGGTTTTGTTCAGAATTACCCAGCTGTGTTAAGAATATTGGCTATGAACTAAATCTTGTTGGGGGAGAATGGCCAGGTTATGATAAAAGAATTGGCACCATTGCCTGATGAGATAACCATTGTTTTTATTGGGAAGAGCTAAGAAGAGAGAAGGTATTGGGTGTATCTAATCAATTAGATTTTCTTGGACCATTACATTTTAATCACATTGTTTAATAACTCTGAATATCTGTATTGTAAAGTTACACTGTCCAGTAAAACTAAGGCACATCATGGGCTTTGTGCTATGCTCTGTATATGAGATGGTGGTGGTGTGTCAAGTATGATTCATAAAGTGAAATGCATTAATATATTAAAACAAAACAAACAGCAAAAAACCAAAGAGCTGAGATTAAAGTCATGAAATGACTAATGATTTATTTTGTTCTCCTTTAGGGGACCTCACAAAGCAGCTGCCTCTTATGGTGGTAGGAGAGCACAAGGACAAAGTTATTCAGTGCAGATGGCATACACAAGATCTTTCCTTCTTGTCATCTTCTGCAGACAGAACTGTAACCCTTTGGACCTACAATGGCTAGAGTGCAGACAAAGGCAACCTATGCAGCTAAAGCACAGAGACCTGAGACTACAGAACTGTAAAAACTAATAATTAGGCATTGAGAGAGCAGCTGTCGGGCAGGAGAATGTCATATCAAGAGGAGGGGCACTTGTCACAGATTTTTTCTGGTTTCTAGGAGGTCTTGGTGTTTTTAGTAAATTATTTTGCAGTGCTTTCAGTCTTCCATGTGAACTCATGCTGCTGTGACCTGTTGTAGTCTTGTTGCCAAAGTCTGAGGAGAACTCTCATGTTGTTGATGTGCACTCCAAGTAACATGAATGATGTGTTTACAGTTTGGTATTAATTGCATTCCTTGATCTTTGCCTCAATAAGAATTTTATATAGAAGCTTAAGTTGAACAACACTTTTATCAAATCTCTATGTAACTAGTTACACACACACACACATAGAAGATAAATTACTTCCCACTGTTTTTTCAGAGTTATTAATCACTTCTCAGTGAGAGGTCAAATTTTAACATCTCTGGTTTCAATTTTTTAGTAATAAATTCTGAACTTTAAAAGTGACTAGGCAGTAACTACATCTTGATTATGGTCTGCTATTATAATGTGGAGTTTTTCTTTGCATCTAAACTGGGGGAAATGTTGCTGTTTTTACTACATGACATTGTTTTGAACACACTAATGTGTTGGAATGGAGAAAAGTAAAGACTTTTTTTCCCATGTCTAGAAACATACAATATTTTACTTTTTGAGTGCAACAGAATACCTCTGTGTATAATGTACTGTAGAAAAGGGTGAATTGGCAGCAGGGTGTCACAGTAAGCTTAATGGCTATCAGTTTTTCAAGTAAAAGGGATACCATTAATGCTGTAAGAGAAACCAGCATGGCTTAAAATGCTATGTCTGCATGATAATTTAAGAATTAAATTGTTAAAATTCCCAGTTCAGAAGCTTATCTGAATTTTATTTCTTGCACTGTTTATGTATGGGAAATTTCAGTTTTATTTCTACAAGACTTTAGATTCTAATGTTTCTGTATTGTTATTTTCATATTGTACAGTTCCTTTTACTTTTAAAATATAAACCTTAAACATTAGGTTATTTATTTATTTGAACTGCAGTTAGGTTTGGGATTCTTTTGGTTTCTAAGTTATATGTGCACTGTAGCAAGCATTTCTGATTATTGTATAAAAGTAGAAAGGTAACTATAGAAGTGTATCTGTGCTATAATCTCAATAAAGACCTCCAACACCTGCAGCTCTCTCATTCCTTACTTTGGATTCTCAGTTGATATTTCCTCAGTGCAACCCTTGTTTCTTAAACCCTACATCAAGATGTGCTGTGCTTCCAGAACTAGGAAAGGCTTTGGATCTTTGCTGTTTCCAAGTACCTGACTTTGCAGCGCAGTAATATACACAGCACAGAGCTGAAAATCTGTTTCTTTTCCTCTATTAGCCATGTAGGGTAAGGTCCTAATCCTGCTTCGGTGGAAAACAGGACTTCTGGTTTGGTCCTTCAGTGGTGAATTTGAGGTTAAATCTGGAAGACTATTTTTAATTACCAGTACAAATATTTAAATATTTGTTTCATTAAATTAACTTTCTCAAGCTTGTGTCTACGTTACAGAGAAGAGATGGTTTTACGTGTGTCGCTGTGTGTCCTCACCTCTCGTCGTTCTGAGCCGGTTTGCTGTGCAGCTCCCACCTCTTCCTCGTATTGCCCGAAGGGAAGGGGTTTTCTGGTCTGGTTTACGGCGACTGACGCAACTAAGAGAATCGTGTGGGACAGGGCTGGAGTTAATGTGGGAATTGCAGCCTTGCAGTTGTGGGATGTTTGGTTGTGCCGCCCCGTGTCCGCTCCGCAGCCGCAAGGACAACGCGGCGGCCCCGCCCGCTGCCGCCCCCCTGCCTGAGGGCAGGAGCGGAGCCTCCGCTATTTCGTGCGCCGGGAGCGGCTTCCCCAGGGCTGGGGGCGGTGCTGGGCCTGGGCGGTGAGGAGCAGCTTCGGGAAGGCGGCCGTGAACGGCAGGGAGTGGTGCGGACCCCACCCCGGCTGCCGGGGGCCTGGCGATGCGGCGCGGCTACGGCTCGGGGGAGGACGCCGAGAATCTCTGCGGCTCGTCAGGTACCGCGGGCTGGGCGGGCCCGGCCCTGGAGTGCCGGTGACTGGAGCCCGGGGCTGCGGGCCCTGCGCGGCAGGCGGGCGGTAGTGAGGGAGTGGGGGGAGGGCCGCGCGTTCTCTCGGAGCCCGCTTTGTTATTATCCGGGCGAAAGCGGAGGAGGAGGAGAAGTACACGGGGGGTTTCGCTTTTGCAGCTGCTTCAGCGCTTGCAGCTCACGGCCTCCTGCCTGATCGGTGCGGCCACGGCCTGGAACCGGCCTGAGCGGGGCCCCGGCTCTCGTCGGGCAGCGCCTGCGGCCCAGCCGGGCGGGGGGAGGCGGGACGGGCGGCCCCGGGCGACGACGGGGTGACAACACGGTGACTGCCGCCCCGCCTGGGCAGGAGCATGCTCACGTCCTTTGCGAGACTGGCCATGGGCGTTTGTGTAGTGATAATGGTGCCCGACCCTCCTCTCGGAGCCTGGGGGAGTTCTGCGCTGTTTTATCGTGTTTAGCAATGCTGCTGAACTCTGCTCTATACTCTCTGATAACTGCAGCGAAGTCATATTGATCCAGTCCTATAATGCAGCTTCATTGTGCGTATTCTTGCTTGTGTTTTCTTTGGGGAAAAAAGATATGTAAAAAAAAAAAAAAAAAATATATATATATATATATATATAAAGTTTAACCTGCTTAATGGAAAACTGCTTTAAACAGGGCCTGAAAAGGCTTTTTTTCATGTTGTAAGATTGTTTCAGAGGTTTTGTGCAACATGTTACATCCTGAACTAAGCCCGTGAATTTCTTGTTCTATTTGGTGATACAGGATGCTGTTTCCTTTGGTATTGTGTGCAGTTGTTCTGGTAGGGAATGGTAAAGTTCAAGATGATGATTGGATTGACCCCACGGATATGCTCAATTATGATGCTGCATCAGGAGCAATGAGAAGACCTTTCAAGGTACAAAAATAAAGATGCATGAATAAGGGTCTCTGGAACAGTCCTTCAGCCATATGCTGTTGAAATATTGCCTTTAATTAATGAAATTAGAAAACAATAGTTATGGTCTTTTTAGCACCTTGTAGGGTTATATCTGGATCTATACTCAGGAAGTGTTGTGTGCGTTGTTAAAATTGTGCATTGCTAAGAAGAAAAATGTCAATCTGTACTATTGCAGATCATTAGTTCAGGGCCTGTTACTGAAAAGTTTTTGTTGCACATTGATCGAGTCACAGGAACCATGGGTTTTGGATTTTCCCAGGTGGTCATTGACTGATTCATGCAGGTTGTGGCTCCAGAAGTCATTTATCTGAGAAATATTGGGTTAAGTAGCTCTTGCTTTTTTCTGAAGTGTCAAAAATCTTGAAAATTAAGTTCATAGCTAATAAAAGTTGGGAGAATTAAACTTAATGATTATATTTTACTTGAATTATCCAGTTCCCAGCAGTATGGGAATAAACCCCATTTATTATGAGAGAATATGATAAAAGTCAATTGTGTTTTGTAATGCTGGGCATCAGAGTTTTTAGAAGGAAGACTAGAATAGGGATTGAGCACTACTGTTAATAATTTGTCAACATGGAGGAAAAGATGAATTCTGAAAAGCTGGTTTTAACAAGGTGAATCCTCATCACATGTGAGGACATTCTATATGTCCTGAGATGCATATTGTTTATCTGTTATCTGTGTGCACACATGACACTAAACTGTGATTGGCAGCACAGGTGCCCATGATTTTTGTCATTCTTCAGCTTTCAAGTTTGTTTTTGTAGCCTTGAATAATACCTTTTGACACTGCAGAACGTTAATTTTCTGAAGCTTAAAAAATACAAATTTCTCTCCACAGAATTCCTCCTCAGCCTCCACCAGCCCCAAGTCCACCTCATAGTCATTGCTGTCCCTTACATTCAGCAGAAAGCTTTGAAGTTGTTAATATTGATGCCCAACTGCTTCAGCTCTTATAAAAAAATAAGAGGTTTACTGTTGTCTCCCATGAAAATAGAACCACATGTCAAAGGAGAAAAATGATTCCTTTGGGCTAATCAATCTTTTCAGGATTTCTTTTTGCTGTTCAGTGAGTGGTTTCAGGAAGGCAGGCTGTGTGTCCTCAGAATTTCCTGGGAGCATGGCCTCACTGAGCTGAGTGGTGTTGCATCTCCTTTTATAGACTTGCCTCAATGTGCATACCTGGCTGTGTAGGTGAGCCCCTGCTAAAACTAAGAGTGAGCAATTAACAGAAGAAATGGAATGTTGTTTCAGAGTCAGCATAAAGGAAAGGCATGCAGCCCAGATGGGGTTTTGTGTTTACTTTCAGTCTGGCTGGCTGTGTGGCCACTTGGACTGGGAATTGGTCTGGCTGAAAACTGCCCCTTGCTTGCTGAGTCAGTTTGAAGCCAGTCCAGTTATCTAATCTGATGCACTGCGTGGCTCACTAACACCCAGAGGAGGGGAAAGGGCAGGGGGGGTGTAAGGCCTCACCTTTTGAAGGCAGCATGCACTTAGATAAACTTAAAGAAATTTTCCATTTGGTGCCTAAAATAACAGCAGAGACACAAGTGAAGTATCATTGGGAGAGTATTAGTGGCAAACAGCAACACTCAGTTTTTAACTCCTTTGCTCCTTTTAAAATGGATGAGTATAGAAGTGTGGCATGTTGATTAAATTCTTGAGTATAAAAATATGTTTTTTTCTTATGTAATTTTAGGCAAACTATCATGACTCTGAGGACAAAACTGTGGATGCAGTCAGTACTGAAATCTTGCCGAGCTGTTCCAGGGAAGTAGATTCCTTGCAACAGAAGGTTTGTTATGGAACCTCAGAATATTTTTCAGCCTCCTATAGTTTGTGGTTTCTGATGATGGTTTTCTGGATAGTATAAGACAGGGTTATGTATGGAGAACCTCTTTATTCAGAGGAGAGATGAGGAGTGGTTTCAACTCAATTCCAAATTGCAGCTCTGCCTACCAAGGTCTGTGTCCTAAGATGTTTTAAAGTGTAACAGAAGTCGATAGGAGCTGTGTGCTTCTGTCCATGTCAACAGTTTACTCCCGTGGCATTGGTGTTATACCGTGCTGCCAAAAGCTGAGAAACCTGACCCTTCATTTTCAAGTTGGTGAATTCTGTGGGATTGTCTGACGTGGGTAGTGGGCATAGAGAACACATTTGTGGCTGACCTTAGTGTGCAAGCACTGCAGCTGTCAGCAGCTGCTGTAAGACCCACACACTGCTGCTTCCACCAAGATCAGGAAGATGCAGTGATGCTTCTGTAGCTACCTGGCCTCTCTCTTCCCTCACCTGTTTGGGGACCCAGTGGGATACGTGATTTTAATATTATAACTACTGAGGGTTTTTTGTTTTTTTTTTTTCCTGATGTAAACTTAAAATTTAAGGACATTGAGATCTTAGTTTTTTCTGTTCTTCCTGAGATTAGTATTAATAATTAGCAGATGTGAAATCTCCAGTTCTGGGCAGTCCCATGGAAAGCAGTATCTTCAGCAACTGCGTACACTTTTTACGTGATATATTTGTCATGGGATTATTGCTTAACTAAAGGAATGTACCTCTGTTAATCCTGAGTTTAATGTGTTGGTGGGTTCTTTTCTTCTGTACAAGCTGGTGTGAGCAAGAAGTGACCAAGATGTGTTTATATTGCAGATTGTAGAATGTGAGAAGAGGAATGCCAAATCACGGGAGAGCCGTAGCTTTTATATTTTTAAGCGATACTTGAACAAGATTTTAAATGAAGCTGGAAAACTTGGCCTTGTAAGTGTTTGAAGTCATGAAAAATTAATTAACTTGTTATTACTATATTATGTGATTTCACAATTATCAAGTATTAATTATTCTGGCTTACTTGAATTTAAAATTAAGGGAACTGAATTGCAAAGGAAAAAGTGGTAGAAGTCTGTGCAGTGAGTACTGCTGTTAGCTGGCAGTGCTTGCTCAGGAGGGACAGTAGTTTTTGGTCTGTGAAGTACCCAAAGGAAGACTGTCAGTTCAGAGTGTGTATCTAAATACATACTACTGGGATACAGCTATAGTGATACTCAGTTCAGTTCATGGTTATTTAACTTGAGAAAGAGACAAATTTTGTTTGTTTGTTGCAGACCTCTTAGGCCCTTCAGACTCTGACATGTTAACCATCTAGGAATGCAGAGTTTGCATAAAAGAACTCCCTCATTATTGTCTTTATTACAGTGTCTTTGGAGATATTTATTTCTCTTCAGAGGTAGAGGAATAAACTTTTAGCAATAAGCAAAATTAATATTTAAAATAGAATGTTATACTTAGCAATTTAAAACTTCTTATTTCAGTACAGAATAGCTTCTGTCTATATTATGCAGCCATGATTGTGATACACACAGCACATTAGTAATTAATACTTGTTAATGAGAAGCGGGTCCAAAATTCTAATAACAGGTGAGATAACCCACTGAATTTTTTAGGTTCTTGTTGTAGAATTGAAAGACTACAAACAAAGTGAACTGATGTTTTATATAGTTCAGAAGAATGAACAGTAACTTTACATGCTCGCATGTCTTCATCCCACAGTCTGCTTCAGAAAGGTGCTGGCACAAAATGAGGGTAAATTATCAGGTTTTTGTATAGGGATACAGGGTGTTGTATGTGCTTCTATTTCCATAGAAGCAGCCTTAATCACTGTTTCATTTTGCTTTTAATTCAGCCTGAGGAGAATGTGGGCCATGTCCATTATGATGCTGAGATCATCCTTACAAGACAGAAGTACTTGGAGATCCTCAGGTTTCTCAATGAGGAAACCTGGCAGTCAGGTGCTGTGGATGATGCACTTAGTGACATTTTGATCAATTTTAAGCATCATGATTATGAAGCTTGGCACTGGAGATTTGAAGACACTTTTGGGATTGATCTATATAATTTCTTTATGGTAAGAAAGGTTTCGGGTTTTTTGTTGTTTTTTAAGTGCTGTTTTCTCCAGGGTTTCTTTTTGTGCCAGTCTAGCCAGTGAATATTATCATCTTAACTCCAACATGAGGCAGTTCTTTCCATTGTACTTAGAGTGAGTCACTATTTTTGTTTCCTGGTTGCTGAAGGCACAGCTGACTTACTCACTTGAAGTAAGAATTCAAGGTTTTTATTCCTGTGGTCATCTTTTTCTTATTGTAGCTTTGCAGTTTTTTTTCTGGTATGCTTTTTTCTTTCTCTTACTGCCTTTCCGATCTGTGTTCTGTGAATCATTTAACTCTAGTACTTTCTTACCACTTAAACTGACAACTGGTGCATTATAAACTTTCCAGATTTGTCTCTTGTTCAAATAGATGCTGAAGCCATTGGCTTCTGCAGGAGTTGGAATATATTTTTATTGAGACAAGTATATAATTGAGATTTTATATTTTATAGGTTAGAGGGTTTTGTGAATTTTGTGGGGAAAAAAAATTGTATACTGTTGGAGAGGAGACCATGACTATGGGAAAACATCATATTCTCTGAAATGGAATTACAAAGTTAAGATCTAGAATAAGATGAAGGTCTCTGAATAACTCTTAAGATTTGTTCAGAACATGTTAACATTTTATGCTAACAACATGATCTGGAAAGTAGCTTGTCTAGTTTTGAGGGGGTCTGTGGAAGGCAAATGAAAAAAGCAGCCTCACTGTTAGGTCTGCTTGGATGGAAAGAGACTCTGCAGGGCTTCTCTGAAGTCTGTAACTTCCTCTCTTAACAAAACTTCAGGAGTTGGCAGCAGTGGTTCTGTGATTCTTACTGGGCACATCTTACTCAAACATGGGATTATGCCCACTTTGTAATTTTGAAGTCTGGTAGTTAACGTGTTAAATATCATGAGGAAGAAATAATTAAGTATCACATAATAAAAAAAATTAACAACTGCATCATAATGCTGTGAAAGTGATACCATGAAACTTCTGCCTCCTGCTGCTGCAGATGCGCTGTGAGAGCAAGCAACAATTCTCAACTGTTCTGTGTAACTGCCAGAAGTAAAAACAAAAGTTGGCAGCTCCTTCATGTGTACTGGCAGTAAGACTGGAAAATTCCAGATCTGGATCATAATTTTTTCCTTGGTTTTTTTTCAGATACTCTTGTGCTTAGTGTGCATTGTAACTGTTATAGCTACAGAGCTCTGGACACATATTCATTGGTTTGTTCAACTAAAACGTGTTTTATTAATAAGTTTTCTCATCAGTTTTGCATGGAACTGGCTTTACTTGTATAAGGTAAGTTGTTCTGAAATCTTAATGGCTTTTAAGCTTCAAATCTTAGTTATGAAGGATTTAAGGCTATGTAGTTCCTTTGGCTTGTTTACATAAATCAATTCACTGCAAAATAAAGAAAGGGATGCAAATTTTATTTTGCATGTTGATAGATGTAGTAGGCTTAAAGAAGAAAAGAAACCCTGACAACTTTTATCCTGCCACAGAGGCACATGAACTCATAAAGCAGTAACTTGTGATTGCACTGCATGGGCAAGGGAGCCATGAGCACTGTCTGAAACAGCCTGGATGACAAGTCTTACAAAAGCATCTGATGTTTGTGTTTGTTTGTTTTGGTTTTTTTTTCTCTTTCCAAAGCAACTGAATTTAATGTGATAGACCAGAGATAAACATTTCACTGGTGTGACAATAGTGGTGACTTAGTAGCCAGCTGTACAATGGTATCCGGTTTTGGGTTTAATGAGGAGGAATTTATGCTACTAAGTCTCAAAGCCACAAAGTCTCAGTTCTCACATCCTGTCATCAGAATTTACCTGCAGCTTGTCAGAGCTAGGAGCAGCAGTGCCAGAGGGGAGAGGGTGGCTCCTGAGCATGACTGCACTGCCACATGCTGGACTTGGATGCAGGCAATGAAGAATGTCACAAGTTTTTCAATGGATTGACTTAATTTTTTCTCTTTGATCAGCTGCAAAATGTAAGGCAAAATTATAATGAATAGAGGCATTTGTTAGTGGAAACTCTTTTAAAAATAAAAGAGAATGTCCTAGCATTTTAATTAGTAGTTGCATGGCAGCTGTCTATGTTTTTAATCCAGAAACATCTTAAGGAAAGAAGCTGTCACATTGCTTTTGCCTTGAACTTAAATCTTTGGAATTTACTCTTTTGGTAATTCAGACTCCATTTGGAGAAAGCTCAGAGGCAGCCATCTTGGTAGTCTTTATCCAGCCCCAGGAAGTACTAAAAATTTAACTGTGAAATTGTTTAGGTACTAAACTTCTCTTAATATAGATGTACCAGGTAATTATTCTAAACCTGCTAAGAGAAACATGGTTAGCTCAGGTGCAGTGCTGCATGGATACAGGTGTTCTGTGCCCTGCACCACCTTGTTGTACATTTTACATGTATTTCTTATTCTTCTATAGCTGGCTTTTGCACAGCATCAAGCAGAAACTGCAAAAATGGGGCAGTTCGATAACATCTGTGCTGAGAAGTTGGACTGGAGAGAAAGTCTGTTTGGTAAATACTTGTTTCATTATTTTGTAATAGTATTTAGGATGACAAAATATTCAGTAATAGTATCCAAGAATACTCTTAAATTTCTTTATGAGTAGTACATTGAATCTTTTTCATCAGTACAAGGTTATGTGGTTTTACCATTTTTCCATTCCATTTCTTTTCCAGGCCTTTCAAGGCAAGCTGGTCACAAAACTGTGCTAAGAGCACGTCATGGTGTTCCTTCTACATGTTTATTCTTTTAACTACCCTGTGTTTCCCAAGCTCTCCTTTGCCAGTACCATTTATTGAATATAGGGGAGCAGAACTCAAGAAAAAGGTGGCCTGTTTTCATTTTCTAGACCCACAAGTACAGTGTACTTCAGAAGTGAGCTCTGTAACTACTTACTCTAGTGTTGTTAAATTTACAGAGAAAACTTACTTTTTTGTTAGTCATTGCTTATTATTATCCAGTGCTATAGCAGGTAGGTTAATGATGGCAGCTCTTAATTAGAGTGCTTCTTTTGGTCTTCCCTCTAGATTTTTTTTTTGGCTGTGATTGCTCTGTTTATGTCAAATTTCAATGGTTTATGTTCTGACTGCACTAAAAAAAACCTACAGAAGCACTGATAGCAGAAATTACTTGTTTATAACTGCCTGACAAATGAGTAATAACACTTTAAATTGCTTCTTTTTCATTAGCTGTGGAAAAAATGTGCTAGATAATGGTCCCTACAGAAGACACTACTCTTCTGAGGCTTCTAGGGACTAAGGTCATCTTGTAAAGAGATCTTTCTTGACTGAACATACAAACATCTCTGATTCTTCTCTCTTTTTCCTGCCTTCCTTCCCCTTCCTTCATCCCCATAACTAGATGGACTACACTGCCAAGATAATTTCAGATTTAAAAAAAACAAATTCAAGCTTTGAATTGTATCTTGAAGAGTTCTCTTCCATCTGTGATTGAAATGCCACTTTCTGCATTACTGCTGTACTGTAAAATATGTTTTTAGAGCAGTAAAAGTATGTCTCTGCTTTGGCTACAGAATGGTTCACAAGTAAATGGACGTTTCAAGATGATCCCTGTCAGAAGTACTACGAAACTCTACTGGTAAATCCAGTTCTGCTGGTCCCACCCACAAAGGTACGCGCCAAGACTAAAGAGAACCTTCATGTTTATGTTTGGAACCAGTGACAACACTATTTTTCAATTTATTTTTGTAGGCATTGGCAATTACTTTCACCAACTTTGTAACTGAGCCTTTGAAGCATGTGGGACAAGGAATTGGTGAATTCATCAAAGCGCTTATGAAGGAGATACCATTCATTCTGCAGATCCCAGTGCTATTGATGATGGCTCTGGCTGTTCTGGTTTGTATACATTTTTCTTACACGTAAAAGCTCAGATTTATTTTTAAACATGATTATTTACCATGATTATATTTAAGTATTTTATCTTTTATATAATTTATGTTTCATTTGTACTACTGAACAGATTTTGTAGCACAAGTGAAATTACTTCAACAAGGGCATTTTTTTCTTGACAAAATCTTTATAGTATAATTGGTTTAGCAATTAACACAGGTAAATTTGTATTTAAACCACATCTCTGCTTCACATGTGGGATAAAGTAGCATTAAACTGCTTAAAATCTTGCACTCTGTGACAGTTTCCTGCATTAGTTCCTATTTCTTATTTGGCCATTACAAACTGAGGTGCACAAGTGGAGTTTTGTACAGAAAAGCACCAAGTGAGAGCCCTCCAGCATCTGTACTGTAGCACCAAAGATGAACTGAACACAGTCTGGCAGTTCTGCAGAGTGGTCAGACTGCAGAAAGTGTGAATTTTATTGCAGCTGTTCTGTCATCTGTGCTCTTTCAATGTTTTTCAGATACTTGACTTTGATTGTGAAAACTGTAGGCTGGTTTTTGGTTGTTTATTACTTTCTTTTTTTTTTTTCTCCCCCTCCCCAGGCTTTCTGCTACGGTGCAGGCTCATCAGTGTCTATGCTAAGATACTTGACCTCTCAGAACAGAAGTCTTCCTCCCCCTGAGAGTCACCAGGCCAACATAGACTTCGTGCAGTACAGTGGGAGTCAGTCAGATGGATACAATTTGCAGAGGCTTCGTTATGTTCACAGAGGATCTTACGACAGAGGGGATGCTCCTCTGTGGCCAGGAAACAGCAGTGGGGGTCCTGACATCCTGCACACCAGCACCAGCACTGTGCCACACACGCAAGTAGAAGACTCTCATGTACCAGAACCTGGTGTATGTTAGTCCTGGTGCTTTTTGAGCTGTCCTTGCATTTAATACATTTCAGTGTCATCTGATAGAATGTGGTATAACAAGCTAAAGCCAAAGCTTGAGGAGAGAGGAGTTCAGGACCTATCTGTTCCCCTGTAAACAGTTTGATAGAGGTGTCTTGGGGATGTTTGGCTTTGGAAGAATACTGTGCACTAGCTAACTGGCAGGAGACTACTGAATTAAAACTACTTTTTAAAGTCTTCCCTGTAATAACTCCATTTTGAGAGAGCAGTACTTATGGCAGCTTGGGTAATAATGATTACTCAGAGAGGAAAGGTGGGCAAAAAAAAGCAGTGTTGTCTTTTCTGTAAACTATAGAAAATTAAAAAAACAGATTTATACTCCGGATTGTGCTTATTTACGTTTCCTCAGGAAAAAATACACCAGTTGTGCTTTGGGGGAGTTCTGCCCCTTGAGATGAGATGCACCTTAAGTAATACATGCCATCACTTTGGACTGCTTGATTAATAGCTTATTATTAATTTTTACAGAATATATTGCACACTGAGCCTGAAGTTTGTAGATTAGAAACTATCACAGCCGAAAATCTTACTGAAGAACAATCACTTGAGCAGCAGAAAGAGGAGACAGGCAAAGCAGAGCAAGAGACTGGAGAAAATTGTGATCCTAATAAAAACCTAGAAGGGAAAAGTTCTGCGATGGAACCATGCAGAGAGAAGAGCAGCAGTTCTCACAGGGAAGTGACTAAGAAAGAAGAGAATCAGGTCTCATTTGATGCACAGGAGGGAGACAAAGGAAGCCCCCAGCTCTGACGTAAGTCTGATCTTTAGTTGTCATCTACTTGTTGCTAGTTCTGCTCTTGTTCTCAAATGTAAAAAAGCAACCATCAGCAAGCTGCTGGGTACTCATCTTTGTCAGAGCATTAGGATCCATGTCTGTGACGTGGGGTTTTAAACACTGAGAGACACCAGGCACACTACTTCTGGAATTTGAAATAAATGTGTTAAGTAAGATATTTTAAGTGTCCAAGAGAACAGGCTTGTAGAATGTTGCTGCTTGATTGAAATCAAGTGAATGTAAGAAGTTTTAAGTAAAACTAGATACTCAGTGGTGGAAAAGCACTGGTACTCTGTGATCTAGCAGACATAAGCCTACCTGGTAACCCAGTTTGAAGGAAGTTGCTGTTGTTCATGTAGTTCACAGAACAGTAATTGCAGCTCATTCAGAGGTCTCAGGACTATCTTTCAGTTTATATTCTTTAAAATCAGTTTTAAATAAGTAGCATTACTGCTTGTCAGCTCAGTTTTAGGGCAGCTTGGTGATTTCTTGATAGTTTAATAATTTGCAGAGGAGTGAGAAGCTGATGTTGCACCAGATGTGTTTTTTAGGGCGAGTCCCAGCTAAACAGGGAATAGGAAGCACTAAGTAGAAGTACTAATGATAAACATAACCTGATCTTAACACATGGTTTTTGGAATAATAATTCTGGCATTTCTCTTTAAAAGCAGCACAGTTTTAGTTTCAATCGGAATCAATTTTTCAGCTAAAGAAAGCTGAGAGTATTTACAAAATTTTCAGTAACTGTAAAAGGGTTGGAATTAATGTATTAATACCACAATTAATGTGCAGCCTGTGTCTGTTTAGTGAGTCCTAGAATGGCGTTTTACACTGAAGCTAAAAGTAATTGTAGATTATTCTCTAGGGGTGTAGCACCTCAGTAAAAATTTGACATCAGTTATAAATCCCTTAAGTGAACTGTTTGGCACCTGTGGTGTTCCAGTCAGTGGCTTCTAACTCAACTCAAGATGCTGACACTTAAAGCAGCGTGCAGCCCTCGAGGTTCCCAGCCCAGGGGAAGATTTAAGTTACAGCTGTTGTTGCACAGGAATTGCCCCACCATGGGACCTCCTTATCAAGAGAAGCAGAAGTAGCTGAGGTCAAGTAATGAGCTGCATACCCACATTTACTGTTTGTAACATTTTCAATTAAATTACTGCAGGAATTACCTGATGGTCTGTGGTGGTTCACACAAAGTAGCAACCACACTGTGATTCCTTGGTGCATGGACTGCTCCTGGTGGCAGCCATGTACCACACAAGCTGTGAAACAGCACTGTCAGCTGCTACCTAAATCAAGTATATCTTAAAAAAAATTCTTTGATTGTAAAACTGTTCTGAGTAATACAGGAAACATCTAACTAAGTACTACCAAAAAACCCAGCATGTTTTTAAAAGACTATTGTTGTAGTAAACAGAATTAAAACAAGGGTTTGATTATTTTTTTTTAAATAACTATGGAGAAACAAAGACAGACAAAGCATTGAAGCTATTTCTCAAATTATTTTTTTTTAATTTATAAAAGAAAGTATAAAAGAGAACAGGACCTTTTTCCAGGAAGGTACAAATCAGAAAAAAATAATCAAGTTTTCTTTAAAAAGAACATAGAAATGTAGGTCTTACATTAGACTGAGTCAGTGCTGGAATCCACACATCAGCAATGAGAATACCTTGAGGGGGAAAAAAATTTTCTTTTAATACCCTAAGGGCATTTAAGAGGGAGATACAATAATGGGTACCTCAGAGACTGCTAAAAGCAGCTGCTGACTGCAAAAAGCAGAGGCAACGGAATACTGGTCACAAGTGTGATGCTACTGCTAATTTGTATAAAAAATTATTAGGGGACAAAACTTCTAATTGCAATCTTCTGTAAAAAGGCATGTATGTTTTTACAGCAAACAAAAATGGTAACTAAGATGCTACTATACAATATGTGCCTGTTCCTTTCTTCAGCTGGAATTTGATCCCTTTATCACTGAAGGTAAATGGACTCTTTGTTCATCCATTCTCTTAGCTTGTGATCGCAAAATCAGACTGAAAAAATCCTCATCTGGTACAGTTGGTCCTTTTGCAGATGATGGAGGAGCACACCTTTGATCATCCAGTCTGGAACCCTACAGACAGACCAAGCAATAAAGCTGCATATTTACAGGAATATATAGAATAAGTTAACAGTACTAATGAAAAATTACTAAAAGCTTTTGCTTTCAAATTTAAAGCTATTACAGGGATTTAATTTGTAAGTGTTGTTTGGAATTAAACTTCTCAACTGAAATTACTAAGTTAAGAATACAACTGTTGTTAAAATGCAAACCACTTGTTCACAAGCATCTGAATATAAACACCCTTCCCCCCCCCTTTAGTTCTTTTTTGCATTGCAGGATGAGACTGAAGCATCCATTGTCTAGAAGGATTTTAACATTAGTACATGGTGTTTTTAATCTCTTACAACAGAAAACATAGTTGTCTTCCTGCCCTTACACAGGGAGTGAAAAATGGCCACACTGTTGTCAGATATTGAAAGTTTTCCTCCAAACTCAAAGGGCTGATGCACAGAGCAGTCTGCAAACACCCACGAGATAGTTTCTGGGCCCTGTTCACCCATCCACCCTCTCCTCCTCAGATTTTACAGGCATAAGCAGTGGGCTGCTGCTGAGCTAGCTGGAGGGCAGTACTGTCACCCAGGAACAGCAAGGCTGTCAGTCTTGAATGTACAGAGTCATCTTGGAGACAACACGTCTCAAGTCAGCTGCCCTCTCCTGCTTCTATTTAAAAACAAGGCAGCATCTGCAGTGATGGAGGGGGCTGTGTTTTTCCATTCCTTTCTCAGTAAGCACTCAGTAATAGTGTTACTTATCATGTTATTGTGATCCTTATCAACCCATCATCAGGTGAAACACCCCAGGTCTTTTAATTAAGTCCTTTTTGGACTAATTGGTACAGATACCAGGCTCTGACAACAGACACCTCACTTGTATACTGCTACCTACTACTATTTCAACTTAACATAACTGGAATGATGATCACTGTCACCACTAAAACTTCTGGTAAGTTAGGATTCCTGGTACCTCAGGTGCCCTCCTAACAAGTCAGATCTAAACCCTTTGTCTTCAAAATAATTTTACATATTCCTTCTAATAGTATCGTAGTCTCACTCATTTTCTTTCACTTTTTCATCATTTGTTATTTAACTGGTTAACATGTTATGCCAAAATTACACTTACTAGAGACAAGATAATTTGAAGAAGAAAAAACCAACTTGAAATAAAAAAATCCTAGTATTTTGTTTTCTATGTTCTCCCTTATCTGCCAAATCAGTTTGTATCTTAAAATACATACTAAACAAGGTGGCTGGCTTGAAGAAATTAAATCACAGGATGCACAAATCAAATCCCCAAAGACTCAGCATCTATACAATTTCTGGAAAAAAATTTACCTGACATTTTATCAATGTATCAAAGAAGTCATCATCTAGTTCCCTGTTGTTACTTGCCATGAGGTGGCTGAGGACTGACTGGCTGCTGTGCTGGTTCAGACGAAGCCCAGGCAGATTGCTGAAGCTGGCACGTTGGTCATCCAGCCGGCGGCTCTGGGAGCTGGCAAGGAGGTCTAGAAACTCATCTGTGTGGGGTGAGACTACAGAAGCAGAAAAGGCTGGGGAGGAGGAAAAAAAGACAAGTTAACCAAGAAAAAAATTTCTTTCCATAGCAAGTCTGCCATGCAAATATATTTTTTAAATAGTATTTGGAAGGAACTACAGTCAGATATGGATTTTACTTCAAAAAAATTACATTTTCTCATTGTTTTAGGTGGAGTAGAGGATGTTGCCACAGAAGCAGCTGAAAATCTGTTCTTCTCCTGGAAGTGGTACCTCTGGTCATCCATCCTGTTACTCTGGAATCGACTCAGCAGATCAAAGAACCCTTCATCTGCCATTGTGTCTCGACTGTTTTTCTGAAGAGGAGAGAATAGTTAGGGAGTTCTGGAACTCCAGAGTACCTAAACAGGGAAAACTGCATCACAGTTTTTGTCCAGTGGTAATGTTTGATATATGTGTATCTGAAATCCATTAAATGAATTTTTTTAGTCATCCATTACCAGAGAGCAATTTATCGTAAGAGGAAATGCTAATGAGATGGCATGCATTTTTGGAAGGTAAAATGCATTAGAAAAGTTTGGTTCTCTGAAACAAAAAAACAGTACTCTGATCAGTACAACTGGAGTTACTGCTCCTCAGCTGTGAATCCACCAAAACCCAAGATGCCCATGAGAGAAAAAACCCAAGAACAGTAAGGAAGAGTTTCCATTGTCTCCAGGTCTCCAGTCATAAGCACTTGTTTCTCATCTAGATCAAATGACACAGTTCTTTCATTTTTCACTGACTTCTGTCAGGAGTGCACTAAACTAAAAAGTATGTAAAAAGTTCTCCCACTGTCTGAATTATATAAAATAGATCTTTTTAAATTTGGAGAAGCAGGGCCTAGAAAAAAACTTACAAATAAATTTTATGTGCAAGCTAAGCTGCAGCCTCAGGAAATCCACCAGGAAAAAAGGTTTTGATAGTAGGAAAAGCAGTTGGAAAAGTTGGCACCACCACCCAAAAGACAGCTGCAGAACTGCAGATTCTGCATCATCTTATAGAGCCACCATGTTTAAATCAAGTAAAACTGAAGTGTACAGCTGCTGGGCTGTTGTTTCCATAATTCTGATCAAAGATTATCAAAAGCTGTGATCTCCACAGCTCGCCAAACCTACCCTCTGAGAGTTTGGAAGTTGATGATCAATAGAATTACTGGCATCCTGCAAAACTTTGGAAGAGGTGCCGTTTTTGTACTTTTTGCCTTTTAGTCGATTTACAAAATGCAGTTTTGTTGAAGGTTTGGCAACCAGTGGTTTCTGTTTAGCAAGAATCTCACTGTTCCAGTTCTGAACCTAAGAAAACAAGAGTCATGAAATTAAGCCTTCTGATTTTAATTACCTGTACTGTTACCTCTCATGTGCTGCTTTTTTCCCCTCCCCAAAGTGAAGCAGCTTTATATTGTTTAGTTTATCCAGCTAGGAGGATTTGAAAACTTAGGTTTTGGTTCTATTACTTGACCTGTGATTACTGAGCTCTTGGAACATGAAGCAGGTTAGTACTGTTACTGATCAGTCTGGAAACTATACTGTAGTGTGGCACCTGGATAATTAAAATGTGGTCAAATGGTATATTTAATCAAACACACTGACATTTTCCTTGCTGAGTAGTGCCAGAAATGTAGCTGATGCAGATGCTGAAATGCAGGCACAGCTGGCATTGCCCACCTGACATTCTTGTAACTGGAAATAAAAAAAGAAATCTAGAGCTTTCCAAAGTGTTAGAGCAAAACAAACCCATACACAAACCCAGATACTCAACCAGCCTTCTATGTGGTCCTTGATAAACACAAAATTCCCAGTAAAGATTGAAAAGGAAGAGGAGAAGAATGCCAGAACAAGAGCAAACAGGAATAAACATCTTGTTTCACTGAAGAACAGAATGGATAGTTTGATCAACCTGAGAGATTTTCCCTGAATTCTCTTCTAAAATAAGCAGAATAATAAAAAATTTAAGGTTTACCTAAAACTGAAAATTCTTACAACAACTGAATAAAAAAAGGTGGTTTTTTTTTCTTAATTCAACATGAGAAATGGTGAAAACAGTCAAATCTTTCATCAATGCTGTCTACCCAAATGGATTGCCTCTTGAAAGCATAGTGAAGATCAGCACACAGATTCCAACTCCAAGAAGGTATCCTGTAAAGTCAGACCCTAATGCTTGTGTCAAACCTTGTTCTGTGTGTCAGACATTTGTGGAATGACTTTTCAGAATCTATTCAATTAGTATCTTGGGAAAAGCCCCTTGTAAGAGCTAAGCTACAATCTAGGTTAATACTTTATTACAAAAATCCACATGAAATATTTGACTATATTTAGGACACAGACCATGCCAGGCTACATATTTTATAAGATTTCACAGACAAATATAAGAGTGAGAAAGTAAGAAAATACAGCTGATACTGGCCAAAAGCTTTGAGGTTCCCTGCAGAGGATTCACCATAGACTAAGCACAACACCACTTTTACAATTGGTACAAAGAGGCCCTGAAGCATCACTGCTGAGTCCAGTTGCATGAGGTTCCCAGAGGTAAGCTTTGTGACTTGATACCCTATTTGATAAACACAATGGCAGGCTTTGCATCACTTGAAAGATGGGAATTAGATATCCCAGCATGAAGGGAAAAACAGCAATTTTTGTCTACCACTGGAGTCATTTATGTGGAACTGCTAAAAACAGGAACTGCTTAAAGCCCTCTGTTTAAAAGATTCTGTTTAAACAGAATTTGAAGGAAACCTCTCAAAGACTGACACAAGGATTTTAATGAGGAACTCCCAGCTCCAAGAGATTTATCTGAGCTTGGGGGGAAGGTACTTTCTCCATGTATGACCAGTTTCAGCATTTCTGAAATAGCATCTTTATTCTAGACGGACGTTGCAACTCCTAATTAATGGCTTGCAAGATGGTTGAAAACCCAAAGTGAAAAATACAACATGCATTTTACATGTCTATAAAAAGACTGTAATGGAAAAAAAATGTTCAGTGCAGCTGAGCTGAAGCTAGGAATTTTACTCTGAATCACTTTCATGCCACAACCACAAACTACTTTTAAAGAGGAGATAGAAGGATTCCTTTGATGCAGGAACTACAGGACCCCATTCTTTCTTACTGATGAGGGGAATAAAGCAAGCTTCCCAGAAGTCATTACACTTGCAAGATGCTGACTGTTACCTACATGATGGAAGTATTTTTTGTTAGAATTGTTAGACCTGCTTTTCATTAAGTTTTAAGATCAAATATATTGAAAAGGTGATGCAAATGATGCATCAACATTCTGCTGCATTCTTTCAAATTTCTTAAGTAAAAAACTGCTGTTGAAGTCAAACCCTTAGAAACATATCATTGCAATCTCACAGGCAGAACAGAAAGAAGGGAAGTGTGCCAACCTTTTCTGGTGTTAACTTCATAAGTTCCATGTTCTCCATACTGTGGCGGCGTCCTACTCTCGGTCTGGTACCTTCAAGAAAGAATCAAGTTTGTCTTTTTATCATTAAGGATTTATGGTGTCACCCTCAAAGCTGTGGCTGTACTTGTCTGAGTTCCAAAGCAGTGCAGTTAAATATATCAGTGGAGAATACATGACCACTAGTAAAAGCAGCCTTCAGAACCACCAGTCTAAGCTACGTAGTTTGCTCTCATGCAACAGATACAAGAGAAGGACCATGGATCTTTGAACAGAGGAACATCAAATGGTCTGGGTTCTACTGTAAAACCTGATGTTGCCAAGATGGTAGAATAAAAAGGAAAGACATAATCTGGCAGCCAATAGATGTATCTCCCACAATAAAAAGATTTCTAAAAGGAGGGGCAGGAACAAGTAGAAACATCATGTGAAGAATCTAAGCAGTAACCTGGGATTCACAGTGTAAATCCTCCAGAAAAGGAGAAGCTAAAAGGGTCCAATACTACAAGAACAAACTTTTTTGCTTGTGGAGAAAAAAAAAACCCAGCCCACATACTCAGCCATCTGTAGTCTGAAAACAATGCAAACAACAGATTCTTTTTGAAGTGCACCATTCAAAAGCATTGCAGAAATGGGCACATACCATTCAAACTGCTATCTACCGCCTGGCTTTCTGCCATCATGGAGTTGTTTGTGCTGTAGCTTAATCCAAGAACCATTTGAAGATCTGAGAGATTAAGTCTAGCAGTGAGTTCTCCACTTCTGTCTCCTACCTGCAAGCCCATAAAATAAGCAGTTATATCACTGTAACAAAGTATATGCATATGTAAATATAAAGCAAACCTTGTTCCCTAGATTTCTGAATGAAAAAAGACTGGAAATGTTTTCCTGGTTGTAAAGTGAGAGAATCATCTTTTTAATGAAGTACCTAACAACTAAAAGGTACAAACCAAAGCTTAAAATAACCTCTTCTAGGCTATTAACTTGGATTCCATGCTGACATTATTGGAGGTTGCACAAGGGTTAAGGAGCTACTGCAATGAGACATGGCTGAAAAAATTTGGAATCAGTTATCCAGAAATTATTCAAAATCCATTCCATTATTCAAAATCACAGCACACAGACACAGCTCCATAGAACCACTGTGTAAGTGAGAGAAAAAACTAACAGCCAGTATACACAGAGTACAAAAACTGTACCTCTCTTGAAATCTCCAAGTGCTTTTCTGCAAAATGCATAGCTTGGTCGTGGTTTCCCAGAGCAGTATATGCATTTCCCAAACTCCAGCATGCTCTTCCTTGACCAATTCTGAAAAAAATAAACACATTTTCATACTTTTGCTTGGTGAACACTAGGGGTCAGGTTTCTGTAACACTGATACAGTAAGATTGCTGTTCCAAGAAAAATTGAGTCTATTCTCAGAAATCATTCCAACACCAACATGTGAGGTATTGTATTTAAAGGAGTGTGATCTGGGTATAGCTGCAAATCTAATCAAACTTTCAGTTTTTAAGCTCACAGCAAACATTAGTCAGTCAGTTTTGCAAGCATAGAACATTTTGTAACCTACTTTGGTTTTGCTCAGATTGCATGCCTTATTATTCTTTATATATTTTGCTTAACTGAGTTAGAAGAATTACATTTAAAAGTTGTAAAAAATTTTACGTCTACCCAATGTTATAAAAAAAGGCCTTAGAATAGCAAAATTGTAGCAAGTGATGCTTATAATAATGATAATAATGATTTCTTTCTCCATCCCTTCCCATATACTCAATTTGTGGAAAAGTAGATGTAGTCTTGTGAACGTATCCCAAATTATTACAGTCATGAAAAACAGAGATCTGCTTTACTTTTCTTTAATTACAAAGAAGAGGCTGACAGAAGATGTAGAGACAGTCATTCAATTCCTCTTTCATCTCAGATCTCTCACCAATAACTTCCTGAGTAATATTTTTTTTCCCCACATGAAAACTGGAGGATTCTTTACCATCACTGTAAAGAATTCACATTTATTCAGCTGTCATATACAGAACATATAGAGAACATGTATATGTATATGTATACATATACAGCAGAGTTCGAGGTAACAGGATTTGGTGTCTCTTACTTATCATTTAATTCCTGAGCAATTGCAAGGTGTTTCAGGTGATAGTCAATTGCTTTTTCATAGTCTTGAAGCAAAGTGTAGGTGTTCCCCAGGCTGTAGCAGGCCTGTGCTTCCACAGCTCTGTCTTTAAGCTGCCGAGCCAACTGTAATGTCCTCCTGCAAGAAAGGGTCAGTCACCTCAAAAATCATCGTAAGGAAAAGCTTTTAAAAGAACACTTCCACAATGAAAAATCAGTTGTACAAATTAAAGAAATCAGGACAGCAGGCTGGCAAATTAGCTGCTAATAAAATACTCTCTTGCAAACTCTTAGAAGATTTTGTCTGTCTTCCACTCCCCTTTACTGCAGCCTATTTCCATTTACTTTATTAGACAGCAGACTGATCCCTCAAACGGCATCTTCTAATTTTAATTTATGTGTGTTTAATCAATAATTTATAGCAGCTTTCCTAACAGTATGCACTCAAAATAGTTTAGTACCAGCACTAGCATAAATTCTGTGTATTCTCCCATCAGCATGAGCAAGACAGGCCTATAACCACCAAGCCAGCCTGCCCCTGCTGTGTAAGAATAATTTGAGTGCGAAGAAGAATCTGCTCAGTATTGAGGCTTTTGCTCTCTTTCAAAAAGAACCAGTAAGCTCTGAAATCCACACAAGATGCTAATAACACCTGTACTGCATCTCTGCTGGGTTGGTATTTTCTCAAGTTACAGCAGCAACTGCTTAGTGGTGTTGAAATCTGCACCACTAAGAAAAAAAGTCTGGACTGAAAATCCAGACTAAATATATAAAATCCTGTTGCTGTGCACCACCTGTCAGGTGGTGAGTATACCTGAGAAAGCTGCCCACCTCAGGTGTATTAACATGACCCAGGTGATTCCAGAATTTGCTAAGAGCTCAGACAGTAATGCTTGGTTCTGTATTAAAGGGGAATAAAGCATACCAACAGAAAGAGGTCTTCTGAGAAGAATCTATTTAAAGTTGGTTTTTTTTAACATGAAAAACATTAATACTGCCTCCTCTTTAAAAAAATAGGAATAGTTAAACAACTACAGAAATTTTTTTTTTTTTTGCTAAACCAATGTAGCTCTTTTTAAAGTACATGTTGAAAAGACTACTGCTTTACAGCGAGCTGGAATACCAGGCTCCACAGAAGTAAATGGTTTTAAAAAAAAAAGGCATAAATTACATTTAAAGCAGTTAACTCACCTGTAGTATTCAGCAGCAGTTTCAAATTCACCCAGGAATATGTAGGCATTTCCAAGATTGCTGTATGCTCTTCTTTCTGCTGATCTATCACCAAATTCCTTTGCAATTAGGAGACGCTTAAAAATGTGAAACCATTGCATTATATACTCAGTTTGGTACATTTGTAACATTCATTTGCACACAGGAATGGATGCTATAGTTATTCCACTCTGCATCTAAATATGTTCTTTAAGCCAACAATGCTTGAGAAGAACAGTCAAACCTGAAGTTTGCATTAACAAGCTTCAAACAGGACCCAACACAATATATGCCCATCATACCAGGAGCAAGGGGTGCTGGGACAGCATTCCTTACAAGCACACTGCTGTACCTGCTCATGGGCTAAAACTGCACTCCTGAAGTTGCCCAGAAGATAGTGTGTGTTTCCCAGATTCCCAAAGGCACGTCCTTGTGCTGCTCTATCACCCAGCTCTGTTACTATTGTCAGGTTTTCCCTGTTTGGAGAGGAGGGAAAAGGGGAAGAAGAATGGCTTTCAAAAGGAGGTTTTTTTTCATGGTCATTTAAATATATTTTTTTTAATTTTCCATTTATATAAAGGAAAAGGTATTCTACTTTGGCCTATATTAACTGTCTTTATGCAACCACAAATCTTCTGTTGAGTAGGAAACATTTCCTATGAGATGCTGAACTTAACTGCATTCTTACTCAAGCTGGTGTGCTTGCTTCTAGAGCTACATTAGATGCAAGAATAAAGAGGTCCTCTTATTATCTGTCTGGTTTGAAGAGGAGTTCTGGCTTCTAACCTAGGGGAAGAACTTGATCAGGTAAGAGGTGCACTAAAAAGAAGATCGTAACAAAAAAAGTGCACTCTCCAGTTTAAAAAAGAAAAATTAACACAGGTACCACTGTTCTGAACAGAAATGTGCCATGGGTTAGTTCATGACACCACAAATCTCACTGTTCTAATGAACTCGATTACCAATATTCTCTCGATCCCCAACATTTAAGGCCACTACTTACTCGTAATAATTTGCAGCTTTTTGTAGCGCATTTTTCACATCATCTGGAAGTTCCCCTGGATCATGAGTCCCAGCACTAGCTACATTTTTCCCCTTAGAGTGATACACATTTCCCAGATTATATAGTGCTCTGGCTTCTCCAACCTAAACCAAAAGTAAAAGAAGGCATTTCTTTTTTTTTATATGCTTTCAAGACTTGTGTCATACCTGCTAGTACAGTCCACAGATGGGGGAAAAAAAAAGTTTGCTAACTCATTGTCAACACATGCTCTGCCCATCCTGAACATGTTCTGATCACACATCTTACTCCCACCCAATCACATCCCTCAACTTGGTTTGTATAGTACTTCCTCTTGAGGTGCAAGAGACATAATAATACCTGGGGCCAATTATCATTAAAAATACAATTTACAGAAAAAAACAAACCAAACAGGATAATATTAATCTGGATCTATAGTCTTCCAGGTGCAAACAGCCACCTTACAACTAACAGTTCCTTACTGTCTAGGAGAAGTAATTGAATATTCAGTATTTACTTCCCTCTGAAAGGTGGCACACTCAGTACCAGTACAACAGGGTTCAGTAATATGTATTAGCAGTTTACTTCCAGATTCCTAAGCAACACTTACCTTATCATTAAGCTCTCTGGAAATATCCAGATGTCTTTGACAACAAACAATAGCTTCTTCAAAATTCCCAAGTACCTTTAAGGTGTTGCCCAGATTCCCACTAGCTTTAGCTTCTCCCAGTAGATCTCCAATTGTTCTAAAATTGCAGAAATAAAGCACTCGGTAAATAGTGTATAATTTGAAACCAAGCAGATGATCTATGTATGGTAGACAATTAGAAGAATTTATGAAAAGATACTATAACCCTGTAAATGCATATGTATTCAGTTCATTTTATATCTAAATTGCACTCACTTAAGTAGTATTACAGTTAATTTTATTGGTGCTGTTTGTGCAACTGTGAGTATTCATGGCATGGACCATCTATTTAACATTTTTTTAAAGCCCACTTCTAGAGAATATAGAAGATTCTCTATGAAGAGAATAAAGAGAAAACTCCTAATGATTATATGAAAAGACAGTCCCAGCATTAGAAAGAGAAGTTTAACTCTTTCTACATTTTACTTGACTGTCATAGTCTTGTATTATTTAAAAGACATACTGGTCTCCCAGAAAGCTCAGAGTTAATTTGACATTTCTAGATTTTAAATAAGACCAAGGCCAAAGACTGGCACTGAAGCACTCAGGCTGTGACACTTGGGGAATAATGTAACAAAACAAGTTCCTGTGAGGTTACAGCACTTGAGCAGTTTAAGGCAAGGGGACGAATAGATTTGTTCCTAAATTGAGGTTAAGCACATTAAGTGCCTGTGTCTTTTCTTAGATCTATACCAAATCATTAGAAGTCAGAATCAAAAATAGCATATGAAATGCACAAAGTTTTTAGCTGTCAGATAAACATGAATGAGGCCTGTCTAGCAATTGAATGACAGATCTGGAAAATCAGAAATACTGAGTTTTAGAAACAGCGAAGGGTAAAGAAAGGGTGAATTCAAAGAAACCACTTAATTATCCACAAACCTGGTGAGGCCTCAGTCGGTCCTAGGATTATGGGGCTAGACTGAGTATTAGCTGACAGGTTATAAGGCAAGCAAGTCACCTGCCAGACCCCCTGGCCCTCTGCAATCACCCCATTCACTCATTATCTGGTGTTAGTAGCAGGGTTTTAAGGAAAATGGACAGGCAGCTCCTCACTGGTACAAGAGGGGGATGAAAAGGAGAACATGGTTAAGGAAAACACAAGATTACCTGGCAAGAGTTAAATCATGGTGATGGTATTCCAAGGCCTTTGCATATTCATGCAGGTAGAAATAGGCATTGCCTAACTGACTGTAAATAGCACTGAGTGTTTTTAAATCTTCAGTTCCAACCTGAACAGCTGCTTCAAAGAAAGAGACACCAGCTCGGCAGTCCCCCGCTTTACACAGACGCTCACCTTCCAAAGCCAGCTCTAGACAGGAAGCCTCCATCCTGCACAATTTAAGTGAAAGGGGAAAATGTTGGCTCTAAATATAGTACTTTGCCAAACAGCTTGAGTTCTGAAAAGGTTGTTTTACTCAAAAGGTCTCTATTTGTTTAGGACAGGGAATCAGCACCACAGCAAAAGCAATGAGATTGGCACTATAATATTACAGAAACTGAAGCTGAGATGGAAATTTCAGCTTCAACAGTGATGAGCAGACACATTAGAACTGATTTCTTCAACTTCTTTTTTTTTTTTCTTCCTAAGTCTCAGGGAGGAAATCCAAACACTACTTTGTTCTCATATAGCACCTGTAGAAGTCAAAATTGCAGTTTTCACAATCTGGATAATTTCAAAAAGGTAACCTAACAATCGAGCTATTTGAAGCAAATATGGATTTTGAAAAATGGAAGCACTTCTATTTTTAGGTTCATGCCCTACTTACCTGCAAAATGACACACATAACAAAAATATTAAAATTCAAATATTCCTGTTTATCAAAGACCATGACTATTTTTCCCAAAGTTGTTGCTTAAGTAATTCAATACTTGGCTCATCATAATTTCCTATAGTGCACTACTACAAAAATTCTTAGTGTGAAGAAAAAATATTTAGATTGCATTAACAACAACAAAATGTGCCTCAATTCAAGTCACTTAACAAAGATGCCATCAGATGTTCCATAGGACACTAGAATACTTTTTAACTACTGTGAGCAAATAATTGTGTAATTATACAGGTACAAAACACTGCAAGCAATAAAGATGACACTCATGAATTAATTTAAAGCAGAATTTGCAGAAGATTGCATTTTGAATAAAGAACAGTGAAGACACTGAAGAACTGCAGCTGCCAAAAAACATTCATATGTATTTTTTCTCCTATGAATTCAGATGTACAAAAGGTAACATTTCAGTAAGTGTTAACAATTATAATAAAAATATTTCTGACTTTCCGGTTTCAAGATGCGAAGGAGGTAGGGGAGAGGAGAATGAGAAGGAAGGAGCCTTCAGGTTCTTGATCTGGAAGCAATACAGTCCTCTTACTTCTTCTAGATATATGTGTTTGAAAAAGCTCATAGAAACACCATCATTCTACTTTTAAAAGAACTTTTAAAAAGAGCTTCTTAAAGAAGAGTCATTCTGTGTTTAAAAAGTGTGTCCTAATATTGCCAAAATATCTATGTTGTTTTGAATTTTTCTTCAAAAACAGTAAATGTAAGGGCTCGCACTCCAAAACAGAACTTTATGTAATTAAAGATATCCTCATTATGTCATCATTTGATATTTACCTGGTTGTAAGCTTTTTAGTATTCTATTCCTAAAACTGTTTCACTTCATATGCACAGATCAGTAATAGCAACAATCAAATGTTTGCTGTTCCAAGTTATTTTAATCACAGTACCAGAAGACAGCTGATTTTGACAAGACATAGTTATGAAGTATTTAACATACCTGCAATGTCTACACTTCTTTTCTAAATCAGGAAAAAAATGTGTTATACAACAGCCTACTCAAATCTGAGCAAGAAGGAAGTATATTTGAAGAATCCATCGACTTTCAAGAGCAGTAGACTGATTTGTATCGTAAGTAAAAGAAGCTACCAACACAAAACAGTACCATACCTGTTGGTCTTTGACGTCCCACAGTTTAAGCACAAAGAGATGACAGACATGTTTAACTTTTGCAAGCAAAACCACTGTATGCTTGGTAGTTGCTAAAGATGCAGACAGCAAATGATAGCTCTGGCATGAAATTCTTCCCAGGCCCAACTTCCCAGGTTGGATATCCATAACACATGCACTATAGCTAGGCTTGGAAACTCTTCTCAAGTTAAAGCATTCCTATTTGCTAGAACACACAAGCTGTTTTTTCTCACACAGTGCATGTGTTGAATGGAAGACAGAAAAAGGCAGAAATGATTAAGTACCTTTAAGTACAGGCAGAAATGATTACACCATCAGCAACTGAAGGTTTAAGACTTAAAACAATTCATTAAGTAATCTTAATCCTATCCAAAGAGGTTCTCTCCGGGCACCTCAGTTAACTGACATGTCCAATTAAAGTGATGGCTACAAACTATGGTGCTCCTTAGTGTAAAGATTTAGACCATTACACAATCACATTAATTTCTTTAGATTGTAATGAATGACTTAAAAGGGTAGAGCTTTCAGCTAAATGTGGATGTGACATAATAACAGTCAAAATGCTGTATAGTGGACTCTGGCTCTGTAAGTGAATTTATAGCATTGAAAAATTCATGTTTTGATTTGCAACTGTGGTGCCTCTGTAACCCAATCAATGAAGAAAAGGCACGGTTTAAAAAGGCACAAGGATAATACCAGATAATGCTATGGACCAGTAATTTTCCTGATATACTGCATCCACATAATTTCACACCATGCCATAGACTGCCAAACACTAAGGCAGCATTACCATTAGGAACTTGAAAAACAATCTTTTCACTTTGCAACCTGGGCATAATATAACTTCTAAAAATGAAAGATGTGGGGTTTTTTCATACAGAACATAAACAGCTATGACGTTTAGGCTTATACCCAGCTGTTACTAATAGCTGTTAATGAAAATTAGCTGTTATTACACTGTTTCAATTCAAGCAGAATTAGAGGAAGTAAATAAAATGGCAAACAGTAATTGTTAAGGAAAAAAAGAAACCAAAATGGACTACTACTCTTGAATGCAACTCTAGGAGAGCTGTGTCAACAGGCTGCTAGAATTTGTAAAGCAGAGCTGCAATTCCATTTGGATACATTCTTACTGACCTACATTTCAAAGTCTAAATAAGCTATGAAAAAACAAAATAAAAGATAAAATGAAATATTTATTTCCACAGCTGTCTCTACCCCATATAAATATTTTATTCACCTTATGCCACGAAACCTTTGCTAGGCTTATCCATCAAGTACCAAAAAGTGGATTAAGAGGTTTGGGTTTAGTTTGTTTGGGTTTTTCCCCTCCATTACTTCAGGGACTATTATGAAAATTAACACAACTTTCTCTGTCCTTTTTTTTTAAAATTATTTTTTTAAAAGATTTACATAGGTGTTCTCCAGCCAAAAAAAATTATCACCTCTTAGAAATGCTCTAACTGTCACTACTAATGTTTAAGTAGCATGTGGGCAGACTAGAGAGGGATAGGTTATCAATGTTTTAGGAAGTCACTAAATAGTTACAAAGAGAATATGAAATTACTTTCTCTGTTCCCAAGGCTGAATTGAATTACTTACTTATTCAACACCCAGTGGCTTAACAAAAGACACACTGAATCCTCAGAGATAGGAACAAGGCCCATTCATCTGTGTACTCCTAAAGAAATTCTGTTCCTGATAAACAGGATATTGCTCTTCCAGATATTACTGTGGAAATATTCACACCGGGCTTCATTTTGCTATTCTGTTTATAGTTGTCTGGACCTGTTCCTTTGGAAGGCTGGCAGCTTCTGAATAATTTCTCATTTGTAAAACGACCTCTTCCTTAACTGTGCCTCTAAGCTTTTTACCTTGCCTGGCTCCCTTTTTTTCTTTTTTTTTTTTTTTTCCTTTCCCTTTTCTTCTTTTTTCCTCCTCTTGTTCTTATCCAACCTTCTCTACCTTCTCCTTTGAAGTTTTATACTTAAAAGAAGATACACCCTATGCATATGCCTCCACCCTAGCCTCCCTGTTTTTTTCCTCCCATTTGGCTTCATTCCTCCCATTCCTGCAGCTGTTCTCATTTTACAATAAGGAACAGAAAACTAATAAGAAGTAAGGCAACAGCAGAAGGCAAGAAGACTCAACAGTTTGTACAGTCTCTGAAGACAACTTAGTTTTACTCATTCTGTTCCCACTTAACTTTTTTACTATTGAGAGGAAAAAGGGCTGCCATGTAATTTTCCATGAAACATGTCAATACACCTAACATACCTAGACACAAAACAACAAGAACTATATCTCTAATTCAGATGCATAAAATTCCTGATTCCTGCCCCTTTTTCTTGGTTTCTAAGCATAACACTGAAGCATACCACCACACTGACCACCCCGAACAACTGAACTACACTTCCACTGCAACACCGTGCTTACTCAAACTAAGTTTGATAGCCAACTTAGAAACAGAACCACCCACATACACAAAGAACCACACACCTGAATTTGGGGTTTAGTTCCAGTCATGATAAAAGCAGTTACAAGTTTTAAGTGTACGAATTTAGCAGGCCAACAAAGACAACTGGGTTCTACAAATATTCACTCTATAGATCACATTTATTAAAATCAGCATTTTATTTTCAGTCACTAAACAACAGAAGAGTAAAAAATAATTTCCTTCCACCAGCATTAGCCTTTCAGTAGCTGCTGTACTGGTCAGCTTCAATGGGGAGAAAGAAACAACTTGCACAGTAAAAAGCAGACCCATAGTAAGGTAAGCCAACTGAGCTGGGACAATACCTGTAGGTAGAAAATTTTAAAAACTGATAAATAACACCACACACCCCCAGTAATTTGTGGCCCCAGTAATTTGAGTGAAGGGAGCACACAGCAAGAATCATGCTTTTTCTTGTTTTTTTAAAATAACCAATTCAGTGTTCTAGTGCACCTTCCTGTTGAATGAGCTGTAATATATACCCTTCCAAACACCAGCTATCCAAATACCACACACTACACAATGCCTCTGTTGTTCAGGTTCTTTAGAGGGAGTCTGCAATGCTAACATGCTGTCCCATGTCTCCAAAAGCAATCTCAGAATAAAAATTATTAAAGCTGTCAGAATGGAAAATACATATCCTCTTGACTTACAACAGTACTTCTTTAGTTCAAGGTATCAAACAATTTCTATCAAATCTCCTAATCTGAAGCAAGGAAAATAGTTCTCTAGGTGACAGAGCACCTAAAAATTCATCATTCCTAAAAGCAATAATGGGAGAAATACAGAGAACTTTAGAAAACAAAACCCAACAACTGCATATGCAACCCAAAAGCTGGAAGAAGAGAGTAGCATATTACCATGCATGGATCATACTCCTTATCAAGCTACCAGAAATACAAAGAAATACAGATAATGAAATACAGATAATGTATTTTTCTGCAAACCCACATAGTTCCAATACTATAGAATCATGTAATTATACTAATACTATATAACAAAAGTTAATTTTCACAGTTCAAAATTCAAGAAAAGGAAAAAATGCTATTTTAGCTTTCAGTTTCAATAACATTAGTAACAGAGATACCACATTATTTGTTGCAACATGTTTAGTTTTCTATTACTAACAGCACTTATTCACCCATACTGAAAATAATACAGTCTTACCTGTATCGCACATGAAAGGAACGATCTTCAGGCATGCTTATCAAAACATTATTTTCCTCCATTGAATTGCATTATCAGTAGAGAAAATAAGACTGTTCTGCAGTAGGGTTAAGTACTATGGAAAATTGTTGTCAGAACACCATTCCAGTTAGTATATTAATAAGTTGGAGTACAGATATCCTAAGCTCCTGTTGAAAAACTCTTCTTTATCACTAGGGTAAGGAGGTCACTCTCAGACACATCTTAAACCTTCAGAAATGTGTTCATGTTCTTTCATCTCTGGCCCTCTAAGCTCCATTCAGCTGCATCTCTGCAAAGGGAACACAAGATGCTTGGCTTGAAGTCTTATAGTCAGTTAATAACTCATAACCATTAACAGCTGATGTAAAAGCATAAAACTATTCCTACCAAGCAGGAAGTATCAATCACAAATGGGAAGCCAGAGCCAAAGCCTTCTACATTGCAAATTCTGTAGGCAAGCGAGAAAGCAAAGAAGGCCTAGCAAAAAACACAGTTTTCTCCTGGAAACTTCCAGTAGTTTGCCCTTGTTGGTATCCTTTGGCCTCATGAAGTTCCAAGCAAAAAGCTTAATGGATGAAAGCAACAGAATGAAAGCACAAAACAGATCACAAACTGATTCACATGTAAACAGTACTGCTGAAACTCTGACAGTTTGCTCAAGTCCCGCTGTAGTCAGAACTGAAACAAACCCATCTGGAGATCACCCATTCTGGACATCATCCCATCCAGAACATTATGAGCATAGAAGCCAGTTGAGGTTTAAGCTCTATTCCCCTTTAGCCTCCCCAGTCTCAAAAGAAAAGGGGGAAAGTATGACAGTTAGGGATTCTGGGGGGTTGTTTCGTTTTTGTTTGTTTGCTGTTTCAGTTTTGGTTTATTTGGTTGGGTTTTTTACATTAAAAACTGCTGTTAACGTTGTTATACCAGCTCCAAACTCTGATTCAAAGGGAATTAATATTACCTTCCTTTGACAGTAAACATATAGTTGTGCTATTTACAAATATTTCATCAAGAGACTGCAGAGATGTCAAAAGACAAGAGCACAGCTCATGTTTAAAGCTGTCATCAGAAAAAATGCAACCCTCTCTATTTTTGTCTATGTAGGTGATGTCTTTTCCTCTCATTAGTTTTATCAAGCACCAGCTCTGAAGACTCATGCTTCCTAACATAATCTACCTTGACAGCACCCTTCCAACAGACCATCCACATTCCTCCAGTCAATTAGTTTGCCCTTCCATGCTCATCATTAGAATTCTTTGGCATCAACAGGTGGGTGTGGGTGTATTTTTGCAATTACGAAGCGTGACACATGCAGTTTACAACAGCATTGCAACCCACACACCAAGACGACTGTGTTACAAGTGTTCACTCTCCAGGAGTTTGTCCAAACCTCCGATCAGGTAACTCATACAAACAGATAGCTGTAAGCCACCCATGAGCATTCCTGGTGCTCAGCAGATGCAAGGGAAATATGAGGTCTCTTCCAGAGATGGAAGCATTCAAGCATATGACTATATGCCACAAACTAAAAAGTGTGTGTGTCTGACACTGAGCATGAAATGATGACAGTGGTAATTTGCTTGTGTATTTATAGTGTAATTGTGCCTGAATAAATTGTTTTAAGAAGCTTATTTAAAAACAAAAAGTTGAATTTAAGAAGAAAAACAGTTATATTGAAAAGTACAACAGAATGACTAAATTTATTTAAATATCAGCTATTTTTAGCAGTACATTTCACATCAGTTGTTTATAACTTTGTATTATCTGAACAGAACTTCTGTCCTCATACTTAGCCTCATCCTTCAAGGTATGCCACCATCTCCTACCAGCTGGAACCATTGCTCCTGCTTCCTTTCCTCCTTACTAGCCACACAGCACTTTCCAGGTCTTGGGAGGGTGACATGGACACACCCAAATTGGCCAACACACCATGACCACAGATCCCACAAAAATGATGTCGTCTGGCCTTCACACCTCACTTCCTTCACCTGCCGCTCATTAGGGTGGCAAGTTATGCCTTCAGCCACACCAACATGTAATCAGTAAACAAACCTAAGGCATATTAATTAGAGCGGTGCACTCAAAATTCAGGAGGTTGCATTCAGTTGATGCACCTTGACTACTCAGAACATCTCTGTTTAACCAAACCTTTCCTGAGCTGGTGATCAACACACAGTTGAGTCAGAGAATAGAGCAGTACAGCAGAAAAACTGGGTGAGTAAACAGAAATCAGGAGGTCTGCTCTATTAGCTTATCAGTGAAATGGACTCTCCCCTAAATTTGCATTTTTAATTAAAACTTCACATTGCATGAAAAAAAATCGTATTAATGCAAACCACCTTCTTTACATTTATTCTCTCCACACCTCTAAATAATGTAAAATCTGTACCCATGTTGAAGAGTTGTCTTTCAGGAAAGCAGAAACAGAAAACTGAAGTTGTACACACAACTTCAATAGGCACAGTTTTTCAATACCCAAGTAGCACACACGAGAGAGACTGGGCCTCCAAAGTGGAAAATTAAACTGGTGATACCATCTATACAGTGGTATGATATCAAAACCAATATGACCACCCCTGAAATCAAATAAAGCAAGGCAGGGGTTAGGCCATCAAATGTGGCAGCCAGTTTATACCCTGCAATAAACAGAAGATGCACTTGATCAACTCTTTACTAGGAGAAAACGGTGAGCCACCGTTAGGGCTCATCCACTCTGTCCATAGCTAGAGCTAAAGGGTCTTCAATGAAACTATCAGTGAAGAACTAACTTTACCTCAGCTCAGTATTTGACGGCTTTAATTACATTTTTAGGTAAAAAAGCAACTTTTTATTATTTTCTATTAAATTTTTATTAATTTTTTTTCATAAAATTCATAAAATCACTATGTTTCTATTTTTCATAAAATTACTACGTGTTCTCAGAAAGTAAATGAAGGTTTCATGGCTGAAATTTAAAGACAGTACATGTCAATCTTGCCATTAACATCACTGGACCAAATCCCTGATTTATATATACATATGCTAAGACTTGAATGAAGCTCACTCTCCCTCGAGAAAATTACAGAAACTAGGACTCCCCTATTTCCCACTCTGATCTGTGTATTTCAAGTCCCTGACAGCAACAATAGCAGTTATTTCTTTCTCAAAAGCTTGTTACACAAGCTAGTTAGTACAACTTCCAGGGAAGTGCTTCTTGTTTTAAGGCATTTTCCATATCAGAAAAGATTTGATTACATACTGTAAATTTTATCACAATACAAGTGACTAGTTGTGAGAGTGGATCATGCAGACAGAAGAAGCACTGTACTAAGACCAGCAGGGTTACTTTTGGAAGCTCTAACTCCTCTCTGGACTGTTTTTGACAGAAGTTCAACAGCTGATTAGCTGGTAGCACATAGAAACCACCTTCACTGATGAATCTAATTTCAGGTTTTACTTAGTGGAATACCTGTTCTTAAAAACTTTTTTCCTAGCAGATTTATATATGGCACAGATCCCCCAGAATAAACCACAGGGCTTCTTTTAAGGGACTGGGTTAGCAGCATGCAATACAGGCAGCATACAAGCATGCTTTCCATCATACAATCCACGTGCACCTCACACCAGACATGAACAGCATGAAGACAAAGGACTGACCAGGAAAGCTGAGGTTCATAAACAACTAAATCAGACACTCCTCCTAGATGTGAGTCTCACACAGCAGACTACTGAATGCTGCAGGCAACCCTAAATGGGTGGGTCTGTATTGTATAAGGTTTGAGCCACATAGGATGTTCTTTCAACAAAATAGGAATCCCACCAACTCACTGCTCCACAAGCCTGGAAATTCACTTGTAGAAGTGACATAGAACAGACATGCTAACAGAAGAATATGAAGTTTCCTCTCCTTTCCCCATGCCATGTGCACAGTGCTGTCTTTTACCATATGAAATCATCAGCTCCTTGCTGGAAAGAATCAAAAAATTGTAACTGACAGCATAAGGTTGGGCTGGTGTCCAGGCTGAGTTAGGCATTTTGTTACCAGAACTCACCAGTGAATGGCTAACTACCTTCTATAAATCAAAAGAACAGAATTACTATAGTGAAGTATGGAGAGCTGACTACATTAGCTCTAAATTATTTCATCTTCCTTCTTAGCCAGTTAATGACCAAGATTCAGAATACTTCAGTAGAACCAGCAGTCTTTCCAGTCAGTCAACAGAAGCACGGAGATTATAAAAGAGTAGAAAAATACTAATAATAGGTGCTGACACTCATTACACTCCCCCTCTGTAAATTAAAATAATTGCTAAATGACAAATTATACAAATACTATAATTATCTATCACAAACTCCTGAGTGATCCCACTGATTATACATTTCGCTTCTCAATTTGTTTCTAGCACTGTATTTACCCACATGGAATAAAAGGCATTTTGTCCAAGTATTTTAATTTACTCATCAATTTACTTTAAATTAGTCACCAATATGACTGCAGGAGAAGAAATCCCCTAGTGACAAAGAAGCCTAAGTATGAGCAAAACAGCCCAGACTAGACCAAAGTAGGACTGTAAAAGACCTGTACTGAAAATATTAATAACGACATGAAACAAATTAATGTAACTATTGCAAAAAAACCCACAACTGCTTAGCAAGATTAAATACATAATTACAAATCATACCAGTTTATGAAATTCTGTTTCTTAAATAAGCTTTAAAAAAGGTCCTAGCAATGAAATCCTTCTCAATCTTGAGATTATTTTAAAGAAAACACCTAACAGATGGTGAGCATTTCCAAGTCAATTTTTCATTACAATGAAGTAAGGACCTGACAGCACCCACAGCTGGAAATGGAAGCATGGGCTTGCATTCAG
This sequence comes from Florisuga fusca, assembly GCA_038090715.1. Classification (NCBI taxonomy): domain Eukaryota; kingdom Metazoa; phylum Chordata; class Aves; order Apodiformes; family Trochilidae; genus Florisuga; species Florisuga fusca. The sequence continues at coordinate 8,943,553 of JAAWXA010000008.1, forward strand.
TGCTAGAGGAACACAGCGCCAGAGCAGAGTCCAACATTCATTACCTAACTGCTAATGTCCTGAATTATGACAGACATGATAACAGTGGAGATACTTATTTTAATACATTATTTCTAAAATCATTGCTTGTGGTTTCCTTTACTTCTTTGTTTACCTAAACCAAATGGACACTGCTGCATGGTGGGTTCTAAACACAGGTTAAGAGAAAGTTAATTTCCTCTGGCTAATTCCTCTTGATGCTCCCTCCACTCACACCTCTTTTTGGCACAGTAGACGAGATGTCCTGGTTTATACATCCTGTTGAAGTCAAACAGAAGCCCAGGAACACTTCTACATGCCCTCTAGCATTACCTGTACATACTGTCCTTTTAACCTCTGTAAATCCTTGTAGTTCATTTTTCCCTTCTGTCATTAATGGGTTGTACAAAAGCCAATTCATCAATGTTGATGAACATTGTTTTCAGTATTGCCCACAATTAGCAACCTTAAAATACAAGGATTCTTAATGACACAAGTTATTTCCACCACAGAAGCATCTTCCTTCTCAGAGTCAAGCTTGCATGCACTCTTATGGGTAATTTAATTTTCCTTGTATATGAAACAGCAAGCATAAAAACTGCAGATACACTACACAAGAGAAACATGTATCATACCAAACAGTTCAAACTTTCAGTTAAGGAATATCTAAACTTCTATCTAGTATCTCTATTCACACTACTCACAAGGGGTATCTCTATTCACAGTAAACATGCTATTTTCACCCAGCCATCATACTGAAATGTAAATACATTCCTTAAAATGGAGTCATTAAGAGCAGAAAGAGATGCCAGAAACTTGTGAGAATGATGCAACACAAATGTGATGAAAACCACATATCCTAATTACTAGTACATTCACACCACTGCCATAGCTCCAGTTTAACTCTATTGACTTTAGCAAGTACAAAGCTGCCCTATTAGGCATAGTAAAGGTATACTGTAGTACAAATACTTCTAAAAATAGAAACATTTAAGGCACCTGGCAATGATTCAGGTAACTTAGTGTGATCACTTAGAGTGACTGCAGACAAGACAAAACCAAACAACTAGCACACACAATTCCACTAAGCAGAGTAGCACAACGAAGCAGCAAGTGCACATATCAAATGGGTGGAACTGTCCAGTGATGGACTCGTGTCTCTATCACAGAGAACCTTTCCAAAATAGAAGATCCTTTTCCTGAGAGAATCAGTATCTTACTAGAAAGCAGTGTGCTACTCAATATATGTAATTATTGTCTACTGTGCAAGTTAAAGAACTGGGAGTAGCTAACAGAAGTAACCACAAGAATTTTTATTATAAGGATATTCCTTATTCCTTCCTCAGAAAGTTTAAATCCTGAAGTACAGCAATCCCACACTATGACAAATTAAGAAAGGAAGCGATCATGAAGTGCCAGAAGAATACAACTTATGTCTCCTACAATGAGACTCATCAGGCAACTGAAAACTGATTCTAAATGAAGCAAGATTAAGATTTCAGAAACAAGAAGACAGTAGAATAACATCCTCTCTTTGCCTCAAAAAAGGCAGAATAACTCAGAATTCTTTAATATTAATTTTATACTATTGTTTTAGAATAGGAAGTTTGATATTATTTGATATTTAATGACACACACCAACATATTTTTATTTTTTATCTATTTGAGTTCTGAAATTTTCACATATTGTCATTCGTATATTGAAAATACATACTGTGATGTCTCCTTTCCAAGCATCCTGTAACTCAAGATGAGATTTTGCAATTTTGAAATATCTAAATGCCACAACAGACTTCAATGACATTTCACAGCAAACTAATAACTTGTGAGCCCTCCATTTTTAGCATTTTACCATATCATATTGCCACAAAAATCGTTAAGAATTTCGCTACCAAGCTTTGAATGTAAATTTGAATGTTGCTCTGTCTGCTTATTAAGGACAATCTCATCATGCAAATTAACATATACTAGATCTCAGGCATCCCGCAGCCAACAAGACATTTGTTCAAGTACCTTCAGTTTGGGAAATAGAGCATGTTATGATGTGAAAGAAAATCAGATGGGAAACTTCAGCACAATGGGCTGACTATTTGCATTTAAGCTGATCAAGCAAGTTGATTACAAATCTCTTCGTAAAATGCTCCATTTAGCTCAGCTTCTTGTCCTATAAGATCTCTTAAAAAGAAACCCTGGTGAGTAAGAGAAAGAAGACAAGCAGATTTTACAAGCATCTTGAAGATAAAGGGAAATATTAATCTTAAGATTCAAAAAATAAACAAAAATTGAAAATGGTTACTTACTAGGAGTAAAGCACAATAGCAATCTAAGTGAAGACATGCAGCTGCTGACACTCATTCAGAGATTAAGCATTCAACACTTCAGCAAGTTTTTATCCTTCAAGAAGCAGATGGAGCTCTCTGTATTACACAGTCAAAATGATCCATCATAGTTTAATGCCAGCAGCCATACTAGGTGCATTACCTGTGCCCTTCTATTCCCAAAAGAGAATAGCCAATACTGTCTTTGCAACCGTGAGTCTACAGCTGAACAACGTATAGCTATAACCCATACAAACTGTAAAATGCACAATGAACACCTACACGTTGGGTTCTCTTGTTTGCTTCCTATAGATACAGGTACAATTTATTTATGGCACATCCCCTATGTAGATTTCAGACAAACAGTTCCTCTTGAGGTGCCAAGTTGTAAACCGCTTTACATATTTACTCAAACTCTGGGATATGGGTGCAAATGTATTCAGAAGCTAGTCAATGCATTTTTTTCAGTCTGTGTGCTGAATACTGGTCTCCATTTTGCACCTGCTGCCCACAGATTTATCCACTATACATACACAGTATCACACAGACACAACTGGTCACATTAGCATATCCTGTCCTCTAACAAAACAACTATTGCTAGGTAAGGTGCAAGCACCAAAGTGTCACATGCAAGGAACCAAATTCCTGTATGCACAATGACAGCAGAAAAACAGAAGTAGTAAAGAAATAATAAAAAAAAGATTTAGAGAAGCTTCTTCATAGACCATGTTCATATTCCTTATAACTCAGCTGCATTATAGTTTTTCATCCTATTTGTAAAAGCTTTATAATACACCAAGGTTTTACTATATGAACAAAAACTATGTTCTTTAAACACTGCCAAATTTGAGTCCCAAGAGGGAGTTTGTCATTAATAATCTGTTCAATACTACGGAAGTTTCAGACCCTCTCTAACCAGTTTTTCCACTTCTTGTTTTTTTCTATCTTGCAACTCTAATGTTGGTCTTCCAAAAAATACTACTTTTTTGTTGCTCATACAATAATTTCTATAGCTGACTTGCTATTAGATGCCTAAATAAAAGGATTTGTCTTCTTCAGTGTTGTTTTTTTTCACCTGATATTTCTCTGGTCTTTAATTCACAGGAACAGTAATAGAAATAACAGGTTAATTTGCAATCAGAAAGTTGTAATAGCAGTATTCAATCCTTAAACAAAACAATTCCATTAAGATGTTAACCTTAAAAACTACTAAAACCAAGACCAGAACTACCACACCTGGACAAGAAGGACTAAGCTGGGAAAAGTGAAATTGACCACAGAATTGCTACAAAAAAACCAAACCAAACCAAACCAAACCAGAATTACAAAAAGAGAAAATTACATATATCTTTCCTAGTAAATTTTAAAAGCAGGAAACTAGATAAAGTAAACATTTTTTAAAAACAAAATAGAAAAATCCAGATAAACTGTAAAACAACAGGAACTCCCCACATGTATTAATAGCATTTATTTTTAGAAAAATCCATCATTTCTTAATAAATCTTTTTCTTCCTAACTAGTGGGGAGAAAAACTGCTTTCCAAATCATATTGTGCATAGGGAGATGAAGAACAGTGGTTCAGTAAATTGGTCTGCTGGCATTTGTTGACAAGAAAAGACTCACGACTGACACTGGAAAGAGTTCTAGAAAAGTATGAATAAACTCCCACTCTGACAAGGTGTAAGAGGCAAGACCCATTTTCAAAACTGAGCTGATCTCCTTTGCAACATGACAAAAGAAACAGCTGTTTTATCTTTTTTGCAATGCTTTTTACTCAACATTAATACCAGAAGAGACTGGTTTGCTGACTACCACAATAAAGTCTAAGAGGAAAAAGAACTGCTGCCTCTACATATCTCGGGAGGGGGGGTGTGGGGGGAGGGGGGAAATTAACATTTTAAGCCAAGTGACAAAGAGAGCACAAAAACAGAACAATAAAATGCATATCAATACCTTTTCAAAAATTTAACTGATCATCAAATTCTGAAGTAACCCCCCAGCAGGAGCAGCAGGAATGTACAATACAAGCTGCTCAAAAGCACTACTAGAGCATTTCAATAACAGCATTATAAATAAAGCAACAGGCAAGCCCCACATAGGTTTCTTCTAGTCCAGTAGTGCTGTCTTAAGTTTCAGGTAAGTTTTGCCTGAGCTTCACGTGGAAGTAACTGAAAGTATAAAGTCCTTCCCATGAAAAAGAGATGAATAACCAGCATTTGGAGGTCTAGGTAACCATTAATGGAACTAGTAAGAAGGAACACTAGAACAGGCCTACAAATTGGTTTAAATGTTCAATAAAATATATAAGAAAAGAATTCAGACAGAATGCATTGTGAGAAATCCCTTTTTGCTCACATTTACAGCTCTAATAAAATTATTCCTTAAGCAAAACATATGAAGTTTTCAAAAATTAAGGGACTGGAATCTCTTAACTGATCTCGAGATGCAAGCCTGAGCACATTCTTCTGAATTCTCAGCTGTCTGCACCGCTCTCCATGGCAACCCAGGATGCATGCATCCTGCAGCCTGTTGGCAAGAATCTAACAAAAACAGCACATGCAGCTGCAAAAGCTTCTAAAGCTGAAGGAAGGTTGCAAATCCAAGGCAGAGTACAACTTGTGTCTTCTTCATCTAGTCAATAAAGAAATACAGGAGGATTCCTGAACAACTAGGCTCCCCTGTTCAAAACCTGAGTAATCAAGACAAGGGTATAGGATAGGAGACTCTCTATCCTGGTCTTATTAGACTAAGTATGGTACAATCTGAGTTCAGATATGACACAACATAACATCTAACTCGAACTGACTACGAGTTTAGAGAATGTTTCCTGTGTACTTCACCCCTTAGTGTTTGTAACTCCTTTTTTCATGCTACATTAATAGCCTAATTCATTCCATTCCCTTCCCTTAAAATTTAATTTACAATTTATCACCTTTATCTCTCTTTAAGCCCAGCAAAACTGACTACCCCATGTAATGCCTTTTTACTACTAACTCACTTCAGAGGCACAAGGGTAATCTCTCAATGACAGACAATCAATAAAGGACGGTGGTATAGGCATATCTTGCTTTCACTTCCAAGTGAGGCTGACAGCTGCCAGGAATACCACTTACTGTCAAATTACAGGGCTTCGGACACCACCAGTGGCCTTCCGAAGACGACTAAACGGCAAGTTTACTCGCCAACACATCAGGCCGCCTAGAAGCAGCTCTGAGACAAAGGCCGCAGGCAGCCTTGCGAAGCCGGGCCGGAGGCGCCAATGCTGCCGCCAGAGCCGTGCTCGGAGCCCCCGTCAGCGGCGGGGACGCNCCCCGGCGGGGCCAGAACCGCCCCCCCCCTTCTTTCGGCTGCAGGGAGCAGTGCTCGGTCCTGGCCCCAGAGAAGCGGTTCTGCAGCCGAGCCCACCCCCACCTCCGCCACACACGGTTTCGTGGGAGTTGTAACAAAAGCTCCGCTGCCCCCAGAGCACGAAATAGCCGAGCGGTGCGGCTGACAGGAACTCCTACCCCTGCTGTAAGTTCGCTTCTTTCTTCTCGCTCTGACTGCAGCGAAGGTGAAACAACGTGTGAATGAAGCTGACAAGAGTGAACTTTACTTCGGGATCATAGTCATAGCGTTTTATCCGATTTATAGGATTCATCCCATTTCAGGGATGAGAAATAAATGGAGAAGTCCAGTGATTTTTCTCTGATGCAGAGGCTGAAAAAACACATAGCAGGGGGGATTGGGGGGGAGATGAAGTCTGAGAACTTTAGGGTTTTTTATGGGGTTGGGCTTTTTGGTTGTGTTTTTGTTTGATTGTTGTTTTTTCTGTTTCTGTTTTTTGTTTATCTTTTTAACTGTTGGATCTGTTACCAAGGGGTTAAGGGGGTTTTGTGTATTATGCTACTGAGAAATCAACAAGCAAGGACTGGTACGTGGCACTAAGCTCAATTCTTGTCCCAGTTCTTTGGCATTTGGATCTCCATTTCCTCCATTAGTTAAAGTCAGAATTACACTGTTGTAAATATGAAAATATCCTTATCAGGGGAATGGTTCTGCAAGACTTAGAGTAGGTACAAGATTAATATCACAGATATTCTCAAATGTATTTAAGTATAAAATAACTATTACTCATACATTACAGATTTCAACCCATGTAATGAAAGCTCTATCCAAAACTGGAGAAGCAGTGACATTCATATTTTACATTAACTGGATATGGAGACTACAAAAAAAAACAAACTCTCAGACTGGATAAAAACCCAAATGAATAGTTCCTTTTCAGAGGAATTAAGCTTTATCACAGATGATGAGGAACAAGATGACTTACCTTATGATGGAGATGTAGGAATAACCTGTAAATACAATAATTCAGATAAGCTGAATTACTCTACTTGTACAAAAGATATTTCTGATATTTTAAAATTAGCCTGTTCTGAAGATAACAGAAATGCAAGAGCAACAGCAAATTATGAAACTCAACCACAGCCTGAAGAATTTACCAGTCACCTTGGAGGTGCCACAGGAACAACAGGAATTTCAGTTGACATGCCTGAAAATGAAGCTTCCTTTAAGAAGGAATTACATGTTGGTGATTTTAGTAGACCAGATAGCAGAACATGTTTACCTAAGGCAAAAATGTCCAGTGTCCTTTTGCGTCATTTTTCAAAGGGAGAGTTAATGAACACATGCCAGTTAATTGAGTGCGAGACAATACCAGAGGCATCCTTTTCTGAAAGTATCAATGACACTGTGAACAAACCTGAGCCCTCAGGACGTGTCAAAGGCCCTGTAGAGCATGAAGAATGGGCATCTGATTTTGAAGAGTACCACACAGAAAAGCACGAGGAAGTAAACACTGGTGATAAAAATAAAAATGCACTAAATGAAAATACATGTGTTTCAAATAAACCTATCTCTTCTATTGCTAAGTGTGTGGGCAGACAAAAAAATTCACAACTGTTGAATGAGAATGAAGATACACAGATATTTCAAAACATGAAAGAGAGAGACCTGTTTAAGAAAACCGTTTCACCTCATGAGCTCAAATACAGCCAAAATCAAGGACCCTATTGCCTTCCTGGCTTGTCTCAGGTTGCTTCAGAAGTACAAAAAGGAAGTGACAATGGTGACCTAGTTCCTGCAACTGAAAACACAAAATACTTCCCTGTTTTGCTAAGTAAATCATTAATTTTGAACAGCATTCCAGAAAATAAGAACTACTTCAATTCTGCTCAAGTAGAGAATCAAGAAGTATGTCCAGAACTGCTGCAACAACTAGAGGTAGTTAAGACATTTTTAAAAACTCGATACTGATGTTTACCATCTACCATGACTAGTTCATGAGTCCATAGCTATCACCAAGTGTATTGCTTTTGTCAACAATTGATATTCACAAATAAAAGTAGTGGGGCTGAATTTATATACAACTTTCGTTACTAAGTATTTAATGATGCTTTTAAGTATTATTTGCAGTTATAAAGCATCCTATCAAATCACTATTATTTCTTGTACTGTATGTAAATGTTTAAATTCACCAAAAGTACTAAATAGAAAATTTATTCTAGAATTTTTTCTTACTGTCCCTCTGTTTATGCTAGACATCTTTGCCTTTTTCACATCTTAACGCTCTTCAGCTATGTATACTGGTATTTAATGACAAGTCAATTCTTTATAAAGGATTTTACAACAATATTAATCTTATTGTGGCAAACCACTTCAGAAATTAGATAATTACCAATTTTATGTCCTGCTATGCAGTTCACTCAGAGTACTGTACAGATGCCTAAGTCCATTCCTAGATTTGTATCTTAGTAAATAATTCAAGATACAAGTTTTAATAGTTTTCCCTACTATTTCCTGTCTGTAAACAAGATGCTGGCACATCATGCTGACACCCAGAATCATACTGATGATCTGAGATTCAATTCTAAGATAAATCTCTCAAAAGACATTTTTAAATTAATTCTTCTTTATGACTATGAATATTCCCCAAAAACTATTCTGTCACCCTCATGCTGTATTTATCACTTATATAAATCCTCTTTAGATTTTTACAACGTAGAGTTGGGGTATTTATAGTATTTTTACAATGGCACACTGAATATTATCAGGTTATACAGAAAGTTTTATGCTGTTGTAGTAAACATTTCATTAATATTAATTTGTCCTTGTTATTTTGAGGTTTTTTTAATTTTCACGTCAAGTGTTCTATACATAGTTTCTATAACCAGAGTTCTTATTTTAACAGATACTTTCCAAATCAGATTTTCCAAATGCAAGCCTTGCCATTTACTCAGGAGGCACTGGGACATCTTCTGAAGTCTTTACAATACACGCTCCTATCCCTACAGAATCTACACTTGGTTTGTCTAAAGCAAGTAAATAAAGTTACAGTAACTATGCAAATTAAGTAATTTGATAGAGCTTTTGAGTAGACATTTTGTGCAAGTGTTCCAGTTGATTGATTTTACCTTGTATTATGTAGGATTACAATGTAGATCAACAGCATCAGCATCACCAGAAGCACACGGTCTAAATCCTGCTAATTTACTGCCAGAGCTAACATTCGGAGAAAAGATGTCTCAGATACTAAAGGATCAGACAGATCAACTGACAAAGAAAGTAAAGAGCTCTGTTTCAATATATATTTTGCAATATATATATTTATTTAGCAATATGATTTTAAAAAACCAAATTTCGAACATTTTGTCTTGAAGGTGGAAGACTTCTCTAAGTGTATGAGCCAAGAGACATTCCTTTCACAAGACAACTGTCTGGTAAATTAATTTTGTTTTCACTTCTCATCTGAAATTATAGATAGCTGTAGACTCTCACTTTTCTGGCAAGACACTCCATGTCATCATGAAACAAATGGTTAGAAATTCTCAATATCAGACTGAAGTGATGAGTGTAAGAGGCAGAAGTAGTGTTCAGTAGGGGGCTGAATTGCTAGATCTGTTTTAAGGATTACAACTTAAATTATTAGTGAAAGGCCTTAAGTTGCCATGTAAGTTATGAAATTTGACTTGTAAGGTATCAGAAGTAATGGTTTAATATTTTACTTGCACATAGTAGAGTAATAGAGAGTGCTAAGTGGACACACAGGATGCAGTCCTGTTCCAGTTCAGAGCAGTAGAAAAATTCTCACCCACATCATTGCAAATAGCATCTGACTTACACAATATGCTTTTGTAACTATCACTATGGCTTCCTAATCATAATGCATTTGCTATTCAATTATTTCTTATTTGAAGGCATTAAATCAATTGAAAAGTTTCCNACAGAAAAGCACGAGGAAGTAAACACTGGTGATAAAAATAAAAATGCACTAAATGAAAATACATGTGTTTCAAATAAACCTATCTCTTCTATTGCTAAGTGTGTGGGCAGACAAAAAAATTCACAACTGTTGAATGAGAATGAAGATACACAGATATTTCAAAACATGAAAGAGAGAGACCTGTTTAAGAAAACCGTTTCACCTCATGAGCTCAAATACAGCCAAAATCAAGGACCCTATTGCCTTCCTGGTTTGTCTAAAGCAAGTAAATAAAGTTACAGTAACTATGCAAATTAAGTAATTTGATAGAGCTTTTGAGTAGACATTTTGTGCAAGTGTTCCAGTTGATTGATTTTACCTTGTATTATGTAGGATTACAATGTAGATCAACAGTATCAGCATCACCAGAAGCACACTGTCTAAATCCTGCTAATTTACTGCCAGAGCTAACATTCGGAGAAAAGATGTCTCAGATACTAAAGGATGAGACAGATCAACTGACAAATGAAAGTAAAAAACCAAATTTCGAACATTTTGTCTTGAAGGTGGAAGACTTCTCTAAGTGTATGAGCCAAGAGACATTCCTTTCACAAGACAACTGTCTGGTAAATTAATTTTGTTTTCACTTCTCATCTGAAATTATAGATAGCTGTAGACTCTCACTTTTCTGGCAAGACACTCCATGTCATCATGAAACAAATGGTTAGAAATTCTCAATATCAGACTGAAGTGATGAGTGCAAGAGGCAGAAGTAGTGTTCAGTAGGGGGCTGAATTGCTAGATCTGTTTTAAGGATTACAACTTAAATTATTAGTGAAAGGCCTTAAGTTGCCATGTAAGTTATGAAATTTGACTTGTAAGGTATCAGAAGTAATGGTTTAATATTTTACTTGCACATAGTAGAGTAATAGAGAGTGCTAAGTGGACACAGAGGATGCAGTCCTGTTCCAGTTCAGAGCAGTAGAAAAATTCTCACCAACATCATTGCAAATAGCATCTGACTTACACAATATGCTTATGTAACTATCACTATGGCTTCCTAATCATAATGCATTTGCTATTCAATTATTTCTTATTTGAAGGCATTAAATCAATTGAAAAGTTTCCTCAATGCCTTGGAAAGGAATTATTTAACAGCTAGAGAAAAGCATCGTCAGTTACAATTGCAGAACTACAAGGATACATCTATCAACGTTGGAGAGTTTGATCCTGAAAGGTTAGAAGTGCTAAACAGTACATTAGTATCATTATCTATTAACACTTTTCTGAAATGAAAACATCTTAATGTTCTACGTGGTAAGCTAGAAGTGATTCGGCCACAATTCATCCTGGGCTTTACATAACCTTAGGATACCCAATTGATTAATTCAAGTTCTTAAGAGGGACACTGTGAACTCCATTATTTTACTTTTTCCTATAGGAAGTGTACTGCAATGCCCAGTATGGTTATCATATTAAGAAACAGAGTACCTTTCAAATTTCACTAATTGTGTATTACAATTGCATTTAGAAAGGTGGAAGGGGAAATATTTAGACTTGGCATGCTGCTGGAAGACATCCAAGAAAAAAGTGATGACAGCAAATGCATCTTGTCTTCTTTGATTACTTCCTATGAATCTGTCCAGCTATCATATTCTCTTTCTGAGGTAACTCAGAGTTTTATTAAAGACTACATTATTTTGTTTTATTGATGCAAGTCTCAAAAACCTTCAGTGTGGTGGTACTATTATTCTCCTCTAATAAGAGCCATGTTACTTCAAAGAAAATGTTGGGATTTTTCCCCATGAAATATTAACTTCATAGTATTTCATTATGACAGAAACCTAACTATAAAGAACACAGTTTCTCTGAATATTCTTAATCCCAGCTTCAAAAACATTTATTTCAGAATAAGAAAATAAGAGCAGCACTTTAACTTTTACAAAGCTGTCTTTGCTTTTAGAATTAATCACTGTCACTTAATTGGAAAAAATATTACTTGATTTAAGATTCTTGAAATGCAGAAGTTCTAGAAGACCAAACATGATTGTGCTACAGAAAATTGAGTTCACTGATAAGTATGGTAATTTTTTGTTCTGGATCATAAATGCACAAAGAAAATCTTACTTCTCTGTACATACATAGAAGGTCATATCACTAAAAGCTTTCATAGTCCATGTTTTAGAAAATATTTTTCTCTGAATCCCAAGTTACAGACACTTGGAAAATGCTGGCTGGTAGAAGTCCTGTACTTGCAATGCAGTGATCACATACTAAAGTATCTATGCTATGATTACATTCCAGAGCTCAGTAGTTTCAGGCATTGCTGATCCTCCAGAACGAAGAGGCATGGAAACTGCATTTGTTCACAAGAACAACGAGGAAGACAGAAGTCAGACAACAAATGTAATCCCACAGACAAATCCATTTGCTTTAGGGGGCTATAAGTGCAATCTTTGTCTTCACATGTAAGTGAAAACTTTAAAACAGCTATTTTAAAGTTTTAATTAAATTTTACTTAAAATTATTTGCTGAACACAGAAAATTGGGATGGCTGGAATATTTGAAAACAACAGAAACATTTCCAGAATAAAACTTCTACCAAAGGCTGTAACTCCATCCCCAAGAATTCCTTCCAGCCTGGCATTCCTACCTTCCTGGGTCTCACAGACCTCAAAAGTATTTCCTGAAGCAAAATGCTACGATCGGTTTCACAAGGAGTTAAATCATAACTGCATAAAATTCATTTCAACCACACAAATTGCATATGAGAATGACTTGTCAAATTACAGTGCCAGTAAAAAAAACATTTGACAATATTTGTGTGGTATTTTTAACTGAACAGTGGAGTGATGCAGACATTGACATAATTAGCCATCAGAACTTTGTGAAACCGTTCTAGATACCATCCCTGCCCTCCCAGGGAGCAATTCATTAATCATTTTAATTTAATGTTAATCATTTCAATGAGATTAAAAAAAAACACCTCTTTCCCTTTAACCAATTAAGGTTACAAAAGAGAGCTGAATCAACTTCAAGAAGAGAAAGAGAGTCTCTTGGAAAAGGAGTTCTGCCAGCAAACAAGCATGCATCCAAGGTAATGGTGTAAGAACTGTTTCCATGCTCTCTTTTTTGTATTTAGATTTTCTTATTCAGCTTTGACATCACACAACACTTTTCAGTCTTTGCACAGCATGATGGCTCCACTTTTGATATACTACAGCATATCACAACATTGCTCAATTGGTTTCCAAAGTAAAAATGTAAGGAAAGACTCTAACATTTTTTAAGTTTGTGAAGAAGTTTGCTTCTCCCAGGAAAGCCTGAACTGCATTTACTAACCAGTCTTTGGTTTTTTTAAGAAAACAAAAACCTAGACAAACAGTTTCTTTTCTACAAATATACTTAATTTTAGGGTACTGAGATTAATTATATATGCTGATCCTTCTCAAAGCAATATGAAAGCCTTTCTCAGATTCCAGCTTCACAGCCAAAAAAGTGCTCAAAGTTCATCCAGTCTGCTCTACAGTTAGAGGTGCAAATACATAAGTAAAATTGTAGAGTTAATGGCAACTAAAAGCAATGTAACAGTGACATGCAGATTATGCCACTGTGCCACTATTTGATATGTACACAGGAATATAAACAATCATATATAAATTTTTTTTGCCTTCTAGGTGCAACAGAGATTCCCTTTGCTTGAAGAAAAATACACTGCTGAAGGTCTTGCATCCCATTGTCAGTGTACATTAGGTCAAAAATTTAATGCTGGTAAAGAAAGTACGAAAGGGTAAGTGTACTTCATGTTTTGGCTAGTCACAGACATGGTTATCTACAGCTAAGGGAACAGACATATGCATGCACATTGGAATGTATCTATACTGGACTTTGCAGGAAACACCAAATAATGTCTTTAATACGTATAAAACTAAAGGATTAATCATTGTTTTCAAGTTTATCACCAGTTAATCACAAGGTATTTGATATATCAGACCACCAGAGAAATGGCAAAACTCCCCAAAATTTTAAAGAGATAATTATATTCATATTACAAAGAAGGCCATTGCAGTGGACCAGTGTAATGTTTATGGTGTTTAAATGTCACAGTTATTAGTGTGTTAAGAAAGTAAGCTTTGTCTTTGTTCCCTATTGAGCAGTGCAAGTGAGTATCCCAAATTGGCATGACTGCAAAGTGTTCAGCAAAGAAAAACATTTGAAATTATCATTTCATGAACTACTCTGGTAGGCCTGGAAGGAGAGCATATTGATACATCTGGATGTATTTCAAGTGTAAGGGTCAATTCCTAAAGTTTCATTTACAGAAACATCAGTGTGATAAAATAACTATACATGGGTTATTGTGGAGTTCTAAATTTTGACAAACTTAATCTCTGTCTAAAACAAGGTCATATAATACATGCAGTGTAGAATACTATTAATCTAAATATGCTCTCAGATTATTTTACAGATTAGATTTTAACATTTAGCTTGTAAAGCTCACTTAGCTTCCATTTTTTTTCCTCTGTCATTTAAGGAAAGTTAGTTTAATCTTCTGGTAGTTGTTTTCATGAACAGATGGCAAACTTGCCAGATACTGTATGCCTTAAGTTGAAAATATGTATGTCAAATAATGCATAAAAGGAGCCTTGTTTCTTGTTCTGTCAGAAGGTGTATTTCAACTATTCCTCTAATTATGTAAAGGCAGTAAAATTAAAACCTTAATAGCTCACAGTTACTAAGAAACTGTCATCTTTACTATTGATAGTTTTTAGATGCAACATATGTCAACATGTGTATCATACTACTTTGCAGTCTAAAGATCTGATTATCAAGACCTCTAATTTTAGCCACATTTAACAGCTCAGGTAAGTCAGGATGTTTTGTTAGAATGTGTCCTTTAACTAATAGGATTATTATTTTGCATTTGTTTGATTTTTAATTTAAACTTCTACTTACCACCTTTTCAGACAACTGATACAGATACAATTCTTTCTATGAATAAATCTGATTTCAACTAAGAAGTGCTCAAATATTAAAGTAATACACTCGTAAGACTTGTCATAAAAGTCTTAAGATACCATTCTGTTTTCATGCCCAAAGAAATACAAACATCCAGGAAAAGAACACTGCAACATGTTCACTCTTCAATCAGAGAAAACCAACTGATTTATCAGATACTAACCTGAGTAAGTAGTGATAGCATAAAAGGTGAGAACCATACTTACGCCTACTATTCAATCCTGTTAAGAAATATTGTCATGTTTCAGCAGCATGAAAATTCTTTTCTTGTTTTAACAAATGTTACTACTTAGTACAGCACCATACACTAAGAATTAAAAGAAGACTAAAGAGGCCAGCCAAGTTAAATGCACTTTAGGAAGGAAGGAAAAACACCAAACAGTTTTGGGACTTGAAGCACTGACCATCAAAAAACACCATACATTTAAGGCTTACAGTGAGGTCTGAAAGCCAGTCTTTAAAGTTCAATCCCCACCTGTAAAACTGAGGTTAAAGTATTTTTGAATTATAGTAGTGTAAATGGCTCAGAAATTAGTGCTGAAAGCCAATCAGTTACCTAGGTACACAGGCCAGATTTTCTAGTATTTCAGAGCTTTTTAATGTGTTTTTTGGATTTTAGGCAGTGATTCAGAAGACTTCTCAGCCTATGATTCTTACAATGATTCACAAAGTGAAAAACTTACTAACTGTGAGACTGAAAGTTACAAAGCATTCAATACAAGATTATGTGGAGAGAGAAAAGGTATAATGATTGATAAACTACTAAAATCTACACAGAAATATTCTTGTTTATAGTGGGTTTTTTTCCTAAACATGTCATTGTTTTCAGGATTTAGATGCGGATGCACTAGAGGAAGCAGAGATCAGTGTAAACTTGGGCATTACAAACAATCTGTTCCGTCTTGTGCTTTACATAGAAGTAAAAGTGATAATTCTTCCTGTAAGTATGATGTGTTATTGAAGTAATTGCCAGTTACAGGCTTTGTTTTAAGAGTCAGAAACCCACACTGCACACAAATTGGGCATCATTTGATTTTGTATAAACCATCAGCAGCACTGTAGCTAAACAGTGGAAGTGTACAAATCTTGAAAAGCAAGATCAGCAAATCCAACTTACACACACTTAGCCAAGTTTAATCCTCAAACACAAAAGCTTTAACCTTCTCTGGTACTTTATGAGGAGTCCCTTTCATATTTCATTTATGACACAAAAATCTCATTTTGCTGTGCCACATGGAAGAATATTGAACTGGACATGACTGCACTAAGCTTTTCAGTGCTTGCTGGTACCTCATGTAAAGTAGTACTAAAGAAAATTCTAACTATACTCAAATTATGTGACAAGCAAAGTCAAAGAAAGCCTAATTTAAAAAATGTTGAACATATAGCTTTTAAAGTCACTTACTTCATACTTCTGTCTATATATTTTAATAACAAATTGCATACCAAAAAACTTCAACAGTTAAAAGTATAAATTAACTACTTTAAATACTGTAAAACTATAAATCAAAGTAGTATTCATGTAATTATTAGGATTGAATGTGATTATTCAGCACTTCCCCCTGCAGTCTTTCACTATATTAAAGGGAATACAAATCTGAATACCATTTGTCACAGAACTAAATTCAACAGAAATAAAAAAATAGTTAATCTGTCCTCATTTACAAAAAAGTGTAAATATATCCCATTTTTATTCAACAGTGATAGCTACTTGTTTTTTTATGGTAGAGAAAAGTGTTAAATATAAAAAAAAAAAAAAAACACAACAAAAAAACCCCACCAACTTTGTTTTGAATGTGACCTCAGCAACTCCAGCTTATTCACAGAAGAGAAGCTCTACTCAGAAGGTCCAAAAAAATAAGCAGCCAGGTGAACTTGTAAGCAGACATTCTGAAAGGTAAGCTGTAGCAATAACTATACTTAGTGCAATAGAAAATGCCATTGTTAAGGATTCAGCATGGAAAAAACTCACTAGTATTGCGTGCTTGAGGAATTTTGTCTTTTGCAGTGAATGCTATGTAGTAGAATTTATTTACCCCAAGAGCAACTGTGAAGAAGTCTTAGAGCTGTTCTTCAGTTTTTCTAATTTAAGGAAGAGTCAACATCTGACTTCTCTAAGTGACATATTCGGTTAAAAAAAATTGAATCTCACTTTATTAAGAGCATGTTCCCATTCACACATTCACAAGTACATCTGTGTTCTTTATGATGCGGTTCTCCTTGCTACCAACTCTTTCTTTGTAAGTAACAGTCCTGCTTTTAACTGTTAACATTAAATTACAGTGGGCACCTGAATTAAGTGGATTCTTAATGATAGCACAGACTAGACTGAAACTCAGGCAAGTCTCGTTACAATAATTTTGGACATCATTCCTCAGTAGCAGTAAATGTCCAAAGTACAACAGCTACACATGAGATTCAGTGGCACAGACTGCCCCATGAGGGAGGGTTACAGCACTGAGAACATGGTGCTTTGATGAGGTAATTCCTGACTCTGCATCCTGGAATGTTTTGTCTGACTACAGTACAGATATAAACAGAAATTATAGAATGACAGATTAAGGTTGGAAAAGACCTCCAAGATTGTCGAGTCCAACTATCAACTCAACACCACCAACTAAACCATGTGGACTGTGTTTCACAATTAAATAAAAAATTCTACTTGCTGTAAAATTAACTTGGAACTGAGTATCTATCAAAGTGTATATATTTAATAGTTCAGAAAATACTTTGCTTGTTAAAATTGTTTGTATTTTATTCTATGTATCTTATTTTTAGGCAAAACTTGGAGGCTGCCAAAACCTGCTATTCAAGCCCGAATTACAAAGCTATCCCTTCATATAAATACTCACCCAGCAAGAAGTCTACCCAAAGCAAGTCTGCAATCAACATGAGAAACAGAAATGCTAATGATCGCAAAGCAAATGTAAGTCTTAAGAGTGAAAATTAAAAGCCACAGAACTACCTTGGGAAGAGTACATCCCCACATCATGGCACCGTTGAACATCCCCATTCTTAGCAAGCTGATTATTACAATCTCAGCTTGTCTAGTCCATTTTAAGACAAGAAAGGAGGAAATTAAAAAAACAGTATTTTAGCTTATTATTATCTAAATTTTATTTATTATAGAGCTTAATTTCTACTACTCAGCATGTATTCAAAGTGAAATTGCTACACAGAACCTTAAACATAAGGCAAATGATTACATGGGTCTAGAATAGAAAGTTAAGTATTAACAAGGGTGCATTTTCTTACTCCCAACAGATTTTGAGCTCTACACTGGATCATGCCATACAGACAGCAAACAGTTTGAAGAAAGCTACAGAACGAATGGTACAAGCAGTTTCAGAAGATCTAGCTAAAGCTAAAAGAAAACAACTTTAATTACCCAGTTTAAAATGTTATGTAATTTTTCTGGTTGATACTAAAGTATCAGTATTTCTGCAAATATAAAATGATAAATACAAAGATCAGAAAGCCAGCTGATTTTGCCAGCTGTTCTGTAACTGTCAGCATTAAACTAAACCAGACCAGAGTGCATTTGTATTTCACGTTTACACTGTCTCAGAACTAGACAACAAATTACTCATCCTATTGGAAGTCTTCAGTATGTTGGCTAACCCCTGTTAACTGCACACAGCTACCTTCTCTAAGCATTCACTTAAGATAGTTTAATATAAGCTGGCATAAAAAGCAAGATTAACTTCTGGAATTCTGATTCCTCCCCATCCCCAAGTAGGAGAATAAATCTCAGTCATTGCAACATATTTTCTTACCACACCTTAGCAGCAGCTGATTAAGCCCATCAACAAAGGAAAACATCCTCTCCACTGGAGACATCTGTAAGCACCATGATAACATACCAAGTCATAGTTAACATATGTAATTATTTTGTTTTTAAAGTACCCTACATTGAGAGTCATTTGTTTTGAAGATACTTCCTTGCCTGTTTCAGTAACTGAGTAATACCATTTGTTGCCTGTGTATTCCTAACATAGGCATGTAGCATCCTTACTTTGTCAGATATATCTGGCTTTGAAATTCTAGCTGATGATAAGCTGGAAAAATAATACTGTATAAGTACAGTAGGCCAAGAAAAGTTATTATTACCTTTCTGAAATCCATTTAACTGCAGTGAATAAAAGCATGCAGCAGTTAACAGCCTTGTATTATTAGGGATGCTATTCACTGAAGTGAATTCCAAAGTAAATATGGACTGATAGAAGGCATCACAAGGTGAGAAATGACAGCATATTGCTTAAATAAGACAGTCATTTTCAGGTAAACTTGAGTGGTTTCATCAGATGATGGATACAGAGCTAATCCAGGCTGCTCACGGAAGCAATAACAGATAAACTTGCTGCTGTGTACCACTGATTTAATGGCGCGAGTCTGACTTTTTTCTGAGTTTCTACACTTCACAGACAGCAATCCTGTTTCATTTTCTCCCTTAGGCTTTTATTGTATATATCCTTGTAACTCGATTTGCCTCTGCTGATCATCCATGTTTTTGCTTTATTTAATGTAAGACAAAAGCACAGGATAGCAAAAGCCTCACTTGCCCTCTGCTAGATTTAGTTCAGAATGCCTGTTACTACTTCCCAAATGATCTTAATAGTTGGAAATAACTGCTGTAAGGTTTCCTAGATCCAATAAAAGAAGACTTACCTTCCATAAAAATCCTTCTACAATACAAGAACAGCTAGATCTTTTATCTTGGGTCACCATCTGAACCTGCTGTCCTGGGACTGACAGCAAACGCCAGAGAAAGAACACATTTAAGACACCAATCACAACGTTCCTCAGAACATTCTCTGGCAAACAAAGCTCGGTCTTTCCAAATCAGCAGTGGTATCTTCATATTTAATAGCCCTATAAAGATTTTTCTCTCATGTATGCTGGGGTTTTCTCCCCTCAATTTAAAGTATGCCATTACTGCATGGTATCTCATATACTAAAGGTTCTTTTGCTTTGAATTTGAGAACTGCAAGTTTCATGTGTTACTTCACACACTGAATAGGAAGGTAACAGTTCTTTCTCCTCAGTCTGCACACTAACATGTTTCTTTGAGGCTTCCATCACATACTCCCATCAACTTTTTTCCCTGTGATCAAGGATCCTATTCCAGTTATTCTTGACATGGAAATTGTTCCACACCTTTGATTTTCCTCTCAGTCATATTTGATTCTTGTCCACATTCAACTTAAGAAAAAAATTCCACTTGGAAATACACATCTTTATTATCTAGGGCAATCAGAGCAACAACATCTGTGCTTACATGAAACTGGGCCCACATGTACAGGCTAAGTATCTATCTGAAAATGTGCAATATGAAAACAGGAACTTCCAAAATTATAATATACCTTGTACAAGTATTAGGTGTTGGAGGGAGACAGAACTCTCTATCATTCCTGATCTTGGTAAAGCAATTCTTCATTAGAAAGAAGTAGCTGGGAAAATATTTGGAGAAAAAAAATAAACTTCTCACAATAATTTCCCTCCACCCTGCCCTCACAAGCTCCTGTATGAAACCAAGAGCTGTTTTGAGCTACATTTTGCTGTTGGATTTCTTACCTTAAAGTATCTCTCTTAATCTGCCTTTGCAGTAATATTTGGGTTCATGTTCTAGAAAAAGGGGGTGATGGGTTCCACAACTCAAAAGGCTTAGTCTTTTATTTATCAGCTAACAAATTTTGGAGCTACTGATACCACTTAAGCCTAAAGCAGACACTTGGAGAAAGTTTAACTGATGAATATGCAAAAATAATCCAATATTTCAAGCTGATATTTCTTCAACTTTATGCAAATAATAAAAATCAATACAATGTATTTTATATACTGCTAAAATCAATTACTTCAGTCCTTAAGTAGGACACTTTGATATTGGTTAGTTTGTTCTGTATCTATTGCTCCTAAGCCTTGAGGATAGGAAAAAAAATGGCAATTATATATGGCTTTTACACCAAACTTGAGTTTTTCTTGACAAAGTCTAAATCTCTTTAAGCATACTAGTCTAGTACCTATTTGAAAATGTTCATCTTTATTAAGATGTTGAGCACTGCACTTCTTACATATGTGCTTTTACTATGAATTTTTTGATACTTATAGTTACAAACTGCAATTCAGAAAAACAGGATAAAATTGACTAATTTTTTTTTCCAGTTATGATGCATTCAAGTTTGATGAAACACTTAAGTTCTAAAGGTGCTGGTTCCTGTATTGACATAGAAAATAAAGTCAGCATAGGTTAGATGCTTAGCTCTGATAGATTTGAAAGGTACAGCCACTTACCCGCATCATGCCCCACATCCTGCAACATTTTAGAATCATTATATCATGCTGTCCCCTTTCATTCCTCTCTGAGACAAGGGCAAAATTTGATTTTCTTCTGCCTTCTAATTCATTTAGTATTAACTTACTTACCAAAGATATTATCTTGAACAAAGAGAGAATCTAAGGGCAAAATTAAGGGAAAAGAAACAAGACAACCTTTCTGCAAAACAAAAAATAAATACCCTTACAGCTGAGAAAAATGTAACTGAAAAGTTGAGAGTAATCTATTATTTTTCATTATGGCTTTTCTCTAAAATTCTACCTAAAATAAGCTAATATTTCAAGGCACAACATTTAAAACATCCCTTTAAAAAGTCTGTAAGTTTACACGTAAGTAACTTTTAAGAGAAAACTAAACATTACCAATATTACAGAATTAATGCAATTTAGAATTTACTTGATCACCTTCAACACAAATTTATCTATTTCTTAGAATGTGCCAAAGAAGAAGAAAATAGGAAATACTCTTGAATGCTTCAGGTTTTGGTGTTTGATTTGCTTTTTTCATCTTTTATAAACTATGAACTCATATGAAAGATTAAGCTATATGCTCATCTTATTTTACTCTCTTTTCCCATGCCCCTACTGCCTCAAGGAAAAGGAATTTATGCTTAAAATTTTGCAACTTCTGTATCACAGAAATTCAACTTATGAAACAGACAGACCATGTGGACACAATCATAAGGAACTTCCCAAGATATTAAGCTTTTTTTAGAAAGCTTTAGCAATGACCCCTGTATATTCTTAAATGTAAAGGGTACTTGAGTGCACAGCTGACAGCATTTCTCCAAAGTTATTTATTATGTTTGAACCACTTAGTACTTCCAGAATTAACTTCCTACTTTGTCTACCACCACCTCAAAAAAATTTGATTTTTCACAATTACATATATTTAGAGAATTTTCAGTTATTTATTTTACAGAAAATTACAGTTTGAGACATTGCATTTGTGTGAAATATTTTTACCATAAGCTCTTATTTACAAATTTTCTTCTGAAGCCTTTACCTACAAACCTAGGCCCTTTTTTATTTAGTTATTTTTAGAAGTATACTCTATTATAGAAAGGTTTCACAGTTCTCAAAAACAATTCCAGTTTATATATAATCATGATAGCTTTTAGCATCATTTGCTAGAAATTAACATGCCCTTTTGAAAAAGCACTTACAGTGTAACACTGTTGATAATAAATACGACTTAAACATAAGTGTTTTTTTCCTGTCTTCTAGTCCCTAAAAAGCAGCAAATTTAAATTATAACATTCCGTTAGTCAGAAACATGTTGTGAAAAGTCAGTTCCATAAGACTATGTACATATTATTTATCTTCCCCAACAAATCATGTCTTCCTAAATACATCATAACCCCACAATTTCTATTCATTCTTAATGGAGACCATATCCTTCGGTTTACTAAGGCTCTTGACTTGATCCAGTAGTCTTTTAGGTGTAAGAATATGAGTAGAACCTGACAAAAGAACATAAGTATTAACTGTATCAGTCTGAAATTCTGCTTCCAGAAATTCCCTCTAAAAATGTCAGTTACATGCCAGTATTTTTCACTATAGCTGTAAAACTGCAAAGTACAACAGCTGTGTTTTCATGTTTTATGGTATAAAGTGTCGTATAAATATGTGTCACCATCATGTAGATAGTGTCCCTCTTTCACACGCGGAGACATCCAGATTAGGACCCTACTTTGCATACAAGTTTCAAGTCCCTGCTCTGCCTGGCTTTAAGTACAGGATTGAACCTGGGCCATTTGCTCTGTACACACTTCTCCCCAGCCAGCAGTAAGTCTACCCATCCTGTGAAAGACTGGTGAAGAGATGTCTGGAACCTGGCCTTTTCCAATATTCCTCAAGTGCTGAATCAGGAATACAGGAAGGTTTTCATCTTGCAGTAAGCAACATGGAAATTTGGCAGTTGTCACCTTCCCTTAGAAATCAGGATTACAAACAAACCTCAAGAACCACCTCTAAACAAAAGAGAAGATGGTTCTGTGGTTACTGCCAGATACTACAGTGAGTGACCTACACTAAACACGGTTTTGTAAACAAGTCTCAGGTGAAGAAACAGTCTTGGTAAACTGCATTCCTGTTGTCCTAGTCTTTCTACTGCAACTCAAAACAAGGATCAGCATTAAACTATCTCAACCACAAATTAACCTGCTAACAAAAAATAAACCAAATAATAACACAGACACAAACACACAGACACACAAATGCCCTTACAACACTCCCCCCATTTTTAGGAAAATAAACTCTAGATCTCAGAATCAAGGCTATAATTGCTCTAGGAAATAGTATTCATTTATTTTAAAGCCGGGTTGATGGATTTAATCCTTTTTAAGACTCAATGCTAAAACTGCCAGGCACAGGCATTTCAAGCAATTTAGAATACTTTAGATGACTCTGCACCTGAACATAAGCTGCCACTGCAGATGGATACCTGTCTCTGTATCTAGGAGCTCTGTTTTGATATATCATATATGCAAATGTTTTGGCACCAAAATTTAAACAGCACCACAAGAAATATTTCTTTGAAGCACAGCAGCTCAAGCAGCAAGCATTTGCTGCCTCTGAAGTACTGAGAGATTACCACTCCAGCTGGTAATTCATGCATTTACTGCTGAATTTTAAGATTAGGGAGATTACTCCAGTTTTCAGGACAAAAGCTATAAATCATGGTGTGGTTTGTGCAAAGACTCTAAACAAACCACAACAAGACATAGATGTTGATGTAAAGTTAGCTGAGCTACAGTGAAGTAGTATTTTGGGTTGGTTTGTTTTGCTTGGGGCAGTTTTTTTGTTTTGTGTTCTTTTTAAGGAAAAGAAAAAAACTTGTCTTCCCTTCCTCCCACAGTGAATAATTTTGCAGTAGTCTGACAGACTTTCTACTGCCTCCAAATGCATTGAGAATAGTTGAGTATAGCTGAAGTTTGAGGCAACTGTAATGCAAGAAGGTCTATTTAAATTCTTTCTGCTGTATGCCAGGTTACTTTAATAATATATTTCTCTCATGTAATTAATCATCATTCTTCTGGAGAGCCTAATTGTATTTGTTGTCCTTAATATCTTGTTGCAAAAAAACCAAAACAAAACAAAACCACCAAACAAAAAACAACCCCACAAAAAACTACCAATAAAAAACACCACTCCCAACAAAACCAAAAAAATTCCACAACAAAATCCAAAACACCAAGCAATCTAGATAAACTGAAAAAAATTTTTAAGTATTTAGAATTAAGCAATACGTTGGCTGCTGTGTTATTTACTGAACTAAGTTGCAAAATTTAAGTAGTAAATCCCTACATACCACCCTTTTCCCAAGAGAAGCTTACCAATAACAACTTCACAGGATTTGTAGGCTTGAGAAACCTCATAAGCACAGCGCATCTCAGAATATGTAATTCCTCCGATGACAAATATAATCAGCCTTGCACTATTCTTACGCTCATCTTGGTAACTCGCTCGAGGTTTCTGGCGTGCACTGTAAAAAACATTCATTAAATGACATTTATATAGTTTTCTTGATTAATTTTGGTAAAATTTATACACTTGAGCAGTAACAAGTTCTGTTACACAAACCATGGTTTGATTATGATTTCAATTTAGACAAATTGATAACTTGAAGAATTTTAACAAAAAATTTACTCAAAGGGGAATATATACAAAGCACAGATGCTGCAGACACAGCTCACACACAAAGGACTTGATCAAGTAGCTGAATTCTGCATGCTAGCAATTTCAGTTGCTCATTTTTCATGACAAGTTCATTTGAAGAAGCTAGTCCTAGGTTTTTCATTCTCCAAATGTGAACAGAATCTCTTAAAAAAAAAAATAAATCTGTTGTCAAATAAGACTAAGAGCTAGAAACAAAGCCAAAGCTCTAAAATATACTTTCTAACATGTATGCAGTAACTGCAGATTCAGATTAAATCATCTCTTCTCGAGGGTGCCTAAAAGAGGCAATTTTCACTAGCCTATAGGACAGAGATCAGTGACAACATACAGTCACTTCCCCTTGGTGTTACCTTGCTCTGATCATTGCAGTGCATATCCAGGAGCATAAGGATACACCAACAGTTTGGTTAGCACAGCAAGTAACTCTTTTCCTACGGCTATGTCTCTGGATCTTTAATTTAGTGAAGTACAAGTTCTAATTCAAGTGTGTCCTCCACATTTAGGATCCATGGATTTCCCTCCCTACCAATTCCAGCACCTGAATAGCACAGGGGGAATTCCTATAGTAAAAACACCCTAATCACTTCTAATCTGTCTCACCATTTAAATAACAGTACCACAAGCTGTCACATTGGCAGATACTGGTCACAAGTTTCAAGAGCCAGTGGGATTAAAAAAGGGGAAAGAAGAGACAGCAGAAGCTAGTGACCTACCAACAACAACAAACAAATTCTAAAATCACCTCTCAATGCTCTTCTATAAATATGCAAGTACATGGAACACTCCATTTTACATTCCTTAGCAGATAGTTTAGAGATGTCCAGAGAAGTTGGAGGTCTTGGAATGAATTATGTCCTGCTTACAGGGATCAAATACCTAACAGGCCCATAATCTCTAATTAAAGGACCTACAGAAGCTGAATTTAGTTTACAGGAACTACTACAGCAGCAATCACTTTCAGACTAAATTAAAACATTCTTCTCTCCTAAGTCACAGTATACTGATAATCCATTCCTGAAACTACTTCACACTAAAAAGCTCAGTGGCTTAAACTTCTCATTCTGGGAACATGAAAAGACTATTTGTACAAATAAAAAGCTACGGAAGAGTTCACAACCACGTTCAATACATTTTAGATGAAAGAAAAATACAGGTTTTAAACATTAACATTACCTTATATAAGTTGTTTCACTGCTTAGTAAGCACACTTGTGTAACACTTTAAAACATATATGATAAAAATACAGAGAAATGGGTACATTATGTTCCAATAAACTAAACAATTTACCTTACTGCTCCTGAACCATTCCAGGTAGGAGGACACGGGGAACAATAAGGCCAGTCTTTTGAATCTAGTTTGTTCTCTATAGCATCCTGAAAGGCAAAACCAAGGCAAACTTTAAACAGCCACATAGACCTAAAGCACACCAAGTTTCAGCTTCCAGTAAGGAAGTCTAACTGAACTTTAATACCAGCACATGCAATTTCTTACAGCCAGTAACAATCAGCACTACATGAACATCACTGCAAAGTGCTAGACCATGGAATGCTAAAATTACAAGGCTTTTGAATATCACAACGAACTGTAAATACATATGATTCTGTTATAAACATAATATTGATTTAACTCCTCAGATTTCACTAGTAGCTTCTCCTCTGTAATACAGAGGAATGTATAAAAATAAGAAATGTGATGATTACTCTAGTGTAATATTTAATTTCTCTACAAAAGTATATGAGAGAAGTTAAGGTCCCTGAAAACGCAAAAGTATGAAAGTCACCGAGAATCTCTGACTGACAGCACTGGGTCACACTAAAGGTCTAGTGAACACTCCATTCTGTCTGAAATCTGATGTTTTTGAGAACAAAGCAACTACGCCTCTGACAGTAACATCCTCCAGCCTCTACTGCTCTGTAGTTTAGATTGGAATTACAGTTTGAAGACCCACTGGAGAAAAAAATCCGTATCTATAAACTACACTAAGCACTGCCAATCACAGTACAAGCTGTTGAAAAAGGCTTTTTGCTTTCACTTCCAATTGCTTCAAGTTTAAAACAACCTCCAGTAAGAAACACTGCTAACACACAGCAGTCTAAATGCTCTATATTACAGACAACACAATGCTTAACAGATGTATTTAACAAAATTAACTCAAGATACTATGGAATTTCAAAAGATTGACTATAACTGCTCACTTGAGAAACTTTCTGCACTGTACCCATGAATTAATTAATTGGTCTAATTTACCTCCATGACATCTTTGATAACAGGCGTCCACCTAGAAAGTTGATAAGTTTCTTCTGAAGAACGATCCCTTCTTGGGTATTTATACTGCTGAGCAGCTGGCTGTAAAGATTTTCAAAACACAGTTATATTATACAGTGTAATTTTTTAATATAACTTTTTATTAATAAAACTTAATGTAACTTTTAAACTGAACAGTAAAGACAAACAGTTAATACATGAAGAATTCAGAATACATTGATGATTTTAGGGGGAATGTCACAAGTAGCTTACTTTGAAAATTATTCATGTTTTAATTAAGTCCTATTCGACATATAAGGACACCCCCAAGAACTCCTAGGTTCCTAGCAAATGCCAGCCTCCATGGAAAAAAACACAAAAGAAAGACCAAGATAATACTGCTAGGAACTGCTAAAAGAACTGTAAGACAAGGCAAGTGCTTGGGCACCAAGAATTTGCAAAATAAATAAATACATTCTTACTGAAGCAATAACAGGAACATCAAGGTATTTCCAATTTCGTATCATATCACTATCACTTTCTATTTGTACATTCTGGATCAGCTTGTCCAAGTTCTCCTGGGTAGTTCCTTCAATATAAAGAAAACACAAAACTTAATTAACATGTGACTTTTAGGACCAGTTTTGTCACACACATTCTTGGCTGTTGTCTAGTCCAGGATTTTAGCTTTGATTGTTTGACCAGTCTACTCTAGTGTTTAACATGATACTATATTTTAAACAAAATTCTGTTTAATGGTCCATTTTTGAGACCAAAAAAATCAATTTTAATAGATTCCTCAGACCCACATTCTGTCAATTTCTACTCTTCTACTACGAATTCTTCCCCACTGACTTCATTTTCAGGTTGCAATGGACATAGAACTCCCCCTTTAACAGCTTCAATACTACTAGAAAAGGAGAAAATTTAAACTAATGAATGCATCCAAGCACAAGAGTGATGCTAAAACACTGTATGGATCTGCATTTGTACCCAATCACTTAAATCTTTATCAGTAATAAGAGAAACTATGGAAAAGGGATAGTTCTTCCAAACTTGGCCATTAACTCCAATATAGAGCCTTAAGCTCACTAAAAATACTGGACTATCACAAAACTTGAATTGAAGTCCATAGCATAGAGAAAAAAAACATGAAAAAAAAAAAATCAGGTAGCTTATCATACCATTCGTGCTAAAGATATACAGGAGAATAGCTCTAATTTTGTCATAGCTCTCATGACTTTTGCTGAGCAAAACTGGAAGAAGGACTCTCATTGAATCTTTCACTTTTTGACCTTCTGCATCAGTTCCAAGAGCCAAGTCCTAAAATAAAATTAAAAGAAAAAGTTTTAGTGAATAGTTATTAAAAACACGCACATTGTTTTTGGTGTTCTGAAGTGTTTTTATGAAACCATAGGTTTCAGGGAACAACCAAGCCACAACAATTTCAACTCAGAATGACATGTCTTTGACATAATTATTTCAATAGTTACTGCATTTTTATATCAACACTACGTAACACTTAAATATTTAAAATTCTTTGGTATCTAGAATACACATAAATACAAATTATAATTTTTAACTTCAGATTAGTGCTACTATGTAATACCTCTTCCTAACAGGTGCCTTTCTTGGACAATAAGTGTTTGCTTCTGCAGAAATTCATAGGAGTTTCGAACAAAAAAAGATAATTCTTACACAAAGCAGCCAGATTCAAAGCCAAAACAACAAGAATCTAAAATCACCTCTTTTATTAGCAGACTAAAAGCCTTGTACACCTCATGTAGTTTTAATACTACTACCTCAAAAATTTATTACAAAAAAAACCCAAGAGACACACTATATCTGTGAGTTAAAAACAAACAGAAAAGTTGCATTTTCATTTGTCATTTGGTTTGTATTTTTTAAGCATACCTGTTCAGTTTTACAGAGCCTTTCTACGTTACATTTGAACTTCTTCATGCAATCTTCTGCTAAGTTAAGATGGACAGCTTGCTATTAAAAAAGAAAAAAAGAAAAAAAAAAATATTTCAACAATAGTGTACAAAATGATGGATTGTGAAGTTGCAGTTATAGAAGGCCCCTTACCTTACTAATCTCTTTTCGATAGTGAGGCATCTTTTTCATTAACTGGGCCAGAGCAGATACAGATAACTGTGAAGAAATTACTCAAGTTGAAATTTTTTTGCCCTATATTTGACATCCTTATATCCCTTCCTGTTGCAGCCTTGCTTCCCCATTACCCAAAAACTGCCACTGAGATAAGCCTAAATTTCTGTAATGGGTTCAAGAAATACATAGATGTCACCAGCTGGATACAATTAAATTATCACAAAAAACAACTTACTTTCCCTTCTGCTGCTTTTCTTTTTGCTGCAACTTCTTTAAAAAGTTTTGGTACTTCCCTGATTTTTAAAAAAGAAAAAAAGGAAAGTAATCAAATGCAACAGCACCACAGTTCTTAAATCTTTTCTTACAATCTTTACTTAAAATCTTAAAAGGACTTTGCAACAAGAACTTCTGAATAAAAGCAAAAGCTTCAAATACAGGTCGTCTTCAGAGAAGAGAGTGGGTTTTGGCAAAGGAAACTAAAATTAAGCATTATGTTAATGATAGCTGCTTAACTTCATTTGATGCATTAACTTGCTAGTACTTGACACAACAATCCTTTCAGATTTTAAAGATTAGAAGATACTTCCCAGGAAATACTTTTATTCCCATTTTTCCTCAGTAAGTGTAATTAACACTGGTAAAATTGCATACCTCTGTACATACTGTATTTATGGAAATAGGTTTTCCTCCCAGCATCACTTTGCAGGATGCACTCTATATTTCAAACCATCTTCACTACTGCCTCTGTTCCAACTTTATTAACAGCTCAAACTGCCTCTTAAAGAAACTTTTATCACTTGCCTTTTTTAACCAGTGTTTGTTATCTTATTTACATACTCTATCACATCTGCAATGTGCTTGTGCCGAATCTTCACCCAGAGGTCATCATCTTCCTCCAGAATTGCCTCCCGTTCCTTGCCAGCACCTTCTTCTGTTTTGTACCTTTTAAGAGAAAATTCAGATAGTTGTTTGGTTTGGAATTCCCCCCCATTCCTGCCCTCATTTTTGTAACTCATTGAAAGTATTAATTGTTATGGTTTAATAAAAATGCATGGTACTAGCAGTAACATACACAGGTTTTCACTTATAGCCAAGCCGTTGTTCAACACAGTATAATTTACATGAGATTTTACAGATCACATCTTTGCACACACAAAAAGCAAATGAATTTCAGAATGATTCTTTGAGGCAACAGCTTCTGGACATTCATTTAAGCCAAGAGTAACTAGAGTTTCAATCACACATTTTCATGCACAATTTCTCTTCAGCTTCCAATGTCAAGTTTGCTGTGGCTCCAAATGCCAGTTGCATGCACAGTAACACACACTGAGACTGCAAAGTGGAGCTTGCTGCACCTACTGTAAGACATTTTGTAACTCTAAAGGAAAATAAAGTCCCATTAACTCACAAAATAGACAGAGAACTAATTACCTAATATACAACAGAAACATGCTTCACAACATTACAGACCAGCTAGTACTTTTCTCCAAACAGAATCATAGGAAGCTAAACAGCAATCAACCTACAGAAAATTTTTCACATTTACAGAAACTCACAAGTGTAGGCAGCCAGAAAGCAGAAAAATATAAAAAATTTACAAGATTAGTTGTAAAAGTCAGATCATGACTACCTAGAAAACATACTCTGCCACATTTTCATACCCAGAAATTTCAGATTCATAGAATTCTACATTTTCTATGTAAACATTTACTCAGTGTTTCTGACATAGAACGTACATTCCTGTTTGCTTAACTAAACAATGAGGCAACTAGATCTCCTTTGCTGTAGTGGGTCATTAGAAAGCAAAATCTTACCAAAATCTTTACTGTCAAAACAATCCAATAGCAAAGTAAGTACCTTATTAAAAACAATGTCATGTTACTCCGAGCACTGATAAAGTAACACTTATAAGCCATGTGCAGTTTAGATCTTTCTACTGTAAACGTACGTCAGTAAATTTAACAACTGTGTTTGTTAACAACTATTTAACAAATGATATAACTGGAGGTAAAAAGGTGAGCATTTGCAAGACACAGCTAAACTTTTTCTCAGTCCTACTGGTCTTGTTTGCCTTGTTGGGCTAAGAAGGTTCAGAATTAAGAGGAAAATACAAGAGAATTTGACCGTGCACTACTAAGGTTTTCCTTCTAGTATTGAAGTTTTATTTTTTAAAAAATTTAATTTATTAGACTCAAATCCTAGCAAAAATGCTAATTAGATCCTACCTTATCTCCACCAAATTAGGAAGTTAACAAAAAGAGGAAATTACAAATCCAAGAGGAAAAGCTAAATACTAAGTGAAGTAACTCATATAATATAAACAGCTAACATTGCTATGGTGTAATTCAGCTCAACTACTCCATAGATGTTAAAATCAACAATAAAGTATTTAATTTTTTTTTAAAGGAGTACTTGCTTGTATGTATCATTTTCAATTGGTATCAGATCATATGCCATTGCCTGGAAGGTGAGTTCATGAAGTACAGTTGACACTGGGTCAAAGCCACGATCAAGTATTATTAGTTGGGAGTGGGTTTTAGCCTAGAAAGCCATCAAAAATGTAAAGTTAAGACATACAGTACAAAGTTAATGCATGTTAAAGCTATTTAAAATTACAGCACTGCAGACATGGTTTGGAAAATAACTGAAAAAACTTTGAAGTATAGACCAAGTGTTTATCAATATGAATAGAAAGAAACACTTAAATGACAACCAGAACACAGTAGCTTTAAGTACTACTTTTAAGGCAATGCTCTTAAGACCATTGCAATTTGGTAATGACACCTAATGAACAAAAAGCTTAAGAAAACACACAAACACAAAAAGGCCTCCACTGATTTTTGTAAATTTTTTTGTATTCCAACACAGTATAGGTAACATCAAAACATTCAACTGAAGGCTTCACTTCCAGGTTTAGCAGAGTGGCAGTAGCATCACATACATTTATTATTACTGTATAATGCTTTACCACATATTTCTGCTTTTAGGCAGCTGCCCTAATCTGCCTTCATCTGTAGTGACAGACCAAAAACACTACTAAAATGAAAACCTGTGTCTCTGTGGACAATAGATCTCTTAATGGGAGACATTTCAATTTGGTAGTGAAGTCCTTCCTACCCATTGCCCTGTGGAAGGTGATACTAAGACAGAAGTTATTCACTTCTCTTCACATTTGTATCATTCCCTACATTACCATAGGGCCAGTTTTTCAAGTACAATTGGTTTGATCACACAGATTTGCTTACATATAGATTTACTGAATCAGTTACTACCTCTAAGTTGCTTTCATACACAATAACAACTACATGGCAACTAGTTGCCTTTATTAATTAAAAAAGAAAAAAACTGGTTTTTTATAATGTATTGTCAAAACATACTCCAAAGATTATTTTTCCCCAGACTTACAAAAAAGAAGCAAACATTTTAGTTCACATTCTACCTTTATTTGGCTTCTCTCATCAGTTCTGTAGTAGTTTTCAAGATTTTTTTCAACAAGCTGTGCAAGTTTGCTGGCTTTATCAGATGGTCCACTGGGGAAAAAAAGAAACATGCAAAAATAACTTAGATTTCTTTATCATATTAATAAAATGCTACCTTTGAAACAGAAAGAACTGCCTAGACTGATCCTCTGGTTTCACAAGTAGTTTCTGAACTCCATGCTAAATATTTCCAATGTATTTTCAGTCTTACATTATGATTCCACTCTTTGAATGCTTCAGGTATTTCACACAGTAGAAACAGCTTCAGGCAAAAGACTGACATAAGCTGGCATATGGCCCAGCACCTAAAAGTCTCATTCAGAGGCAGAAAACGAGAGAAGAAAAAGAAAGAAAAGAAATTCCTTGTTACCTTCACAGAGAATAAGGTACCACTTCATGTTACACCACAGAAAGCAATTCCTGAGCATAATTTCAGATGCCCAATTTGTCTTCCAAGATACTACTCTATACACTCTGTCAAAGGTCAAAAGGAGCAGTCTCCTGAATACCTGTACTACCAAGAAATCCTGATACCATCTTCCTCAGCAATTAAATTCCTTGATGTCAAGTGGAGTTGCAGAACTACCAACTGGAGCAGTTCTGTCACAGGACTATGCATGCAGTTTATTAGAATGCCACATACAAGTGTCATCCTACTGACCAAACAGGAAACAAACATTTCATCACACAATAGGGTATAGCAAGTTCTGTTAAATTCATACACACAGAGAAATAATCCACTGCTCTGCCTACACTTCACAAACTCCTAAGATTCCATACTTCAGTGTTGTAGATTAAAAACTGCTAATCCACAAGAAAAGAAACTATGCTGCAGCCTCAAGCTATTACCAAACAATGTGGGAAGTTCTAGAAGTGAAAGCAACAACACTATCCAACAAGATTTTTGCCTCACCTTTTGTATCGCACTCCTGGATTCTCATCCAGTGTGGCACACAAGGTAACAATTTGTTCAGCCATCACTTCCATGACAGCATCTTTATCCTTTGTCCTCTCCAGAGTTGGACTGTAACAGCGATAGAATGCATCTGGGATATTGAGAGTAAATACCTGTGTGAAGCACAACCAAGAAAGAAAGAAAGAAAGAAAAAAAAAGGCTTAAACTGCGTATTTCTAAAATATGTGTTAAAAGAATCCTAATACTTTAAAACTATATTCTGTAATAACAAGTTATACATAATATACTTGGAAAAGAAAAAAACCAAACCCATACTTCAGTCCTTTCTCTCTCTCCTGTTAAACTCATCGACTTCCTGTTCTTACATTGTTTTCCTTATTGCTCTCCTCCCCTATGTAAATACATTTTTCAAATTGCTTACTGTCTACACTGAGGGACCCAAAACAAGCAGAGCTAAATACCAGTGCCTTGTACAGAGCCATACAATGCAATACCAGAATGATCATAATTAAGTTTAAAATAGAATTTTACATATTGTGTTTTTGCTATATGAATATAGCACCTTCACCTCCAAGAATTTAAATTCTTTAAATGCTCTAAACCTTGGAAAAAAGCTGTTTAATAATACACAAAACAAAAATTTTGCAAATAGAAAGTTTAGTAAATTGAATGCAAACATGGAAGAAACTTTGTTGTCAATAAACAAATTATCACCAGCTTCAGGTGGACTCTGTAATTACAGAGCAAAAGAAGAATGTCCATCCAGATAAGGATGTTTGTTTCATTCAATAGTCATTTAGACTTTGCCCAGAGCCCAGTCTGATTATTTACTCTTATCACCAAAGAAAGCAGGCCTAGGGATTTTTAAGTAGGAAAAGTAATTAACACTGTCTGTTCCTATGCTAAAAATTCAAAATTATCTCAATAAACCACAATACCAAGAATGCAAAACTAAACTAAAAACAAGAAGAGACTAAGTGCTGCTTATTTTAAACTTTAGAAAAGCAGTACCTACTTCTGCTTTAATGGTAAGTCCTCCAGAAAACTACAACTACAAATTTTGTGTAATGTCTTTTGTATGTTGAGGAAGCTACAAAACTCTTAAGACCAACTCTAGAAGAACTCCCCAAACCAGTTTGAAACAAAGCTTAGAAAAATCAACACAATGGGAAAACAGATAAAAAAACCACCATACTAATTATTATCTGATAGCTTTATTAGAAAAAGAAGTGTGTCTTCCAACTAGTGAACAGCATCACAATACAATCTGGATAGGAGCAACCTCACCTATATTCACCTGGTATACATAAGAATTCTGAGCCCTGATGTGTTCATAAATTTTGAAGAATACAGGAAAGACATTCCTGTGGGAAACATTCACAGGTAGTTCTACAATTCCCAGCAGTGGACAGGATTTGAGGGCTCCACTGTATTAGTGAGCATCAGAGTGAAGTGCAACAAATACACAATACAATATTCACATGGAAGATACTAATTTGTTTCTATCAGTGGTCTTAATTTTTTTATTGAAATGTTCTCCTCTCAATAAAAAGTTTGCAAAGTTGTTACAGTTTTTTGGAGGCTTTGGTTTTGTTCCCCTCTCCCCTTCAGTTCTTATTATCCATTTGCTCTTATTTTTGGATTTTCACCAAGTAGTTAGCTCTACTTACTCTTATTCCTACACACAGACCTACCCAGTCTGTCAAAACAGCAACTCAGTAT
The DNA here is from genome assembly GCA_038090715.1 of Florisuga fusca. Taxonomy (NCBI): domain Eukaryota; kingdom Metazoa; phylum Chordata; class Aves; order Apodiformes; family Trochilidae; genus Florisuga; species Florisuga fusca. The sequence continues at coordinate 8,978,638 of JAAWXA010000008.1, forward strand.
CAGCAGTAACCTACTTTACTGCTTACTAAAGACAAAAGAGAATACTTCCCTTCTCTTAGGAAATGCATTGCTTCTCTAACCTCTGTACTGCAGTTGATTCCAAGTCTTGTGAAGAGGTCAAGTACAAACAGTAAACCTTGGAGTAAAACAGAGTATGTTTTCATCTGAAAAAAAATGTAGGCAAGCACTGGAAATATGCCAAAAACTACACTAGGTCTCATAGTCAGGTAAAAAACAAAACTAAAAAAAGCTATATTTCATTTCATCAGGTCAATAACACTGAAAACAGTTCTCCAGTCTATTTTTGATGGTGAGATAAAGAATGAAACTTACCTGAGACTCATAAGGGAAGAAGGAAATGTTGATCTCCTTGCATCTCCTGATTGATTTTGCACAGGAAGACTTAATTTTATTGAAGAGGTTGTCAGGACAAACTAAGGAAAAAAAGATTAAGTATAAATCATCTCTGCATAAGTGAGTTAACAGCTGGGACATAAGCTTACAGTATTTGGAACAGACAGACAATTCTAAATTAAGTAACAGTAACACAGAAAAACTTGCCATTCTCTCTTACTAAAGTTAGAGAGAATGTGTGAATTTTGTGTTCGAGATCTTTTTCTGAAGCATCAGTGGTTATTTTTGCCAGCTTTTGAAAAGTTAAGTTACACAACACTCATTAGAAACCTGCAGCAGTGAAGGATAGTGAATTAAACAAAGCAAAAATTTCTTCTCATACAGGAGAGAGATAATAGTGCCCAAGCTACAAAAATGTTAAGGGGAGAAATAATGTGTCCATGTCAAACACCAAAATGCAGAGAATTAAGAAATTTAGTTATAGGTCTCATATGTGTTCCACTACACTTAGAGGCTACCTTGGATCCCAGTCTAGGAACTGAATTTAAAGAATATTAGGATGACATGAGTACTACACAGACTTGGAAGTGACAGAACTATTTTTAACTCCTCTCAACATGAAAAACTTGGGCAAGTATTCAAATGAAGGCTTCCACACTTGCAACAAAGACAAGCAAGACAGCAGTATTTTCCTAGAATAAGAGTTGCTGGATCACCATAAAATGAAACAAGAAACCCAACAGTTTTTGATAGTTATTTGATGACTGCATGAACATATGCTAGCAGATACACACCATTCAGATATCCACAGAGAGCACCACAACTCAGTCTCTGCCTTCAGTAGCATATTTGAGTTTTTTATTTTCCCTTCTTTACACACCACTGTAGTCATGCTGACTGACCACTGAGGAAAAGGCACTCACATCAGCCCCATTTGCACTTATTGTCTCTGCTTTCCAATTTATATTGTGCATTCAAGGGCTAGGTAGGCACTTTCTTTCAGGTGATGGGAAAAGAATTGGCTTGCAAGTCTGAAGAAACTACTTAATAACCAATTACAAAACATCAGTTTTGCATCAAATTCTCTCTTTCTTTTTTTCTTTTTTTCTTTCTTTTTTTCTCTGAGTACTATTATTGGTTACATGAGATACACAGTTTTATTTGAATTGTCTGCCCCCCAACTCTCCAACACAGGAGAGAACTGGAACACTTGAAAAATAAAACCATATTACCTAAATTAAATGATGATGTGGGGAAGGATCAACATTGTTTAGTAACTGCAAAATAAATTACTATTGCCACACAGCATAGCAACCAAGCTCTGGCAACACAAATATTGTTAATGACTTGAGTCTCAGATCTCCTTCTCAAGAAACAGGAGCCAAAATGTTCATGTACTAAACTACATGAAGAAGGTTGAGAAGCTTACTTATTTACATGTATAATGTTATCAAACTACAACACAAAAGCTTGCTTACAGTCAGTGAAATACACATATGCTGCTTTGTATCTGCTCGATGATTTAGTGATGAAGTCATCAATAAGTCCATCTACAGACTTAAAGGGGAAATAGAAAAAAAAAACAACTTTAGTGTTTTGCATTTACTCACTCAACCAAAGCTCCTCCTTCCTCTCCTCTTGCCCTGTTAAACACCCAGCCCTGCTTAGGCATACTGCAAATCAACATATAACAAAACACTTAAGTAGAAGACTTTTAATTCCAGACCAAGCATAATAAATAATTACAGAAGGCCAAGATCACTTTATGAAGTAAACAAAGCAGAACACTTGCATCATTTTCCACCTGTAACAATGCTGAGATGTATTCTCTCAAGAATTTGTAGGCAGTAACAGTAATCTCTTATTAGAGCCATTACTTTGAATTCCATTGTTCAAAGGATTGCATCACTATTTGATACAGCATCTCTTTCAGTGAGGTTATAAATATCAAGCAATGAAACACTGCCACCATTTATTAAAAGGTGCACATTTCCAACATACCCCATGGTGACATTGCAATGTCTTTCTATCATGGAAAACCAAAGATAACAGAAAATGCAAGCATTAAGTGCCACACAGATATACACAGTAAATAATATTTTAAAATATTTCTTCTTCCATCTGAAATATCTTTGTACTCTTATTTTAAAATACTAACCTTTTTGGTGGGAGTTATGAAATATATTGCTTTCATGTGTGGGACAGGCTCACGGTTTTTATATACATTCTCCACCACTATAAAGTAAGAAATTTTTATTATTAAGAGCTTTATGCACCTTACATATTTTACTATAGTGGTAATAAAAATAATACCAGTCAAGTTGTCCACAAAATTACTGGCAGGGACCAATCTTCTACTAAGTGAGCCTTGATTTTTTACTTATCTACTACTTTAAATACAGAAAGTTACTACAAGACTTCACCAACCCCTAGTATCATGTCAACAAAGCTTGTAGGACTAAATCATTCCTGGCAATTCTACACAAGCAGAGTTTTGCCATCACACTGAAAGATGCATCAACACAAGAGAACTGTCTCAACACAACAGTTCTTTTTCCAGCACATTGGAGAGAGAAGGAAATTATGCAGGGCATTATTTTGGACTACAGCCTCTTCTGTCCTTTGTTTGCTTATTTCCTGTGCATTCATTCTGTTCCACTATAATTGCAGACACAAATTAGACACTTTCAGCAAATCACCTTCACTCAACTCTTGGTTTACTGTGTTTAATAAAGTCACTACTGTATAGTGTTGCAGTACACTAGCTCAAAAATGCAGAGCGATTCATGCTGCTCAGTAACTTTGAGGGGAAGGAACAAGGAACAAGAGATTCTTTTCAGCAGTGCATTCACTAGAAACAAAACGTTTCTTACTGATGAATAGGATAAATGCTCATTGAAAGCTTCTCACACAGAACAATAAGTACTTATTATTATAATTATTAAAAATACACTCCAAAAAGTGAAATGTATGCAGCTTTGCTACTGTACTTCCAGATGGATCATGTTATTGCTGGAATAAGCCTTCCATCTTAGGGAAAAACAGCAAAGTCCAAATATTTACAAAACTATTTCTAAAAATCTCCACCTAAAGCTAAGTAAAAACTAAGAAATTTACATTTTGTGTATTAATTTCAATCTCAAAATCAGGCAGAATGATACACTAAAAAACATTACAGAAAGGTCAGTCAAAAAAGGCAACTTTGAAAAGCGTTTTATTATAGGAAAAACATTCTTTTTTAAGTTGTGGGGTGAAAAAGCCAGAAAATTTACAAGTAAAAATATGAAGTCTTATCTGAACAGGCATGCTGCATAACAGAGAACTATTACATTCCACCTATAATTTGCTTTTTACAGTGGTCAGCATCAAGGAACAGAAGAGACATTCCAGCAGGTGAGAAACTTTACTTCACTACAAAGTACTCACAATTTTTTTTTTAAAGTGAGGATCTAATTACTGTCAATGTTGCTTATGTATTTACTCTAGTTAGAGTAACTTCACATACTTTCAAGTTTTTGTTGAGATTTTTTTTTTAATTATAGAAAGCTCTCTTGGTTTTGGAAAAGACTGAAATATGCACAACACAACTCAAATTTAAATTCTTGCCTCCATCACATCCACTTGCTTGCAAAAACATCTCATCAGTTTGTCTGTTGTCTCCTGTTCTCATTTTGTCTCAGTACTTAAAGTTCCTTTGGCCTTGTATCCTAACTCTGCTCTTAACGAGCATAAATTAATTCAAAGCAGCAGATAGTAGTGATTTACAGGACACATTAGGAAAAAATACACAGCATAATTTACCTATTTTTTGTATGCTCTACAAACATTCACTTAACTCTTTACTGATCTTGTTCTACCTTATCACTTCAACTGATGATAATATCCTTAAAATCACTCTATGACAGATAACTCTCTCATTTACCCTGGACATTAGAAAACAAACACCAATGCCCACAAAACAACCACCACAAAACCAAACAAAAAAGACAAGTATAAAACCAAGAACAAACACCAAGAAAAACCTTACAGCAATCTTTAACAAGAAGATGCAATAAATAAATCAATTTTAGCTTCTAGGCAGAGAAACATTTGAATTTATTTTTTTTTTAATAATCACAACTGAGTAATTACTGTACAAGCTAGAAAGTCAGTTAGTGTAATATCCCATAGCTCTTGTTTTCATCAAATTAACAAAACTTCTTGCAAGGGTACCATCAATTTTATTCTTTCCCTTTTTCTTATCAGCATATTGCCATCTGTGTATTAAAAAGAATTATGCTTACCCGTGATACCCTCTGCCAGTAGATCACTCATTTTGCAGCACAGTGACAGTAATTTAGTAGTGTAATCATCTAAAAGAATTACCTAAACATAATAAAAAAACCCACAAAAGTATTTAGAGAAATTATTCAGCTATATTAAATTCGTGTTATTTCCTTAACAGCTTGCCATGGGGATTGGAGGCTGAAATCTATTTTATTACTCAGTATCTCTATCACCTGCATATAGCAATTTCACAGTGGGAAATTAATCTCAAATAGCATCAGAAGACAGCTCCCTACATACAGAATTTCAAAAGATGCATTCCATCTTAAATAAGCAGCTTGTCCCCACTAGTCTTACTAGAAAATATTTCAAAATTTTCACTTTGACACAAGTCTTTTAATTCCTGCCTAATTCAGTAACGTAATTTTGACATTAATAAGATACAGCTCTTTCAAATGAAAAGGGAAGATTAACAGAAAATGTTTTTTTTTTCTTTTTTCAGAACTTAAAAGAATAGAGATAAAAATGGAGATGTTTTTTCTTCTTAAACTAGACCTTAGACTTCTCACTAGGTATTTATACAGAGAACCAAGTTAACAGAACTGAAACCCATTAGTGGGATAGAAAACCATTCTAAATGGATAGTGGTAGCCACTAAATGATACTTAGTTGTTGTGTACTAAGTGATACAGTTGCTTGGTCAAATGATTCTAACATTCTAACAAAATTATATGAAAACTATACCTTCCATTCATCCTCTTTCCTGCAATCATCAAAGATCAATGATTTTAGCCCTGTAAGAAGAAACAGAGGTAGACATTTTACCAGTTAGAGCAATTAAATAAAATTCAAGCATTTAGACTCATATGTTTAAAGACTTAAAAAGATTTAAGAAAACAAAACAAAAATCAATCAACTACTCACGAAACTGCTAAATAGCTCTACAGAATTATTGACCACAAACTGCCCTGGTCTGTTTCAAAAAACATGTAGCTCAATTTTCCTTTTTTGCTAATATTGATCATAAAAATCAGTCTGAATTACTACAAGACTGCAAATATTTCACTTTGTTTCTATTCTTTTAGTAAACTCCTCCATTAATTCCATTGTTCACATGCAATATTTTTAAGCCACTCTAAACAAAAGGTAGCTGAACCAACACATTCCCACAAAGACCTATTTTTAAATATAGGCTAACCAGGTGTCCTTGTTCCTTCTCTAGAATTTCAAAATAAACTTAAGAAAATGCAAGTTTTTTTCAGGAACTGAAAGTTATCTTAAATAAAACATCCATTATCTTTCCCTGCTATTACAGCTTAGATAGAAACATCAATAAAAAAGCTTGTACAGGATTCAGCAATAGGAGTCAGCACCTAGTTATGGCTGCAGATTTTCAAGATCACCAGTAACATGCGCTGAAACTTACAGGAATGGGGTAATCTGGATAATGCAAATTTAATTAATACAAACCATTCATGTGAGATCAGAAGTCAGAAGACTAGAGGGAATGTTTAAAACCTTATTTATATAAACATAGGAACAAGGAAATCTAAAAATGCTGTTCTCTTTCTTTCCCCTAGAGAACAGAACTTCAGAGTAATCCAGTGACTACTGCTGTCTATTAAAATGGCTGAACTTTATTCCTAAATGCAAAAAGGAAAGTAATAGAAACAGAAGCCTAAAATACAAATGAGCAAATCCAGCACACATTTTGTGATTACTGCCAAGTAAAAGAACCATACGAAGTTTCAGTATATGTATAAATACAGTAAAGCACACCCATTTCTTCAGTGTTTATAAATATTAATCTATTCACTGATGTCCAATTTCCTCTGGCATTACATTACTGCAAGATACTCCATCTTTATCCCCAACTTCCAAAGCCTTAGTATTCAACAGCTCCTTCCAGCTGAGCAGCCTGTCTGCTCATCCAGCCTTCATTTCATTTCACTTTCACTAACTCCAGCACTGCATAGCACACAACACTCTCAAGATGCTCCAATACTTCATGGTTCTCATGATTATATTTTACAAAGATGTTCTATATAGGCCCTTTCACATTAACAAAACAAAGTTTTTTTGAAAGATGAGTACTTTATGCTTTGGCTTTCCAATATGCTTCAGTTACTTTTTGCAGCATTGGCGTTCTTCATAGCAAATTAGAAAATATTCACTCTGCTTTATCTAATAATCTCACAAAAATAATGGTCTACGAGTTATTTCAGAAAAAAAAAAGTGTCAAGAGGCATGCAATTGGTGTATTTTGTTCATGCTACTAAACAAAAGAACTCAAGCTCAGTTCTCCAGAACCTTTCTTCTTACACAATTCCTAAAATCAATTACCATTCCTCAAACTTGTCCTCTATGTTGCTTCCAATTCAGCATCCTTCCTGTTATACACAAACCACAGTTTTCATTAAGTTCTAGATCTGCTTAGATACACACTGACAAGGTGCTTCTTGAAGCATCAGCATTGCTGTCACATCATTTTCAGATAAACCATCCCTAAAAAAGCCCCACATTTGCTCAAACATTAGAAAACAGCAGTTTATGGCCTTGAATTATCCATAAACAAAGTGCCGGACACAGTCTAAAACTTAATCAATTTTAATTGTTGTTGTAGTCTTGGAAAGACAAGTGTAACTAGTTAGCTAACAAACATTCTTTTCAGAAGCTGATTGTTTTTTACAAAGTTTAAAATATAAACGTTTTACTATTAACATTTCTTCCCTTGCTTTAATATTGTTTTTCCTGATGGTTTTGTACACAGCAGCAACGCCCTTTTCATAAGTCCTTATGTGCTTTGATGACGCACTAGTGCTTTTAAGGTCCAAGTCTGAGGACAAATCAATCACTTTACAGTCACAGGTGCAAATGACTTATCAGCAAGACAGGACAAGCAAAGGAGCAAAAGGAGAGATTTCTAAAGGTGATGTTTTAAACAAAGAGATCTAACTCATGCGAGCAGGGTACAGATGCCAGCAACAAAGAACCGAACACCACAGAACAGCCCGCTTTCTTCTTTCTCCTTGTTTTTCAGTTTTCCAGTGACACAAGCAAGCAGAATGGAGCTTGCAGGTGGGAGGAGGAAACACAGAGGAGAAGGCAGGAGGACCTTCCCATTCCAATGACACACAGTCACCAGACTGGCTGAGCTGCTCCTGGAGTCACAGCCTCAGTACAATTAACTCCGGCATGAGGTGGCTGCTAATGCCTTTCCCCAGAGGTCTACACAGTACCTGGAATACTGCAGCCCTTCTACTCCACTAGGACCTAGAGTACTTACAACTTCATTTCCTGCACCAAAACACCAGCACAACCTGTTCCTAAATACGGCAATAATAACCTGCAGTTCATTTACAAAAGTATGTGGGGACACCTTCAGCTTTTTCTTCTGGAAACTCTCCAAAGCATTCTCCAAAACTGCCATTTCGGAAGCCACAAGGAAGTCCTTGAGGAGCCGATTTCAGTTTAAGCTCTTCAAGAGCTGGAACGGATGGCTACAGCCTGGTATAGTTTACCCGTATCTTAAAACAAAAACGCTTCAATCCAGGTGCTATTACCGCAGGCGGCAGCAGCACGGCGGGGCGGCGACCGCCACCCCCCGTCACCAGCGCCAACAACCACCACCACCTGAGCCTCTACCGCTCACCGGGCTCTCCACAGAGCCGCCCGGGGCCCAGCACCACCTTCCCGCCGCCTCAGCCCCCACACACCTCAGCTCTTCCCACACGCTGCCCGCCGCGAGCAAGAGCGGCAGCCAGGGGACCCCCGACCCAAACGCCGGGTCACCGGGAGGCGTGGCCCCNCCTCGCCGCTCCCTTCGCACCCCCTACCCGGCCCTGTCACGCCCTCTTCAGCGGCGGCGGGCGGAGCCGGGGGCGGTGGCGGGTGCGCTGCCTGCTCGTGGGGCGGGGTCCCACCACCCCTGCCAACCCCTCAGGAGGTCTGCCAGCCGTGCGGCCCCTCTTCTCTATGCTGATGGGGTCCGAATCTACGGCCGCGGAAGAGCAAGTGACCGGGGCTCAACCCCTGGGGAAGGAACGCCCTGTTGCTCATATGAAGGTGAGCCCGGGACACCGGGAGCCACCCTCCGAAGCCCGTGGCGGGCAGCTGGGAGGACCAGGTGGCCAGCCGGCGGTGGACCCGCGTCCCCTCGGGGTGTGAAACTCCGATCGACTCACTGGCTCCTTCAGAAAACTAGTTCCCAGGTTCGTGTGAGCCACGGAAGAAAACACTGGGTTCACTGAGAGATATCGTTTCTCGACGCTCAGAGTCTTCAGTCAGAAGTTATGGTTAGAAAACGTAAAGTCGTGTTGTCAAAGGACACGGAAGCAGCTGGGTGTCAGTACGAAAAAAAACGAGAGGAAAATTTCTCTTTCCAGCACACACCAAAGGGTGAGGGAGTGGTCCCCAGTCGCATGGCAGTGTTCCCTTCAAAGGGGAGCACGCCCAGGGCATCATTCCTGACAGAAAAAAAAAAAAAAAATCCTTGTAAGTGGACAAAAATGGCAAACACCGAACACCAAAATTCGAATTTACATTTACCTTAGTTAATGAATCTTGTATAAGCAATACAGAAACTCAATCTTGTGAGAGGGCGAAAAGAAAACCAGCAGCCCTGCCTGCCCGGGAGCTGAGTGCCGGCGGGACTCGCTCCCGCAGGAGCTGCCGCAGGCGGGAGAACAGCCGGGAGGAGGGGGGCGAGGGCCGCACCCGGCGCCACCTCCCCTCATCCCGGGCAGTGAAACCTCGGTGTCCGCGCTGCTACACGATACTCCTGGCCTGCGGTCATCCCCCTGTGAGGCTGGAGCAAAGTTCTGACAGATGTGCGGTGCAGCAAGTAAACCATTAATATTTGTTGGACTGCTTCTCAGCTGCCTGGAAATGGTGAGTGTCGCTCATTTGCTTGACTATTTTCAAGAATGATACTGTACGCTTTGTAAAATTAAACAAAAAATTGGGGTAGACATTGTCTGACATGCACTTCTTCGTTGCAATTTTGTTACTCTTACACTTCTGCAGTGTTCACAAGCGACTGTAAAATAAGCTAATATTTTAGGACTCAAGGTCTTCTGAAGACCTTTCTTCGATCTTTGGTTTTGTGCCTACAGCACCTGTTGCCTTAAAAGTGCATACTGACTACTTTATAATACTAGGAATGCAAGATTACAAGAAATGCATTCCTGCATATACTGCACTGTCAAGAGTCTTATAAATGCTTAATCATTGTAGATGGGTTGCAGTAGCTGGACACTTACTGTTGGGTATATTTTATATGATCTGCAAAACAACCTTTTGATCCTGTTTATTGTGGAATACGGTTGACACTGGTTGTGTATTCATATATGGATTTTATTTTTGTTGTTGTTTTTTTATAATTAGACTAAAGTGTATGGGAGTTTTATAAAAAATAGCCAGTGTCACAACATGATAGTATGAGAGAAAGCAGCAGTTATTACAGTAATTATAAGATCACAAGAGTGAACAAGGGAAATATTACTCCAAATCAAGTGGAATGCCTATCATCTGAAAATTAGGTCACGTAGATGCTTGATGAGGCACTGAACAATCTTCTTGTCAAGACTCGACTAAATTCAAGGGTGACTGAAACTGGGTTTTAATCATGTTGTTGATTTGGGGGTTTTTAGGTTTCTCTCTGTCTATATATGATGTGACATCACAAAGCAGAGTAGTTTAACAATTCACAATTATCAGACAAAGGCATAGAAGTAACATAGTCCTGGCATAACATTTGAATTCTAGTCCTGTTTTGTTTGGGTTTTTTCCTGCTGCATTAGGAAGGGTGTACCAAAGTCATAAACATCCTCACAGAGTTTTTAAAATTTGGAAAATTAAAAAATAATGCATTCCATGGGAAATGGGGAAAAATATTGCTAGTTATTTAAGCTCTAGGTTCTTTGAAATGTCAAATTGAGGAGATAAATAATTCCTACTTCTTAGCTATAGATTGGAATGCCCTCTATTTATATAGGAGGGGTACTGAATTAATTCAGAAAGTCTAGGATTTATGAGGTTGTTTGCACAATACTGGTCAGCTTTGGAGATTTAAGATGTGAAGCACATCACTAACTCCAACATGGATCATGCCAGTGTTCCATGTGTGTGTTTCAGTGTCACACCAGTTTTCAGTTCACATTCAAGTTTCTCTCTCTGCCTTGCCTGTTCCCAGCACCTTGTTTCCCATTTACTTCAGGTCCATGTTTGTGTGGACTGACACTGTGCAGGTCACCTGGGCTCCTGGAGTCCATGGGGATGAAATGCACAAAGCAAAAGCTGTTGGTTGGAGCAGGGCAGTGCTCTGCAATGACACTGCCACAGCCTGCACTCTGTCTGCTCTGCAGTGCAACACCCAGTTTATTCTTTCAGTGAAGCCAGGGGAAGTAACACATGATGTGCATCAAAGTATAAAGCAACAGGTATTATGATCATTCTTACTTTTCGTTAGCAGAAGAAATAATTAGTTAGGGAGTGCAGTGGTTCATGGATGAAAACCATTACTGGAGTGCTAAATTACTGTAACTGATAAAAAAAATTAAAATACTGGAAGTCTATAAAAATGTACTGTTAACAAGGACCAAAACCCAAATTTGCCCTGAAAGCTTTTGAATGATCCAAGTTTTTGGAAATAAGATTTCCAATTAATTTTGGGTTTTGTATGCAAAATCTTTATATTGTCAGTTCTGTCACAAGTTTTAAATTCTCACCTGGAATAAACATTTAAGGTTCATACACTTGTCTCAAATAATTTGTCAGTTCTACCTGGAATTTAATTTTCATGTGAAACTTACACAGTATTTATAAACAATCTATTTAAATACTGTTAATATTTCAACTCCCTGTAGTCCCAAAATTAAAAAGATCTCAAAGGAGGCTTTCTGTAATCAATGTGCACTGGCAATCTAACAATGAAGAAGCTACATATATCATCTCCACCAGAGGGGAGGCTGGACTATGGCACTGCACAAGCTCTGGAAATTCCTGCACCCTAATTAATCTTCCCTATGGATCTGCTTTCTCTGTCAGTGCTATAGCAAGATCACCAGCAGGACAGAGCTTACCAAGTTACAGTGTCCCTTTAGGGGCAGGTATGTGGGAATTGTATATAGTGGAAAATATTTAGCAACATAATATTAAAATAGTTCTATGTCTGCTTGTATGATTTTGGCTTATTTTAATTACAATGTGTGCATGTGATACTATCTATTGCTGGATGTCCTCTGCTTAAACATGTCTGTATCTTTGTGCGAGAAGGATCACTTGGCACTTGCCTCATGCTGAGAAGCTTTAGAAAGCAACCAGTTATCATCTGGCACAGCTAACTAAAATAACATTATTCACAAATGTAATGAATCCCTTTCTCATCAGCATTTTGACTTGGATGAGTCAAATGAGGCAACAGCCCCATACAGGACTTTAACCGTAAGAGAGTCCCATTAGCATTACTTCTTTTTTGACTGGACCATGAAATGAAACTGGTTTTGTCCTGGGTTGTCCTGTCTCCTGCACTCTGCAAAGTTCATGGGCTCTGTCCCTTCCACAGGCTCACTGAAGTTCAAGCCTTAAATAATCAAAACTTACCATCAAACATCGTATTACTCTCCAGTACTACTTTTCTCAACTATTTTTATCTGCCCTTTCAGGTTTTGTCTTTCTTTATCCTTCAACCGTAGGGCCTAGGTCCATAGAAAAGTTACCATGCTATCATTCAGACCATTTACTTCAAAGGGCTCTGGATTTCCAATGCATTTTCTTCTCCCCCAGTAGTCACTGTCAGCAAATACTCAACTGTTTTCCCCATATAAAGATTTTGCAAACCTACATGGCAGAAAATAGGGGACAAAACTGAATTCTTATCAATTAGTACCATCTGACTACCTGCTAATGCGAAGTTCTGATTCCCACAGAGGGTTTGTGGGATATGCACATTGGCCAGGAATGAAGCACACAGAACAGTTATTCAAAGAAAAAGCTTCATTGAGGGATACATCAAGCCACCGAAGTATTTTCTTCATCTCATGCTGCTAGCTAGTCCTCACATCAGTGATTTTAAGCACCATGCTGTTTTATGTTGTTTTGGTAGCCTGTTCTGAAAGCTCTGTTGGAATGGGCAAGAACACAGTACATTCATTCCAAATCCATGATGTTTCATAAACATTGTTGCATCATGTGACTCCAAATAAGATGCAGACAGTATATATATGTTATTCAGGTTTGTCTTATCCCTCCCGTCTTATATGTGTCATTTAAAAAAAAAAATTCTATATTGTGGCCTGTATACCATCATACAGTCTACACTGTCACATTTTACCGATAGCACCTAATAAAAGGTAGGCTTATCTTTAATAGCCTCACCATATCCCACTACAAATCAAACTAGGTTGCACATCTGATTTTTATTTTTAAAGAGGTATAAAAAGGCATGGGTTACGTCAGGTTATTCTACCTTATTTCTTCTGGGGTTACAACAGGATAGTCTTACATAAATTGCTACATAAACTATATAAACAGCTAGAAACAACTTCAAAAGAAGACAATGAAAAAAACATTTCTCAAGATAGATGCTTTTCCATAACTAAAGTTGTCTTAATTTCTGAATTCTGTTAAAGTGATTTACAGAGGAAAGAGCAATGCAGAACAACATACCTAGATACAAACTCTGGTTCAGATAAGGAGGTAAATTATGAGTCATAATTCAGATTACGATTTATTACTCAAGACTTTTCCTGCAGTATTTATCCTAAATATACCTGGTTTGTTAAAGTTTCCTATCTCAGAAACCTTCTTCTGCTCCTACTATCAAGTGATTTGTCCTCTCCTCTATTTACAATAAAACCCTCTTTCACTTCATTAAGCCTTTTCTGATACTATCCTATAGTTCCACAGAAAAGATCTCAAAATCCAGACAGATCATATGCGTGGTGTAGTAAGTACCTCCCTAGTGTAGTCTGATATATAGCCCTGCCATTCAAGTTATCTTTTACAATACAGATAATGGAAATACCAGCCCTGTTATGTTTAAAATATACAGATACATACAAGTCCTTTTGTACTGACACTAACTACCTGCAGAGTGAACTGGCAGGAGGTACACATGAATCTCTGGGGCCAAAACCCTGATAACTGCCTTAAAGTCACCAGTTTGCTACTTATGAAAATCCAAAATACTGCTCAACTGAGTAGTATCTTCAAAGGAAAAAAACAAAGTAGAGATATATTTCTCAAATTAACACTATTAGTCCTCGTAAGTACTTAATGTTGGAGGCACAGGAAAGTTGAGGCTTCAAGAGGAAGGACGATCTGCTGGGTGAGTACAGATATACAGAATACTATGGAGTCTTGAAGCCCAGAGTACTTGGTTTGCTGTGTTTTTACCTTGAAAACTAAAAATTAACTGCACAGGCTCTTGTCACACAGCTCTGCAACCACACCTCCTCAGAAAACTTTCACAATACTTCCAATTATAAATTGCAGAAATTTTCTTTTAATGACCCAGAGCCAAATGCCCACTGCTGCTGTACGGCTACCAACTGCATCAGACCATTCAGCACTAGAGACGTCACTGATCTTACCATTCTGGTCAGAGCTGCTTTGCAGAAGTTTTGTGGATTTGTTCCTTCTGGTTTCAAGGAAGGTCACATGAAGTAGAATGGCATGAAAAAGACAAAAATGTATTAAGAGTTCCTGGATCCAGATCCAAAAACCGCATGATCCTAAGTAGCAATGATAACTTAAGACCGGTGCATTGGTTTAAATAATTTTCATGGGTCTTCTACAGTCATGAATACTGAGCGGGCTGTTACATGGCCCCCTGAAGTACACAATACAGATCAATTTAAACCAAAATCAGAGAAGTCTATTAATTGAAAAATAAAAGTTCTCAAATTACTGCACTTTTAAGAGATACTGGAAAAGGCTTGTCTTTGCACGAGCTGTATCAAAATGCTAATTAGGTGGCTCTCTTCTGCTTTCAGGTCAAAGGCAGGTTCTCAATTATTTGGACTTTGCCTGCAAATAAATAATTCTTTAACTGTATCTCCCATCAATGGTAGCAGAGGAGCAGAGAAGGAACTGGAAATTGTAATCCATTTTCCCTGACAGAATACAGGCCCTTGCAGCCTCTCTGTCCTAGAATGTACTTCTTCCAGAAACTTACAGGTTGAAGGTTAAAAACTAACAGGGCTAAGCAAAGTCTTCCAAGTGGCAAATAAGATAAATTAGATTTGACCTCATTGTTTCGACAGAATCCATGCAATCTCCTGCCAGACTGCAAAGACCACTCTAATAATCAGGGTTTTCTTAAATGGGCAGTACAGGTTTTCTCCTCCCATATGACCTTACCAGCTCAGCATTTTAGTTTTACACTACAATGGAATTTACTTGTTGAAGGTTAAGCTGTTTCAAGCTTGGATTTAAAATCAGGTAACAAAAGTATAAGCACAAAATATCTGAACCTCAGTATTAAAAGATTTTGAATTCTAAGGATCATGATTACAAAGCAGAGAGTAACAATTCAGAAAATGGTTAAGAATAGGGAGGAAGAAAAATAAACGAGTTTGGGTTTTTTGCTTCTTTGTATATTATGGATTGAAATGTATTATAAAAAACTGAATCACTGTTTTCTCCTGGAGATTAAAAAAAAAAATATCCTAGTATTTAAGTATCACACCTAGATGACCTGCATCATACAGAAGCAAAAATATTTGTACTTTGAAATCACTTCATGATCACCAATGTGTCACACAATGTTTTGCCTATTTTGGGGCTGCTGCATTTCTTTGTTATCTACGTCTTCCTTATAGGTCCTCATTACATAAAATCTTGTATTCAAACAAAGTGTCACTTAGTCTGAAAATGAAATGTGGAGCAACCCATTCTTCAGCTAGCAATGAACATGCAGGGAGAAGTTGACACCCAGTACAAAGGAATTAATTGAGAGTTTATTCCAGATGGTTCTCCTCACTTAGTATACAAGTCATCAGAATAATCTATCAAATAGACTTGGACTTAAATGGTACGATTTTTTTCTATAATGCATTTTGGTTTCTCCTTCTAACAACCTGTTAAAAAAAAAAATATCTGCCAGATGAAATGTTCAGCACAAACTGCAATCCTTACTATTTGTAGAAAATATGACTTAAAAAAGGACACTATTAGGTTATTCTTATTTTAAATGTTTACACTTATAAAAATGCTTTGGAAGCTTGAAACTGAAATCCTTTGTAATAATCTTCTTCCTACCTCCCTCTTCCCATCCTGAATGCCTTTATTAGCCCAGGACTATCACAAATGCCAGAGTATAGCTGCTAATTAAAAATATTGAGACCACAAATGGGTAAATTGTGTTTAAAAAAAAATAAAATACAGAAGCTTACATGGATTTTTTTCAAACAAATAAAATGCATAGATGGTTCTGGTACTCATCTGTCAACCTTTACAGTGTCCACTTGAGGTAGCCTTTCCAAAGAATTACTAAAGAAGCCCAAACATAATCTAAATCTTTGCATCAAAACCACTATCTCTTTGAAAGTCCACTCTCAATTTAACACAAGTGGTGATCAACAACATAATACGGTTTAAAATCTTTTGAAAAAACAGCAAGTACAGTGGACATAAATGTTAGTTCTAAATCTGCAGCCCTCAATGCACATTGTATGCACATAAATATCTCAGCTATAATACACATTCAAGATCCATCCCTAAAAGTCATACTATCATGTAAAGCACAGCCATGCTAACTTCAGGATACAAACGATAATTCCACATCTACAAAATGAAAGTAGAATTAGTGGCAGTTTATTGCCTCATACAAATTTAACCAACATGGCAACCATGCCAAAGGAATTAAAACATTTTCAGGTCATATGTACAGACTGTACATTTCAGAAACATCTGAACAATAAAAATGCAAGAACAATAATATCTGCATTATGAATTAAACTAAACAAATGGTTTGAAACCGCCAATGCATTGAATGGGTTTACAAAGGCACTTCCCTACCCAAAACAGGAAATGACAATCTGCAGCCTAGAGGGAGGTTGGAGAAGAGTGCTCATCAACTACTGCACAATCTCAACTTTAAGAAAAAATAAGCAGGATTTAATCAAACATTTATAGGATTCAATGTGATCCACTTCCAAAAGAGTTCACGCAGTCTCGTCTTTGTTTTTATGTTGCTTTTCTTGGCTCTCTCGTTCTGTACTTTGGCTCCTTCGTCGATCATGTTTGTCCGAATGGTCCTTGCTATCACTGTGATCATGTTTGTGGGAACGTTCTTTGCTTCTGCTACGCTTTCTAATTTTTTCTTTGCTGGGACTCTGGTCTCGTTTTCTGGACTTCTCAACACTATCTGTTCTTCCTCTGCTTCTACTTCTGCTTCGTTTACTGGACTTCTCTTTACTCTCATTTTTATGTTTACTCGACTTCTCTTTGCTCCTGCTTCTGCTACGCTTACCTGTGTTCTTACTTCGACTCCTACTCCTATGCTTTCTTTCTCGGCTTCGACTTCTACTATGCTTTCTCTCTTTTTTGGAATCCCTCTTGTCATCCCGGTGTTTCTTGTCATCTTTGTCATCCTTATGTCTTCTGTCTTCCATATCACCCTTACTTTTCCTTTCTTTTGATCTTTCTCTAGATCGATCTTTTTCCCTCTCACTACCTCTTTCCTTATCATAATCTCTCTCTTTTTTCCGGCTCCGTTCATTTTCTTTCTCTCGCTCTCTATCCCTGTCTCTTCTATCACCTTTCCTCTCACGACTTCGGCTACGGCTTCTGTACCTGTCCCTGCTTCTGCTTCGCCTCCGTTCTAGTGCGCGATCGGTACTTCGAGATCGCCGCCTTTCTTTTTCTCTCTCCTTAGCTTCACGTTCTAATCTCTGCCGTTCTCTTTCTCTTTCTAGTTCTCTGTCAAAACTAGATGATCCATGGCCTTCCCGATGATGACTTCTGCTTCTGGATCTTCTGGGAGACCTCCTGGGACTGATGGATCGTCTTGGAGACCTTTTAAAAGAAAAGATACTCAATATGAAATACAACCTTTTAATGTTAAGGGACCCTCCTTACTAACCAATTTATACTTTAGAAACGCAGTCTATATTTAATCTTAAAATACCAAATATGATTATTTTAATCCATTAGCATCTGTAAACTGGTTTGCCCGTTGCCTTAAAATCTATCAATGAAAAGACAACATGTTTCTAGTAATAAGTAGTACAATATCCACCTTTCAACATTCAATTTTTAAAATATGTATACAACCTTGAACGTCTACGTTCTACATGACGGTCTATTTCTTCCATTCCCTCCTTGCCATCTTTCTTGATTTTTCTAGGTCTGCTTTTAATTTGCTGGTCAATGGTTTTCTGGACTGGCACAGGAATTCTTGGAAACAATGTGGAAAACCATTCAAGCTTAGTGAGGAAGGAGCGAAGCATCTCCCCGATGGTCATAACACAACCCCCACCTGCCTTCACATCCAGGTCCTGCAAAATACAAGCAAAAAATATCCTGATGGTCAAAATATTCTTTACTGATTTTTAAAACAAATGCTGCTACATTACTGCCCTCTTGAAGTCTCATGATTATGGAAGTTTATTTGTCTCATATTCTAATATATTTCCTTAGAAAAATTCAAATTCTGTACCCTTTGGATTTGGTAGTATGTTGCAGATAGGAAATGGGACTTAATATATATGCATGCAGGCACATACTAATCCTGCAGCCATCTGCATGGTAAGGGACTGTCACCAGAGATTAATGCTAAATCCCCTTACACAGTCTCGTTATATGGGATGATCTTGTATTTAAATGCCACAAAGTTGAAAAGTCCTCTCAAACTACATTTAATACTCCATGGATGTACAACTGCATACTCATACCCAGCCCTATGGCCTAAATCAATTAAAAACATCATTGCCTGTCTAAAAATGATCATAGAAAAACCTTCAGTACAAAATGGCATCCTAACAGAATTGGAAGCAATAGCAAACCAACTGCCATGAAGCAGTGAGTTCTCTAATTTAGAAATATGTAAAAAAAATAAATAAATGAACAAATAATTGGAAACGCATAATCCATGATGACCATTGTCTCTGAAAAGGGTCATTACCGCATGAAGGCCTTCTTGCTATGCCCTCTCACAGCTCAGGACATGTTAGTCAGCTATTGTCAGTCCCAAACCTATAGTGCAAGCACACAAGGAAAGTGAGATTTGTTATCTAAACAGGAAGAGAAAATCTAAATGTAAAACTGCTTGCACTCACACACATTTAAGTGTTCAGATATACAGTTTTTCCAAATATAATCGCTGCAGAGATCTAAAGAAGAAAAAAAGGAGTTAAACGTAGCACCTGGAGAGTATGTACAATTAAACAAAATAAACATATGAAGCATTTTGAAAAGTAACTGTATCCTGGGAACCTTTTCACAGCAGCATGACATAAGATGAACTGCTTCCACATATTTAATAACTGGAGGAGGAAAAAGTTCTGTATGTTTAAGTAATTCCATATATAAATATATATACACACACATATATATATAGATATATGTATTTGCTTCATCCTATTCAGCCTGACATGGACAGGTAAGAAACTTAAAAGACAAGCATCCCCACGCACTTTTTCCTACATAACACAAAGCTACTGAAAGCAGGTGAGAATGAAACACCAATCCAAAAAATATATTGGGAGATTTTAAACAACAAATATACGCTGATAGCAAATACCTGCAAAAACTGAAACATATTAACTAAAAAAAGTGCTTTGAACAATGAACCAGTTAAGATCTGCACAACGAGTTGCACTTATGATCACTTTATTGTCCTGGGAATCAAGTTGTCTATGGGACCCTGAAAAAAATGAAGCCACCCTGGTCCTCCTGGTGAGTTACAATGCAGCAGAAAGAACAGAGTTGGTATTAACTAGCACCACCTGGGGGAGAAGGAGGATATCACAGCGATGCAATCAAGGTTCAGATTTGGTTTGTTTTTTGGTACAAACATACAATAACATAGGTTTACCTTGGGTAACAGCTGTTTCCTTTGCACAGTGTGTTTGATACTTAGCATGAAAGCTGTTTAAAATAAATACACTGCATTGCAGTCAGATACAGGTATTATTAACACTATTAATACAAGTATTCAGACATCCTTTGCAACTACATCATTTGAAATTTCTTGAACATGCCTACTGTCAACACTGGACAAGTGATCCTTCCTTTTTTTCCATTCTTAAATCTAGGATGTCATTTAAAACCTGCTCAACAAATACAAATTGCAACAGTATGTAGCACACTGTATATTCAACTTGATACCTAGAGAAACCTCATCCAGCAGCTCCTACTTTTTCTGAGAGTAGATCAGGACAAACACACTCTCCTCTCTGACTGCATAATGCAGCCTCCTTACTGACCTTCTTTGGTTAGCAAATCAAGTTTCTTTTCTGCCCTGTTAGCAAAGTTATTAAGAGTGTTACATGTAACAATGCCACCTTATACAGTGGTGGCTGTTTCTCCTCCGAAGAAATCCTGGGTTTAGTTATTCCAGGACATGAATAACCACAAAGATTTTGCGAAGAATTTTTCTAAGTCAATGTTGGTTTCTACTTCCCACTCTTACGTAAGCACCGATTTCCCCTGTACCAGCAATAAATGAAAGTGCACATTTTGCACTCTCGGAACTTGGTATACCCTCCTTTAAAATAATTATTTTCCTGTATAACACACAGAAGCCTCACTCACACAGACTGTTGTCTGAATTCTGTTCCAATAAACATCTTTCATGGGGTTTTGTAATATTTGACATAGTAACATCCTAACAAATGAAATGTTAAATGTCTGAAATCGAAGAAAAATTACCTGAGTCCCAGATCAGACCTGCTTCCTACACGAATCAATGAAATTACAAGAACATAACATCACAAACTAAAGAAAGTCTTATCAAACGGTGTTTAAACCTAAAGTAGTAACATGAAATGAAACAAAAGAAAACAAATTATTACCCTCGCCGACATACCTCTTCATCATCAAGAAAGGATTCAAACCAGTCCCATAGATCTGTAGGTGGTTGTGTGTACCTTTAAGTACAAAAAGAGTGTAAAGTTTTAATACAGCTTTCTGCATATTAATGTAGTCACTAGTTGTTTATACTGACACTTACCTAATATACATAAATCCAAGAGCCCTAATATATGGAGAGTCTGTATGAGTTATAAGGCCCATCACTTGCTTACGAGTGAGTTTCAGTGTAAACAATTTGTAGAGCAGACAAAAGGCAGTAGACACAATTCCTCCAGTTCCAACACCACGCACCTTTAAAAGACAAAAAGTTAGGTGACAAAGCAGGAAGTCACAAAGACATTGTGACAATCTACAAAAGAATATGACAGCTAACACAGGATAAAATCTTAATCTTTAAACAGAGCTATGTGGGAAAAATAACATGCTTTGAAACCACAGCTCTGGAAGTTAAGAAGAATATATAAACTCTTTCTAATAAATATTTTTAGATCTAGATACTTAAGACAACATGCAGACATGTTTAGCTACGCTTGAGAAATTTATTTCCCAGACAGAAAAATTTAAGAAGTCACGTACTTCTACTTACCCCTCCACACATCCCTGTCTGGCCTGCTGTTTTTCTGCTCCCCTTTTCCCACGGTTCAACGTGTGTAACCTGAGAGGGTAGGGAGGAAAAAGGAAGAAAATTACAATTACAACCTCCTGCTGTCTATGCAAACCCAATTTAAACAATACCTATCCTAAATCAATCTTAAGTAGCTTGTTTCCACCAGATTCAAGATCAAGTCTCTGTCATTAAAGCAAAACATTTTCATTTTTAACTACCACACTAAGATATTACAGTTAAAATACTGAAGGTTGGTTTTTTTTTCAAGAAAAAAACCATAAAGCATCCATGCTTATGCTCTACTCCACGTACTTTCAGATACTTTATGACTAAGTACCTTGTAATCTAAGGGTTGAGTATCACACTATCACAACAGTTGCCTTCAAACTTTTTCATTACCTACATTTTTGGCCACAATCAAACATGCTGGTTTAGACAGATATTAATTAAAAAGCCCAAAGCCCCCAAAACAATACTCATTTCAGAATAGAATATTTAAACTTTGGATTCTACAAAGACTGCTGCGCATGCTTAACTTTTTGGAAGTACTCAGATTAAATGAAGCTGAGGACATGCATGTGCTGCATATCAGGGATAAAAAAAAAGAAAGTCATCCACTTTGCAGATACAGGAATGAATCAGGATACCAGAACCACAAGTGAATTAATTCTAATATGTAGACAGAATCTGAAGCTTCAAAAATGGTCCCAGTCTTTTGTGTCATTTGTGACTTAAAATGGTATTCCCTAAGAATTCAGCACCCAGTATCTTCAGTATTTTAAAATGAGCCACTCATATTGGTTCTCAAATAAAATACACTCAAAAATATACCTGCTAGGGTGGATATAACACTATAAAAAAAAAAGTTGGCATTTTTTCAGGAATCTTAAAACATGAACAGACTTTTTTTTTAATATCAAGGAAGTATCTTCACCATCAAGTTATCTTCTCCTACACATCTATTACTCACGAGTAAGCAAGAGGCTGAGTTTTCTCTCTATTTAGTATGCAGTTTTGAGTCAGAATACCTATCAAATTCAGTACACAAATTTTATTTACATCAGAGCAATAAGCAGATGTTGAATGATCTGTCCAAGTTCCTCAATTTAAGTCACTTCTGGGATGAAACACTAGGACAAGCAAAGGAACTACCTGATCCACTGCAATTGAGCTCTACTAATATTACAAAAAATCAAGTAACAATTTTTTTACCACATCTGAAAAGTTCCATATAAGGTCCAGTAAGCTCTCAATTTTTGTGTTTCTTCTATAAATTTTTAAGCTCTTGCCATCACTTGCAGAAATACACTGTACTGCTTTCCATTCTCTTAGTCAGAATGAATTCTTTTCATCTCATATGCAGCAAGTGGTAAACTAACTGAATAGAAGCTTTGCTGATAATCTATGTTAATCTAAATACTAGAATTAAACAGTCTGCTCAAAATGACAGCACAAGCAGAGAAATGTTGTAATTAGGATAAAAACCAGCAGCACTGACTTTATAAGTGCAAACAATGTAAAAAAAATTATCAAAATATTCTTTGGAATTATTTTTTCCAGAATTATAGTGCTTTCAGTAACTTGACTTGCCCTGGATAAATGAGACCAAAAGGCTACTTTTTTTTAATTTCACAAAATACATTAAAACCTAAAGTAACACTACTAGCAGAATCAATTCAGCTGAAAAAAATATTACAATAACCACCAAAACAGAGCTGACTAAAGACAGCAGCCTGAATTATCAGAGTTTTGCTCTCATTATCAGAACAAAGAGTGTGGCTGTGTTGATGAGCATTAATCAGGCATACCTCCACCTGGGAGACTGGCTTGATGGAAGCCTCGCTGCAAAACTGATTCAGTCCTGCTAACGAAACAACAACTGAGACATGGGTGCACTGATACAATTCAGTTGTACCCCTAGTGCGTCTTATCCAATGCCAGGAGAAGCACTAATATGAACTAGTTTTTTATTGGGGGGTGGGGGTGGGGGAAGGGAGGAAGGAGGGCACCTAAAGTCTGAGGAAGAAGGCCACATGCTAACTCCTGATGAAACCACCTACGGCCAACACCATACCTTTTGTGCAGTTATATGGCATGTCGGCAACTCCTACGATGCGGGGAATGCTTGTCTCTAGAAGTGGCGTGCAGATCGGGTGCCCTCCCTACGCTCCCGGCTGCAGGCACAGTCCTTCGACGGCCATTTCATCCCCCAGTGCCCCGGCTCACATTACCCACTCCAAAGCTAACTTGCAACTCCGTAAATCCGGATCCCAAGCGAAACTCACTTCTTTTATAAGGAAAAGAGAGCAACAGCTTGGATTCCCCCAAATAAACAATAAAAAAAGAGATTTGGCCCCTTCCTTTAAGAGTAAGAAAGGGATCAGGAAGGCACGACAGAGTCCGCAGGCCGCAATCCAAACCTTCCCATCCCGAATCCCCAGCCGCAGGGAGGCCGGGGACAGGAGCCACCAGAGCCCCGAGGACTCCGCGGCGCCCAGGGCGCGGCCCGCGGGCTCACCTTGAAGTAGATCTCGTCCACCACTTCATGGTAAGTCTTGAGCTCATACAGCTGGACCTTGAAGTAGGGCGACGACAGAATGTTGGTGAGGATCATGGGGTTCAGATTCATGGTCTTCTCATTCCCCCAGAGCGGCAGCACGTTCCCCTGCTTGCCTGAGGCCGCCGGCTTGGGGGCTCCGCTCTGCAGCTGTTGCTGGGCAGGCGGGACGGCGCCAGGCTGGTGCTGAGCGGCCTGCTGCCCCTGGCAATTACCGGCGCCGAGAGCGGGGCTGTTGTTGGCCATGGCGGCTCCAGGCCCGTAGCGGGGCGGCGAGACGCGGCCTGCGAGGCAGAGGAGCGGCCGGGCTGCCCGGCCGAACGCTGCCTCCAGCAACCGTCCACAAGATGGCGGACCCTGCGGAAGTGACACATTCCCCTTCCGGGGCGGAGCTAACCAGTCCCTGCGGGGGAGCGCATGCCAGCAAGGGGCAGAGGCAGGGAGGGCGTCACTCCCCAGTGCCCCCCAGAGCCCCCTGAGGTTTGCCCTGCCCGCCCCCCAGGGCTGTTCCTCCTCTCCTCAGGGCGCCTCGAGGGGCTGGGAACAGCCGTTCCGTGGGCAGCTCTGAGCCGCGGGGAACCGCGTTAGTCCCTCGCTCGAGGCTCCCCTCAGCCCCAGGGCTACCCCGAACCGGCCGGCACCTGAGGGACAGGCTGCGGGCCCTCCTCCAGGCGGAGAAATCCCGTCCGGGGAAAGCGAGCGGTCCTAGTCGTGTGTCGGGAACAACTGCCGTCACCTTCTCCGGCGATTTGGCCAACTCGGCAGCCGTTCTCATCGGGCACCGCTGTAGTGGGTAATGGGGCCCGCCTACGGCCGGAGCGGGAGAGGCAGCAGCCGGCGGCCTCGGCTTCCGCGCTAACCGAGAGGCTGAGAAGTAACGGCAGAGTTGTCTCGGGTGGAGGAGCGTGAGGTGGCGGCTGCAAGGCCAGGCCGCATCCGAGCGAGAAACTCGAAACTAAGGCTGGTTCTGAGGCCCGCTGGGGCCTGGCAGTGGCTGGGCAGCTTCTTTGGTACACACAAAAAACTTTTAGTTACTATTCCTGCTGCTAAAGTCAAGATGAACGCCTCTCTGTGAAATTAGTGGTACTACATAAGGACTTGGAAATTCAGATTTAGCTTACTGCATTTGAAAGCGAGGACAAAGCAGTGTGATTTAAGACGGTAACTATATTTAAATGCTAACAGGAAACAGATAAAAGCCTTCAGTTTTGCCTGAAATGTATCTGATTGTTGAATTTAATTTGAATGTGCAGGTTACATTTAACTCCAAAGAATTTTTATAAGTTTTGAATTACAAGCTTTTTTTTTGCAAAAGCAAAAACACTGTAGTTACGTTAGTTTGGTGTCAAGCTTTAATCTGATGTATGGAATGTGTAAGTTAGAAAAATTGCCAAGAGACTCAAACCTCGAATAACTGCAAAAAACTGAAAGTTCACCAAAATAACTGCAAACTGGGCATATGGAACTAGATACATTAATGTGTTACACACAGATAAGGGCTCTGTGTTGCTCAGTGTGTTAGGAAACAGGTGCAGGGAGAAGTTGGAAGTAACCATGGAAACAGCATGTCTACAGGTGTGCAATTTAAAACTAATTTAGACTTTAAATTTTAAAAGCAGGAGGTAAATACTGTTGGAAACAACATTAGAATCTCTTCACTCTTCATTAAGCAATTAACACTTGAGAAACAGTAATTCATCTTCATAACTGGCCCTGTAATGTACCTTGGAGCTTGCACCATAGCAGAAAAACATTATCAGAGCTGTAACAGTTCAGTTTCTCTAAGATGCTCGTTGTGCTATCTAGGCTCTTCACTCCCCTTTGAGTAATGTCAACCTCCTCCTCATCTTCCCATCTCAGCTCATTGCCAAAGATGCTCACAAAACTGTCATTACTTATCACAGGACTCTACCTGGTGCCATACCCATTTAACAGACTCGGGGACATTTAAGAACTAACACCAGAAGTAATTCCAAGAAGGTGTCCTTATCGCAGTAATCTTGTTCTGCACATAGCTAAAGCAGTAACTTTTCTTGGAAGCTGAGTGGGTTTGTTGCTGCTGTTTAGGTTACACCCTTGACTGTCAGCACTTCCTTAATTTTTTTTGTATAATCAAGGTAGTCTGTAGTTCTGATTTATATTTCCCTAATTATGTGCTCATGCATTTATCTTTTCCTGTTGGAATATTTAGTAAATACGTTTTCCTCTAAGATAACATCCTTGTACTTACGAAGTCCTGCTTTCATGGTGCTAGTCTTTCTTTACAAAGAAAAGAGACAAAATAAACCCCAAAAAACCAAACCACCCAAAACCAACCAAACAAAAAACCAACCAAACAAAACACAAGAAAAACAAACAAAAAACTCAACCAGGAGGTGATTTTCAGTTGCGAACTGCAAGGAACTACACTGTAATTATTGAAAAGCATATGATGACCTGTGTGTAAAGAGTCTAGGCCTCACTTGCCATTCACAAAGATTCATTCTGAATTGTCTCAAACAGGCCTAATCTGTTATCTGAAGCTGAGGAGAAAGACAGAAGAATGTTTCAATTCTTTTTCTACCAAGGATAAGACTCTTTGGGGTCAAAGCAGACTGTATAGCTTAAAACTACTAATAGCACTCTCCATCTATCTCATGCTGCCAATCTTGAAAAGACTGAATCTGCAATCAAATTTCACCATCTAAAATGGAACAATAAAAAAATGTTTCTGTTATTAAATTGCTTGATACTAGAGAATTAAACATCTGATGATTCTGAAGGCTTCATTTACAGTGATATATTTTGGAGTGAAGTCTCATGAGCTATTAGGAAATTGTGTGAATTCAGAATGTGTTATGAATTTACTTTTACTGTATACTATAATTTACTGCTGTTCTAATAATACTATTTTGTTCTTAAGAGTGTGACACTAAATTATAAATCAAATTTTACAGGATACCAAAATCAATAGCATTTTAAGCCAGGAAGTGAGAGACTGATGGACTTTACAATATCTCTCTGAGATAAAAATTAATATGCATATGTAAGTATGTAGGTGCTAGCTATAAGTGCTAGATGGTAGTTCAAGGGTAACCAGTGACTCGAGCCAAAAAGAGCAGCTGAGTAGTTGAACAAGGAGCCTTTTTTTTTCTTGTACAAGGTATTTGTACCCTTATTTCAATAACAGTGTATTTTCCTTTCTAAAAAGCAAAAACGTAATTCAAATGTAAAAACCCATTTACTAGACCAGTCAAAAGGCTTTAACTGGTATTATTCCTCATATCAAACATAGTTTCTGTGCATGGCTAAACTGGGTTATGCAGGTTTCTTAATCTTGTTTGGGAAAAAATCCTACAAAAATAATTTCCCAGGTGTTATAAATACTTTAAGGCACATTTCCTGTGTAAGCAAAAATTGGTAATATTACAAAGTTTATTTAAAACCTGCTTGCAGTCCAAACTCTCACTGAAATAGGAACTCAGGCTGTCTTATTTGCATACAGTTATTAGTGCTGTTACAGTGGTAGAAAAACAATTTTTAAAATTTACAGACAGCTCCCTATTCTACTACTCATAAACCAAAATTAATACAAAGAAAAGCTAATTGCTGTTGTATTCTAAAACATGAAAAACAAGCACAAAGAGAACAGAATGGAACCATTCCAATAACTTAACATTTCTGGTAAAATGTCTTATATTGCCAGGTTGGAAGTACACTTAGATACCTTTCCTAGCTATTGAGTAAGCTATAGCTAACCTGCCCTATGTTCTGTCTAGGCCACATCCTGCAAAACTGAAAATGTTGGCCAAGACCTATGTTTAAGCCATCTCAGGCAGATATCAGCATCTAATTTTCTAGTATTTACTGAAAACTAAACAAACAAAAACAAGCATTGAAATGTGGTCTAATTTAGTTAACGAATCCTCACTACCCTTGCTGCTCTCAGAATCCTTTCTTTTTTTAGGCCCCAGACATACTGTGTGCTGCCCTTTTCATACAGCAGCCCCACCCTGCGGTTAGCAAAACGCTTTACATCCGTGTGAACAGAAAAAGTCACAGGAGGAGAGGAGCCACACTTCCCTGTCTGCCTCTCTGTGCACCCGTACAGCTGCTGCTCTGTGAGCAATTCATCTTGCCCCAGTGTGGAAAGGAGTTAAATCCTGCAAAAGGTACTGATTATTTCTAGTCTCTGCCTCACTCAGCCTGGCAGAGCTCTCGCTGCATGTCAGGAGGGCCTGGGAGGATGGCTCTGGAAAGCACTGTGTGCACAGAGCCATGTTCCTTCACTGACATGATTCTCGTGGAATTCATTCCTCATTTATTAGGCCCTTATTTTTAGGTATGGTGAAGATATTTCTTATTAAATATGTATGTTTGGTAATTTTTTTTTTTCAATAAAAGGTAGAGGAAATGCTCTAATGGTTATAACTCTAATGCCATGTTGGGTTATGTTAATTCCCTTTTAAAATGCAGAAGCTATTTTCAAGGTTTAGCTCATAATAAATCTAAAGCTAAGGCCCAGCAGGACCTTTCGCTTACACAACATAGTAATTATGCAGACATTTCCTGCTGGTTGACACTATAGAAATTGTATTGAGACATACATACACAAATCTACATATTGAGTTGTCTGACCTGTAGGATAAAATTATCAAGTAGATAAGAGAAAAGAAAGCAGACACCTGAGTGAGAAATTATTTTTCCACTCTTGCCATTAAAGCTAAGGAAGAGTAATATTCAATTACACACTCGTATTCAATATTCACTTGTATTCAATATACACTTGTAGGTGTGTTGGAGAGCAACAAATTAAAAAACTTGCTTTTTATGATTGTATATAATTTATAATTGTTTGTAAACAGGTTATTTGTATCATATGTGGAGGGAGCACCTAGTGTTGAATTTTGGTTGTCATTCACTGAAGAAAACTGAGATCAGGTTTACCCCTGTTTAATTGTGAACTGACCACCACAGAAAATAGCAAAGTCTGTAATTTGATATATTATAAAGTACTTCAGAAAATAATTTTTTTTTTTAATTCTAGCTTTAGCAAAGTATCATGGATAAGAAGTCTAAAGAACAGTTTAGAAAAATCATTACATTTACACCTCCTTTGTACAAACAACGCTACGAGTTCATTAAAGATTTAGTGGGGAAATACAGACCTAAGAAGGTTGGTATATTTTGTCTTCTTATGTTATACCTTTGAAAAAAAAGTTAGCATTGGGTATCTCAGGAAGGCAGGAAAAGTGTAGATAACCTGCTGACATAATTACCGAAGAGTAGTAGTGGAGGAGCTATTGTTAAAATTGAATGTCTTACCAGCCACTTGATGACTGTGTTTTGTTTTTTATGGATAAATGTTTTTAATGTTAGTTGATGGGATAATGGAGAAGCCTAAGCAAGACAAATGCCTTAGCTGTTTTGCAGAGTAGGTGGTGTTCTGGTTTTAGTTTAGTAGTGACGATTTTGCTTCAACGTGCTTTCATCATAGTTTGGTCTTGCTTTCTAGAGCTGTTAGTTCTGTGTACATTATCAGTTTTAACTCATCATTCACATGGATGTTCTCTGATGAGAAGTGACATTAAGAGTGTGGCACTATGTGAGGTTACCTCCACTTTCTTAAGGTCATGTCAAGCTCTCCTGTTTCCTCCCAGGTGAAACTAAGGCTGATGTCATAGGGAGCATGAAAGACCTAGATGAGAAATGCACCTGCAGTGCACTCCCATGTTCATACTTCGAGTACCTAATAAAAGTCTAATCCAGTCAATGAGGCTGTGACACTGTAATTTGCTTTTAAATAGAAAGTATTCAGGAGTGGTGCATCTGTATTTAAAGGTTTGAATTTTCTGAATTAGGGTGAGAAATGGGAGGGGGTGAACTTTATATTTTCCCACAGGGTAGTTAGGTTAACTGAAAAGAAACAATTCAGGTTTTTCAGGCAGTGTGCCTGGCTTTAACCTTGACTTAGTCTGTGAAAGAACAGTGGGGTTTGGTTTGTATTCTCAACTACCTCTTAAGCTTACATGGAGGAAAATCTGTTACATGTTTGACTTTGTGGTCTGAATACCCACAACCTTCCCCACTTAAACAGACTGAGCCTATAAACTTGTTTCATGCAGATCCTTTGCTGGTAACCTGACTGCTCATGAGCCTATTCTCCAAGTTTTGCATGGAGAGTAGTCCATAGAAAAGCAGAGGTGAATGTGTGAATTGCTACAGCTTTAATAATTAAAAAAATACTTTTCCATCCCTTATTTGATGGAATATGCCTTTCTGTGGAAGACATTGTCCAGACTTGGTGAGAAGCTCCACATATGCATGTTTTAGCTGTAATAACAAAAGGTTAATTCATTTGAAGCATCTTGTAGGATTTCACATACATTAAAAAAAAGAAAATTAAATCTTTGTCCTGCTTGCAACTGTAAATTTTAGTTATGGTTATGAGATGCTTTATTTTATATTTTTAAAGTTACTTTGATGTAAATGTGGAATTTCTATTTTATTACAGTCTATGAAATTACTTGGAAACATGCAATGTTTACACATTGTTTACTATCTAATTTACAGGTGGCAGATTTAGGATGTGCTGACTGCACACTTCTCTGGATGCTGAAATTCTGCAGTTGCATTGAAGTGTTAGCTGGGCTAGATATCTGTGAAAGTGTAATGAAAGAAAACATGTAAGCCCTTGCACAATGTTAATTTTAGGTTTCTATTTGTGTTGACCTTGTGACATGTTGCATCGTTGCTTGTCAAGAATTTCAAAATTAGAGTAAATGTAGAAATGCCAGCTTGGCAAATGAAGAACTACCCATTTCTTGTAGTTTCGTTGCAACTGTGTCTAGAGTCTACTGCACTGTTAGATGTCCATAACATCACCTAATGCAGCCAAGGTCCATGGCATGGAATGGCTTTGAAGGTGTGTAGATCTGAGATGCATTGTATTAGTAATATCTGTTTGTGCTTCTACATGAACTTACTGCTGTATGTAAATCTGATATTTTTGAAATGTACATGTACCTAACTGTGGTGGGGACTTCATTCTTGTTAAGGTTTTCAAAATGGGAAGTTCAGCTCCCATGTTATGTTAGTTATGTTTTGTGTCTAACTTAGAAATCCCTCAAAAATGTAAAGTTCGTTTGAGCTTTGTAGCGTGGGTCAGACTGAGGAGGAACAGCAGGACTTCTCTCTTGGAAGTTGATTGGTATGGTTTCAATTAATGTGTAGAATCTAGATGCTGACATTATAATTTGCTCTTTCTCAAGAGTGAAGAAAAGTAGCATTTATTATTATTTTGTGTGTTTTATCTGATGCAGTGTTTCAAAATGAAATTTGCACATATCTATAGTAATTTATTTGCAAAATTGGAAGCTAGTATGCTTACCAAATAACTTCCCCAAAAGCCCTGTAATGTGTCTCTAAGCCACACTTCCTGTTGTCTACAGCTGAGCTACTATCAGAATTTACAGGCGTCTTTGAGAGTTTAGTGGAAATTCTTGTAAACATGAGGATTAACGTCTCGATTAACGCCTTTTTCTCTCTCCTATTGGATTTGTCATAAAAAGTGTTTGTATTAGAAATTCTTTATTTTTATCCCTGTAAAATAGTTAACCTGTTTGAGGTATACAGTCTGTAGGGTGTTAGCTCATTCAGTTACATGCACAGTGTATCTTGTCACAAGGTCCTTTCTATGACATTGTGTTTTTAATACTTTTGTAGGCATAGGTTGTATCCTCTTGCTGGTGACTATTTGCAGCCAGCTGAAAGATCTCTAACTATCACCTTGCATCAGGGTTCAGTTGCCCATAAAGATCCTTGTATGCTTGGTTTTGACTTGGTAACGTGTATCGAACTGTGAGTATTATGCCAACATACTACATTTTTCTAAGTTCATTAGAGTTCAGTTGGAAATGTCCATATTCAAACAGATTAAAGCTTTCAAGCAGAGGAGTAGCAAAAGGTGGCACCTTCCTTCTACCTTGTGATTGAATTAACCATACTTAGAAATTCAAGTGGTGCTAATTTATGTTGGGAAATACTGATTTCCCATATTGATTAAAAAGTTCAAAAAGCAAGAAGAAACTTTCTCATGTAAAATCCTGTGAGGTGCCACTCAGCCACAGTGCTAGTGCTAGTAGTGCAGAGCTGAGCTTAAAAGTTACAACTACACGGGTTTGTTGTTGGTTTGGGTTGGTTTTTTTTACTGATTGTTTAAAATCTTAAAATGTATCGGGGTGTTTCTAAAGCCATACATAAACTTATTCTTTACAGAATAGAGCACCTTGAAGAATCAGAACTAAAGGAGTTTCCTGAAGTAGTGTTTGGTTTCATGACTCCAAACATAGTTGTCATCAGTACTCCAAATTCTGAATTTAATCCTTTGCTTCCAGGAGTGATGTTATTCAGGCATCCAGACCACAAATTTGAATGGAACCAAGAACAATTTCAAAGCTGGTAAGTTTACTGAGCATTGTATGCAGACAGCTTTGAGTGTTCAGTAATGGGAGAAAGGAATAGCTATACATTTTCAGAATGTGTATGTGTTTTTTTGTCAGTGTAACTTTAGACCTATGGATTTTGTGAAACTTTGCTGTTACGAATAGTTAAACATGCTCTGTGGGTTTTGCATTTTACAATGGTTGTCAATTTGCCTTGCTTTTGTTGTAACTGTTCTGCAAAAAATATTTAAAACTTTTACTTTCCTTTTTATATATCTTTGTTACAATTAATGCATTGGAAGTGTAAGGTTAATATTAGCCTTACCACACCATAATACTTTGCTATATAAATGCCTCATAAAAGCCTTAAAAATGTGCTCACTATGTATAGTGTGTAATAAAGCACCCAATTAGTGCAGATCTTTCTGTAAGAGTATGTGACCAGATTTATCAAATTACCACAGTAGCAGAACATGTTGCTTAAAGTTAGATGGTTTAATAACTCATGACACAATGGAAGATTTTATGCAAAATGTATACATAATAGAGTTGCACAGGATGTATCTTACTCTAATACCAGTAGATATAATAAAAACAAAGAGGGAGAGGGATACATGTCCTATGATAACATTCAACTATCCAGAAGTTGAGAAAGAAAATATATTTACAGTAAATGATGCCATAACTCCATGGCCAACTCTTGGTCAGAAATTCTATTATTTTAAGTACATACAGATTGTGCAATTAAAAATATGGATAATACTGGAGGAGTGGTATTTTTTGAGCTGCAAACATGAGAAAGCCTTTACATTTTTGTAATGAAATGTAAGTATTGCAATATTCTTTAAAATACGCTAGAAATTAGTTCAGTTTGCTGCCTTTTCATGGGGAATGATGCAAGTAGGTAGTGTCATTTTAGTTCCCTGCCCCATCAATTTTTTCATAACTGGCTGATGTGCAGTACTACAAGATTTGTTTTTATTTAGATGCCATGTATGTTGCAACCTTGATTAAGTAGACTTTGATCTTTACACATTTAAAACAAAACTCACTTTTTCTGTTAACCAGTCTCTTGTAGGTTTGAGGTGTGGATGTTTTTGATGGGTTTTTCTCAAATAATTTTTTTCTCTAAAATTGGTATGTTCTTGCTCAATTCCAGTGCATTCAAGACTGTGAAGCAATTAAGCAACTGTGAACATGCATACTCTATGCAGATAATTTAGAAATAACAGTAAGGTTTGGTTGCCTGAATTACCAATACTAGATGATTCAGACTGTAGTAGGCATATAATTACATCTCTGATTCAGTGAGTTTTGACAGTGTTTGTCTTCAGGAATGTGAGTATTATTAGAGA
This sequence comes from Florisuga fusca, assembly GCA_038090715.1. NCBI lineage: Eukaryota > Metazoa > Chordata > Aves > Apodiformes > Trochilidae > Florisuga > Florisuga fusca. The sequence continues at coordinate 9,012,238 of JAAWXA010000008.1, forward strand.
AAAGATGCTCAAGTATTCACAGCCTCAGGGTCTTGCTTCTGTTAGACAATGCATCTTCATCACACTAAAAGATTAATATTTGGTATGATCAGAACAACTTGTCTTCCTTAGGGCTCTGGAGACTGCTCGACGCTATGATTACTCAGTGGAATTTACTGGCGTAGGGCATCCACCAACAGGAATGGAGAATCTTGGGTTTTGTACCCAAATAGGTGTGTTTGTCAGAAAATATCCTCAAACCAGTGAATCTGTTCAGACTGAGAACACTACTGGAACAGTTTACAAAACAGTAAGTATTATTTCTGTCCTTCAGGAGAATGAATAAAGAGTAAAACTTTCTATGACTTGCCTGTGAAGGTGGTCTGTGAGCTACTATTGCTATCCAGTCTTATCTCTGATTAACACAACATCAGAGAAAAAGAGTAAGTCCATCATTTGTGTTTCTAATTGTGTAAAGGCCTTTAGCTTTTAGGTTATTTGCTAAATAGCCATATGGATAATCGTACTTTTTCTAGCATACAATTATCCTGAGAATGAGAACTCTTCACCAGGTATACTCTGACACTACTTTCATAACTGTTCCTCTAATCATTCATTTTTTCAATATGTAGTTGTTGACATTGACACAGATTTTTCATATAAAAAGATTTTCACATAATTAACTAATTTTCACATAAGAATTAAAAATCATAAAAAGTATTTCTAACATAGGGTTAGATTATCTAAGATTATTTTTTAAAGAACTGCATAGTCTTGTTAAATATATTATCAGAAGGAAGGCATTTCCCAGAAATTGTGTTGACAGGACCTGTTTTGTGTGGTTTGCTTTACTCAGTAGCATTTGATGTTACAGCCTAATCTTGGTCTTTTCAGGTAGCCAGTTCTGCAGAGACAAGGAATCTTGCCAAGTACTCTGTCCTTTGGTTGTGCACATCACAACTTTTTGGTTTTTAGCACTAAATGGTTTTCACTTTAGATAACATAAAGTAATTTTTTTATAAAGTACTCTGCTATGTGTTGCAGGGTGTCACACTGATAAACCAAACACATCTAAGTGCTATGTGGTATAAATCAAGGGGGCATTTTTTTCGGAGACAACATGAAGTAATAATCCAAAGAGAACTTTATTTGGATTGGGTTTTTTTGATCTTATGAGGCCTTAAATTACGTGTTTCAGTGAATATATAGCAATAGTTCACTTCTTTGTTTAAAGTACCTATGTATCTTCAAGTGATTTGTGACCTGAAATGAAATATAAAGTGATATTATGAGAATGTCTTTTGTTGCTTTTGCGCTATAAAGCTATTCTTTACATTTGAAATTTCACCTGTCATCTACTGCTCTTAATAGAATCATGAAGTGTTTTCTAATAATTAACAAACATGGAAATATGTCTAGGTTACTGATATGTACTAGAAATGGCTTCCATTATCTTCTGTTACAGGGTCATTATGGAGTTTTGACATTGGTATTCGTTGAGTTTATCCAAGAGTGTTATATCTCATGTGTTCCTTGTCAAACCTGTAGTATTAAATTTATTTTTATTATGTAACCAATTTACAGGAATAAATCAACATTTCAAGTTGTAATCAGAAAATAAGAAGAAACAGGTATAGACTGTGGAACTTCAGTGGTAGTGTGTTGGTAAAGCACTTCCTAGTAAATTAGTGGTATGTAGTTGCCTGACTAGTTTCCTTAACTGTCTTGGAGTATAGCTCAGGGTAGAACACATTACAAGTTCACAGATTTTTATGTCACAATTTATTTTTTAGCATTCGCAGGATCTGTGGAAGCATTATTTATTGTTTTATTCTGAAAACAGAATGAAAGACAGATGCAGTCCCAGTTTCCAGATGGCACTTCAGAAGTAGTTTAGAATCTACATAGTGGTGGTACTGTCACCAGAGACTCAGGATAAGTAAAAATAATTATTTTCAAGTAAGACAATTATAAGAAAGAATTGTAGAATTGCAGGTCTTCAGCTTGCCTGATTTACAAGTATTGCTTGGTCAATTAACTTATTTAATTGCCAATGTTATACTTAATGAGTAATTGTCCAGTTTTTATGTTACCTGAAAACATTTAAATTAATAAGTAAAACAGGACTGAATCAAAAATTATGTTCACATTTTAGAAGCTCTTTTAAGCAAGCAAATTTTAAAATTTGAGCCTATAATAATGATAAAAGTTTTATGTGTTCTTGCCTGTTGTGAAGGTCTTCAAAGCAGTGTATCCAAGTCTTAAAGATGAGAAGTACCTGCAGATTGCAGTGGTCAATGAAGTTATTTTCACAGCAGAAACCATGAAGCAAAGTCTACTGGACCACTTAATGTCAGAACATGCGGAGTTTAATGATGATCCTATTGAGAGAAAATCCAAATCCCAACCTTCAATGAACTTTTTTTCAGAAGATCTTGGAAAACTGGTTGTTGAGAAAAGCATGGAACCATTTGTCAATGGGAATTTGGTTTATATACCTCTTAAAACAATCTTTTCTTTTCCCAAAGTGAATCAACTTTGTGGTACCTTTGACAGGTTATGCAAGCTTATTGCTGGCAAGGTCACACTGAGCAGTGATGGTTCTGCTGTGGTGTTCAATTCTGAACATGAAAACGAAGAGAAATAGATCACAGAATTCTCATACCAAGTTCAACTGAAGTAATGAAAGTATTTTTTTGGTAGCTGTCAAGTGGTGTGTTTTGGGTCCTAACTAGAACCACAAGCCATTTTCTAGGCTGTCCAATATTTTTACCCACCAGCACTTCTCTTATTTAGTGAAGATGAGTGCTTCTGGCAAAGATTGTCGTAATTAGTAGGGGTTTTGAAATAGAGTGTCAGGAGCTAAAAGGAAAGATTTAACTCCTGTGAAGAAAACTCTGTTTTCTATTACCATATTGTAGTCATCATGACAAGATTATTTCTAGTAAACTTTTGTAAGCTCCAAGGACAGCTGATGGTAACACAGCTATATTGTGCCAAGTGTGTCAGACTTAGGTTTAGGGCAAGTTTTTTTTAATATAATAAAGTTCATAGTTGCCTTTTTTCAATCTGAGCACATACTCAGCCTGTGTGAAAACCAGATACTGTTCCAGATAAGTGGGAATATGCCACAAACATTAATAGCTCAGTAAATTCAACAGGAGGGAACACAGAAATTATGTTGGATGTAAGGTGAATGGGGGAAGGTAGATTTAGCCCTGTTGTTTAACTGCTGCTTGGGAAGTAACTTACATCCTGTAACTTTACAAAAGTTGAATTTAATTAGAATTAAAAGCTGAATTTGAAACCATATTGTTAAGTTTTTTTGTTTTTTTAATGATTATTCTGTTTCTGAATAAATAAAAAGTAAAAAAAAAATCTGTCATTGTGAATGTTAAACTGGCCTTGGTGTACCTGAAAATATTTTCCTTTGTTTTCATATGCAGCTGTTGTCCAGAAAGTCTTGATGACACATTCAGATGAAATGAATAGCAGATGTGTTAAAGATAGTAGAGCTTACTGGCTTGACCAGGATGACTTTTCCTCAAGTAGACACATAGCAAGCACATGTTAGATGATTGACTTAAAAGACAAATTTTGAAGGATGCACAGAATTGGCCTGTTCATACAGCATTAATGAAGCAACTTCTTTTAAAATTTCTTTGCATACCCAGATCTTTTAAACCAATAATATTAATCTGTCAGCTGAATGTTTCTTATGAGTAAAGAGATGGCTGTCTCAGGTGAAGAAGATCTGTAGTACTGTCATATGGAATGATTAAAAATGCTTAGGTAATGAACTGCCTTTTGTGGGAGATCTTTTTTCTCCTACAAATAGACATGAATTATTAACACTTTATGGCAGTATTTAGAATTAATTTTAATAATTTAATTAAAATTCATTATTATTATTTTAGATTATTTTAACTTTTGACGTGATACGAACTTGACATATTTGGTATGTTAAAATATATGTAGCATTCAAATTTGGTAAATATTTCTTGGAGACAATAAGCAGAGCTGTTTGAAAATATCATCGGGTCTGTTATTAGAAAATATCTCTGCAGTTCACTATACGTTTTGCTATAGTTAAAGTATTTTTGGATCACCAAACTTCTTCCTGTATTGTTTCTTTTTGAAACATTGTATTGTTACTGAGCTTTGTAGTGGAATCCCTTTGAAATGAGGAAAAGGAGAAGATACTGAGGACCTGTCAGATTTGGAACTACGTTTGCTTTGAACTTTGTATTCAGGTAACATGCAGTTACAGGAATGTCTTGTGAACAGAGAATGTGGTATACGAATGCATGCTTGTTTTTCATCAAAACATTATACCCTTATAGCTCTGTAGCTATATTTGGGAAATGGTTTGTGTGACTGGTGGATTGATGTGAAAGGGTTTAAACAGTAATCCAGTTTTTAAGGGGTTCATGGATCTTCTCCCCCTTCTTTGTAACAGGGTTTAGTTTTTCACAGAATTACTTTGGTTGGAAAAGACCTTCACAATAATCAAGTCCAACTATTAACCTGACAAGTCTTTAACTAAGCCATATCCTTAAGAATTGTCTATAGGACTCTTAAATACCTTCAGGGATGGTGACTCCACCACTGCCTTAGGCACCCTGTTCCGATGTCTGATAACCCTTTTGGTGAAGAAATTATTTTTTAAATAATTGCTAGGACAAATATCAATTCTTATATTCTTGTTTATGCCTTTCCTGGGGAAAATCTAAAGCCAAACTACAGAGGTTTGGTTCTGGGTTGTTTACAAAGGTCCTTTGTATACAAATGTGTACTGAAACCAAAGCAGCTGTTATGTATATACAGAAGAGCTATTTAGAATATATACATTTTAATTGAGACTGCTACCATTTACTAAAACAAGTTATGCTGTTTTGTGGGCCAGTTTTCCAGATTTCCGTTGGCTTAAATACATTTTAATCATGGTTTTCTTTAAAGTACTGAATTAATTTTCTTTTCAGGAGCAGTTAAGCCCTCTCATTATCAGGTTGGTCTTTTGATTAAAGTATTATGTGTATTTGTGAATAAACATGGTATCATGTCCCATTTAAATTTGGGATGGCTCAAATCAGGACGCTGAAAAGAAGTTTATGAAGATTAAAGGTTTTAGACTTGTGGCAATATCACTGACCAGGAGATGGCACACATATCACAAAACAGAGCAACCTAAGATTGCTCAAAACTGTAAGATTAAAATAAAGTAGATTAAAAAAACCCAACCACCACCTCCAAAAAATAAAAACACCCCAACAAACAAAAACCAACAAAAAAGCCCCCATAACACACCCCACCACCCATAAAGAACCAAAACAAACCACAAAACCAAAAATCAAAAAACCAAGGCAGTGTCCTGGAAATAAGGGATATAACTTAAGTCAGAGGACTTAATTATCTGTTGCCATAGAGATTTTTCAAACAAACAGATGTCACAGCTAATAAATTTCTGATTCACTTCAGTCCTGCCTCCCATGGTTTTCCATGCTCTTAGGCTGTATTCCATACTTCCTATGATGGTTTGGATAATTCGGTTACAGATTGGTTATGAGTAATTCATAGTGATAGTTGTTGGGACTTCTTTGGTTTTCTGTTTATACTGAGTGGAAGAAACATAGGAAGGGTCTTCTGAAATGACAGAAAAATTCTAATGCTAAACTGCTTTGCACTTTCTTCCTAATTTACAAAACAAATGCTTTTTAATGCAGTCCTGGATGTTAGCAGTTCACTGGCAAAGTTTCCAAAATAAAATGCAGTGACCCTGGTGTAAACTCAAATGAGGATACTAGGGAAAAATAGCAATCATATAGCAATAATAATTTTAAAAATAAAAATCCTGCTACTTTTTTTACAAGACTATGAACAATTGTAATTGGGAGGGCAGTGCACAAAACTGAACTCAAGCAAAGTTTTGCTAGCTTGTGCTTCCTTCAGATGGAAAAATGTTACTGAATTTCTAGTATTTGTCAAGGAAGCAATAAAATGAAAATAACCTGTCCCACAGAAATGCTAGCAAAAGTATGAAGTTGTGTCTGCCTTTCTCCTTCTTGTTGGCAGATCCTGCTGTGAGGCCATACAAGGAACTGAATCAGCTACTATGTCACAGCAACTTGGTGGTGCAACAGGTGGGAAGAGTAATGCAGGCAAGAATGAGCAGTTGGGTGAGGAGGAGGCAGAACTGCTTATTTTGCATGAAGAGTTATAGAAAGTGTATTTTTTTTCCATGCTGATCTCTGTCTCTTTATTGCTTTCCCCTGTCAAAAGTCCACCAAGTGCACATTCAAAATTCTGGTATTTCATTCTCTCTCTCTACTTCTGGTTTGGGTGGTTTTTTTGTTTGTTTGTGGGTTTTGGTTTTTTTTTTTTTTTTTTTTTTTTTTTTTTTTTTTTTTTTTTTTGGGGGGGGGGAGGTTTGCTTGCCTGTTTTCTGTAGTAGTAAAGGAAAATCTTAAGAGCCTTATTTTTGTTCATGAGATGTTTTCCTTCCAGATTAAAAAGCAATCATGTCTAAATGACATGTTTTCCTTAAAAAATATAGTCACTTGTAGAGGGTGAAAACATTGAAAAAAAAATCCCCTAGTGACTGTAATTGCAGCTGCTGGTCTTCAGTAAGGTAACTAACATCTATGAATGTTTTATGTATATATATATATAGTATGTACTTCATGTTTCTGAGAAGTCTCCACTGTGAGGTCCCTAGCTGGAGGATTTGTTTGCTGATGAGATTTGCCTTTTATTCTATAAGGGAACTGTTGGTTTATAAAACCGGAAGAGAGACAACAACCCAAAGAAGAAATTCTAGGATATTCTGCTGAAATTTTGAAAAAATTCTTTTTTTTAATTGAAAGACAAATGGGACTTGAGTTAGTTATACATTATACAGTTAATTCTCTTACTCCATACTTTACAACTAACTGATTACTGAGCTGATCTGAGTGTCAAACAGATTTTACTTCAATTAGCTGCAATTCTTACCAATCTAGATTATTTCATGTAAAAACAGATGTTTACTGGAGTACCAAAAAACTTGGTTATTTTGAATGCATTGATGAAAAAAGGAATTCATACCACAAGCAGATTTTTTTGAAAGATAATATGACTTAGAAAGTTACACAAGCTGTATGAAAAGTTTAATTAGAAGGAAGTGTTTACACTCAAATGAGGAGGATTAATTTTGCCATCAGCAAGGTGAGGAGGGACTCTACACAGTGTCCTCACTTTTCCCAAACACTGCTAGTTTTGGAGTCTGCATAATAATTAACCGACCAATTAACTTTAATTTTAAAATTGATTTTGCATTAGACAAACTACTTTTTCTCTGCAGAAGACAGTGAAATAAATACATAGTGGTAATTGTGACCTTAAATACTTTGTGGACTGGAGATGAAGTTTAATCAGCTGCAGAGGAAAAGTTTCATAAGATGCAGAGAGACAGAAGTTGACACAAACTTTCAGTAAAATTTGCCATTTTTGCATTAAAAAAGAAATAATTGTTTAGAAACAGATTCCAAGCTGAAGACATGAGTTTATTGAATGCCTGAGAGATTTGCATTTAAATCCAGTTAAACAAACACAAAACACCAATACATCCCAAACAGTTTACTGTATGAGTCTCCAGTATTCTTACAACACAATTTACAGTAAGAGAAGTTTGTAAAGAGCTGTAACTCAAAGTCAGAACAATAAATTACTAAGATGCAGTTTTACTGTAAAGCTCAATTTCCATGAAAGCTTCCCTCCTATTTAAAAGATCTGCTCAGGCAAGAAAATAATTGGTTTGTAGTTAACAAAATATATATCTATGGCAGTTAGCTATGTCTTCTAATACAGAATACACATCTGGTTTATGGGAATTTCCTTAAGAACATAAGTATCTGTACAATCTGTGTTAAAAGTCTTGTTTTCTCAAACTATGTCTATTTTTCCTATTAAAATTAAATAAGCTAAAATCTAACTACTCCTGGTTTTAATAGGTTTGTCAACAAGTGTAGCCGTGTTAAAAGAGTACTGAAAGCAACTTATTCAAATTTAATTCATCTTTTGGCTTGCAGTAGGATTTTTTTGGGTATAGATTAGTTATATGATAGCAAAGGAAACTATCATTCTCTGAGATAGTTATAGACTCGCGTTATGTAGTTTCTGTTTAAAATTCCTGTGGAGGAAAGAAATGGATAATACAACACATCCATCCACAGCAGCTAAAATAGAAACTTTGTATTAATTCTTTTACCTATTAAAATTCTTACTAATAGGAAATAAAAGTATTTAAGTACCATAACTGAGAATTAGCTCATATTAATTAAATTCAATAACAATACTCCGGCTTCAAAATCTGAAATTTCCTTAGACACAAATAAAAATTGTTTTAATAACTCTATGAAAAACAAAGCCTGAAGACTGCTTTACCTAATTCAGTCTAGTAAATACTGTCTGCTTATTGTTCAATTAAAGGATGTCAAACATCACTCTGAGCAGAATATGAAGTTTTCAGAGCTTTCAAAAAGGGCCGCACTATTTGTATTTATATGTAATCCAAGCCTTATTGATAAAAATACAACTAATTATAACAAAATTGATAGCATTTCTATTATACAGTTAAATATGGCAGAGCCAAGCCTGAATTAAAACTGTCACCTAACACCTTCCTTTAAAAACCAATAGTTTCATAATTGTCAATATAAGTTTTAAGACATCTTTCATCTGTCTTGCATGTCAGGCAAATCACTATTTGTGCAAATTTAAATACAGTACATTGACCTTAACATAACAGTGGAGAAATAGTGAAGAGTTCAACAGATCTGCTGCACAGCAAGACACTTTCAGAGTGCAGAGTATGTCTAAAATAAAGTGCTTCTCTTAATAAGTTATCTTGATAGTAGTATAGATGTTTACCTACTTTTAAAGATTAAGTTTCTTAGTAAATAGTTTAATCTCCCTGTACCCCCCCAGTCCCACAAAGCACATTCCACGTACAAACAAAGCACTAAATAACTGTGAAGGATTAAGCTACAGTAAAAAGTTGTAAGTGGTAGTAAACTACTGTCTAGTTTTGAAAACTGTACCATCCCACTGAATCTCAAGTTTCATGCATTATTGAAGTGAATATACGTGAGAGCAGCTTTTGAACTCCAGATTTAACAATCAAGCCATCTTTCTTGAAGATGCACTGCTGTGCCTCAGAATTTTGAAGTGGAAGCTCACTTCTTTTGTCACTTGCATGAAAACAGATGCTGTATTTGATGCATTTAGGCCTCTAGACTTCATTTACATTTAGCACAACTGATTACTGGATGTCTTAAATATATTTAGGGTTTTTGTTTTAATGCATGCAAAGTTCACCTCTACTATTCAAGGTTTCAATGAAATTACACTTGGTACTCTTAAGAGAGGGTTCTCGTTATGTAAAATATAGCTGGGCTGTTTTGTGGAGGCCTTAATTATGACTTGATATAATTTTGACTTGATAGAAGTAATTAGCTTCTGTAAGACTGAAATGGCAGGTAGGATCAAAATGAGTAATTAATTTCTTCAGGTTCATTTATAACCAACTTTTAGAACCTTCTTTAGAAAAGAATTTACAAAGTACATCACTGCAAGTGACCTCCTGTATAAAATACTGAAATGGGACTCAAGCATGCTTTCCAAAATCTTTCACACAACTTAAAAAATAAAAAATTCCACTAACATCAGATAGAGCTTACAAAAACAGCCCAAGTGTATGTAGCTAAGCATTACCTTCATACCACAAAAAACGAAGCTCTATGAGCAGCAAGAGACAATTACTTTTCAAAAAAAAGTCTCATTGAGTTCTTTTTGGCTTTCACAAGTCTTGCAACAGAACAAACAAAAACAGAAGTATCAATGCCAAGGCAACAAGTTTTTCTCTAGTCATTCCAGTCTAGCGTTTTATCACGACCTGCTCATATGCTCCAGATCCTACTCTGAAAGAATATTTAAAAGAAGTTAGTTCAATTCCAGTTTAAATGGAAGCTAAACATCAAGTATCACAGATCAGCAAGTCTAGTGCTTTAAAAAAATCCAACCACCCATCTCTCATAAAAAACCCCCACAACTCAAAAGCACTCAACTGAACAGCTAGTACCAGAACTGCTAAATCTGAAGGGTAGAAAATGTGTAGTTTCCATGCCACTGAGTAACTTACAGTTTAATGCATTAAAGTGTTTTGTGTTATATTTGCAGTCAAATTGAGAATGATAAATAATGTTACTGAGAAAGAATTTACTGCTGGATGTCTCTGTAGTTCCTTAAGCATTATCTTTTGGACACACTTCCTACCCCAGCTACATCATATGCAGCTAATACTTTTTATATACATACATAAATAGAGAAATGTCTCTAAGAAACCAGTGATAGTCGTTATGTGTTAAGATACCATAAAAAATGCCTTCCAGTCCTTTTTTCGTGCTCAATTGCAAATGCAAAACTGTCTCGCTCTCCACATGACAGAGCACAGTGGGTTGATTTTCATAGCAAAATTGCAGTACTATGTCCAAAACTAATGGGGCAAAACTCTGCCTTAGTATAATATTCTGCCTGGACTGTTCTGGCAACTTACTACTGCACTGTGCTCTTTATATACTACTACGGTGTGCTCTGTAACCATACACATCATCCTAGATAGAAATTAGTGTGCCCAGTTTGCAAATAAGCCTGTTATCTTTTAACCATCAGTATTGCTTGCTTGTGTAAAATTATTTGGTTTATAATTTGCAGCACAATTTTATAGCTACCTTTGACCAAAACTGAAGAGAATTAGGGTTGTTATCAGGAAGACATAGAAGTCTGATACTGTAAAAGTGGATGTGTAAAACCCTTAAAACTTTCTTCTGCTCCGGAGAGTAATGTAGTAAATCTGTACAGCTAAGATTTCAGACTGTTGCCTGTTTCCTGTGTCCATACTGAAACATTGCTCATATCTGAAAACTCTGGAGCTGAGACTCTTCAGAACTTCTCTAAGTTATAATCGTTATGGCTGACACATCAGGGTGGTTTTTTTTTTTTGGAACTAACCTATGTGTTTTGTTTTAAAACCTGATGGGTCTAGTTCTTCTGATATCTTTAAGTGGTACAGAATAGAAAGATACAAAGATCAAGAATGTATATACAGAATAATTGCTGTATAAAATGCATTTTTGTTTAGTATTACGTGTGGCTTACAGGCTACATACCTGTTAGTTAGATGATGGCTTCCAAAAGAAGTGCTTCCACCAGGGCCCACAAATAATCTTAGACCTTCTTCTAAAAAGCAAGGGAATTAACAGATGTTAGCTACCTTTAATGTTGCTCTGAAGCTATGTAATTTTATACCTATCAGTTTTGTGGAAGATATTTTCAGATGCAAATGTTTTAAGTAATGAAGAACCAAACTTCACATGGTATCATTTGGAGGAACCACCTTTCTCATAGATTTGCCCTGCACTTTTCAGACTTAAACCAATTCTCTGGAAAAGCTACCCAAGTCATACAAGGTTCTTTTCATCTTCTGGGAGATAGGATGAAGAAGAAAATTGAGTGATCCATATCTGCAGTCCTTGTGATTATAAACAACAGAAACTATGAAGAATGTGGATTTTACTAAGGGCTGTAACATACATCAATTTCCTTAAGCTTCTTTATTTATCTCCATACCTTCTGCACTTGAGTCTAAAGTAAAGTCTTGACTTTGGAGTATTTTTTCAACTACATCATCAGCATCAACTCTGGTGGCATCAACCCGCTTCAGCTGTGACTCCACAGAGTCTTGCTTTACAGGATGTCTGCAAAAATAAATATATTTACAGATCTTAGAAGTGGTAAATTATATTGTACTTCTTCTAGATAAAGCTTTTTAAGTTAAGTGTACCTGCAGAGTTTTTCTGATGGTGTATCTTTAATAGATGTGTCTATACTAGCTTCAGTTACTTTTGGCTCAGTCTCTTCACATGGCTCTAGAATACTTCCAGTTCCTGTTGAGGTACTATCCACTGAGGTGTTCCTCCTGTGGCAGAGTTCAGACAGACTGGATGATCTAGAGTGGCATGTGCTATATCCTGTTGGGGAAGTGCAGGAGAGTTAGGTTAGGATACTGTTGACAATCAAGGTTGTTAACTTGTATGTTACCATCCTGAAAGCAGAATTTGTGGGTTTTTTTCCAATAGTGAGACTTCAAAAGCCTTATGAATGTATATGGACACCAACTAGGCAATTTACTTTGGGTTTTGTATTCTAGCACATGCCACTTACTTTGTTCTAAATAACTCTTGCTTCCCAACAAATAGCATGACTTGATATTATTTCTTCCCCCTCAGCTTTTAGAAATAAGTCTCAATATGTGAGTTATTTCTTCTTATACATGGAAGAAGTAAAAATCTCATTCAGGTATGTTGATTGAATAGAGGTAAGGGAAAAAGCTGTCTCACATTTAAAGAGACAACTAATTTTGCTTTTAAGAGGAAACTTTTAAGAGTTTCCCCACACCTGAAACTCCTCGGGAAATAGCTTTCAACTTCAACCCATTTTTTAAAAACATATAAAGGAAATCAACCCTAACAATTCATAACAAAACTGTCAACAGCTACCTGACAGTTTTGACTGCTGACTTGCATAGCTTGATGTTCTGGAATGTCCACATGCACCGTGTTCATCTGGGACTGAGGCACTCTTTGATGAGCAATCTGTAACACATGTAAGTCAGATACTGTTGCTAAAGCCAGGTTTTTTATTACTTTGCCTTGGTTGGACTCAAATGCTGTGTTTGCCAGAGGGATTAGGGATTTGACATCGGTTTTCTACAAACCATTTGAATATTCAGATGTTGCAGAAATACCATATATGTTAATTAATATGCACTGCTTAAAAAAAAGAAAATCATAATACATTTCTGTCTGATTAAAACAGAGTACCATTTGGCTAGAAAGATTTCTACGGAATGTAGTTTTAGATTTGTCTATACTGTAAACATTAAAGAGATGATGTTGCTTTCCATTGTACCATATTAGAATGTTGTGTGCTGGATGTTTTCTGGATGAAAAAGTCACCGTGGTTAAGACAACTTAAGCTGTGTTTTGGATGGAAATTAATAAGCTATGTAAGGACCTGAAGCTTGTTAAAAGTAGCCTAGATTTTAGATTAACCACTTCGCTTTTAAACAATGCTTAGAACTTTTGCCTCTCAAAATTTACTCAGTTATGCATAAACCTATGGTTCATAAGTTGAAAATCAAGGGCCAAATCGAACTCTCAGTCAAAATACAAATCCAAAGAAGATTAAGAAATGTGTCATGGAGAAAATGGAAGATTTTAAATGTTAAAAAGAAGTCAGGCTATCAATTCCATTTCTATTCTTTCTTTCCATTTCCATAAACTTTTACAAAATTAAAAACAAGAGATTCCACTGGTGTTAGAGTATGTCTCAACAAATAACCAAAGAAGGTCCCTTTGTGGGGCACTGGCAGCATCCCTTTAAGATTTTAAGTATTTCATAAATCTCTTTGAAGCTGTGAATCAGTTACAAAAGAACTGAGAAGTCAAGAGCATTATGTTATACCTGCTATGCCTGGATGTAGTACTTTTAAGTTTTCTCCACCTTTCCTGTTTCCATGCAAAGATTCTGATTCTCCAGCAATTGCTATAGACATTGCTGTGGAAGGAGGCCTGTAAGAAAAAGGTGATTAGGATTTGCTGTACTTCTGCTGTAAGCTCTCCAAATTCATCAGTGCAGATTCTTCTTATCATGCAAGTTGGCATAATTCATACTGTGCTTCAAGTTACATGTAACTTTTTTTTTTTAAAAACATCCTGCCTCGCCTCTTATAAGGGAAAAAAAAGAAAAGCTTTTGCTACTGAGCTTCAGGACATTTTACAGAATCTATCTGCTTAGCCTGCAGTCCTTCAGGCATCTGGGGGGATTCATAGAATGGCTTTTCCTTTTTTAACAACTGGTGAAGCAATATGTGTTTATTTTGAAGTTTTTTTCTTTTTTTTTTTAAGAATATGAGTCACAGGATAATTTATGTGGTAAGGACAAATACAGTTCAGTAATTCATGGAATACATGACAAGATGGTAAGCTTTAACAAAAAAACAGCAAACAAACTCATACAAGAACAATTGGCCTAATTGGCTTGTGCATGGCTATGTACTCATAGCTTTGTTTCATCTCTGTTACAGAACATGAGATGGTTCTGGGCTCCCACTCCTAACAAAGGGGCTCATGTTACCATCTCCATGTATTCTCTAAATTCCGCCTCCTGCAAATTAAGAAGCAGCATCACATATGACATAATTTAAAATTGGTTCAATATTAAAAAAGCTTTTAATAAATCCTGAATGCTTGTTTCAGTTTATACCACTACCCAAAAGGTGATTTTATTAAAATTAATAAACCTCTAAATTTATGTTTTGCTAGTGCAAAGCAAACTAGAAAATTACAAAGTTATCTTCTCTTGCAAGTAAATACAACTAAGATACATTAAATGAGATAACATAGTTTTTCTAATGCTTTCTTATTTTTTATTTTGGGAACTGATGGTCATCCTGCATACAAATATTTACTTGACATTTTCAGATTTGATATATTCAATAAGTCAGTTGATGTTTTTATATACAGTAAGATATCTCCTCTTATATTACATTTGAAGGTAAAGAGAAAAAGGGAAAAAGCTCTTCTGGAACTATAATACTAGTGTGACTTAACCTACCTAACATACTTTTTAAAGCAAGGACTGAATGCTTTCAGAGATGTCATCCCAGATGAAACATCAAGCCTTCTAGGCTTCTTCAGAAAGTATGTAGCTGATTTAAGATTGTGCAATTGTTTTATTTTTCGTTTTACAAAGAACATCTGGATTAGATAAACTTTTTCTTCTGTTTGTGTTTGAAAGTTTATGTTCCAGGAAATGGTTATATCATTGGTTTGAAACAAAATGCCAAGTCTCAATAATTTTGGTTAGAGTCTTTTTCCTAGGGACCCAGAAAACTATCTGAGTATTAATTTCAACTACTTTCGTAGCAGCCAGTAGGGAAGAGAAATACATTGGTTTATTAGTATACAAGACTAATGTTTGGTTTGCCTTTGAGAAATTGTTTTTCAGTATCACTGGTATATTTGTTAATAGGTCTGGGTCAAAGTAAATCAAGAGATGCTAAATAACAATGGAATAACAATAAAATTTCCCAATAAAAGGAATTCAGATAATACTGTCTTACTATTATGTAGTAAGCACAAAATGAGATTTCACAGTGTTCTATTATTCTTATTGAAGGTGAGATGAGAGGAGAAAGAGCCTTTAGTGGTGCAAGCCCCTGCAGTGAGTCATCTGAGCTGGACTGGTGCAGGCAATATTCTCAGATCTCCTCAGAAACAATGGTAAGAATACAGCCACAGTAGTAATGTTGCTTAGTTGCTACAGAAAAAAATCTTAATTGCATAATGAAACCTACAGATCATGAGCCTTTTCATACTTGCATCTGAGACTGAGCTAAGACATCATGCTGCTTTTCTTGGAGCTGCAGCCTCATTTCACTTTAAACACGATCTTTTTTACCTAAGGAAGAGCTCAGTATATGTTTACTGCTACAGATTAAGTCTCTATGGGACTATTAGCACTCTTCACTGGGTTATTCAGAGGGACATAACCTACATTAATCTGATAAAAGATGAGTTTAAATTGAGTATTTTGAATTAAAAAAACATTAATCTATGCTGAAGTGCAGGTGTTTTGGTGTAGAGTTTATAAGTACTTTACAATATCTTTACAATGGAAGATATCTTTGATCCAACACAAAGTGTGAAAATATAAATGCAAGCTGAGAACCTACACAGGTTGAGCTGACGTAACAGTTTTTTCCAGACTGTTTTCTTTAAGTTCACTTTTTCTTTTCAAGTTATGTATAATACTTGGAACTCTGCTTTAGATTGTTTTTGAAGAGCCTGCCATGAGAATAAGCATGTTGTCTCAGACCAAAGGTCTGTCTAGCTTTGCATCCTGTTTCTGTCAGCAGCAAACAACAGATGCTAAGAGAATATGGCACACATAGTAATCTATCTCCTGGATACTCTTACAGCATCTTCTCATGGATTAGGTATTTCTCATCTCCTCAGGTATTTTCTTGAGGGTCCTAAGTTATTTTATACTTAATAGCCCTCTGTAATTTTTTTAATTAAAAGATGTGTCTGTTTTTTGGTCAACCTTTTAGTATTTACAGTGTGTAGCAGCAAGGAGTTCCACATCTTAATTCCATGTTGTGGGAAGAAAATATGTGCTCTTATTTTGATTCCATCTACTTCTAGTTTCAGTATAACAACATAGTCAATGAAGTGAACTGAAGAAAAATTTGAGTTAAACTAGAACTGAAGGGATCAAATTTATTTTGAAGGCATTATTCCATCAACCTCTATCCCAAATATCTTGTGACAAGTAAAATAGAACGAAGTTGGTTTAAACGTGTTATATATAAAATTGCCATCTACTGTCATGTAGAATTGGAAAAGACTGACATTAAACTGAAAAGCACATACACTTTGAATAACCCCGATCTACTAACATTCTAAATTACAGAAAAGCACCAACATTAAGAATCTTGGCAAGTATTGAAGAATTTTCCACACTGCATTCATGGAAGCAGATTCTATACATACCTCTATGTCTATCCTCAAAATGAATAACATTTAGGTTATTATAAAATTTCTCTTATAACACAAATTATGTGTGAGTGTTCTTCACTTCCTGATGATCAGAATAATTAAGTCATAATTAACAAGACAGTGGTGTTCTTTGGAAAAAGGAAGCTTGCCAACAGCACTGTTTTAGTTGAGTTATCCATGAAGCTTTGGTACCTCGTAACAAAATGGCATATTAGTCTAGAGAGAAGGCAACAATTTCATTTTCATGAGTATGGTTTTCAGTAGCATATGGGTATTTTTTATTCTGAGGTTGGTTATGGAAGCTATTGTGCTCTAGCAAAATTATTACATTGCCTTCACTACAGATGAAGGACAATGAGGCCAAGGGATGCAGAATATATAGCACTATGTTTTCCTAGCTACCTCCCCGCTCAAATGTTACCTCTTGAATCTTTTACTGTGTTGCATAATGCCTTTGCTAACAATATCCCTAAGCGCTTTCTCTTGTACTAAATCATATCACACTTCTGTTTTGTCTTTTTTTTTTTGTTTCATTTTTAATACATCTTTTAAAATCATCTGAGACATATTTAAAAGGTGTAATAGCAGATTTTCCAAATCCAAGTATTAGTCAGATCACCCCATACTAAGTATACTATATAACCTTGCTGCAGGAACAGTTTCCTTTAAGTTTTCTTCTATTTTATTTTAATTTTTTAAAAATTTCAGATGTACAGTATTCTTTGCTTGAAAATACATAGCAAGGAATACTGTGACACTTCTGCTGGCATTTTTAACATGTTAGCCATTATTCAGCTACCATCCCATTTTAATTCTTTTATTTTTTTAAATATTGGAGATTAGAGAGATTTAGTTTGCCAAGAAATATAAATGCAAATTAAAAGTGTAATTCTGACCAAAACACTGTCCCACACAAATTTCTTATAAACTTACATTTTAAAGCATGGGTCTCCAGACATAAGCTGCATGTTGATCAAAACCTACACATCAAGGAATCAAAACTCATTGTTAGAAAAAAAAATTGACTTCTTCTGTGATACATGGTCATATGACTGATTTATACTTGCCACAAATCTTATATTTAAGTAAAATAAAATGACATAGTCATATATGCAAATAAACAGACATGAAAAAAAATGCATCTATTTTCTTAGTACTCATGCAAACAACACAAGATAACATTAAAAGTAACAGTGGCACGTATAAGATTCTGCAAAAGATATTCAAGAAGATATTCAAGAAGAATCTTAAAGTCATTACAGTTAAGATAGCTTCGAGGGAAAAATAGAGAGAAAATATAAAAGATTAGATATTCTTTGTAAGAGTGAGTGCTGAAGTATGTTCTTTGCTGAGAGTGTTTAGCAAACTGTTAGCATGCCAGAACTGGCTGTGCTAACATCAGAGTAAAGTAAAACCACGAAAGGTAAGCAATGTCAGGCAACAATGCATTGAGTATTTTGACCTAGCATTAGCTAGGTCAAAGCCATCAATTAAAAGTTTTCTGCAAAAAGCCTGTGACTGACTTTAACAAGTCAGAAAGTACATGCTTAAGCTATATATTGAGTAGTATGAGAATTTAATCTTAGTGTCTTGTCAGGAAAAGCATTTTTAAAAAAATTTACTTGTAACATTGTTTATATAATTATTTTCAGGTTAATGCAGCTTATACACTTTTTTTATCTTTCTGGACTAATGGGAGAGAAGAGCAGGGTGGGTTTTCCCAACAGTGATCACCAATAGTTACATTCATTAACAATGGGTAAGTTCCAGGAGTCATGGAGGTATTCAGACTGGCTTAGGCATAAATAATTCAGCTGAGAGAGTCGCTCTTAAAAAAAGCAGCACATGAAGATGCCCAGTCTTAAAGACATAATTGCTACATTTATACCAATTTGTTTTCGCTTCCACGGGCACCCCCTTGTCATGGGGAGGAGCTTGTGTGCCCTCATGAGGTTTGGAGCTATGCTGGTGGTGGCATGTGCCTCCAGTAGGGTCCCCCATGCCAGACAGGTCACAACTGAAGGGTCAGACAAAGTGTGTCCATGGGCAGGATGGGCTCACTCGCCTTCAGGCAACCATCCTAGGAGAAGGAAAACTCTAACTCCAAACCCAGGCAGATGGAGCTTGTTTAGCCCTGTAAGGCCATCCAGCTAAGAGAAAGATACTCTAACTAAACCTACAACCCAAAGACTTTGCTGTCACCATCCAAGCTTGCTGGGCCCTGGCAGAGGAACCTTAGGAGTAAAGGGTGGGGCCAGTTCTGTGCATGCTGCCTCTCACCTAAAAAAGGCACAGTGCAGGCTCGAGGGATAAACCCACACTTGGAAAGCCCTGCAGTGACAGGAGAGGGTCAAAACGGGAGGTGAAAGGTGCACTGGAAGCTACAGACCCAACCCTGCATGCAGGCAGCTCAGGACATTGGTTGCTTGAGGCTGACCCAGATGACAACAGTCTTGTTCGGCAGCATCCTGAATATTTTATTTTCCATCAGTGCTGCCTCTGTACAATCCTAAACATGGACTGGACTGACTACGTGACCAATGTCACTGTCCTTGAACAGGCAGGGGTCACCAGTATTGAGGCCATGCTGCTGAGGACACAGCTGTGCTGGGCAGGGCATGTCTCCAGGATGGAGGATCACCACCTCCCTAAGATTGTGCTCTGTGGTGAACTTGCCACCTGCTGCCACAACAGAGGAGCCCCGAAGAGGAGACACAAGGACTCCCTGAAACAATCCCTCAGCTTTGGCCATACTGACTGCCACCAGTGCTCCACTCTGGCCTCCAATTGGGAAACACAGAGACACACCGTCCATAACACTGCTGTCTCCTTCCTCCTTGAGAACACACATAGAATCAGTCTGGAGGAGAAAAGACAGCACAGAAAGAGCCATGCCTTGGCTGTCCCGTCACAGGACACTTTCTGCTGGGCCTTTTGCAGCCACACTGCCTGTCCCCCATTGGCCTTTCCAGCCATCAGCGCTTGCAGCAGGCGTGGGGAGAGCCCTTCTGAAATCTGCATTCGTGAAGCCAGGCCATGAGAATGAGTTAACTTTTTCATTCCATTTTTCAATTCCTGTTAGAATATGAATAACTTTTGAAAGCTTTTCTTTTGCAGCTGTCTAGCTCCATTTCAAAGAGCAGGACAAATTCCACTTTTGACTGCATTGGATTTTAGTGGTTCTCTCTAAATAATTCTGATGGGCATTATTTTAAAGTTTTCCTTCTAGAGAGAGGTTCGGAAAATGTGTTTCATTAAGTACTTTTTAATTTAATTTCATTTTTTCATTTTCATTAGTACTTAATAATACCATTTGTTCTCAGCTTTATTAGTTTAAGTATGATAAAGGAAACAAATTACTTTGAGAATGGAATTATCTTGTCTTGTATTTTTGGTATCATAACCTTCCAGTAAACAGCGACGAGTGGTATTTCCCGATCCAGCAAACTCTGCTAGGTTTAGATCTGCAAATCCCAGCTGTTAGGAGAAAAATTACAGTTAGTAATAAGGATATTGCTAAATGGAGTTTCTTGCTACATGCACAGTATTAAGTGCAACTCAACATTAGTTTCTCTCAAATATGAATAAGAGGTTGCCCCTTAAAGGGACTGACCAAAGGCAAAAAATAGAAAACAAACTTTGAGTGTCACATTCTGCATAGTTCTAGTTTCACTTAAAAAATGAAGTGTCAAGAGAAAAAAGAACAAGGAGAGTTTTCTTTATTTGTAAAAATAAACACATATTGAAGGGTTTACTTTTATCAACTTTTTTAACATACTAAATTGAAATTAAAAATTATTCTGGCGGTAAAATATTATTGTATACTTATTAACCATGTTGATCAAGGGTTCCAACACCACAGTGTCACTAAATTGCACATAATGAAATTATGGTATTAGAATACTATTCTGGAATTACTTTAAAAGTAATGACAAGAAAGAAAAGTCAATTCACAGGCAAAATTAGATGCATCTCAATTTACCTTTGCATATGTCTTTCCTCCTTTTAACTCCTAGGAAACAAACCAAACAACATGCTATTAAGATACTAAAGATACTGAGCAGTTTTTTATATTTGTGTTGGATTTTTTTAGAAAAGCAAATACAAATCTTAATTTTAAAATAGCTCAACACACATTTTCCTGTCTGTACTGCTATCATTGAAAACTGTATTTGCAGTGTTTGCAGTGCAGGCCAGATGCCTGATGGAATAAGTGTTCTTGCCAATAAGTGTATTAAAAAAACATGAATTTGTCAAACTAGTATAAATAATAGTATTACTACAAAATTTTAACTACAAGAACACCTGATATGGTTACAGCTAAAGTTTGATCTACGAAGTTTATCTGACAATTAAAAATTAAACCAAACGTGAAGAAATAGCAGGGAAAGAGAAGAGGAGGTAAAAAAAGAGGCACTCACCTTCCGTACGGACACCCTGCAAATGCAAGTGTCCAGAATCCCCGTTGTGGCACTGGCACTGATTTTACACATAAATAGGAACTTCTTCTTCCAGCGGACACAGTTTGCTTGTACTACCTCCCTGCAAGAAGAGAACATACACTTAGTATCAGCTGTATATACATTCAAAACCATAAATGCAATCAATAGGTCAGCTGAAGTTATGAACAGTGGAGCCAGTGTTTGTAGAGTGGTCACTTCCCGCAGAATCTGTTCCAAGTTAACCATCCTTCATTCTTCTCTTTTGAGTAGCAAGACAAATAACTGCCTCAAAACTGGAATATATTATTAGGCCTACAGAAAAATTCAACAGCCATGTGTTTTGGCAAATGAATGAGATTGTGACTTCCAGTTTGCCTCAGGAGAGTAAACTCTTCCAGCATGTTTGCTCCCAGGCATTGTCTTCAAGCTGCTGATCATTGGAATGCACTCAAGGTACCATCTTTGACAAGTAGTTTTTCTGTGTAGAGAAAGAGAGCATCATACAAGCAGAACTAGATAAATTAGGGGCCTGGAAAAGTACAAAGGAAATTATGTACAATAAGCAGATACAAAATAAGGTACTTGGACCAAACAAGAATTTCAGGTACACACTGGGAACCTGCCATATGAGAGCAAAATAATATAACTAACATCTGAATGTATTTGTTTACTGTAGTAGGATAACAACCTGACAGTATGATGTGCCTGAGAAAAGGCAAAATGTAGGATCCTTTCAGCTATATTAATGTTACAATATAAGACTCAAACAGAAGACATGATTGTGTTTGGATAACTCTGCTTGAACAAGAACAGACTCCAAAATTACCAGGTATGGGGAGAACAACTAGAAAATTCCTGTATCTTATAGAAAAAAATACATATAACAAAACTAATATACATTAAGTAATTCAAACACATTAGAGACTAAATAACTTTAAGTCTGTCCTGGTTTCGGCCAGAATAAAGGTAATTTTCTGTCTTCTTGTAATTTTGCTTTCAGCTAAGTCTTTTGTAAGTAGCTGTACTTGCTGAAATTAACAGCAAGTTTCTCAGACAGTGTCTGCTTCTGGGACTGATAACACTGGATGTTTATAGTTACTGCTAGAGACCGGTGTGCAGAGCCAAGGACACTGCTCAGTTCTGAGGGATATTTTGCCCTCTGGAAAGAGAAAAGGAGTGAAGAGGTCACACCTGCAACCCTCCTTTGGCGAGGAAGCAGACAAGATAAATGACCAAAATTGAGCAGAATATTCCATCCCATACACGTCATAGTATAAATTTGAGGGATCACGAGGGTCAAACCCCTTCCCTTCCTCCCTCCTCTTCTTCTCCTGTCCCTGTTTGCTTCGGCATCCTGGGAGGATTCCATCCATTCCTCTGCCTGTGCCTCTGATCCGTGCCAGCCTGAATCTGTGTGTTCCTGCCTCCAGCTCCCGACTGCTGCTGACTCCAGGGTCCAGCCTGGACTTTCCCAGGGCTGCCCTGCAGCCTCGGTGGTGACATGAGAGTTATTGGTGGGAAGGGGGGAGGAATGTGGTATCAATTTTCCAGTATATTTGTATATATTTAGTAATTTTTTTCCTTTTTATCATTACTGTTTCATTAAAGCTGTGTAGTTTAGTTTCCAACCCTTAAGTCTCTCTCCCCTTTCTTTATCAGGGAGGGGAGGGGCATTAGTGGAGAGCATCTGTTATTCAGTTTAATTGCCAGGCCAGCATTAAACTGTGAGAAAGTCAAATGAAAACAGTGGTTAGGATCAAAATGAGGCATAATCATATATACATTTAAAACTGAAAATTACAAGACCTCAAATCATAGAGCAAGTTTATAGAACAGCCTTCAAATCAGAAAAACTAGGAGCAAAAAAATCTCAGTATTTAAAGTATATGTTGGCCAGTTTGCCAGTAACAGGGGACATAAGCACTGTGATTCTAAGGGATGTACCTCAGTGATCAAAAGTGTTTTTCTAGTCCCACATTTTTAAAGTCAGAACTTGGAACTGTGGAGCTGTGCTAATTTCTTCTACCGCTTTACTCATTCAAGTACAGTCTTCACATATCGAAGCAATATTTGCTCTTTATCTTCTGTTTTTCTAATACACACATTCCTATGTTTTATATTTACTTCCTCAAGCATCTGAAGATACATCTTTAACAGAGGTAGAATTCTAGAGCCAGAGTTTATCAACCTTGGAGAAATGATGGATGGCAAGGCTCATCCAAAAGCTCTTATTTGCTGTGCTGGTGAGGCTGCCAGCTACACTGCTCACTGACATTGTGACTTCCTAAGGCAGGAATAAACCAGCATGCTTGAAATGAGTCAGTTCAATGACCACAACAGACTAGGCTTCTGATGATACAACACTGAGTCATATTCAGGCATGTGACCTAAAAGGAACAGGCTCTGTACACCATGAGCAACCTACGTTCTACCTGTTAGGTTTTATCTTGTAAGGTTTCCTGTGCTTTAAAAAAGAAAAAATAAATTCCTAATCAATAAGGATTATTGAAATCCAGACCAGAAAAACAGAACCTGATTTTTTTTTAAAAGGTAAATAACTAATAGTTATATCCTCTACTGGAAATAATTTCAAGCAAGTCATCAAATAAAATACAAACTTAAAGGCATATTTGATGATTGCTAATGTTTGTTACACTTTGAAGGCCTAGGAATAACTAGTAGCACTTGTGTGGTATTTGCTCAACTCTCAGATAAAGAAAATGGTCAACTAGGTGCCCACTGTCAAGCAGAACTCAGCTGTCCAAGTGAGTATCAGGGCTCTGTATATTTTCAGGTTTCATACACTGTGTTTAAAGATAATGCAGCTCCTGAGAACACTTTTTTCTGCAGATCACAGTCATCCATTAACATAGAAATAAAATCTCCATACTTTTTTAAAAAGTACTTGTTTATTTTAAGTAACATTTTGAGCTTATCCTAAAAAAAAAAAAGACCTTTTTTTCTCTTAAAACACCATCATGTCAAAACAGTTTTACATTTTTTATAAACTTTCCAGATACAAACTTCTTCAGATAGAGAAAGATATGTCACTATCTTAAGTCACTACATTCACTCTGAGCCATCTGTAAGCAGTGCAGAATAAGAATGCCAGAAGCTCTTATGAAACAATACTTGTGTCTTCTTCTGAGCACCAGTAGCAACAGGCCTGAATTGATACAGAAAGACAATAGACTGCTCACACTGTCAGCCCTGCTGGTATTTATCTTAACATTCAGCAACTTGTAAGGCTAAAAAGACTGAGAGGGGAAAGTGAATGTGAGCGCAGCTGAGTTGGTTGGTCAACATTTTTTGTTCGCTTAAAACATCCCATTTTGGCACAAAAAATTCATATGTGTAGACCCCAAAAAATCCCAGAATCAAATTTCATATGTAGCTTCAGCTCAGAGAATCTCAATTTTAAGACACCATTATAATTAAAACACCTGTATATTAAAGGGATTAATTAACAATGATGTCGTCTAAACAAAGTGGTTGTTGTAGCTGGCTGGCTGTTTTACTGGACTTCAAAGAGTTACTGAAATGAAATCCTTTCAGTCTTTTCAGTTGAAATCTATTCAGCACTAAAATGGATAAATTGTACAAACCTTTATTAAGTTTCAAAAAGCAAGAACTCTTGACAAACCTTTGATTTAAGCTCTATTCACTATAAGGCTATAAAAAACTGCTACAGGACTGAAAGTGTTCTATAAAAAAAATGCTATACAGCAAACTAGATTCAAAAGCACCTTTGCATTGTACAGTATCCTAGATATCACTAACATTATAGTATAAGTTAATTTAGTGAACATTTAATGCTGTGGTTTTGCTTTTAAATACAAGATGTAGCATCTGCTCGATGAATGTGTCTTTAAAACCCCCAAGGTGCATGAATTTCTTTCAACTACATGTATATATTGTTCAAAGTATATCATTGTTCACAGAGGGAAGATAGCACAAAAGCACTATGCTTTTGGAAAACTCAGTCCATTCATACATCAGGATTTATTCAGGCAAGTGATTTAATAAGCATTAAATAGGAAAATTAGGATTTTAAGTTCTCTTACAAGCAAGAAATTAAAAGTTACGGTGAAAATGCCTTGGTTATAGATATTGATGCTCTAATTCTTGTAAAAATAAAATCAGGTAAAGCCAGGTGTACCCTTTCCTCCTCATAAGGACCTCAAAAAAAGTATCATTAGTTTCTTTCAACAGCATATCATCACATTGTTTTAAAAAACAAGATATTTGAAACATCTGTACACAATATGCAACCCACCACCACCTCCCCCTGCAACAGTTCTAATTCCATTGAACAAAGCAAAATTTAACACATTTTAATGAAAGTTGTTTTTGTGTGAAGAAAAGCACCATCCAGCTATTCTTCCCATACGAAAAAACAAATAATCAGAACATTTAACTTTTAAGAGCAGTCTCTAAGTTTCTGAGATCCTTAGTTCAAATGCAAGACCTTTAGAAAATAAAAGGTTATATTGATTGGTTACTATGGTAATGAACCCAGATAACTTCTTGGCAATGATGCCTGTGCTACAGAGCATGCTGGAGAAAGCTTTCCGTTATGAGTCAGTTTCCTATGAGCCTCACAGTCACTTCGCCACATGCAAAGCAAAACAGTTGTTTTATGCATCAAAATATAACTTAGTTACTAAGATGCATTCAAATACATTACTTGGTGGTCATGCGTTTGATTTAACTTAACAAATCCTGTCAGTAAGACCTAACCAAAAATAAAGTGAATAGACCAATATTTTAAGATAAATTGATTTGAAAGTACAGCTTAAATTACCATCAGCTTATTGAATTAATTGTTTTTTATTTGGAGGGACAATTTTACTTTGACTAGATTTCATCTGCAAGATTTCAGTAGTAGACAGGTCTTTTTCGGTGCTTATGTACTAACAAAATTTCAGTACAGAATTATGAATAGATGTGTTGATTTTTATCAAGATTAACAAAAGAGAAAAATCAACAGAAAACCAACCCAGAAGAAACAATAAATCTTAACCCAATCAACTCCTCATCTAAATTTTTTAGTGAATGATGGACTTATTTTGTTTTTCATGATGTTTGTGACCAGCAGATTGTTTGCTTATTTCCACATGGGTTAAGCATATGAATAGTGGCTTACTTCAGCAAATAGCCACAAATGCAAAAAATAAATCACTTTTAAGGACCTTAAGTGTCATGGGAAAAATCCTTTGTGAGATGGAAAAGCTTTAGCAGGAGGGGCTTAGAAATAAAGAAGCCAAAACTCATGGGCATGTACCAAAATACTGTGTTCCATTAATTAGAAAAACACTTGCTGAAGTTTTTATCTAGAGAGCCTATTATAACCCTTAGGTCTATGGGGCTAAATGTTATGTTAGATGGATTGTTTTTCTAGTACAATTTTTTAATAATCATTGGTCATGGAAGAAAAAAAATTGGGAGCATTTGTTCTCAGTTTTAAGACACTAATTTGTTTTGATATCAGGCCATTTTCGTAAGAAACTACTTCTTGAAATACTTTTGGAGTCAACTGGGTCAGTGCACTTCTTTGTGTCAAGGAAAGAGGTGTTTGCTTGGACATCTTACAGCTCTTGTACCGAGAGTACCTACTCACTACAAATACTTTGAAAAAATAGGGGTTTTTTTACTCCACAAGGTAATCAGAGTACTAATTATAATTATTTTTTAAAGCTGTTAGTTTGATGAGAGGATTGCTTTGGGCTTCTAAGAATCATTGAGGCCATGTTCTTAGGCCAGCTCTTAAAGTACACTGAATAAAATGCTTTTAGAAGAGTCCTCTCTGAGCAAGTGCAACATTTCCAATATTGCCTAAGTTTTGCTCGCATCTTTTAGGGGAAAATGTATCATGTTGATGAGCCAGCATGAGAGAAGTGAGGCTGCTGCAGCTCCACTTCCCAGATCCAACCAGTATCAAGGCTGAAGCTGTATTCCCAGTAAGCACACATTCATATTCTGGCATTCCCAGCCAGCCACACTGGTCATACACTCACAGCCTTTGTGGAGACAGCCAGTGCCAGCAGCCTCACCCCACACTCCCCTCTCTGGCTGAGCAGGACAGAGATTTGCTAGCAAAACCCGTACATATATAGGCTCCCAGGCCACACTGACCAGTCTGGATTGATCCCTTAGAACACTGACACACATACCTGCACTCTTTCAGCTGCTGGCACAATGAACACACAGGGCCCTGTGACCCACAGTCCCACTCCCATGCTGGCACTCAGGTCTTTCCTGTTGCTGGCACCACAGACACCAGGGCCCTCTGATCCAGTGTCTTGACTCCAGTTGCTGGCACTTGAACCCACCTCACCCATTCACATTGACCAGAGAGCTCTTCACCCAGGAAAGAGTTAGAATGTAGTTTAATATGAAGATACAATAGACTGCTCTGATTAGGAACAGAGAATGGCCAAACAAATGTAGTATTTACACCCAACTGGACCTTATATCCCCATACCTCTCTGTTTTCCTCACCTGCACCTCAAGATGTGTCTCACAGTGCTATGCAGTAACTCCCCAGTCCAAAAGGTGCTTTGGTGTTCACTGAGGATGATGGGTTTCCTGCCTGGACAATGGGGCTGAGGCTCTCCTGGGACAATGCTGGGAGGGGCCCGGACAGGGTATCCTGTGGTCCAAGTCCATAATTCCTGCTTCCCACCTGCCTCTATGTCTCTGGGCTTGTGTAGATGGGATTTTGATGGGCTGATGGCTTCTGTGACAGGCCCAGGAGTAGCTAGGGCAGGGTATTATTTTAGTTCCCCCACCCTCCCCTGCCTTTGTTTCAGAGTTCATTTATGGGTGTGCTATGAATTTTATCCCCTAACATAACAGCTGTGTTTGATCAACTCTTGGCTAAATACATAGTTAGGTCTGTCCTTCCAATACAAATACAATGTTCAGTAGATTGGAGTAACACAATTACTACTAGCACAGGAAATAGTCTTGTAAAATGGGAACAATATCCCATTTGTATAAATATTTTATATATATACGGTTTACATATACAGATATACATATTACCAAATATCCTTCATCTGCAGAACATCAGAGCACATGACAGAGAATGCCAATTTAAGGATGATTACAGAGAGAGGAATTAAGGCATAGCCTATTATCGATCAGTTTATCAGTCACACTTTCAGTGCACTCAGTGATTCAGGTATTTTACAGTAAGATTTTACTTCCTAAGCTATCTCTAGCATTAGGAAGACATCACTGGATATAGACTTCTCATTTATATTGGGGAACACATAATGGTTTGGCACACAAGACAGGAATACCCTCTTGCACTGCCCTAACCCCAAATCTACTTCTGTTTGAAGAATTAGGTACCCATGCAACAGGCTCTCAGAGCAATTGAGTTCTTCCTTATCTTCTTATCTTCCTTATCAATCCACCTTCCAAGCAAACCATTGTGCTCTATTATCTCTCAAGGTCTGCCAAGTAGCTTGGTATTTGTAAAGTGCTCAGATCCTCAGAAGAAAATGGCCCTTATTGCTACATAGAAATGCAGTCATCTTGTTTGATTTAGATTCATGCATCCAAAGCCTCAAACAATGTGATTTACTCATGTCTTTTCTTTTAGTATCTCTATTATCCACACAAAAATATAAAAAAAATCACCCAAAGAGATCCTTCACTTCCAAATTAAATTAAAATCCTTAAAGCTAAGTTCATAAGGGAAGCAAAACCAAACACAGACAACTATAAATTTAACACAGGTATTTTAAAGCAAATAAAAAAAAAGATCTATCACCAACACCAGTACAAATTTTATTCATAAGTATTCTATGCATCTAATGTAACCTAACACACATAACATACATGCTGCTTACGCATGTACGAATTCCAACCTCATCATCTTTAAAGAACATTGAGCTATAAACAAGAAAAACCTTTTGATGTAACAATTCAAATATGAAACTATACTTTCAGGTTTTGTATGATAGCCAGAATGTTAGATTTAGTCTTCATATAAAAAGATGCCACACTTGAAGTTAGACCTCAGAGCATGATCTTCAAAGAATAGACGGTAGCAATAAACTTAGGCAAAGCTTGGATTTGTTTATTATATTCAGGAAGAAATACAGTTGACTTCAATATTCTATGTTTCCTTCATGCCTGAGGGATATAAGAAGATACATTCTCTCCAACAAAAACATTTTTTTCCAAGAATTAAAAAAAAAAAAAAAAAAAAAGCAAACAAAACCACTCATTTACAAGCAGAGCTTCAATGTTTCACGTGTTTCACGACTTAGCAAACCAGCAAACAGCTGGCTCTGCAGGAAGACCTCCACTTGTTTACAGTGCACAACCCTTCAGTTAACTTGCTGTTTATACAAGCAAAACCTTAACAGAGCAATCATTTTCTACTCCGCATGTTTTTACTCACAATAAACAGGTAAAATCTTTAACATGCAACGTTTCATGTCAAGTATCTTTTTATAAAGTATAAAGAGAGCTGCTTTGGAATACTTTTACTTATGAAAAACTGCTGGTTTCCTTGCAAATGCAAGGAATTGGCACTGTGAAGGGCAAACCACATGAGCAAGACTGTGGATAGCAGTTCAAAGGAAATTATTGTTCCCCTCTGTTGAACATTTGTGAGGCTGTATCCGCAGCATTGCATCAGGGTCCTTTGGGTAGAAGCAAGACACAGATAAACTGAATCAAGTCCAGGGGATGTGAAATGAGGGTCTGGAGTCAGGAATGAGGGGAATGAAGCACCTGATCCAGAACATGGGATTTTTACAATTTAAAGAAGAGGTGAAGGATGGTATAATCGCTACCTTCAGCCATGTCTCTCATCTCTTCAGTTAGACAGAAGATGAAGCCAGACATTTCTTAGTGGGGAGCAGAGAAAGGAAAAGAGGCAATAACAAGAGAAATTCCAATAAAATAAGAAGATAAAAACTTTCACAATAAAAGCAGTGAAACAGAGGGGCAGGTTTTCTGCAAGGACTGGAATACCCATTCTTACGGATTTCCTAAAGTCAACAGAAGAAAGCTTCAAGCTTCCTGATCTAACTGAAGTTAATGTTGCTTTGAATAGAAAGTTATCTCTAGTTATCTCATTATCTCTAGAATTCCCTTCCAATGTAAATTATTCCATGAACAAAAGTAGTCCTTAAAATATAAAGTCAATCAGGTGCTAGAGTGCTTGCAAATGGCAAGTTTATGACAGCAAAATACTGCACGCCATGTACTGTTCTGTGCTTGAGGGGGTGGGAGATAGTGGGGGGCATGAACCTCAGCAACATCACTCTCTCTTTTAAAGTGCCTGTTCTCCCACACAAGCCAGACACATTAAATGTAAAAGCTTTTGCCCACCACCAGTCTTCTTTAACAGATGCCTATCATGCATCTCTTTTCTAGAATTTTTTCCTGAAACACCGGCTGTTGCTGTATCTCTTACCACAACTTATAGTTACAGTGTCAGAAGTGTCAACAGAATGAGCCCTTTTCATATGGGCAATAAGCAGTTACATACCATGCAAACTGCAGTCTGTACAAATATCTCCTACTGTAGCCCAAAGATGATCCTCTTTAGATCTAATTTTGTTTTCTTTATTCCTCCAATCTATTTAAGAGATTTGATATTTTTATCCCTCTTATTTCCACACCGTTACTCTTTCACCTTTGCACATGAATGCTCCCATTAATATTTTAGCCTTGTTTTCCTTGCCTTCAGCCCTGTGCAGAATATCCAGTTCTTGTTCACCACATTACCTCCCTCAAGCATATTCTTTAAATCTGATAATTAAACCCATTTTGTTGTACCTATTAGTGAAAGGCTGAAGAGGCAACAAAAGAAACAACAACCAAAAAAGAAATTATAATTTCTGTATGAATTCAGTTCCTAGTTTTTCCTCTCTAAAGAGAGGTACCAGGCCTAGAGGCTGCTCAACCAAGTCTCACAACTGCAAAAACACTAAGTGGACGTTTGGCAATCTGAAAAAAAAAAAAAGCATCTACAGCATTGCAAGCCAAGATTTTTATCCCAGCACTAATTTACCTCACAGCACTTGAAAACTTGAAAGTTATGTTTTAGTTTATCCAACTACAAATCTGGTTATAGTTGAAAAACTATTAGAAGTAGCATTGCCAACTCTGAAGACTGTCAACAGGATTCATATGTCGTGCAGGAAGATGAGAGTGATGGTGACACTAATTGTAACAGATAAGTTTTTCTAACAAGTACTTTTGTTTAAAAATGGAAAGTTAAATGAGCTGTGTTACTATCAGGAAAATTTTTCTCTTATCAAAGACAATAGCAGCAACAATAATGGTTAAAATGCAATTTGAAGAGGCAGAAAATGCACTTGTTGGAGTCACAGAAAACACGTACAGTTTCAGACATCAAGTACAACATAGCCAAGCATCACTAGACACAAGAAGTACTTATTATCTGAAATATTTTTAAAAATTAATTTCTACACAAGACAATTACATACTCTATTCAAAATAAGAAAACATTCATGCAAGTAATGCAAGATCTCTGAAGACTGCCTCTCAAGACTCAAGAGCATGCTGTACATGAAAAAAAAAAAACAAACAAACCCCAAACTTCCCTGGAATCTGTTGGTGAATAAAATATTTTGATGAAAAAGTTACAGTTCGCAGCCTAACCTCTATCTGTCACACAGATATTGATCACCATCATCTTCTTAGTTTTGAACTGTACTTTGTAAAAGAAGGGAGAAAAACAGCATCAGTACACAGTGTCAGAAATGAGATCACAAAGCCAGGGGAATATCACCAGATTGAAACTGCAGTCATAAAAACACAACCAGCAAGTTCTTTCCTTCAGTGAGGTGCAGGTGGAAATTGAGATAAAAATTTAACTACCAGGCTTACAGTTACTGTAACCTAATTCTATACAGTGCAGCACTGAAAGTGTACCCTCAAGAAATAAGATAATTTAAAAAAAAAAAAAAAAGGAAGGTAAATTATTATTTTTATTTCCTTATATCCCGTCTGTTCTTTTGCTGCTGGTTGAGCAACAACTCAGCCTATGAGCAGTTATCTGCCCTAGGGGACCATCAATTATTTCTTCAGCCTATTAAAAGAAGGGCTG
>JAAWXA010000008.1:9049420-9056278 GCA_038090715.1 Florisuga fusca
CTCTCTACTAAATGCAAAGTAAAAGGTTTTAATCACCAAAAGGAAGAAAGTTAGTATTTGATGGGTATCAAGCTATACCAAGATATGCCTTTCCTGCAAGGCTAAAGAACCAATTACAAAGATTTGTTAAAAAGAGATGTTTCAGATTGATGGAAGAGATTACCATACTTAGCTGGAAGGCTCTGCATATTAAGATATGGAAAGAAAAATAGGCCTAGAAAACCAGGAAAAAAATAGAGGTACATACCAAATAAATTACTTCTAGGAAACCTGAGAAATGTAATCAGTCCAGCTATTATACAGTTCCTTAAAGAAAAACTGAAATAATTTACTCTTGATTGGAAAAGGAGATAAACAACTTCCATAAATTATTAAAGCCTATAGATTAGCAATTATCTCTTTGAGTAGTCTCTAATGCAAGCAGATCCTCTGTATAACTGAGTTTCTCAAGACTGTGGAGTTTATATGCTGAGCATACCAACAGGCTGTAACAGCCCTGATCAGCTTCACGTGGTTCCTCACCCACACCCAGTCCAGGAGACTTATTTGAGGTCATCTCTCAGGTACTGGTCCTTGTGTGAGGGCCCTCTGCATCTGTTGGATGGTTGTCGTGTTGCAGTCTTGCCTGCACCTTGTTGTGGATGCTGACCTGCAGGCTGACTTTTTAGTTTGATCTCAGATCTGTCCTTTCATTGCAGATTTATCTGACTGCTAGGCTGTGTTCTCAGCCTGACGTCAGGCCTGCCTTGCTGCTGTGGATATCTGCTCTCCTTGCTCAGGTACTGTGGGGTGGGCCTGGCTCTCTGTTACTGCAGTCCATTTCTAGCTCCTGGGAGGAGATCTGGCTCTCACTGTGCTCTGCCATCCCAAAAACTGCTAAATCAAATAATAGCTTGGTTGCCCAGCAGCCTTTGGAGGTTGTAATCAAATACAATTCTTATCTGAAAAGGCTCAAATTTGTTCAGGGGTTCTGTTTTGAAAGAGGTGACTTGAAAGATCTTTTATATGAAGTATAACCTTCTTGATCAGAAAGACTCAAAGTCAAAAATGTCAGAACTACATTTCTAAATATATTTCGAATCCTTGATTAAAAAATTCTCAAAATAGCAAAGGAGTTTTTAAGAAAAGGATAAACATTGAGTAATGTAACAGTCTTGTGTTATCCTTGATGTAAAGCTTCTGCAAGTTTAAAGCACTGGAGTTATATTTTAGGAGAAACTCATACATTTTTAAAGAAGTTGGATGTTACTCAAGCATTTACAAAACCTCAAATATTTAAGAAAGATCAGTGCTTTTCAAAATATCACACTTAACACCAGGATAAAACAAATAATTCAAAAGCTGACTGCTCTCCTGAAGAATCTAAGTTTCTGTCACAAAACTGCAGGAGTAAAAAAGATCACTTGCTTTATGGGCAGGAGATTCCAACAACAGGTGAAGTCCAGGTCTCTGGGATTTTTAAATTCTCCAGATCACCAGTGCATATATGTCATTGTAGGAGACAGTGCTAATGTGACCTGTGTTCATTCACTCAGCCTTGTTTTCTGCAGCATCAGTTCCCTACAAGGCATTTCTGTTTCTGATCTGTAATTATATTTCCTGAGAGTAGTGGCATGAGAAAAACCTTGAAATGTTCTCTGGGTTTGGCTTTAGATGGATCACTACCCTTGATATGACATAAGGGCTGGGCTACAATATGTACCTGGACCACTGATCTCATCAGCAAGCAATCAATTGTAAGCAGCCTGTCTGGGTCATGGAAGAGATTAATTTGAATGTCTGAAACTAAATTAAACTAAAAAGTGAACTTAGTGGGAGCTAAATGCAATGTGAGTAAGCAAAGGTTATAATCATGACACTTATGCTGCTTTAAGAAGTATGTGGTGAAGTCTCAGTCCTCCAGATGTGTTTCTACATGTCTAGTACAAACCCACAGAAGCAGTCTCTCTGAACAATCACTGCCTTCATGTGGCATGGCTATTTAAAGCTGTGCTGTAAATAAATCTCAGGGGACAACCCCAATCCCATGAGGTGTTCTGTGTCCTCCAAAATGGTGATGTGTCACACGAAAAGTCAGAAGCATATCCAGCTTAACCTCCACGGACAGCATTAAATCATCATTTATTAAATCATCATTTTTACTGTTTGCAAACAGTATTCATCTGTATTATGGCACCATTCTTTCTGAAGTAAGACATGATATCTTTTTCACACTAAACCAATCCAATGCATGTGCTAGAGAAGACAAAAGCCACTAAAGAAAAAAAATACATGAGAAAATAATAAAAGAATCTCACTTTCCTGTAGTTTGTTGTTATAGTAAGATGTTTGTTTTGAATAATTGTTTTACAATGATAGTTTAAAACTCATCTAACTGCATCTATATAATGGTTCACGTATTCATTTTACTTTAAAATAAGAAAAGAGCACTGAACTTTGTTGCCTTTTAAATACTTTTTGCCTTTGTGTTTCTTAATTATATCCTCCTGTGTGTATCCTGAATGTTGCTGCTTCAGGTGACATGAAATTTCTGGATGTAGTTAAGAGAGAATTCTTTGACTGTGTAGCAGAACTGGATTTGATCTCATAATCTAAAAAATCAGTCCGCTTCACTACAGTCCCTGAAGTTAAGCCAGAAATTACTTTTGGCTCAGGCAGTAGCCTATTTTCATAATTTTAATATTATTTTGAAGTGTTTCCTTGCACATAGAAAAAGGGCTACCATATCTAGAGCAGGCACTGAATCATACAATTCAGCTGAGTTATCTTTTAGCCTATTAATAAAACATATCAGGTCTGCTTCTAGCTCTGAGGTTTTGTGATATTTATAGCACTTCCTCTAAGTGGATAGTATTGATTTAATTTAAACATTTATTGTATATGCAATGATACATATACTAATTAAAAGCTTTTATTTTAGCAAGTTAAATGCATATGTTTTCCTGATATGTTTCTGATATTCTGATACTAATGAGTGTTAGTATTAAAGCCTTATAAGTACAAATACTCAATACAAATAATATAAATGTTACAGAAATAAAAGAATAATCTCATTGTAGGTGCATATCTTGGGCAGAGATATTTCTTCACCCAGGTGTCCTTTGTGGCTATGCTGCTTCCTTCAAGCAAGGCAAAAATCAGAGTGTGAGATGATGGCATATATTCAAAACTCCTTTTTAACAGACAAGGACTCTAAACATTGTGCAGCCTCAAAACCTGTCACATGAGACCATTTGTAGAAGAAATTACAGTTTTGGTAGTGCCAGCTTCCAAATAATAGGAAAGTTTTAGTTTCTTATTAGAGATGTAAATGAGGCAGAGCTCTGGAAATACATTTGTGGTCACTGTTTCGGATGTCACTGCAGTAGGCTGGTTAGCATCTCAACAAGGGCAATGACCTCCTCATAGACATGAATCTAATAGCTTATGAACATATGTACAATGTTTGAGACTCTTACCCACTTTTCTTATTGGTATCAGCCAGCCATATGAAAGTCAAATTATTTAGCTTTCTTCACAGCTTTATGCTATTTACTCCATTTTCAGAGAGACCAATGCAAATCTGGGATTGCTCCATGAAAATGTATTTCACTGTTGCTTTGCATCTGGGATAAACAGTTGGACCAATGAAATACAACCTATCCTTCCAATCTTCTGACATGCAGGCAAATCAAAGCAGGATCTATTTGCAAATATGAATTGTCTAACCCTTAAGTGCTACCATCTGTCTGTTTCTTGTGGTCCCCTTTTCCTACACAACTCCTAGCAGTACAACACACTCGATAGAAATCATAACTATGCAGGATATACTTATAAAACCCAAACCTAACAAAATCAGCTTTTCTTCCTTGTTGCTTCAGCCTAGAGAAGAGAGAAGGCTATGAGGTGACTTTATAGTGACTTTCCAATACCTGAGGGGGCCTGCAAGAAACCTGGGGCAGGGATTTTTTCATGGGTGTGTAGAGTGAGAACAAGGGGCAACAGTTTGCAGTTTCTTGAAGAGAAGAGATTTAGGTCAGACGTGAGGAAAAAATTATTTCCGGTGAGGGTGGTGAGACATTGGAACAAGTTGGCCTTCCCTGGCCAGGTTGGATGGGCCTTGAGCAACCTGGTCTAGTGGGAGTTGTCCCTGCCCATGCCAGGGGTTTGGAACTAGATGATCTTTAATGTCCCTTTCAACCCTAGCCATTCTGTGGTTCTGTGATTTTCCTCTTTTATCTTGAATTTCAGACTACTGACACTAACTATTCAGAAGTGTTTGTGACATCTACGAAGATTTTAGAAAAAATGTCAGTATCCCATTGAAGTTCTCTTCTTGCCTTGATCTTTTATTTATGCTGCTTCTTACGTAAGTCAATCATTGCCCATCAGACACTACTTTTAACCCACATTACAGGTAAATTATAGCAGATTATCAGTGACAGTCTTGTATATATCATCACTAAAGTAACAGTTCAGTTTAATAGTTGAACAATATTTTAAGTGTGTGTGTATATAGCATACATAGTCACTCTGAAGTGACAAACACCAAAATGCTGTCTGTCATTATGCTGCTAAATGTTAGCACTCAGTGCCTGCAGGTTACTCTGAGGGCTTGCATATAGCTTTATTCATCAGGAAATGTTTAGCTGAAATATTAGTTGAACATACAAAAGATATTAGCACACAATATATAGGGTAAAACTTCCTGAGTTCAGTTTAAGTGTATGCTTCAGACATTTGGTATTAATTGTTGAATGGTTCTAGTTCATACATGGTGTTAATATATAGGTACAGGTATTCACTATGATGTTCATCATACAAAAAGATAACTATTTCATCAAGATCTCAGAGGATGACAGTACTGGATGTTAGAAACCTAGTGATATGCAATGGGAACTTAAGTTAAACTTAAGTTTAAACTTAATTTTTTCTTTAACTTAAACGCTCTTTCATTCCCACTTATGTAATATTTCTACCTAGTGTATTTAATAACTGCTATAGTTAGTTATTAATTGTACTTTTGGATTAGTGGTAAAAGAAAATATTGCACTCACTGTACTGATAAAGTTGTGAGAATGAAGGTATGAGTAGAATAACAGAATTAAAGGCCACTAATTAAAAATGTTACTTAAAAGTATCATGTTGCTGGGGTGTAGTGACATCTGCAAAATTCCTTATCCCAGAAAAGATTAGACTGTATTCAGACTGCTTGTTCTAATATACAGTGTTAGCAGTAGTACTAAAGTAACATTTATAGTTGGACCAGCCTCATTTAAAATATTTATCAGTAAGGTGGAGGCAGCAAAGTACACTCTCATTAAGTTTCCAGATGACCCCAAACTGTGGGGGACCATGTGCTATGGTTGAATGTGGTTTTCTAGAGATGGAGTGACAAAGACCTTATGAAATCTGACAAGGACAAACGTGAAGTATTACATGTAAGAATTAATAGCTTCTTGCAAAGATGTAGGCCAGGGAGCTGCTCTGCTGAGGAGGACCTGAGGTTCTTGGCAAAGAGCAAGCTGAGCATGGACCAGCAGCATCCTGGGCTGTATTAACATGAGCATGGAATTGGAGAGGAGTAATTATCCCCTTCTACTCTGTGCAAGGTAGATGATATTTAGATAGTCTAGGCCATTTCTAGATTTTCCAATACTTTAAAGACATGGATAAACTGACAGAGGACCACCAAGAATTCTTGTGGCTAGAGCACTTGCTTTGTCAGGATATGCTGAGCTTGTTCAAAGGGGAGAACAGGTTTTGTGGGGACCTAAAAGGAGGCCTCCACCCTTCTGGTACCTGTAGACAGTAGGTAGATTTTATAAAGAAAATGTGGCCAGGCTTCTTGTGGTGTGGGGTTAAGAGACACCAGGCACAAAATTAAATGGGATAGGTTTGGATTGGATTGAAGGGCAAAAGCTTCCTCCCCAAAGACAGTCAGGGGGAGATTGTGCAGCCTCCATCTCTGGAAGTAACCTGTTCTGAGTTAGTGGCTAAGCTCTGAGTAGGAGCTTGGACTATAGACTCCCCGAGGTCCCTTCCTACACCACTTAACCTGTGGTTCAGTGACCCTCTAGTACAATCAGGCAACCTTTACATGTGCAGATCTTAGTAGTGACTACCCCTTTCTGAAACATCCATCAGTCTATAGTCAGATAATGTAGCATGTTAGCTTTATTAATTACTGTTTGTGGAAAGCTACTAAGTTTCTTCTCTGAGGCTGAAATGCACTTTCCATCGTTGTATATTGACTGAAAATGCACCAGGAAAGCAAGGCTGGTTCAGTGGCATTTGTTTCCACTGCAGCTCTCTCATGGGGAGCTTACTTGCTGGCATTTCCTATCTAGCTGATCTTATACCTGCTGTGTCATTTAAGTAATTTCTTTTACATTTACTCCACTGATTTATTTATGAAATAATTATAAAGTAAAGAAACCCTAGACGTCTCCTCTTCCAAGCCTTTGTTCTATTAGGCTAAACAAGCCGATCTCTTTCGTAGACGGCCCTTTTGGTCTCTGGAGAGGGGGCCCCTCACGCAGCTCTAACCAGACCTTAATCTCTGGTGCCTAGAATGAGCCAAAGTATCCAAATGAAGTAATTTCCAGCCTTGTTGGTATTTCTCTACCTGTACTAGGAACGTTTAGCCAAACATAGACGTGTCAGTGCAGGAAGGAGAGCTGAGGCGAGCACCCAGCGCTTCCCTCCGCCTCCGGTTTCTCGCTTCCCGCTTCAGCGGCGAGGGGGAGGAGGGAAGGCGGGGAGTGTCCATGGGAGAGCCCTCCTCCCCTCGCCGCTGAGGCGGGTCCGGGCTGGCTCCTCCAGCTGCGGGCGGTGGCCGGGGTACAGGCGGTCCCTCCCGCAGCGCCAGGAGCCAGC
>JAAWXA010000008.1:9056298-9122756 GCA_038090715.1 Florisuga fusca
TGTTTCGGCACCCCGGGGCCGTGGGGAGGGTGAGGCGCGGCCTGGCCGCCCCACCCCGCCGGGACCGACCAGCCCGGCTGGCGCTCGTCGTGGTGTCCCCGGAGCCGCCTCGGGGAGCTGCTCCACACCCCCGAGCCGCATCCGACGGCTTTGGGCCTCTTCTGGATGAATCTGGCCTCGGGCCTGCCCTTTTCCCAACTGGGGAGGCCGTGCCTGCTCCATGGGCTGCGTTTACAGGCGCGCCTCGGGCTTAGGAACCAGGGATGCCGAGGAGCAGCGGTGCTGGCAGTGCGGCTGTCGGCCCTGATGTTGCCGGGCGGGCACGGCCGCGCTTATTATCGAGTGTAGAGTCTTGGCTTCCTTTGACTCTTCGTTGCGCGGTATCTGGTAACATACTCCTCCCTCCAGCGCGATAAAGGATGGTAACTCACAGCTTTTGACTGGCACTACATGTTTTGCATGATCTAGGTCAGAAAAAATTAAGACTTGCTTTAGGCAGCCGGTAAGTAAGTGAGCAACAGTAGGTTGTGAGATCAGATCTAGTTATTGAATCTTCATAAATACACGGAAAAGGAAACGATTCTTCTTGGCATGGGCAGTGTCTGATGCCAAGGCCCTTCTGTGTAAAAGTGCATGCTTGTAACAGTGAGTGTCAAACCACGAAACAGACAGCACACTCCCTTTCTGTGGGTTCTGCTGGGTTGGACTAATAAATGTCTTTGTCCCCTGTTATCAATGCTGTGACCTCACAAGTCAGTAAAACTGGAGTCATCAAGTGTTCATCAAGTGTTCCAGTGCAGTAGTAACAAATCCAACCTGTAACTGGTAAGGAAACTTCTCTTTCTTAGCTGTTCTCTGTAGGGTGTGCATAGGTTCAGTGAGGCTGAACAGGTACAGCTGAGATCTGTGCTGGAGCTATTACTGTAACAGTCCTGTTCTTTGTTTCAGTATAAAGAATGGTTAGATGGCATTCCAATGCCTTGCCTGTACTGCTTGCACATTCTCTGAAAAGGGGTTCAGGAAACTGAACTTATATTTTGACTTAAGTGTTTAGAGATGTTTGGTCTCAGTTGCAGTGACCTTATACTACCTAGGAGGCACTCTGCCAGTTCTTTCCCATGGTCTCATTATTTGGTCTCTATTCTACCTCTTATTTTTATATCTAATTCTTTGTTTCATGTACTTAGGGAAAAGTATGATGGATGAGTGGAAAAATGCTTGTGTGAGAGTATCAATGAAAGCACATTTTAACTTCAGTATTACTTCTGGTCAAAATCATATTTACAATACTTTGTGTTCTCAGTTTTTGGTATACAAAGGAGAGACAGTTTATTCTTTTTGCTTATCCATGGGAGTTGTCAGCATTAAGCCTAATTGAGATATTAAGTCACACATAACAGACACATTGTTGAAAACCTGTTGTACCCATTTGACTAACAATTTGGGGTTTTTTATTTACATGGAACAACAGGGGAACAGCTCACCAATTAATTTTCTGGTGTTTAACAATGGTGGTCTTCCCACATAATTCACTGAAAACTCACAGACACAAGTGGTTTGCTAAATTTTGAGAACTTCCGAGTTCTTTCTCAGGGTTGTCATGATGCCGTTCATTAATCTGTCAAATTATTCTCTGTTGCTGCAGGATAAACTGGAATGAAACCCATGAAATCAGCAGAGATAAGGTAGACTTAGCTGGATGCAGTGGAGAGGAGGAACTGAGTGCTTTAGTTGCTTGAGAAAACACAAAGTAAACAAAATAAGCCATGATTCATGTTGCGTGTTTGAGAGGGATGGAAGAATTGTTGGAGTACACTAAAACCTCTGTGTACTCATTATCTTAAACTTAATGGTGGGCACAGTTTGAACTAGAAACTGGATTAGTTATATATAACTGTTAATAACTAGACTCATTATAATAAGAGAGCCTCAATAAAACTTGCCTCCAGTTTCTTTTCTGTCTTTACTTACATAAGTAACTTGCTCAGCTCAAAGCTGCCTTCTCCCATTTCAGACTCTAAAGTGATGCTTAGTTCAGTAAAATGGCTTTTTACTGCTTGGTAAGAAGGTATTTTATTAATGAGGTCAGACTAAGTCATATTTGTATTTGGTGAGGAAGAAATAATTTTATAGTTACTTGTAACTAATGAGTAAGGAAATGAGATAGGGAAATATTACACAACATGGCAGTTACCTCCTGGACTGCTCAGCCCTGCCTACATAGTGGCACTATGGGGTGGGCAGACTGTGAGGCATCCTAAAGCAGACTAGGCTTTGGTCCCACGTGGGCCTTGCACTATTGCTAAGGGTCTTTGTTAGGCTTCCAAAAATACTTGCAGGGCTGGCTTGTGTTGCATGGGATGAAATCCACATGCATGGGATGTGGGTCACTGTACTTCTGGGGGGCACAGCTGCTTCCTGGTTACTTTTTGGTCTGGGACTGTGTGTTACTGTGTTACTGTGTGCTACTGGTACTACTGCCAAGTAGGTTACTTCCACTGAAGTTACCATCTTCATGGTGTCAATAGTTTTTCTCTTGAAACTTAATTCCTCTGTAGAAGGAATATGCATGCCTTTAAAAGATACAAAGCTCTATCTGTTTGAGTAACAGAGCACTGGTACTCTCTTTTTGTTTTGCTTTTTGTCTAGGCAGTTTTTTTAATGTTTGATGTATGATGAGACACTCTTTTAGGTGAAGTAACATTGTAGATATGAGAATTGATGTGAGACCATGTGGTAAGCTATGGAAGTTGCATGTCTCTCTAAGGAAGAATAGATTTTTTTCCCCTACCAAAACATAATGTAGCAGAAGCTCCTCACCTTGTGTCTACTTGACTTGCCTCCTGACAGTATCTGACATACAAAAGGAAACCACTGGAAAATCTGAAATGTGTGCTGCTTAGAGGTTGCCAGAATGATTCCTGTTTTATATTGTAGTGTATTGCCTGCCAGGAATGGGTAACTTTGCAAAGCTTTTATGGTATGGTCACTTCATTTAGTGGAGTTGTTCAGTAGCAATGCAAAATAGATCAGATCTCGAATGATCTCATCCTGTGCCATCAGAATGCTCCGAGTGTCTTAGGTGGGAGTGCCATAAATGGTGTGAGTGGTTGTATGAAGTACTATTTTTGTTCACCCTTTCCTTCTGTTGCAATCAATCCTTACAGTAAACCTGTAGGAGGTGAACCCTATATTCCAAGTTTTGGTTTGCAGTAGAAACAGCCAAGCAGTCAAATTGTGGTCCTACTTATACACTGAGTCTTGGAGCTAGGAATAGGAAAATGTTATTGAAATTAATAACAACATTCTGGAAATGATATAATGCTTTTATCTGGCCTGACTCGCTGTCAGGTTTTGACACAAGCCTTTGGTTTTATTAAGGCTCCTTAAACGAAGAAACAATGTGATAACACCTCTGTGTGGTGAAAACAGGACACAATGAGACTAAATTCTCAGCAAGCAGAATATGGACTGTTTAGAGTAATCGACTGTGTTTATGAAAATGTTTAGTCCAACAAAGTCTAAAAATACTCATAACATTTGAAGTGTGTTGCTACATTTAAACCAAAGAAAATGTAGAATGCCATCAGGCAAGGCAGGGCCCTGTGCCCTGTTACAGTGCTGCCTCTGGGTGTGAGAGGGCAGGTGACAGCAGGGCCAGGTCTGTGGTGTTTCCTTACCTGCTTTGCCCTCTGAAATCTACAGCTGGGCAGTGCTTCAG
The DNA here is from genome assembly GCA_038090715.1 of Florisuga fusca. Classification (NCBI taxonomy): domain Eukaryota; kingdom Metazoa; phylum Chordata; class Aves; order Apodiformes; family Trochilidae; genus Florisuga; species Florisuga fusca. Next base: position 9,060,020 of record JAAWXA010000008.1, read on the forward strand.
AGCTTGAGACATCATAGCTGTTCTTAGTTCAGAAAACACATACTTGGTTAATTACTGAGTTAAATATGTCCTTGAATACTTCTCCACCTTTTTTTTTTTTTTTTAATTAAGATTTTTGAGCTTTTCTTAATTTTGGTAACTTCCCTTACATGACAAAAATAAAAGGCTAGTAGACTGAGTTAACTGAAGCCTCATCATTATGTTGTAGCTTGGCAAGAAACATGCAAAAAACACTGGTTACTTTGGCAACTTCTTAGAAGAAACATGGGCATTTTTGATCACACTATATCTGCTCTTAGCAATTACTATCATATCTGATAGGTGGATTCACAGTCTTACAGGCTTCAGTACTGTCACATCTGTCTGTCATTCTTCATGTGAAATGAAGCTTTCTGTCACTTCAGCACTATGCCAAAACTGGTACTATAGATTTAAAGTAGATGGGCATCTTCAATTTTTTAGGAAACCAGATGTCACATCTTGTGGTTGTGGAAAAGTGAAACTACATGGTTCTTTTAAATTTTGCTTTTTAAAACCTAATAGATGTTCCCACAGTCAGACATAATTGTCACTTAGTTGTGAAATACCACAAACATCTTCAGTGATATATCTGACTTCAACTGTAAGCAAACACGTAAGTCATGATTGCATTTCAGTATGTACAACTTCAGATGCTTTTAACTGATGTGTGCTGTAGTCTCCAAGTACCCTCATAGAAGAGCAAGATGAATATATTTGTTTTCATAACACTTTAAACAGCCAAGGAGATAAAATGAATTTTTTAAATACTAACATGATAGGTTTTTTCCTGAGGAGCAACAGGGTACAGTGAATGATGAATTCTTCCTCTTGTTGCAAGGGCAAGAATACCAGGCACCAAATATGGGCACCCTCACTCCTGGAGGATCGCTTAACAGCATGTTGAAATGCTTTCCTAGATCCCTTGAGACAGCAGTGTGTCTCAGGTAAACTAACAAGGTAAACTGATACATCTTTTAAGTTGACTGTAGGGTGGGGATATTTTTGTAGCAGAGTAGTCTTGTTTAATGGAAAAATTCAGTCTACCAAGTATGTTCAAAGTCACAAATAACAGTGTAACTTGCAAGGAATGATGAATTAAGTTACAAGGGATATTTTACATCTTCCATTTATACTGTTTCAGATTCTTGGAATCTAATTCATAGTTAGGAGTTGAGAGAGTTTATCCAGGCTTGGAGGGAGCAGCTTCTGCAAGACATACTGAAGTGCATTCTCACAGCTTGCATCTCTTCCTTTTTAGGCTGATTTTATAGCTTCTTTTACCTGAAATGGATCAGTGAGAGGGCTGCTGCTAGTGCTTTTGTGATGCAAGGATTAGGGGTGCTCAGGACAACAGGAGAACAGGAAGGGGAAGCTTTGCATCTGATAGTATCATCTCTTCTACTGCCAAGGGCAGGAGTCTGCTACACTGGGGTGGGGACTCTGTTAGTGTCTGTCAGTGGCAAGTTTAAAGATTCTGATTGGTTACTGTTTACGTGTTGGTAGTGTCTTTTGGAAGGGAAATGAATAAATACAAATGCAGCATTTGAACAAGCTGGGAGGCTTTTGGAGGCAGTGCAAATAATTTGCTCAAAATGCTCCATTTTGTTGGATTTCTGGAGCTTAAGTGGCAGCCTAGTTTATAAATGTGTTATGTAGGCTAGGTGGTTGGGATATTGGGCTAGATGACCTTTAGAGGTCCCTTCCAGCCCAAATTGTTCTATGATATAATGCTGTGTGGACTCAGGCCCTTTCCAATTGTACTGAATTTCTCTCTCAGCTGATGCAGTTTGACAAGACTGACTTCAATAATCTCTGGCACTGATTGTTGAGTTACTATTGTGTGTGTCATAAGTTTGTGTAGTTTTGATGGGGATAGGAAAGGAAAACATTAATTTTTAGTACAGTAGGGTATGTATCCAGTAAAGAGAGAGGGGTTGCATATACTTAAGCTGTGACTGAATTTGGCTTTCAATAAGATTAATGTTATAATTGTAGAATGCAAAGCTGTGTGAATGACTGGCACTGATTATTTTGGAGGTGGAGGGCAAAAGGATAAAGAGGAGGAGAAGGAAATGGCATGTCTGGTTTTGTATCTACTATTTCTAGTTTTAAAAAAGGTGTGAAATGTCTGAATGGCCGAAGACATTCTTGCTGTCTTACTGGTGTTTTTTCCATTCAGTATTTGTAGCTGTGCCCTTTGGAGCTCTAGTCATAGATTACAGAACAATTAATAGCTAATTGCAGCAAGTATGTGTCTTTAAGTGTTGGTTTTCTGCTTGTCTTGTAAATAGCCTCATAGCACACCAGAAACACTCAGTAGCTTTTTGATGGATCACTTCCTTTTAAATATTCTTTACATTTATATTAATTGGCTGAAATAACAAGCTAATGAATATATGATTGGTAATTATTTGTACTGAGCAGCCTGTCTTTCATGAACAGTTCAGTTTTGTAACGAGAATGTTAAGGCTTATGCACAGTACACAAATAATAACACTAAGTAATATAAAAATTAAGCTGCTAATTTAAAAGGAAAGTCTACATAAAAGCATTAAGATTCATAGTGTCTTGCATCCTCTGTCTTTATATTGCAGTTATTAATGTGTTAAAGTTCATAACTTTGGCACAGAGTAATCTAGTAATTCATCAGGCTGCTTACAGGGTGTCAGGATTTGTAGGTCTATATAAAGTCTGTCTGTTTTTTCTGATTATTGCTTTTTGTCCACTGACCTGCTGGCTTTAGTTTCCACACCAAATACAGAGGCCTTTGGGCGGAGTAGGTATTCATTGCTGTATATAATGCTTTATATAATACAGAAATGTAAAACCAAAATTCTTCAGTGTCTACTTGTGGCTTTTCAGACTGGTGTTGCCTCACTGTAGAACTTTGAAAGCAGCTGTGTTAATGAGATAAACAGCAGCAAAAGAACAAAAGTAGCAGAATTATTACTTTTTTTTAAGAAAAAATACAAAAGAAAAAGACAGGCGTGCTATGACCAAATAGGTCAGCACAGGACCACTGTAGGCTGTATGTATGAAGGCCAGGAGCATTAAGAGCAAAGATGATCTGAACTATCTTCCTATATCTGTCAGTACTTGGCAGTTCTGTATGTGTTCACCATTCTGTTTTATCTAATGAATTGTCTTTAAACAATGAGAAAAGAAATGGCATGTCTTGAGAGATAAACATTTCCCTTTTGGGGCTGAGCCTACATAAAGGTGAGGCTATCCCACAGTAAGCCTGTAACAAGAAATGGCAGGTTTTATGTGGCAGGCACACTGAACATTGTTTTCTAGGACTTTCAGGAAAGGACTGGCATCTGGTTTGGTTCCTGCTCTATTGTTGTAAACATGCCTGTTTTTAAAATGCATCCAGTTCTCCATCAGAGAAGCTGGTCAACCAGCAAGTGGGACAGTGACAGGTGGTTGTAACCATGCCAGATCTGGTGGTATACTAAGTGCAGAACAGCAGAGTTGGATTCCTTCTTGAATGGAAGTGAGGGTGATTGACTGTTGAACAGGTTATTTCAGGAGGCTGTGGAATCTCCATGCTTGGAGGTGTCCAAGACTCAACTGGATGTAGTCCTGCACAATCTGATCAAATTAGATCTAATCAGAAGTGCTTTGAGACAGCGTTGTGCTTGATGGCCTCCAGAGGACCCTTCCAACATGGGTTATTATTTGATGCCATCAATGGGCAGGTTACACTTGAGTTCATGTGCTAGAGAATCAAGTCAGTTTATTCCTGCTTGCTCTGCTCATGGAGTAAATAAACCCCACACCCCTGTTCTAAGTTTCTGCCCTCCAAGTGAAAAGCAAGCTCCTTTTCAGCGTTCCTGGTAGTAATGAAAATTTACAAGTTACTTATTTTAATCTGAAAATGTAACACATTAATTGGTACATTTCATAGACAGTAAGAGACTTCTGCTTGTATGAACTTTTAGAATTTTAATGTGAGAAAAATGCATGTACCTGGTGAGAAAAAAGCATTTTTCTTCTCTGTTGCTTCTGTTCTGGTGCACTGAGAATGGCTGAGAAGTCTGGAAAATAACTGTAAAAACAAAAACGGGGAATGGAGCGGATGTTTGTGCTTATCCTTTTCTAGCTGTTGCAATATAAAATCCTCTCATTTGGCAGATGAAAGGTGCCCCCCCTTCAGATTCCAATTGCCAGCTCTCTAAACCTCCTAGGAACTTGTTTTCTTTGGCTCCTGTCATCCACAGCAGCAAAAATTTTGTAATTGGAATTTAGTTCAAGTTTTGTCGTATCTGTAAGTCAGAACAGCACTTTCCTTGTTCCATTTTTCTTTTTGTAGTTCATATAGCAGTAGGGAATAGGAACAATTTGTGTTGATCAGAATTTACTGTGTATCACTACCATATAAATTACCTCTTCTCATTGGCTTCTGGGAGTGTACCAGGTCACTCAGATCCTGTGGTGTGAGGTGCCATGGATGGGGTACAAGGCAGGTTAAGACTGAAGTGGATATGAGAGGGGATGCTTTTATGGGTAGAGTGATTTTTAATGGTGGTTTTTGGTTTGGGGTTTTTTTATTTGTTTGTTTGGGTCTTTTATAATTATTAATCTATTACTCATTCTTATTAAGCTTAACGCTTCCTTAATTCAGGAATTTATCCATAAACTTAAATGTAAATTATTTTTTCTGTTATGAGAAATTCTGACCAGCCCTAACTGTATTGGCCAGGGCATGGAACTGAATTGATGAGTATATTCTTGTTGACAGGATATTGACAGGAATGACAATCAAGCTGTATTTACAAGTGTACTAAGAATACTATTTTCCTAAGATAATAGCAAGCAAATTTATCTGAGTGTGCAGTAACTTGAGTTTATTTTATTGTGCGTAACTTTGTGTATTATGAGAGGTGAGTAATTGGTTTCTTATTTCACCAGGGGGTACCACATCATCTTCCTCCCTTCCACTGATAAAGATATGGTAATCTTAACAATTTTGGTTTTTTGACATTACACATTGAAATAAATTTCTTTCAGTAGAAAGCACAAAAGACAAAGGAGGCAACATAAAAGTATTCATATGTTGTCATTTGTTTTTTCAGACTAGCAACACCTCAGCAAGAGTGCTTAACTTCCTTTAGTTTCTGTAGGTTAGAAATTGTTGGACTTTGGTCTTTTGAGGACTTTTTCTAATTATAGCGGAGTAAACAAAATGATTAAAAATGGATTTTGTAGATTAGAACAGCTGTGCAAATCTTGTTCAGAGTTACTTTATTCAGAAACTACAGTTGCGCAAGGCAGTCTGCAAAATAGAAGGTATTTGGAAAGATTTTTGTATATGCTTCATGTGCACCCTGAAGTCCTCTGAAACTTACTGCAAATTAACGAAGAGGTTGTGCTGTCAGGTTGGTCTCCTGCCCATTTTCTATGGATTGATGCCCCTGCAGGATTTCACACATTTAGGAAAACCACAGGGAATGATGCCCAAAAGAAGAGTCAAAGCACAGTTTCCCCTTAAGTATTTTGTTCTAGAGCAGGTTTTTGGGGTGGATGTCCCTGCCTGCATCCTGCCAGAGGAGACAGCAGTGCTGTGGAAGTGTGAGAGCAGATGGAGGGAAGGTGGCTGTGGTGTAGTGAGGGCCTGGCCCTGCCTCACCTCTCCAGGGCTCTGCTGCTCTCTTTGTAGCTCTGTCTGTGTGGAGCAGCCCTTGCTGTGGTGTAAAGCCCAAGCTAATAATTCCTGGAGGTTTTTTTTAGCCTGGGCTTTGCCTGTGAATATGCCTCGGCAGTTATGGGCTGATGCTTGTGGGGGCTGCTCTAATTTCCCTTTTATGAAAAGTATGTTTTCACCCTAAAAGATTGTAACTTACTCTGTTTGTTGATAGAGAAGTGTATGCCTTAGCTGTGTTTCAGATGTGTTTCCTGCAGTACTGGCAGTTGTATGCCATGCATTCAACTTGTAGTTAATTTTACATATAGATGTTTCTTACATGCAGAACAGTTACTAGGGAACAAAAAAATGGAAGATAACTTCTCTTTGTTACGTTTGTGTTGCCATTTGCTTGAAATTTTTGTCAGGGTTTTAGTTTGAAAGAGGAAGCCCTGCCTTCCTTCTCAAATCCTGGGGGGTGGAAGTGTTAGTCAGGCAAGACATTTGTAGTTTGCTTTTTTTTTTGGTCAGCTGGTGAATTGCTGTATTATCTTTAGTCCAGTAAATTTATGAATTACAAAGAGAACAGTTAAAACTGTTTAATTATACTGATATATTGACTAATTTCCTGTATAACCAGGAAAGTCAGTCTTAAAATTGTTACCTTTCTATGATTTTCCTGTCCCCCACCTCTTCCTCCATAAATTATTTGGTACCTGTAGATGTAACACACTGTTAAGAAACTTTAAAATCCTTGACTAGAAAACTTATATAAATAATAAATAATGCTTTCTTAAATCTATATTTGTTGCTGAGTGTTTTTTCTCTTTATGAAATACTGAGCACGTGTTAAAATTCTCAAAATATAGCTCTGAAGTGTATGCTTAGATGTTTCCCTTAAGCCACCAATATGCTGCTTTTTTCATTTTAAAGTCAGGACTGTGCTATGCTGCTTTTGCTTTGTGACCTGCTGTAATTTTGATAAGTCAAATGTTGAATTTTATTTCAACAGAAAATTTTCAAAGCTGGAGATACTAACCAGGATGGACAGCTAGATTTTGAAGAATTTATGCAGTATCTTAAAGATCATGAAAAAAAAATGAAACTGGCATTTAAGAGCCTGGACAAAAACAATGATGGTAAGACTTGATTTATTTTATTTGTTCAAATGTTGTTTGAAGAAACTGCATTAAAAGTTATCATAATTTATATTCTTTGTCTAAAATGTAGACAAAAAGTTTATATTTTGTCCTTGTAGACAAAAGGAGTTCATATTGAACTCCTACTGCTTTTATTTAAAAATAGGATCATAATTATAGTTTATTATGGATTGAAATAATAAATTGATAGTGTTTTTTCATTATCTTTCAAATCTGTTGTTCTGGGGCTCTGTTCCCCAAATGGAGAAACTATAAGGAAGTTTCCAAGTATTTCTGCAGATAAAATAGTTTTTAACTTAATGAATGTTTGCATCTCATTTGGTTGCATGATTTTAATATACCTAACTTCACTGAGGCTGAGGAGTAGATGATCAAAATACATAATCTGTATTTAATGTGTTTAAATTTATTTTAAATTATCTGTGCTATTATATAGGTGTTACAAGGGAACTCAATGAGCTTCAAGGTGCTAAGTGTATGAAGCTTCATGTTTTAAATATGTCATGTTTCTTTTAATGTTTCAAGGAAAAATTGAAGCATCAGAAGTTGTCCAGTCCCTCAAGATACTGGGTATAAGCATTTCAGAAAAACAGGCAGAAAAGATCCTACAAAGGTTAGGAATTGCTATTGATTAAAGCTTCTTTGTGTTGTTAATTATTATCCTTTTATATTCAGATAACAGGATAAGTGGGATTATAACTTTGAGAGGTGTTGGTACCTGCAGTGATGACTTTATAGTAATTCTCACATACTCTACCTATTCTTGGGTGACAGTAAGTCTGGTCACAGTTTGAGCGTCTGGTTCTGGGAGGAGAACACTCTCTCATTTCCCTGTAAATGTTGTTGATACAATGAAGCATTATAGTATGTTTTTAAATGGAAGGTGCCAGGTGCATTTGGATAGGAAAGCATTGTATTGAAAGTCCATGGCAGATCTAGCCTTGAAGTCTCTGTATGGAATTTTCAGTCAGTTGTCAGTGATGTGATGGCCACTATTTAAAAAGGAAAAAGGGCAACAGAAGAGAACTACCCCACCCCTGATACTATTTCCTTATCTAGTTATATTTCTTTTCAGTATTGATGCTGATGGGACAATGACAGTAGACTGGAATGAGTGGAGAGATCATTTTATGTTTAACCCTGCTGCAGACATTGAGGAGATAATTCGATATTGGAAACATTCCACTGTAAGTTTAACTTTTGTTTTAACTTAGTACAGCTCATACCTTCAACTCTGCCAAATTAATTGGCAGTGTTGAGTATAACAGCTTCATAGTTGTTATATGTCGAGCATGCCTGTATTTAAGATTGTTTGGTTTTCCTTTTCACTCCATGCGCTTTCATTTACAGAGTAGTGTGATTTAAGTTTCTTCTGAACAAAGAACTTAATCTAAACTTTGCCAGTAATTATTGCTAATTCTTAGGAAGGAATCTTTCTTCCTTTGAGATATTCCACAGAAAGATAATAACCACAATGTTAAGTCTTTCTCTTTTCACATTACAGTACTTTTGTACTGTACATGTTCAGTGCTTTTGATGTGTTGAAACAATTTATAGAAGCATTTAAAATGTTTCTTATATTGAAATTAGTATTTGCATTATATTGTTATATAATAATCATACCACCAGTGTCATTAGTGATGATTTTCTGTGCATGTTCTCACGTTCTCATGCACTTCTTGTGTTATACAATTACATTTAAGAATGACAGAATACACAGAAATAGTCTATCTGCTGTGCAGATAATTTTTTAAATTTACTGTTGAATGGAGCTCTTGCCACCTCAGTTACACTCAGTTCAGAAATGTTTCCCAAAAGGGAGTAAAAAAGTACCCTGTCTGCTGAAGAAAACACCTGAAGCTCTGCTATGAGATAGGGTAGTCCCAGCCCCAGCTTAATTAGTGGGAAAACCCCCTTTGCTTTAATAAAATGTGTTGTATTAATAGTATTAAACATAAAATTAATTTTTTTAATTATGGAATGCCATTAGTTACCCCCAAAAAACAATTTTAGAAACAAGTCTCTTGTGATCTTTCAGTGTTGCAGTCAGCTGATTATCCAGTTATTACAGCAAGTGAAATCTAGCTAGATGGCAACACAGCTGGTGTTTCAGATAAGAGCAGATGTGAGACCTCACATGCCTGGCTGGCATTGACAGCTCTTCCAAGTCTGTTTTTATTGTGAAATTGTTGTCAGAGTCTTCGGACAGTTTAGCTACATTGGCATAAAACTATTATGGGTTGGTAGCTGTGGCCTTTCTGTAATAAACAACCTCAATTTTGACTTTTTTTTTTTTTTTTCTTAGCTGTGTTTAGGGCTTGGTAAACAAGGTTTAAACCCAGCTAGATAAGTGTAATATCTCTAAGAACACTGAAATTATATTTTGAAAGTTCTAATCGATCATTTGATGCCTACATGTAGTTGAGCAACTGATGACTCTTTACTTGGAAAGCATGAATGTCAGAAGGATGGAAGTGTATTTCAATTAATCTGTTCTGCATCCAATATCCAGAATAGTTGGTGCTTATCCTGTTTGTCCAGTGGCCATATCCATATTCTGCATCCTGCAATTCTTATGCTCCAAATGAACAAGGCAGTATTCTGTCTACTTAACAGATAGGGAATACAGCATAAATTGGGGATGTAGTGTCTACAATTAATATCAACAGTAGTTTAAAAAAAAACCCAAACAAAGAAACCCCCAATTTATCAGTTATCATGCTTTCAGGTCAGTGCTTACCAGTTACTAAAACATTCTTGCTTCCTTATAGTCTTAATTGATGTATAATATTGGCTTTGCATTATCTACAGTGTATTTTTGTTTTGTCATATATTATGACTATGAATTACATGAAGAGCAGAGACTATGTTTAAGTGATATGTGAAATTCCATAGTTGTATGTCTTGGACAGCTTTATTGCTGAAGCCTCTAGTAATGTTCTTCTTTGATCAAATTGAATGGTAACAGAAACATGCACGTCTTAATGAAATTTCAAACTTCCGTAGCTGAAAAAAGTCACTAATGTGTCTTTCAGTGTAACTGATAAGAAAATTTATAAAACATTAGTCAAACTTGTAATTTTTAAAGTTAATACACAGTTGTTAAGTTAATACACTAACAGAAATAGATTATTCTGATCCATCAGTTATAAAAATGCTACTTTAAAATGTTAGGGGGGGCAGGAGGAATGAGAAATCCTATGTATGTGTGAATAAATTAAAGTGAGAGAGAAATCTCTTGTTAGCATCCTTAGGAGATTACCAGACTAATCCTAGGGGGCTGTCCAGTGAAAGGTTAGCTGCAACATATAAGCATTTGAGCTTCTGTACAGACTGTAAAGGTCTGCTGATCATGATACAATGTCTTTGTTTCGTCCATCCTCAAGGCAGAAATTTGCCATAATTTTTAATGATGATGGTGCAGTCTTTGAAATGGTGGGTCTGTGGTGTTATTATTCAGTATCAAGGCAGAAGTCATTGAAAGTTCCTATTAATTGAATAGCAATAGTGATGTACAGCAAGTTAATTATAGAATGAAAATTAGAGATTTTTATTTATTTTTAACTGGCATTATATATACACATTCTCAGATGGTGGGTTCATTTGGAATTAGAACTTTGGAAAAAAACTGAGGTGATGGAATGAGATGATACCTTTGCTTTGGATTCTAATAGGTGTTGGATATAGGAGACAGTTTGACTGTTCCAGATGAGTTCACAGAGGAAGAGAAGAAGACAGGACAATGGTGGAGACAGCTGCTGGCAGGAGGAGTGGCTGGTGCTGTCTCTCGAACGGGTACAGCACCCTTAGATCGCCTTAAAGTGATGATGCAGGTAAGTTCAAAAACTTTTTTGTTTCCAGTGTATTACCTCAGTTTTTGGAGAGCTGTCATGGGAAACTGATGGCCAAATACAATGTCTAAATTCTGGAGCTCGAGTTATGTTTTGACAATCTCTGTCATTTTGACAATGTTATGAAAGCTGTCATTTCCAAAGTCTTTTTGTCAAAAATTATAGTACTTGTGCCACTAAAGTAAGATTATTTCAATGGTGGAAGTGTTTCTGCTAGTTGATATATTTAGGCAATTTAATACCTAGGTGATGAGTTTTACAGTCTAATCAGAGTGGTATTCTTTACTCTGACTTTCATTTATTTTAGGTTCATGGTTCAAAATCAAACACAATGAATATAGCCAGTGGTTTTAAGCAAATGCTGAAAGAAGGTGGTGTCCTATCCCTCTGGAGGGGAAATGGTGTAAATGTTGTGAAAATTGCTCCTGAAACAGCTATTAAGTTCTGGGCTTATGAAAAGGTAAGATTATAAATCAGGAATTAAAATACTATTAAATGAAATATTGTATCACTCTCACTGGTCATTATTTGCACTGATGTATTATGTAGGAGTTCTTTTCATGGTTGTCACAGCTTTTGTCACAGTAATTCAGAGTGACTTTCAGATTTAAAATAGTCTATTCTGTTAACAGAATACTTGGTCATAGGCAGGTTTTGCTACTGTATTGTAAGAAGTGTAAATTAGCTAAATATGTTACAGATTTTAAGTCATCTTCCAGTATGCACAGCTATATGGAGTACTGCATTAATATCTAGTTTGTAGCTTTGAAGTGACAACCAAAAACTTAGCACATTATGCTAAGTTTTTAGAACCTGTACAGGATTCTTCTTAAGTCTAATGTCGTGGCACATGCCTTCATCCTGGATTTCAGAGTTATATTTACCTCTGAATCAGCTTTAACCCTCATAGTAAGGCCTAATCCTCCTCTGAAAAAAGAACTGCTGTTCTGCTATAGTTAAAAGATTTTTTTTTTTTCCTCTGGGACTTGCTAGTGCCTCAGGTAAGACTAAATGAGCATATTGCATATGTGTACAACTATGTACAACTATGAAATAAAACCAACAAAAAGTCAAGTTAACTTTGGGATATTTTAAAGCTGAATAGCAGATTTTGATGTTGTAGAGTAACTTTGAGCACAGTATTCGTTGCTCTTGCTCTGCTTCTCAGGAGCTGATGGTGCATTCTTGCATGAAGTTGGCTTTGTCTTGAATAGCACAGTGTCCAGCTCTCTTAAGTGTGTCTGAATGTGCTAATTGATCTTTCATTCTTTGGAGAACTGGATCTGCAAGGCTCTTGAGTTCCTCTTTGCTGCCTGGGAGCCATAGTGTTGTGATACCCTTGTGCTGGCTGTTCATGAAATACCTGAAAGAACTGCAGGTAGCTGTGGTATTTGATGTAAAGGATTCTTACGGACTGGAATATTTGTGGTATTCTTCAGAATCTTTGTCCAGAGTTGCAGTGAGTGTAGTTCTAAATGTGTTGGGTTAGTAAATGCAACTGTAAATACGTGACAAAGTGAGTACAGCATGAAAAGACATTTTGTACTGTACTCCTGCCTCTCGTAATAACTCTTGCCTCTTCCAGAAAGCATGTGATGTTTATGTTTATGTGTTTTAACCATGCAGTATAAGAAGTTACTCACTAAGGATGATGGGAAGTTAGGTACCATTGAAAGATTTGTATCTGGCTCTTTGGCAGGAGCAACAGCACAAACTTCTATTTATCCCATGGAGGTAAGCAACAGAGAATCTGCTTCCATTTGAGACACTCCCAAATATCTGGTTCATTTCCAAAGCAAACCCCATTTTGCTCTTGAAAGTTTTGTAGAAATTCCTCAGTATTCCTATATTCTAATTTATTTTTACTTTGGCCTTCTTTAAGAATTTCAGTACTAGGCATTTTATAATATACTATGTTCTAATTGATACTTGACTTTTCAATATATATTTGACTGTCTGATATTGTCTAAAGCAATGTTTAAATAAAACCTAGTTCAGAGAAAAAAATAATCCAAGAATGCATTTAAAACTAACTAGGCATCCCAGCTACTTGCCAAATGTGGCAGAAATCTTTTTCTACCACTATGTATGTGAGCAAGGTCTGTACCAGAACTGGTGAAGTTCAGTTGCATTGTGACTGGGAGCTGGGTCTGATTAGGAGGTCAGTGAGGAGAGGAGAATAGAACAGCTATAGTTGAGACTGAGTGGATTAACTGCTCTTTCCTCTGTAGGACATACCTGAATGTGGTACTGCCTATGTTGCAACTATTAATTGCTCTAGGGTAGCTATTTCACATCTGGCTTTTTAAAAAAAGAATTAGGATTTATGTCTTTCATGCTGGTTCCCCAGAAACTCTATCATTTTGTGCAAATAACTGGAATATATGTGTAGTCTGGGATTAAACCAGCACCAACAACAAGATTTGGAAGTAATGGAAAATGTAGCCTAAATACCTTTTTTACAGTGAGACGTGTCAGTAGGAATAGAACTTATCTGTTTTTGTTTTCATTACTATCAGTGATAATGATATCTTAAAATGGCATCCTTGCTGTTAAAGCCACTGAATCACAGCTATCCTGAATACAGGGGTGGGCTAAGTTGTAGACTAACTGAAAATTTTAAATAGAATAACTGAACTGCTATGCAGATAATCTGGATTGTCCTGATCAATGGAGGCATGTGAACTCTTCCACAATAAGCTGTTCTGATATTCCTGACAAAGATATAATACTGTCCTGAAAACGTTTTTTATAAAACAAGTGCCACAAAACTCCTGAGGAAGGTACAGTCTAATGAGGCTTTGAAGTAGGCCAAATTTTTACTCAGGAAATTGCCTCTGTGGTTTCTTTTGGATTCTGTATTAATTTCTTTGTCCTAAGGTGCTGTGTAGACTTATTTGCATTATTAATCAGAACCTGGGTTTCAGTAATTGTACACAATCTTTATATCCCTTAACTATGTCTCAAAGAGTCATGCTTTCTGAAAGATTTTCTTAATATGCTTTGCTGTTCCCAGATCAGGTGTGATCTGCTAGTATGTTAATGCTCTGATTTGTTCTTTTTATTAAAAATTGCCTATGCTGTCAAGCTCATAAAAATCTGCCTGTTTTAATCAAGAAGAGAAAACTAAAATGAAATTTTAAAAGGCTAATAATTTGTAAGCTAGTGTACAGTAGTGTGCTACTCTGCCCTAGTGATAAAACCCAAAGACAAAACCTTAACAGTAGTTATTGCAAAGGGGATTTGAAGTACCAACATGCAAAGCAGTTCCAGATGATTGAATAAGCAGAGAGGTACTGTCTTTTCCCGTGTTTATAAAATAAATTAATAAATAAGTGTCTAATGAAGACTACTGTTTTTTCCCCTTTAGGTTTTAAAGACGAGACTGGCTGTGGGTAAAACAGGGCAATATTCTGGGATGTTTGACTGTGCTAAGAAGATCTTAAAAAGAGAAGGTGTAAAGGCCTTCTACAAGGGTTATATTCCTAATATTCTGGGTATAATTCCTTATGCTGGCATTGATCTTGGTGTTTATGAGGTGAGTTTAGATCACTGAATGTATGTAGTTTTCTTTAGTTAATTTACAAAAAGGTTAAATATTCTTTAGAATACATGTATTATTAGTTAAATTTAGCTTGCAATATTGCAATTGTCTTCAATTTAAAATAGATAAATGAGAATTTCTACTGCTCTTACTAGACGTTAACAGTTTCCTTTGTTTCCCCCTCCTGGAGGAGTGCCTGTACTGATGGATCCTTACATGCACCAAACAATAAATATAAGGCAGGATTATATATAGACCATGGTAATACAACATACTTGCATACTTCATTAGCTGTAGAGGAACATGTTCTATAGTAAATATGGGCCTTAAAAACCTGGTGATATTAATATTATGTAACTTATCCTGCATTTATTATAATTAATAATTTTTTGCCATTTTCTCTGATTTATAATTGGATTATAGTAACCTGAATTCCTTGTATGTCTGTGCGTGTCACCAGAATACTTTGTGGCTGACACGTGTTGCAAGGAGTTTGAAACAGTGCTCTTTCCCTTGAAAAGGACCTGGTACTTCTTACTCCCATCAGCAACAATTAGTGTTCTATTTACCTTAGATGCTAGGTGTTGCTTCAAAGTTAGTAAGTAACTTGGATGCACAGACTACCATTTTTCTAGTCTAGACAAATCTTATTGTCACACTGCAGTAGAAATCAACAGAATTGCTTGAGCAGATGTTCCCAAAGCAGTAAGGAAGTTCTTTTCTGCAGTTTGCATGTTATCTTCTGCATGGGGTGACATGCACAGCTGTGTGAGCTTTTTTTGCACCCTGTGGGGTGCTGAGCTGTGTAGCTCTCCTTCCCCACAAAGTATTTACAGCTCTAGAAAAAAGGCACTGTTGATGCTACTGGATCTTTTAAGACTTACCTGCCAGGCACTAAATACTGTAGTCTGGTTAAAGTCCTAATCTGTGTGCCGAAGTGTTTAGTGCTTCAAAAGTAAGTGGGTAGGATTGGCATAGTGAGATCAATGCTTTTCAGGACTAAGCCCATAAGATTTTTTATGAATAAAGATGTATTTGTGTATTTTCTTGGTTGCAGATCTCTTGTCTTATAATTTAATTTTATATCTTGGCAGCTCTTAAAGAGTACATGGCTAGAACACTATGCATCAAGCTCTGCTAACCCTGGGGTTTTTGTGTTGTTGGGATGTGGTACTGTTTCCAGCACATGTGGGCAGTTGGCCAGTTACCCTCTTGCTCTCATCAGAACACGCATGCAGGCTCAAGGTGAGTCCTGTTGTACTGAAAATCTTTCTGTGTGGTCACATAAAACTGTATCATTTGTGAGATAGCTGTAGCAGAGACATGGGAATAAGAAAACCCAACTTGGAAAGCCAGAGAATTAGCTGGTAAATTTTTCTTAGTCCCTGTTAGGCCCAACATCATTCTTAATCATATTTGACTGAAATGTGAAAGTTCAACCACTGGAGCTCTGAGGGCCACATTCCATGCAAGACTACGAGATAGAGAATACCTGTTATAGTCTGGGTACACTTTTCAAAAATTTAGAATGTTTCCTAAATTTTGTCAGTAAAGTGGCAGGGGACTTGCAGCATGCTACGAAGGTAGACAGCAATGTTTGCTTTGGAGGACATTTCATAAAGGCAGTTTCATAGCTGAGATTTTTGCTTGGTAGATTTGTGCACACTTAAAGACAGGAGCCTAGATTTCCAAAGGGATGTCAGTGGATAATGCTTTTTCAGTGAAATTTAGACACATGAATAACTCTCAGATGTCTGGGATTAAAGAGATCCCTCCGTGAGGATTCACATTTTAACCGGTGGCCCTGGACTCACCACCCAGGTGTCTGATACTCGCTTAAGAATTTTAATATTACAGGACCTGCTGTATAACACATTATCTTTTTGTTCTAGCCTCAGTGGAAGGAGCTTCACAGCTAAATATGGTCGGTCTCTTTCAAAGAATTATTGCTACAGAGGGCATCCGAGGACTTTATAGGGGTATAGCCCCTAATTTTATGAAAGTGCTTCCAGCTGTCAGCATCAGCTATGTTGTATATGAAAAAATGAAGCAAAATTTGGGAATAGCATGAATTGAAGGAAAAAGCTGAGATGCTTCTCATGTTGTTGGAAACACCAGGACAAAAATGATTTATCAAGTAATCTGCTCTCACAACTAGAGACAGGTCATACTGGAGAGATGCTGCAACTTTTACTTTTGCCTTCAAGTGGGAAGAAACTTAAATTCTAGTTCACCATTTCTAAACAGATAGCTATATTGCACTTTAAAATGTCACAGCGTTTAAAAAACAAACAAAAAAAAAATCAAGAAACTGTCTTTAAATCAAGAATATGATTTTGCTCTTGGCACTTTTTTTGTGTTTGTCTTCTGTAAATGCATATTTGGCTTGGATCAAACCAAAGGCAGGCATTTATGCTACCTTGATGCTGAATACATGAAAGCGACTTTGTTTTGTCACGCTGCCTATCCTGAATCAATTCACAGGCAAAATTTTGCACACCTAGAAGTAAGCACTTACTCTTGGTTTTTTTGAAAACGTAAGTTTGAAAAAAGTAAGATTTTAGATACAGACAGAGGTGAAGTAACACATTAAAATGTAGCCCATGACCTTTATCTTGAGGCTAACCTTATTTTTTTGTTCTTTAATTTAAAGAATAAGAGCCTGAGAAACTACTGTTCCATGGTATTGGAATACCTCAAAAGGATTTACACGGTATTTTTGTAATGCAATCAGTGATTTTTGTAAATTACTTCACTAGACATGCTTTTCTTTGCTCTTGTAAATGCACCATTGACCATGGCAAGCTTTGGGTTACAGCTGCACATTTTGTAGGATCGTCACAAAGAGGAACAAAAAAAGCTTGGCTCCTAGATCAATTCCATTCAAGTGCAAGTAACATTTTAAAAATGGGGTGGAGGATCCAGTATTAAGCTGATAGTGATTATAATACAGCCAATAGCAGAGTATACATTGTAGTTGCCATGGGGAAGGAAATGCTTCTCATTCTGGACTCATTACTATTCTTTTCCTTTCCTCAGAGGGCTACAGTCCACTATGAACTTTCAGCCAGTAGAGGATTGCACTTGACACATTGTCATGTGAGATAAATCCTCTTTCCCTCACAATCTTCTGTGTGTGCTGGTTGTGTGTGTGAAATTCAGAAATGAAAACACTGAAGTATTTTGTCCAAGTGACCAGATGGGACTGCTGATCTCAGGTGCCTATCAGACTGACTTTAGTGAAGCAAGCAAAACACACAGAGAACTCACTAGTGCTTGAGAAACAACTCTTCCTCAAAAACTGAGGCAGCATTTCTTCAGTGTAGGAAGTAGATATTTCCATGTCCAAATACTTCGAAATTGACTTTTTTTTCTTGGGAGCTGGTAGTGGTGCTGCATTTCACTTGCCTTTGGGCCTGAGCACTGAAATAGAGGAAGAATTTTTGCCAAACTCACTTGGTACACTTTTTCTGCTTTCTGCAGTGTGTGGTGTCTTAATCTTTGTAAATTTGGGATTATCTTTATACTTACATTGATGTTCTGAAACAACTGTTCTTAGATCACTAGACCACTTCCTGAAATGGGATTATTGAAGGAAGAACTTTGTTCCTGTTAGCTCATTAAGGGTCTCTGGGTTTTTTTGTGGTTTTTTTTTGTTTAAGAAACTAAACCAAAAATCAAACAGAAAAGCAAAGATGAGTAACTGCCTGAACTTCCCAACTTCCCATGTTCTACATACAGAAGACTACTTGGGATGTAGTTTTTTAAACAGCAATCAGATATGAATTTGTGTTCAGTGCTTCCATGGCTGATGTTTATTCTCCAGAAGAATATATAGGAACTAATATATAACAACTCCATAAAATTTGTATTATAAAATGTTGTTTTGTCAGATTTCAGAAAATGGCAGCTTTAGCTGTGTCTCTTGGCCTTCCCTTGAGGGAAACCTTGGACTTTGCACTTTTTTAAAAATACAAATTCTTTCTATCCAAATAATCTGTATGTACAATGCCTTTTTGATCTGAATGTTTCTTGGTTTTGCCAGCATTCTTTGTCTGATTTGTGAGATCAGTTCCCAGATCATTTTGTTTGACTGTGATCAATGAGCAAGTGGATTGTGTGTGTGTGATGGGAAGATGAGTTTAGCAGTGTTTGTCTTCTAGAATTGCTCCATTTTTTTATAGTGTGCAAGTGCCATTGTGAGTATTGACAATTATGGCAGTGATGTTTTTAGATTTTTAAAATATGGGGTCTTTTAAATTTAAGTTCTCATTATGTGCCTTCATGATGACTCTATTCTACTGTGTAATCTTTCTGTTAAGTATGTGTTTATCTTTTTAGCTCTGTAAAACTACCAGTTTATAATAAATGTTTGTTTCCTTATCTGTAAGGAGTGTGATGATGTATTTTTTCATGGTCTGATGGACAGATGCACTATATCCATAATACTCAAAGAAAAAATTAGGGTAATTTATCTAAAAATAAGTTTTATGACTAGCCTATGCTTTGTTATTATATTGGTATTTGAAAGCCTAGTCTGAGATTTCAATTGTTATCCTGTTTAAAACTCTGGCTGTTGAATTGCTTAATGGGACATCACATAACATTCCATATTTTTGCTTGTTCATTGAACAGTATTACACCATGATTTGCTTCTGTGTATGCTGTGTCACAGAATTCTTAACAATAAGGACAAACATTTGCTTATGTTCCTAATGTTTTTTTTTCTTTTATGTCAATCTTGTTAGGGGACAAATAAAATTTTTTTTTCAAGGTAATTGAGTTAATTTACTCTGCCCGTGCAGCATGGCTATCCTACTATAAGTATGTGCAGTATCCAGCTTTGACAACTCCTTATGAGTTTACCAGTCCTGCAAATGGTAAAGATAATTCTAAACAAATTACATATTTCTTGTGTCTGATTTCTGCAAACGCACTTTTTGGAACATAAAAAATAGAGTTTTACTTTAAAATAACAGAAGAGGTAGATCTTTGGCATGTGATTCCTGACTAAAGGAACAATCTTGCATTCATTTCTACTCAACACAAGAACGCTTTAAACTGGAAATTCTCTGTGATTGAAAGGCCTGGGCTGTGAATGGTCTCTCTCACTGTGATAAAGTCCTAAATTCTGCTTTCTCAGGTGTCTGAGAGAGATGGTACCCCCCTATCCCTTCCAAAATGAAAATCTAATATGAAGTGCAGCACAGGTATTTAAAACAGTGCTTTTAAATTAGCCTGTTGGGAAATGTCCTGATGAGATGCTTTTTGATGTGTAGGAGTTATTACACAGGCAGCATGTATGATGTTTGGCTTTTGAAACAGCTCAGATCCGCAGCACATGTCACGCCATCATTTCTAGCTGCCTGCAACTACACGCAGCTTGTGTTAAAATAACACTGAGGCAGTCAGTTTTGCTAAAGGATTAACGAAGGGGAGTCTACTATCTACCAAATCAGTGTATAAAAAACATAGTGTCTATAGACATACATGCATATGCAGTTATATATGTATAAAACCTCTTCTCTGCAGTAAGTTTGTGCATCTCCTTCCTGCAGTAGCTGGAGCAGCTTCCATAACAGCATTTGAACACTCTTGAAGCAGCGAAGCTGCTGTCCCTGCAGAGCTTTTCCTCTGCTTGCTGAAAGTATGAGATTGAGGATATGTAGCCAATAGGTTCTCTTAAATAACACGTCAGCAGCACTCAGGTTAAAATCCAGAATGTTTTTGTCCCCTCTAGGGGCACGTAAAGCTAGTAGCCATCTAATTGAAGTAGGTATAGGCAAAAACCACTAAATTGAAGTTTTGAATGGGTACTGCTGCCATCTGAAACTAAGCCTTTTGCGTATTTGACCTCCAGTTTATCTCTTGGTAAAGCACTGAGCAAGAACCTCCCTCCCTCTTTCTAAAGCAAATGCCATATGTTTTTTAATTGGTATTAGCTTGTGTCCTGCCGAGCCCAACCAGCCCCTCTGTCTGTCTGTGTTTTTGGGAAATGTGCAGATTTAGATTGAATTTGAGCAGTGCCATCTGCTGTCACATTGGAATACTGATTTGCAAGGGGGAGTGGCTTTTCTAGGCTGAATGTCTGAGTGGAGTTATCCTTACAGCAAAGGTAAAATAGTTTATAACAGTGCAGGACAAACCCATCTGAGCCATATTTTTAGTGGTGACCGTGGCAGTGTGAGCTGACATTATGTATGGGAGCAACGAACTCATGTCAATTAAAAAAACCAAGAATCATCATCTCTGCTTTGGGTAAGGTATTGAAAGAATCTATACTGTGTATCTACTGACATGGCTAGTTTTACTTTTAATGAAAACCATTTGAAACAGATGATAGTTGCTATAATGTTATATTCTTTTTGCCTTCATAAAATGTTTTTTATGTGTCAACATTCTTTAGTTTCTCAGTAATAAATGCAAGAATGTAGGATAAAGGTTCTTTAACTATTCTAACTGGCATATTACAAAAAAATGGTTCATAATTCATGTGAAACTTATCTGATTCTTTTTGAGGAGTAAAAATGCTATTCTGTATTTCAGTATTTTGTTATTATTCTGGTATCAAGGTCTGCACTGACAGCATCATGTTTGCATTTTGCAATGTTAAAACACCATCTAGGTGTACAGGTATAATGGTTCTCATGGTTGCTCACTAAATGTTACAAATTTCCTGTCTGTCATGGTGCAGCCACTGATGAATTTTGTGGATGCAGTTGCAAAGTGCTTCCAAGCTAAGCCAGTCTGGACACAGCTCCAGCACTGCTCCACTCATTTCCACCTTTGGACTTTGTAACATATTCCCTTCTATCTGCCCTCCAACCTGATTGTATTTGACACACCTCCAGGCTCCTTATTTTCCACTGCCAACCCAATCTAATATTCTCAATCTGTTCTGTAGGAGTTAGGTTTATGCCTGTCCTGCTGTGGAACCAAATACACCTCCATCAGTATATTGGAGGATGTTGGACTAGTTAGTAATAGTGTCCTGGAAGCCTAATTGTAGGTCAGACAGAGGTCCTTTAGGAGATGTGGAAGTTCAGTAGTTTTTTCATGTATCTTCATGATTCTCTGTGCCAGAAGTGTTTTGCATGTACCACTGGTGACAGCTGCCCAGTTTGCATAGGTTTAGCTTTGTCTGAACACCTCAAATTTTGTATTCATTTGTGCTAAGCACCTTGACTTTTGTAGTCAGTTCCTGAAGTGTTTCATTGTTCTCTTCAGTATCTTACTTCATTTATTTTGAGAAAACAGGGATATACTTGAGCAGGGTTTAAAAACCACTTTGCTATGAGAACTATCGAATAGCTGTTGCAGTTAGCAAAGGGTCTTTGTGATGTCCTGTTCCTCCAGCATTTCCCATGCTTTAGAATCATGTGATGCAGGCTGGTAATGGGGCCATTTTCCTTTTCCTACTTAAATAAATTCTTTAACTTCAATTAGTTTGCTGGGTAGATACAATAGCCTCTGCCTCCAGCTGTTCCATTCATGGTGTTGATACTTATTAACTGTGGATTTGTGCATATTGGCACAACTCTAGATGGGCACCTGTTAGGTTAACATAGCATATGGATTTATGGATTTTAAGGTCAGCAGTCTTGGCTTATCTTTTGTGACTTCCTCAGATAACCACAGGCCAAATAAATTCACCAGGTTACTGTGGTGTCTGTCTCCATCACTTGTCTTTCATTGCTGTGTAAAAAATGCTAAGCAAACCTTGCAAATATTATGGGCCTGGCAATAATTGAAGAGGAAAGTTTGAGAGGCCAGGATATCCAAGGGATGGTTTACTAGGACTTGGTTTGCAAACAGGATTTCTTTGTAATCTTGGTGGTAGAGATTCCTGTCTCAGTCCTGGCAGTATCTCTGAAGCCATCCTTCTGAAAACAGATTTATATAAAATGCGTCACTTTTGAACTAGAAATACTAAAGGTAACAATTTACATTTTGGATGTATTTCATCTGTAAAGGTTTCTACTGCCAGCTCCAAGGGTGCTTTACAGTACATAGGGAAGAGCTATATTTTAGAATTTCTTTCTCATGTTTGTAGTTCCTTATTTCTCCTCAGCTGGACAGATGCTGCAGAGATTTCTCTAGGGAAGAAAGAATGAGATATAATTGCAAATTTTGACAGTGATGAGGAAGGATATAAAATTCTGATTCATTCATCACTGCAGCTACTTCTGTTATGAATAAGAAGATGTTACTCTGTATGGGTTAGGAAAAAATTGTGCTCTGTGGATGGAAAATTCCTGGCTTCCCTAAAGATCCCTAACTTGCTCACCTTCTCTGGAGTAGCAGTGATAATGGGCCCTCTGATTGTAACCCATCCCCATTAAAGTGTCTGTACTAATGAATAAGTGGCAGCACACACATTTGATCCATCTGACAGATAAATGTTTAATTTTGCCTTTACCAGTCAGACAGAGTTTGGCGGAAGATTGGTTTCTGTGCAGCAGAGAAATAGATGTGAGTGTGGTGTTGCATTTCCCTACAGGGAATTGGTGCTGGAGTAGGAGCACTTCTGGATCAGTTGCCACAATGCCATCCGCCTGAAATTATTTTGGCTTAGACACCAAATATTGCTCCCTAGTCCCTGAAGGAGTATCTGGTTTTAGTTAGCTTCTCCATGGTTTCTCTGTGCAAGAGAGAGAAGAGATAAAGGAGAAGATTTATTCAGCACTCTTCTTTGTTCCTGCAGACTCATACTTAATGCCCATACCTTGCTGTGAGGCATTTGCTGGGCTGTAATCTAATGGCACTCATCATTTTCACAGCATGACATTTTGATAGGAAGCAGTGTGATCCTGTAGATGGGAGAGTCTGGCAGATGGAGATTTTCATCTCTGTTCTCTTACTGATCTTCTCATTGTCTCTAGCCCTATCTACTTCTTTGTCTGGGAGGTGTTAGGCTTTCTGGGACTGTCATGCTGTGGTGGTTCCAGGTGTAGCCTGGTTATGCCATGACACAAATAATATTCTTAATAAAAATAAAGACCTTGGCCTACAACAGCACATATTAAAATAACACAGACTTTAACTGCAGAGGTTTTCTGTTAGTTCAGTGCTTAAGGTAATATTATAGCATGAAAATCACCTGATAGAGCAGGAAAGCCATCATATTCTAAAAAAGGCTGAGTGCCAAAGTTGCCTGCTGGGATAAATTAATATTAATCATGAAGATAGTCCTTCATATCTGAAAATTAATTTTACTTCCTGGTTAAATATTGTTTTTAGCCATTTCTCCTAGTTTAATTTTTATTGGCAGCTGTGTTTCTTACCCTTGTGTAGCAACCTCTAACACTGCAAGAGTGTAAACAACTTGCTTGGGCAACACTGAGAACTTGGAGCTGTAAATTTAACTTTTAAAAGAAAAGAGAAACATAAAACTACAGACCTTAAAAATCTGAAATATGTTGGTTACTCCAACTTCTGTTTTCTCTCTCTGCACACGTACATTCTGCCCTTGGAGAACAATTTCTTGTGAGTGACAGCAGCCACAGTCCGGTGGCACAGGGGGATTTCCTGTCCCTCGCAGAGCCTCCAGCACCTGCAGCACCCACCTCCCTGGCCTTTCTTTTTTTTTTTTTTTTTTTTTTCCCCCCAGGGCGGGGTAGGGCCCAGCAGAGGGCGCCGCTGCTCCCGTCATCGCTCCGTCAGACGGAGCTGCTCCGGTGACGTCACGCTGCGTCATGCGGCTGCCGAGTCCGGGCGGGAACCGGAGAAGCGGGGAACCGGGTCTTAGGGCGGAGTCTGCTGGTCGCTGGCAGAGGGACGGGAGGGAAGCGAAAAGAACTCTATGAAGGGGTTAAAAAGGAAAGCCAAAACACCATTTTAGAAGGATGGCAGTCGTGTCTGTGCCCCGAAACCTCTTGGCCAAGATGAAGTGTAGCATGGGTTCAGTGTCAGTGCGGCGTGGCAGCCGGTGGTCGCCCAGCTCTCAGCACAGAGAGGATTGTACCGCCAAGGTGGGAAGGGGACAAGAGGTCAGGGGGGAAATGGGATTGGAGTGAGCAAATGAAATCTGAGGCTGAAGGTCAGCAACGTTTCCCTGATGGTGCACGTCTCTCCAAGGGATTCCTATTGCTTGAGACACTTCAAAAAATAAAATCAAATCTATTGCAACATTGGTATCACAGACTGTCTGTTACTGCTGGAGGTCACTTTAAGACTGAAATAACAATAAAAGACACAAGGTTTTTAGTTGTCTGTTCGCAGTCCACAGGACATGGTATTTTATCAGCAGAATATTTGTTCTATTTGAATTTTCTGCTGGACTCTGAGCGCCTGGGGTGCCTGAGCTCCACAGGCTGGAGCCTAAATGAATTATGCAGAGAAATGTGAAGGCTCAAACAAACATTCCAGGCTGTGATGTGATGTTTGTGGCCAATCACTAACTTCTCATGAGAAAGTTTCAGCAAATAGAGATTTTGTTGTTAGTTAAGTTTCAATATTTAAAAAAACCCCAACAAATCGAAAACTATCTAAACTATTTTTAGTAGCTCTATATGTTCATCTCCTTTAACTTCCCATCGTGCTATAAGAAATAATTCAAATAGCATCCAAGATCCCAAATAGCAAAATTTCTGGAAGCTTCCCAGGTGCTAGAATTTGACTTTCATGTGGCTTGCTCCATCTAAAGATACTAGAGTTGAAGTTTGCCAGGAAGGCTGGGTGGTTAGAAGGCAGTTCTCTAGGCACTCTTAATACTCTAGTGCTCTGTTACTCTTTGGAACTATTTGAATCTTGAAACTACTGGCTTTTTGTTTAACTTTCAAGTATATCTCAGCAGTCCATAAAATTTAAATCTCTTGAGTCTTTATATTTCAACTTTTGAGTTTGGGCCTTACTTCAAAAATGACCAAAACTCAAGAAAAGCCTTTCAGTGGTGCTGGTGGGCTCATGCAGGTGAGAGCTTTAGCCTAGCGGTTCTGTCTGGTTGCTTCCCAGAAGGCTTTAAAAAGTTACCTCTCAGCACATTGTCCAAGGGATTGAGCTTCAGTTTTGAAATTAGTGTCTTTCTTGCTTTCAACTGCTCGTTTCAGATCCATTCAAGTACTTCCTTAGGGGAAGGGTGTCACATGAAAAGCAATTCTCCAAGCTCCAAACTTTCAGTGTAAGTGCTGTCTCAGAGCCTCGGCAGGAGACTACAGCTAAAGTGAGTGGGAGCTGCTTCCTCACCATCAACACTGTTTTATCTAGGCTGAAATTCAAGAACCTGCTTAGAGAGTTCAGGAAGATTTACAGAATGAGTTTCCAGCACAGGAATGAGGATTATTAACCTATTCTTGAACCAGTTTATCCCCTTTGCAGGCTGTTGTATGAGCCAGCTGCCAGCTCTCCCAAGATGCTCGTATATGACTGAAGTGCTCTGCTTGTGTATCTGCTTCTGCAGACACAGTGCCCAGTACATATTGTACATGTACAGTGATCAATCCAGTACAAGATAAGAGAGAGTTTATAAGAGGATTTCCCTTTGTGCCATTTGTACTTTTAAAGCAAAGTCTTTTTAGTTTGTTTGTTTGGGGGTTTTTGTCTTGTTTACTTTGTTGGTTTTTTTGTTGTTTTTTTACATTTTTAGAGATTGCATATTTTGATGCATCGCCATCTGGTTACAGTTTTAAGAAATAAGTGGAGTTCAGATTCATAGAAGTTTCAAGAGTTTAGATCAGTATTAAATATTTCACTGAACTGTCTTAAACTGACAAAGCAAGGGAATTTACAATGTTCAAGATTAAACTCATAGATTATGTTGAACCTCAGGCTGTGGTTGTGTATCAGTACCTAAATATAAACCTATTAAACCTTATAAACTATAAATCAGTACCTAAATATATAAAATAATGTTGAAGATATTAAAATCCTAGTGGAAAATCTTAAAGCCTGCAATGCAGACATAAAGAAGAGATGTAAAAACCAGGGGTGTTTTGAATAAGATGCTTATTTTCTTTATGGTTCCGTAAGTGATGTCCTTTAAAAACTGCTCATTTTAAGAGACAGAAATTAACAGCTGCCAGCAGGTATTAAAGCTGAGAGAATGAAGCAGCCTTTCTCTTCTGTGTACATACAGACATTTCAATACTTGTCTTTAGACTACTTATCTTATGTTCATTTCTAATAGCTTATTTCCTAAGAACATGTCAGATGTTTTCCCTTTCTAGTGAAAAAGGCAAGTTTGATTTACTGTGTTTTGAAATTTACTAGGGACCTTTGGAAAAGATGGCAAGCACTGAAGTGGAATATGTTCAGAACCTTATTTGTCCTGCAGTAGGCCCTGGCCTTATGCAGCAACTTTAGTTAACCAACTAAAACCTTTTTTTCCGAGTGCCTACAGTGATCTCTCTGGGGATAAATTTATGGGCTGAAAAGTCCTTCCTTTGCAGTACTCTGTAAAGTCACTGTGGGAGAGTCTAGATGGCTTCTGCACGCAGATTATTTTTGTATATGAAAAATGCATGAATATTCCCTCAGGTGTTAATTAAAGCAACTCTTAGTTATTGAAAACTTCAAGCAGAAAATCAAGAAGTTCTCAGTATTCAAATGAGCTCCTTACATCTAATTATTTACACTCATTGTAAGTGTCTGGCTGAGAATCCCTTCTCCTTCTTTAGAATGTGTCTATGACCATACTGTAGATATATAAGAGAGGGAACTTTTTACTTCTAGTTTTGCTCATCTGAATGGGGAATTTTTTGTCTATTTCTGTTTACAATAATAGAAATCTGTAGGGTTTTACTAGCTGTAGTGGTGAGGTAAAGATGATCTTGAACTCCCATTGGATCACACTTTAAATACTTTCTCTCATACTATATTTAATCAGTGAACAGCAGGACTCTGGCATTTACTGTGAAGTTTCTCAAATGATAAAAATGGGGAATGAAGAGTTAGAACAAAATATTTGCCCCAGGACAGTACTAATCAGCCTACAGATTGAATGGGATAAAGATACACACAGCAGATTTGTGTGTTCATGTTCCACGTAGAATATGTAATGTTTTGGAATGAGGATGTGAGAAAAACAAGTCAATGAGGAGGAATTTAATGAATATGAGCAATATTCAAATATTTCAATTTGTGTCACGAAAGCAACTCTTTCTCTTCATTAGTAACAATATCTCATTGCATTGAAGTACTGTCCAGAAACTAGTTTTCTATTTTAGTCTCCATGTTTTCTTTGGGAGCTCAGACAGTGGAAATCAACACTGATCCCATGAAAAGCTTCCATAATTTGCACAGAGCTTATTCTTTTAACGTAGATGCTACAGGAAAGTGGTCAAATGCTGAACAAAAATTTTCACTGGAAGTAGTGACTATCTTTAAAGAAGTGCTGTTAGTACCAGTTTGGGTAAAGAAGAACTTAATTTTTACATAGTTCATACTTTCAGTCAAAGAACACAACAGTTTGATTTGCCTTCCTTATCTTAGTATGAAAGGCAAAAATAAAATTCTGCACACATCTGCTATTAATGCTGTAACTGTGTTATGGTTTCAGAGGAGCAGACCTAAATATCTTGTTCATATTTAGAAATTTACTCTAACTGCATCACTGTTTAGTGACTGTGGTATGGATCACAAAACCTATAAACTGCACAGCCAGTACTCATTCTAGCAGAGCACATGGGGCTTCCAAATAATTCTGTGCACAGTGGGCTTGCAGGAGCAAAAGCTCTACATGGTAGCTCTGTGAACAGAAGCAGAATTACTGCAACAGATCAGGAATAATTTCAGTAGAAAATTCTGAATAATTCAGGGCAGCAGAATGTTTTAGATGACAATTCCACCTTGCTTCTATCTGGTAAATTAAAATGTGAAAAGAACCTGTAATCCAGTGTTCAATATCTTAGTTTAATATGAGCTATTTTTGAAATGGGTTCTATTCATAGATAATGGTGATCAATATGGTACTTTTGATGAAAAAATCCTTTGCAATTCACAGGAATGACATCACCTCTTCCATTGTTATAGCAGCCCTTAAGCTATGCAGCATCAAAGCTGAAGAGGAAAAGGCATCATGTAAAGAAAAGGAATTGTCTCTCTACCATATTTTTTTAAAATCTCTGCTTTTCAGACTTAGTTTATTTCCATCTCCAGGTTCAGGTGAGTCACCTGAAGTTTGCTCTGTGAGTTAGGATGTGAACAGGAACTCTGAATTTAATTACAGGTTATAATTCAATGTTGCCCTATTGTTTACTTACTCGCTCCTTTTTTTTTTTTTTTCCTTTAGTGTCAAGAATAAAATTTGCTGCTTCTGGTTCACATAGCTACTGCCTTCAGCTTTATATCAAAAATAGAGTGTTAGAAATCAGCTGAAGCTTTCCTGATGTATCTGCCAATTTGTAGAATTAAAAATTTTCTAAAACCAATTGTTTCTAACCTGCAAAAAAATATTTTTAAGTGTGGCCAGTGTGCCACCTCTTTGAGCACTGTATTTCCAGCCCCCTTTTTAGGTGACCACCATCACAAAGGTCCTGCACATCAGTTGGCTTTCTGTCAAAATCCATGTTGTCACTGGGAATTAGGAGTAAAGGTAGATGGACCAACATATCTGCTGCTTCATTTGGGCCATGTAGTTCCTGTCACTTAGCCAGGTACCTATTACACTGCTCCATGCTGGTGGTATCTTGTGATATGTCTATTAGAGCTAAATTATCTAGACATTGAAAACTTTCTGTAGTTTTGTTTTGTTTGGTTTTGGGTTTTTTTGTGGACTATCTTATGGCACCTGCCTTAAGATAATAAGAGATCCCATCAGGGATTTACAAGAAATATTTATGAATCATATTGCTATTTATCTTCTTGAAAATTACCTTAACTATGAAGGTGAAGCAGGAATAAGTGCAAGAGGTGGTTCCTTTGGCTGTGTTTGCCTCATCCCTCTCTCAGACAATGCAAAATAGGTATATTTAAATAGTTATTTCTCTGAACCTTGACACTGTAGATGATATTAAAAGATAAAGGTACTACACATCTGATTACATTTTTGCTTGGTGAGGAGAACTAAAATGCCACTAAAAGACAATAAAAATTTGAACTCTTTCTCTCTGCTTCCCTTCTATTCCAAGCCATATTTTTTCCCATTGGTATTTACATTAATGGGCAAAGTTGAATTATGTGGTTATGTTGTATAGCAGATGGACATTTTGGTGGATGGAGAAGTTAGGTAACTCTTCCAAAGTCACAAGAGAAGTCAGTGACCACCAGGAATAGAAGCCACACATGCTGACAGTCAAGTCTGCATGAGCCACAAGATCGTCCTTCCTCCTGTGCACAGAAAAGCATCAGCACAAAAGGGAAGTAGTTTTGTTGTTTTAGAGAGGCTATTCTGGTGATTCTGACATTATCAGCTGAAGGACACAAGATAATGTATTTTTACATGGAAGCCTGGATGCAAGGCTCTTTAATTACTTTGTAATTTTGGCCAGTCTCAGACCGGACTCCTTTTCTGGAGGTTGGTCAAATATTCCCCATGCAGAAGGAAGAAAGAAGGCCAAAGATGAATTTTTAGAGAGAGGATAATTGTTGAAGAGGTTGGTGAGTGAAAAAACACAAACTAAAAAAATAAAGCCCCCCATATATAATGCCTATCCATCCTGAGCTGTGAAGCCCTTTGTCTGTATCATACTTTTGAGCAGAGTACATGGGCAATGAGCTTCTAAGACTAGCAAGAAGAACTGTTCTCTAGTGCCAGCTTTTATCTAGCACTGGTGTAAGTCATGAAAATTATCACTGTGTTCAGCTATTGTTTTATTAGCAATTCTCAAACACACTCACTTTTCCCATAGTTAATCCTGCTTCCCAATTTTCAAGTAATCTGTCAAGCTGTCTTGTTTCCCTTCACTCTTCCATCAGCCTGCACTGATAGTAATTCCAGGAGCAACTGCCAGTATAATAACACCACGTAAGTAATACTGGAGAAATAGCAATTAGGTCTTAACAGCAGTTGTTTGAGAGAGTCAGCTGTCCACTGGCCTGGGTGATACT
Source organism: Florisuga fusca (assembly GCA_038090715.1). Lineage (NCBI taxonomy): Eukaryota > Metazoa > Chordata > Aves > Apodiformes > Trochilidae > Florisuga > Florisuga fusca. The sequence goes on from JAAWXA010000008.1 coordinate 9,090,206, forward strand.
GGGTGGATGCAGGTGAACTATTTGGGATGGGGAGGAAAATGGCAGGGAACACAGCCCCTCCTTCCCCACAACATGGAATGGGTGCTGCCCTGTGGGGTGGTGATTGTGGAGAAACAGTTTTTCCTTACTCTGATAATTTTTTCAGAAACGGGGGCTAGGTTTTAGAAGTATTGGGGTGGCTGTCACAGAGCCAGGTCACAGCCATATGGTAGTTTTTATCAATATCAGAAATGCCTAGTCCATAGTTATGTAAATAATGGAAAGAAAATAGTAAAATAGCTTTCTGTAGAAGTCATTGCTTGTCTGCAGAAATGTTTGGGGAGGTGACAGAGGTTATTGACCATTTTATAGTCTATTAAATAAACAGTGTGTTTCTGCAATTATTCTATATTATCGTCTTCGGACAAGATGGGAATGATAAAAATAAGTGGCACTTAGTCACCTGTAAATTAACATGAATATGCTTTTCTTGCCTATGCAACAGAAGGCAAAAACATAGTAGATTTAAAATCAGTAGGTAACATTAATATTGCAATACTGACCAAAGGCCTTACGTGAGTTGGAGGTCTCATAGCTTTGGGTGTTGTACAAACAGTAAATCATGATTTCTCAAGCCTTAAAGCCTTCAAAAGCCTACAAATGCTGACAGTCTACATTTAGGCAAGACTTTCTCTGGGTGCAGAGAGGGTTCTTGCTCTTCTGTAACTTATAGTAGTCAACTTGAAATTGTGAAGGAGGCAAAAAATAGAGTAAGTTGAAGAAGCTGAAGAGAAAATGCATTTGCGGAATAAAAAGCTGATGAGCATGAAAAAATGCTGAACAAAGCTTGTGTTGGTGGAAATTTAGCTTATGTAGCAGCCCGTAAAAGCCAGAGACATTTGGGTTCCCAAATGTATGTCATGCTCTGGTTGGCACTGTGACTTCCCACTTGTGATGTGGGAGTCTAAGCCTTCTCTGAACAGCCAGAGTACTTACACACGTTATTTCCCCAGGCTCTGCTGTGGCTCTGTTTCAGTGAGAGAAAAGAGACTCTCCTAAGTACATAGGCCCAGCTTGTTGAGTGTTAGATCCCTGAACCTTACTGAAATGAATTCTTGGGCTGAACTAATTTCTCAATTTTCTCGCTTCTTAATTTTTTAATACTGAGGGTTTTAATCCTGAGTTTTTTAATACTGTGTCTTACTGAATAAATAAAAAATCCTGTGCCTTCTTCCAGGGTCATATTGTATTCATATTCATACATATACAACTACCTGAAAGGAGGTTGTAGCCAGGTGGGGGTTGGTCTCTTTTCCCAGAAGACTTTCAACAAGACAAGAGGACACAGTCTTAAGTTGTGCCAGGGGAGGTTTAGGTTAGATATTAGAAAGAATTTCTTTACGGAGAGGGTGATCAGACATTGGAATGGACTGCCCGGTGAGGTGGTGGATTCTCCGTCCCTGGAGACATTTAAAAAGAGACTGGATGTGGCACTCAGTGCCATGGGCTGGTAACCGCAGCGGTAGGTCAAGGGTTGGACTTGATGATCTCTGAGGTCCCTTCCAACCCAGCCAATTCTATGATTCTATGATATGTTCCCTTCTGATGGCTTTTCTTCTGTCAGTGTTGCTCTGATTAGCTGTAAAAGATTGAGCAGATATTCTTGAAATAGGTTGTTCCTGAGGGCCACTCCGCCACTCTGATGTTTATCCTCTTATAGTACAGCACTGCTGGGAATGGCAATTTACTCATGTAACAGGTTGACCAAGGATCAACTGCAGTATTAAAAGATTAGTACCCAGTTAATTTCTAGTGAGCTGCTCTTTAATAAACACAGCATGTTGATGTGGATTTTCAGTGTTTGAATGTCTTTCTTCTTTACATAACAGTTTATTTGAAGTCTAGCTTAAAAAAATCTCTACATTCTATTAATTTATACTATGACATTAAGAAACCCTTTGATTTTAAACTTATATTTTGTATAATTATAAATGTCTTTGGACACCTGGATAATAGCCCAAAGCGAACAAGCCACTTTTAACTAGTAGGTTGCAGTGCTGCCAACCAGAACAAATGAGAAATACGTGGACTCAGCAATAAAAAAATCAACCAGTTAACTTGTTTTTGAGGGTTAGTACCATGATTCAGTCTTACTTATTAATGAACTTTGTACTGACAAAATTGAATAGAGCTGTTGTAACAAGGTATGCATTTATCTAGTGACCCTGCTGTAAGCAGCTATCACTGTAGCACTGCAGATCCACTTCTATCTTATTTTCCAGGCCCTTAGCTACTACACAACCACACTTATTTCTTATGAACCCAAGACTGTATTCTGGGCCAATATGGAGTTAGAAAACCTCAGAAAACCTTAAGAAAGCTGCATATAGTCCAAGTGCAATGTCTTGAGGAGTCTGGGAGAAAATTACTTTGGTTAAGTTTTTCCTGGCTAAACTTTCAGTTCTGTCTTTCTAGCAGTTCTTAATCCTGCCTTCTTCACAGAAACCCACAGACCTCACCCAGCACAGTAATTAGGTTCAGGGTAGGCCACTGTTTGTAGGAAAACAACAGTAGCACTGCTATTCTTTGCCTTTAATTCATCAGGTGTATCAGCACCCTCATTCCTTCCTGCCCTCTCTATTCTTCACAGTTATGGAGGTGAGGACTTGCACGGGGCTTATGCACCAAACAACAAGCTTTCTGTACAGGAATTGGTAGTCAGCGGCTTCTGCCGCCTGTGGTGGAAATTCTTTGTCCTGTCTCTTGAATGCTGCTGGATTTCTTTCTGCTGCCCTGGATACAGCAGTGCTTTGACATTTCTTTGGTTTGTAGCCATGGCGGGTGCTACAACTCTGTTTTTCTCCTGAGGAAAGATGATATTTTCCAGTACTTTCTAGTCAGGTGTCTAATGTTAACTTTTACGTGTAATGCAAGAAAATTGAAAAATGCCCTCAGAGGGAGGCTATCTGTCTTTAGACCATGAACAACACAAATATGAATCATGGTGTTTGTCTTTTGGCCTTGGGAGCTGTTATAATGTCAGCAAGAGTTATGAGATGCTTTTCTTGACTTTGTACTGTGTCTACAGTGTCTCTGTGCCCAGGATACTGTCGAGTGAATGACTGCAGACATTCTGTGGGTGCTTCTGTAGCTTCTTCAGAACTGTTGGGTTTTTTCTGAATTGCAAAGAATTGTTCCAGATCTGCTTAAAATAATTTAAAGTGGTTTTCTCAGGTTTTGCTTACCTGTGCTGTGTGTGAACAAGAGATGAAGTTGAGCATGTTCCTTCCCTGCTACACCTATAAGATGCATTTGTAATTTGGCAGGTTTTGAAGCACTAGATACTGTGCTCACAAGAGATTTTTTTTCATCCTTTAAGCAACAGCATCTCTGGTTTGTTTATGATAAATGATACTATTTGCAAACTTGTGCATTTGCTTCCTTTTATATGGATAGTTTAAAAAATCTGTTAACTGAAGCCTTGCTTTCCTTGTTTGCATGGCTGGCTTGTGAGGCTAGCCACAACTCACTTGGTTCAGGTTTGTTGATCCCCCACTTTGCATCTAAAATATCTTGGCAAAGAGCATGACTTATTTTTCTTCATCCCTGAAGGCTCTGTGGAAGCTTCTGCACTGGCTAAGCCTGCCCCTCACCATATGTTTAAAAAATAGAAAGCAATTACCCCTGTTGTCAGACATCTGGTGAGTAATGTGCATCCTTGCCTCTGAGAAGGTTTCCAACCCCCATGATGCTCCTTGTGTATGGAAGCTGGATGCTTAACATAACAAAATAAAATCCAGGATGGTGCCATTGCCCTGTGATGTGCTTTGGAAGTTGAAAAAGCAGGAAATTTAATGGACTAAGCTCTAAGGTCAATAAAAGACTGTGTTTTGCTTTTCCTAGTCTTGGCTTGAGATAAAAGTGACTGTGGATGATGTATTTTGTAGGAATTTGATGTATTTGTAGGAATCACATGCAGTGGAAAGCCCATTAACATTTCGGATTTATAGTATTTCTAATCCAACAGTATGTGTCAAACAATAGCATGTAATTTCAGCAGCAGAATTTTAAAACCTACGTAAAAATGATTAAGCAACAGTATATCCAGGGGGAAAGATATTTTGAGTAAGTAGTTGGCCTTTGTCCTTGCTTAAATGTTTTTAACCTTTCCAGTGTTGTAGGTGGATTGTAGATGTATTTATAATGTGTGTGGGTATTTGTAGTCAAACAGATATCTTCAGCTAATGTTAGAGCTTATTAAATAAGATGTAGGAAGAGATAGATCACTATGGGTCTATTTTTAACACAAAAAATATATTTTGTCCATTGTATTTTAGAAGGGTAAAAAATACATGTTGTTGAGGTAAATAGATGAGTCTAAATCAGTGTTGAGCTACATAAAGCTGATTTTCAATTTGTTACTGTTTAGTCATAAGCATGTGAAAACAGAGCCTGATAATCAGAAGACTGTTAAAACATCAAGCATCCCTAGCAGCAACCGCTGCTCTGAGCCTTGCACTGAAGGGTGAAATTCAGCCTCTCATGTTTCCTGTGCTGAGATACAGTTGTTGAAGATACCATACTTAAATTTTACAATAACTTCATGTATCTTGTTGTTAATTGTATTTTGCCACCCTCCTGCAACGCTGTACAAGGCCTTATAACTGAACATCAGACTCAAGGAGTGTTCGCTGGGATCAGCAAGAATTCTTCTCCCAACCTATTTTAATTGCAGCAGCTGCCTTTCTCCTGACAAAAGTGTTGCTGAGGAGTTTAAAGGCTTTAAAAGGAGTTTCTCCTGCCTTCCCCCCGAAGAGGAGAGTACCTGGGAGACTACAAGCACAGGACAGGGATCCCCAAAGGGCTTAGCACATTATACTGCAGACAAAAATGAGTTTTCTTGTGCTGGTTACAAATCTGCTTCTGTTGTGCCTCTGAGCTTTGTGATCTGGAAGAGAGAAAAAGAATTGCCTCCTCCTGCATTGCAACTGGGTCAAATGAGTGCAGCAGAGACTGGGTGTGTTGTTTCCTTTGACATCCCTCTGCTTGAGAGCAGAAGGATGGGGTATTTTAGGTCATTTTTGCCCTTTGGTAAGTCCTGTGTTTGCCAGCAGACATTCACAGCATCAGGGCTTAAGATATTTATGCATCACATCAAAGAAAAAAGTATTTTTTCAGATTTTTGGAGGTAACTGGAGTCCTCCTTTCTCCTCAGCTTTTTTCTGCTTCTGTGTTTCTGTGTCCCATAAGGCTTATTTGAGTCTTTATTTTGCACAACGATGTAGTGAGAAGATAGAAGTTAAAAATTTTGGCCTAGACCAGACCTGCTGTATGAACAGGTACTAAAATTGAGGTCTGTAGAGTGTGATCTTCTTTCTCTCCTAAAATCATTGTGTCTTTACCCACCTCTACTACCACTAAAGTAATTAAAAAAAGAAAGAACCAACATAAATTTGCCAGCTCAGGCAGAGAAGTAAAAAAAGAATTGCCTTCTGATCCTGGAGCTATAGTACTGAGAATTACACAGGTACTAATACAGAGATAGATCTTGTTGTATACGTGAATTTCAAGTTATTTGCAAGTATCAACAAAAGACTTGATTGCAATTGACATTGGGGCATCCCTGTTTTTTTCCAATAAGCAATGAGTGATTTAGGTCCACAGGTGTAAGCTGCTGGTTCCTTGGGCTGCACCTGGCTTCCTCAGCAGAGCTATGTGAACAGCTGCTCTGAGGAAGCATCTTCTGAAGTTATTTTAGTTGCTGTCTCAACTTTCCAGCCTGTGTCTTTGCCATCTATCTTTGCTAGAATTATATTAGTAGCAAAAGGCAGGGGTGTGTGCTGTTCCCATGCAGCTGGCCCTTAAAAACCTCAGGTCAGTCACCTGAATCATACCTTCCTTTGTGTCAGGAGAGCTGAATGCAGAACCAGCCTTCTTGTACAGATGTACCATTACTGACCAGGTTTCTCACAAGTTTCACAGAAGATAAAGAGTGCCAAGCAAGAGTGTTCCAAAGCTGCAGTGTGCAATGATGCATGCTGCACTTGATTCTTGCTTGCCTTAGCCTGCATGCCACCCTTCTCACAGGTGCAGAGCAAGATGTAAACCATAATGCTTTACACATTGGTGGACATGACTAATCCAGGTGCAAAGCAACAGCTTTCAGAATGTGGTCTTGATTTATTAATAGACCTGTGGTTTTGCTAGGTCTGAAATGGTGCAGTTGTTTATTTTTTTTTCTCATGTTCCAGTGGACTGAGGGACATAAATTTACTTTTGTCCTTTTGATTTTTCTCATAAACTTGTTAATTTTTCACTAGCTAGCATGCATCTCAAGGCTGAATCCTGGGCTCTGCTTTGATACAGCTAATGAAAATTGCCTCTTCTATCTGCATCATTAGCCTCTGTTAGTTAAGAATACCCTGTATTTTGCACAGTCACTTGTATCTTCTAAACACTTAACAGTTATTAACTAATTAATCCTCACAACATGCCTGTGAGTTGGAAGGTAAATAAATATTAACAAGAGGGAATCAAATAGGAAGATTAAGTTATTTGTTTGGACTTAGTGGCAGAGCTGGCAAGAGAAGTCCTGTGCTTTAGTGCTTGTGCTTATCCTTCCAGCCCCACTGGCTCAGTGTGAATTAAAGCCTTAGCAATTATCCTGTGTAGCCTTTCCAATTACATTAGTTCCTCTTCAGGTATAAAGTTGATGTCACACTGGTGGTCATAACTGTAATACTGAAGGACGGCTGCTGCCCAGTGGTGCAGAACTTCCCATACCCCACCACACAAAAAGTGGGCAATAGCAGGAGGGAGGCCTCAACTCCCTTGTACTACCCTGAATGAATCTGTGCCAGGTTATGAATACCTCTGTTCAAAAGCAAAATCCTGGGCCTTCTCACTGGGCCTGGTTAAATTATATGTAATACCTGGCTACTGCTTTTGCAGAACAGTATTAATTATTTATACTGTTATTTCACTTAATGCTGAATCAAAGCTGGAGCACCTGAAAATATTTAGTCTTGATGTGGAGGCAATTCTGTCACATTCACAATCTGCAAGGAATATTTGTGAAACTATGGGAATGCTGTCTGATGTGCTTAAATATTCTGAATATTTTATGATGCTGTAAATTATTTTAAACAGCATAAAGGATTATTTCTTTAACTGAGACCCCATACTTTTCTCTACGCTTTTGTGTTCTGCAGCATCATGTTTTAAATGACTCCAGAAGGCTCTGAGTAAGTTTCTAACATTGACAAAGCCTACAAACAAAAATGTGATCTAAATACTAAAAATTTTTTATATTAGCTAACATAAAGGATGCCATGCTTATTGGATATGTAGTTCAATCCACATTCTTCTGCCTTGTCAGCCTCATCTGCTGGAGGAATCAAATTCATCCTTTTAGAAGAAAAGGCTTCACAGTAAGGATGGAGTCACACCAGTGTCTTGGCAATAGCTTTGGCCACACAGTGTCAGGTGGAGAGTAAGGGTGTGCTCCATGATCCATTCCAGCAGTGCAAAGAGCTCATGAGGCTCAGCTGTAGCCTTTCCTGAGACATCCTCCTCTGTGTTCCCTACAAGGGATACCATACAGCTGGTGATGGATGAGTGGGAGCAGCTCTCTGCCACCCGGCCACACCATACTGGAAGTAAAGTTGGAGTGTGATCTGCTTTGCTGACAGTGAATATAACATGGGCATGACAAATGAGGACATGTAGCCCTGTCAACCTTTGAACCTGTCCCCATGACAGCATTTGATCTCTTCTTCCATCTATTCTGAGGGTCAATCACATCTCTGGGGCTCCTTCACAGCTGAGAGAACTAATACCTTAATTTCGCTGAGCCTTTAAACCTGAAGGCAGGCCTTTAAACCTGAATCCAAAACTTAAAAGTTGTTCAACAACATATTTGCTTTAACTCAAAATGGCATTTTGAATATTTTTTCCTGTTCTTCTGACAGTGAGAATACTATTCATTAAATAAGACTGCTTTGGATATTTGCATAAATCTCAACTTTTTGTTAGTTCAGGCACTAGCCCAGAAACTATGGTTTGTACATCTTGGCTCTTAGTTCAGTTCTAAGTGCATTTATCTTTTGTGTTTAGGTGGGATTACTCACAGCTTTTTCACCTAATGACTGTGTTGCTGATGAAGTTTTTTTTTCTCGGAAGACTGAAATACCCATCTACTGCTCAGGCCAAACTGTTTCTATACGGTGGCTGGCAAGTGAGCTTTAGGCTCCTTCCTCTGCATGTGTGGTAGGAGCTTGGAGATATCTGCCAAGAGCTGGGTGAGTGGGAGAAGGACTTCACTGTTCCCTCATGCCATCCACAGGAAGACTGGGAGGTACAACACATTCATCTTGTGTAGGATGATGTATCCCACCATCTTCTCCATGGGGATTCACTCACACCCAGAGACAGCTGTAGTCTCACACTGCTCTTAGAAACACCCAGAGAGCTAACGAAGCCTAGGAAGGGCACACAGAAGTGGTACCTGAATTCCTCCTGGGGATCCAGAGGAGTTTAAGAGGATACTCACATCTCACTATTTAGACCATAGTGTGCATTTTAAAACTGAGCTTCAGATCACCATTCCCACGACTTCCTCTGGCATCCCAAGAGCAAGTGAAATGGTCTATGCTGCCAGAAGCAAAAGGACAGGGTGTAGAGAAAGCACAATGGCTTTTTACAAAATGCTCGCCTGATTTCACACCCACCTAACATCAGAAAATGCTTTTGCAATTCAAATACATATTTAATATTCTGTGCTGAAAAATTCTCCCTGTGCTGTTAAACCAGTGTCGAATCTGGATGGAAGTAAACTTTATGCTGTTTCTTAAGAGCCCACACAGCTGCGCTTATATATGACATTTTTCATGTGAGTAGGTGCTGTCAGAAATTATGGGCTGAACAGACCCCTGTATTTTCTGCTTAAAGAACCTCTTGCTATCTCTAATAAATTAGTTTCTGTGGATTTTCAGAGGAGCAAAGCGGTCACAATTCCCTGTCTTTGCAAGCTGTTCCTTAGCCTTAGAGAACTAGGGCAAGTATTTGGCAGGGGCAACTACAGAGCTGCCAGGGGTTTCAGGTCAGAGCTGGAGCTCAGGAGCTGTGGACTGCTACAGAAGTGCCTGAGGTAAAACAAATTTTTGATTAAAAGGAATTTTCAAACACAGGCTTTTGTCCTGCAAATTTCTAGGTATGAGAAGAAGGGTGGGAGGGAAGTGAGCCTTTTGAGAGATGGCATGGCTGTTGGTGTTCAGGTACCAGTCCTTTGGCTGCTGCAGCACCAGTCAGGGGTAACACACAACAAAAAAAAATTTAGCAAGTTTGCAATCTGTAGTCAGCATGGCACAGGGAAGCTTGCATCCAGCTTGCCACAGGTGTTGCAAATCTGTATTTAAAAAGCAATTGGAAAGCAAAGACCCTCCGATATGTTTTGTCACTTTCTGCTCTGGTCCCTGCCTACCTCTGGAGAGGCAGTGTGGGAGAGATGCCCCCAGTGTGTTTTGTCTTTGTTTTCCTGCTGCAGCACCTGAAAAGGTGAGCAAGGCGAGTTTTTCCTTATTAGTTTCCCCACAGAAGTGATGGCTGAGGCTGTGGAAATCTTTCTTTCCCTCCCTCCAACCCCAATTGCTCTCCCACTGCAGGCATGAGATGCTGGGCTGGCTATGGGCAGGAGGTCACCCAGCTTCCCCCAGTTACTGGGATGTTTTGAGCAAACACAGTTGAGGGGAAGTGTGAGACACTGGCGTTAAAATGCTTCCTGCCCAGTACCTCAAAGAAAGGTCCCTGTACAAATGCTTGACATACAGATCATAGTCGACCTTTGATCATCTGTCATTTTGTTGTAAGAAAGCATACCATCATTTGCCACTGGTTAAAATAGACCCAAAGGAAGTCAAGGCTTAATCTTAACCTCAAACACATTGAGCCCTGTATTTCCTATCCAGCCATACACCATGCTATCTGGTTTCCTACACCTAAGGCCTGCTAAGTTTAGTTCCTCCCAGCCAGCTGCTAAGAAGGAAGGGAAACTCTGCTCACTGTGGATAAAGCATTTGCTGTCTGCAGCTCTTCCAGCTCTTCCCCAGCCTTTGCATCCGGGTCATCTACAATAGAAAAAAAAAAAAAAAAAAAAAAAAAAAGAGAGAGAGAGAAAAAATTAGAATTATTTTCCCTCTTTCTCTTTGTTTGTCCTGTGGGTCTGTACATTTAAATATTTGATGCCATGCTTTATTTGGCTTCTCTTTATGTAGAACATTCTTACTTGCATGCATCGAATAATCATTTAGTAGTTATGAATATCATGTTATTGCAGCATTGCTAAATTCAACATTTGAGTGTTATGCATTAATATTATATCAAATTGAGTGCAGTCACTCAGGTCTTTCATCTTAGAAAGTAAATGAATGAATGGGAATATATAATGTACCATACAGGAATTGAGATTGCTTCACCAGAAATCTTTATCATAGAAAGTAGATGCATAAAATAGCTGCAATAACCAACCTCTTTTCCCTTTGTATCCATATGATTCCTTGACTGTTTACTCAGATTTTAACAGATAGACAAACAGATAACAGGGAAACAGATTTTTTTCATAGAGGAGTTGGTTCATTTCTTTTTTGAAGGTGGTCTCTTGAACCCTGCTGTGAAAGCTACAGACCTTTTCAATAGAGGGGACCTTAAATATTTATTAACTCAATTGCTCTTCTCCCTTTATTTTTAGTAGAGTTATGATAATTTTGTCATAACTGTGCCCACTGGATTATTGGGCCATGTCTGCCAGCCATGTGACACCGTGCAAGGGTGGTTCAGCATCCAGGAGCTGGAGCTGGCAAGATTCAGGGGGGTCTGTACCCTTGCTGTGCTGGGATCTGTTTTCCCAGCAATAGTGGGGATTTTGGGGTTTGGATGATTTGCAAAGCATGAATCTTAGCAACATTAATATTTCTGTGAAATCTACAGGACTGGGAAAATTCACTCCTTGTCCCTTTGATTCCATTAAACATTGGTTAAATATCTTCTTTCTGTTGTGTTCGCATATCTTTAGCATTTCATATCATGGAAGGAAAGAATAATTCTGATGGAAAGGATTTACAACACTATTATAAGAGCCAGAAAAGGCTAACAACCCTCTTTTGGTGTTTGTAGGCTGGTGCTGTTTTCTTTTCCTGAAGTTGCATACTAGTATCAGGATCCACTGCTCTCAGCAGCAAGGTGAGTAAAAACATGCTTAGGTTAAATGATCCAGTTGAACCTAAAACACAATAGACTTCTGTATAGTACTTATTTATGACAAGAAAATAAAAGTTAACTTCATCAAACTTTAAACAGCGTAGGAAACACTGTCCTGCATTTTTATTATCCCCACTGTTCCCCCACGTAGTTGCCTAAGTCCCCTCTCATTTTAAAATGGGAAAATTCATGAGCTTCAACATTCCCATTTTCAATCAGAGGCAATTTAGACCTGGTATCTACACATTTTTAAAATGAAACAATTAATATGTGAAGGAAAAAGCAGAACATGAAGTTAGCAGAGAGCATTGTCCCACAGATAAGAGCAGAAAATGCACAGGATGGAGATGTAAAGCAAATGCTTACAAAGGAATTGTCTGGAGCATGTAATTGTTCCTGTAGTCCAACCATGGAGACAGAAGACCTGACAGTATTGCTGTATAGTCTGCTTGGACATGGCTGAAAATGTAAGATAATACCTGGATGCTAATGGCTCCAGAAAACCACTGTAACACATCTTTGACTAGTCAGGACTGGTTAATAAGAAATTTAAATCTGAAGGCCTATCTGAGCCAAAGGAGGCTTCTCTGATGAGGAAGCTCCTAATACACTGAAAAACCACTGAGTCACCACACTTACTGTGATACCAAATGGGAGCTGTGATATATTTGTCTGATTTTTCTTGTGAGCACTGGGATTCATAATCCACCATCTTTCCTTCAGCTGATGTACACAGAACCCATCTCACTGGTTTTAATGCAAAGTACAGGAGAGGATGGCTAAGCAGCCTAGATGAAGGAGTTTTAACAGATGTTTGCTCCATGCACAGCTGTGCTGGTAGCAACATCTCAGTGATACTTCCCAGCTATTTAGCCTTGGAGAACTATTTATGTTCCCTGTGTAATTCCAAAGGCAACTTACTGTAGGCTTGCAATAACAGCTTTTTTTTTTTTTAATCAGTCAACTTAACACTTTATTAATAGATTCAAGAACAGGCACCTGCATTCTCTGGAAAAATTTATCTGCAGGAAAAGCCAAATCCATCTATTTGTCTGCCATGTGTTGAGCAAACAGTGTTGACAGCAGGAAATGGGCTGCACTCGAGGCAGGAGTTTTTTTAAGAGTATGGGTGCAGCCAGCAGGCATTGCATGCACCCAGTGCCTCAGAGTGCTGACAGCATCCTGCCAGATCATTATAGTGAAAAGAGGATGAACTACTATAAAAAGCATATAATTACTTTTTTTAATGTGCATAAATATGTACATGAGTGCATACTTCAAATATTACTGATTATCACAGACTATAATTTAAGCGACTTTTTGAGGTGTAAATAAATTTTAAACTATTTTAAGAATACAGTACTTTTGAGGATGGTAGTTCAGACTTTGAAGGTACCTGTGGTCTGGCAGAGGAGCTGTGGAGGCTGGTTGGCACGTTACTGCTCATTCAACTGATATCCCCTTTGTAACAGGAGACCAGCATGGTGTCCTCGGCCCACACAAGGAGGGGCAATTTGGCAAACTGGAACAGAAGGAGACTCCTGGACATGGTCAGGAGTTATGTGACTCCCTGGAGAGGTGGGGTGAGGTGGGAGAGCAAAGGAGGGAAGGGGTTGGTGGTTCACTGCTGTCTAAGGAGACATACTGATAGCAGATGAAGTTGTGGAGGGAGATGCTAGCAACAGTCATATAACATATCAGGCTTAGCCTTGTCTAGCTCTAGGATGGATGGGTACCTGGGAAGTTCATACTCTGTTGCCAGAACCAGGCTGTGTTTGCTCAAGTGCTGTGCTGCTTGGGTATTTCTGTAGTGAAAATGCAGGTAGAAGCTGCGGCTTCCCAGCTCATGTCCTGCAGTCAGCCATGCAGCAGAGCAACCTGTCCAGCTGGTGACCCAGGCAGGGGCAAAGAGCCCATCCTGGTTCTGAGGGGAGGCAAGTGTGCAGCTGGGTGGTGCAAATACAGTTCTGGTTGTGAGGACATATTTCCAATCCAGAGTTTAAGAAAAATCTCTGTGTATAAATCAGTTCCTTCAGGAATTTTTAGGAGAATGAGGAACATTTGTTTTAGACATCAGCTCCTGTTTCTGCTCTTTTGCTCATTCTTCTTCTCAGGTACTTTAGCCATTCTAAACATTTCTCCACAAGATAAGGAGGAGAAAATCTCATGTCAAGGTGCCTTAACCATCATCCCACCATCTACAGTCTCCTTGAGACCCTGCTCTGGCTCTCTATTGCAGCCACAGGCAGGCCTGAGCAATCCAGCTGAGCTGCTGAGATCTCTTCCAATGTTGCCTGTCCCTGTGACACTGGTGTTTTGGTCAGTGTTTGCACCCTGCCTGGCAGTGGGAGCGAGCCAGGGCAGCAGCCAGCTCACTTCCAAGGATGCCTTGAAGATTCAGCTTCTAGACTCTGGCACTTGAGAGATTCCTCACAGAGTGATCCTCAGATTTTGAAAAGGGATGGTTAAAGGTTTTCATGTCCTCTGTGGAGAGTGATGTGGGACATTTAGATAAGTAAAGCATCTAGATATCCAGTGGGGGAAAAACAGGAATGAACTTGTCATGGCAGGGTGATATTCCTGACACTACACTGATGAGTTCCTGTGCATATTGCATGACATCCATGCAGAGCCTTGAGCAATGGATGACTAAGTCTCATGTGATTGTCTATTATTAAAAAGTAGGTGAACATGTGGGTTTCACTAAGGAAGGAAATGATGAAATTGGGGTGAAATACTTGGAAATACCTCAATTTCGACACCCCTCTTTCCCTTTCGAGGCAAAGGAGTCACTTCTAACAACTTTGACTGGGGTTGGGACACTATTTTTTTTTCCTAGTAACCTGAGCCTTTTGCTTTTAAGTATTTTGAAATTAGGATAATGACATAGTGATAGAAATTTTATTGTGCGTGTTTCTGGTGTAAAGCCTCAGAGTGGGCAGAAGATTTCCTGCTGCCTTTAAGAAGAACCCTGTAGCTCCTTAAACTCAGAAATGTGCCTGGCTGTGCTATGAATTTAGAAATCAAGCATTGACTTTTTAAAAGAATTTTATTTTCTTAATGTAAATCATCCTCTAAGGTGACCTAGAGTGAGGCAAATCAATACAGTACTGCTGAAAGCAGCACTTGCTCTCAGCAGAAATGCTGATGCTGGAGCCAAGCAGCCCCAGCCGACCCCAGCCCCATGGCAGCCCCAGTCTGCAACAGCCCCAGCTCATCCTGGCCCTGGGGAGCTGCCAGCTCCTCACATGCAAGTAGGTAACTTGGGGGTTGATTTGAACCCATAGATGTCCTTTTGTTGTCCCAAAGCAGCAGGCTCTCAAGGAGATGCTGCAGATCAGCTCACTGGGCTGTTTTGTGATGACGGGATCACTGGGACCCCTGAGTAGGAAAAATGGTCTTCAATTAGTCTGTGATCAGTCTGTAGCACCATGACATCCAGGGGATTGCAGGATGAGCAGTCTGGTTGGGCAGTGTGTCAAGCACAGTGTGTGGCCTTCACTTACTAGAGGTTATTGCCCTCTGTTTTTTTAAATACATCAAGGCAGAAGAGGGGCTTCTACTGCTTTAGTGCTATCATGATCACACACACAGACTAAACTTCTTTATGACTCTAAATATGCCTGTGAAAAGCGCAGGAAATAACAGAAATACAAAATAAACTCAAGAAACGAGATAGCCCGTGCATCACTGTAATTTTCTTTATTTCCTGGGTTTGACTATCTCAGAAATGCTGCAGGAAGTGCTTTTTCTTGTGGTATTTTTGCTACCTCCCCCAGTGGAGTGGAAACGTTACACAAAGGCACGTGAAAATGAGAAGGACCCACACTGCCAGTGGGCTGGATGATGGGAGCAGTGGATTTCTGCTTTCCGTGGCTGTCCCTGGCTCAGCAGCTGAGGAGCAAGGCCTGGGGCAGCAGCACTCCAGCTCTTCAACATCTGGGAAAGCCTTGGTCCCCTCTGGGTAGGGTGGCAGCAGTGTAGAGGGTGAGCTGAGGGCAGGCACTGGGCGGGCAGGAGGGCACTGGCATAATTTCTCTTTCCTCGTAACTCAATGCCTACAGGGGAGCTGATCAGCCTGAGGTGTCATTTTGCAGCTTCATGACAGTTTTTATCTTATCTGAGTGAATCTGCCTAATACTTGCATACAGCTTAATAAACACTCAGGAGGTTCAGCTGATTCCTTGTGCTTAAGGGTTTTAAGACATTTGGGGATCTCACTTAAGGATGTGAAATGCCTGTGACCTTCCATCTAGCCTGCACACTGACATGCAGTCTGGTGAGCCAGAGCTTATGCATTAAATCCTGCACTAAAGCTCCAGTGACAACATTGTGCTTATTAAATAATACAAACATTTTTCCTGTTTGCCAAACAGTGGGGATCCCTAGTACACACTGGGGAGGCATGAGCCATAAAAGCCTCTATTCTTTTTTTAATTAGGCCATATCTAATTAAAATGATTGCCTGCCATTACTAGCATTTTTTTAAAGTATTTTCCAACTCAGGGTGACTCATGGGGCTGTATGGAGACAATTTACACTGCAATCTATTTGAGATGTGTTGCCTGTGCTGTGCAGTTGTCCTTTCTCACCATAGGCAGACAGTGTTTATCTGAATTATTATTTAGTGTGTGCTGTCAGCTAGCCAGGCCTCTATGGTTCCTCTTATAAATGCAATGATTAGCCTGTTTTGCATACATGTGAAATCTGGGTATAAGATCCAGTTTTGGGCTCTGAATGGACAAATTAATTTGAAGTTAGAAGCAGAGACTGTCTTTAGAAGTTGCTAACAGAGAATTTAACAGCTGGAGATGCCAGACTAGTTTGGTGCTCAGCTGTTGCAATCAGTGTGGAAGCACTGCCAGTTTTTCTGTTAATCTGAGTATAAACTGGAACCATTGCCTGCATTTCAAGCAGCCCACTTGAACTCAGCCCACAAGGAGTGACTGGTTTGGAGGGAGGCAAAGACCTGGCCATTGTAAAGTGTAGAATGCCATAGGTAATGTCATTAAGGCCAAGGTCAGCCAGCAAAACTCACTGGAGAGGAGTAAATCCATCCCTTGGAGGAGTGTGCAACCAAAAGCCAGCCTGGAGTGATAGGAAAAGGTGATGGGCTGGGGTGCCTACCTTTGCCTGAAGAATAAAAGTGTTCCTGAAGAGAGTGTAGGGTGAGGCAGAGTGTGCTCTGGGGGGCAACAGGACTGGGAGGGAACCGGCTCAACTGGTTTGCACAGGGCAGGGATGGTTTGCAGGCAGCTGCTCCCTGCCTTCTCACCTGGTGATGGACCAGGACTGTGCTGGAGCAGGGGAACATGAAGTGCCTGGGCAAGTGTATGGGGCACCTGTGGAGCTGAGGGTGGTTGCTGCAAGCTGAGCAGTGGAACATAGAGTGTGGTAGGCTGGTGGGATCCTGGCTTGAAAGATGCAAAGTAATGCACAAGTGCATGGCAACCCCAAGCTACTGCCTTTCCCTCCCACAGGCTGCTACTTCATTCCCTCCCATTAAACCCTCCAGCTTTTGGCTCCACTGATGGTGTTACAACACACTGGATATGAAAGGTTAATGATCTTGCAGCTGGACTCAATGATCTTAAAGATCTTTTCCAACCTAAATGATGCTGTGATTTTATGAGAGGGGTGAGAAGCAGGTGAGGACCACACCAGGATGCTGGGTGGGGAGATCAGTGGCAGTTTCTGATGGACCAACTTAGACTCAGCTCTGCAAACTATAGATTGCACAGGTGAGATGAAACTGTTGCTGTGTCAGTGCAAAGTTTAAAATCATATTTCAGCTCTTGTTCTCTCACTTTCACTGTTAGTGTTTCTGGTATGTTTTTCTTCCAAGAGTTATTATGGTATGTGAAACAGGCATGATGCTATTACTGTCTTTCCTTTAAGTCAGTACCTCAGGTAAGACGTGACAAGATATGGAATTAGGTTAAAATAAAAATCTTATCATGTAAATTTAGGTTTCTGGTAAAGGTTTGCCCATCTGAGATTAAAGCATCTTTATTCTAAATGCTGTACCTAATGCAAAACAAGATGTAATACCTCCTCCATGAGCTAATCATCTAAAAGGCAGTGCCTTTAAAAAGAAGGGTAATATTTTCAGCTTTATTTTATAGGTGAGGAACTGGGACACAGAGAATCAAATTACTCCCATGTCATGCAGACTAGGAATTAACATATGTCTTGAATTTCCAGTTTCATCTTAGCCACAAACAAATTTTCTCTCTGCACAAGGATGGCTTGTTCTGGATTTTAAAATGTTTCTTAAATGGAGTGCTAAAATAATTTAGAACTCTTGCACTGTCACAGTTGCTCCTTAGATGCTCAGATAACTAGCCTTATGGCTGCAGCCTTCACTTTTGCTGTTATGGATCAAAATACAAATTTTCTTACCTTGTGCAAGATAGTCTTTGCTACTAGTACTTCTTTTCTTCATTGTACCTTGAAGAACAGTTGCATACATCATCCAAATATGAGCTTCACACAATTTCTGGTGGCAAAACAACAATATAAAACTGACCAGCTCTTTTTCCTGCAGAAAAACACTGTGGTAATTATTGTGCATGCAATTATTCATCAGCTGCCACCCTACTGGCTTTTATGGGTCAGTCTTGTGCTGGGTTTATTTCTCTTTAATTACACAATAGGGAAAGGAGAAGCTGAGGCTGTGCATGGGACAGGACTGGTGGTTGCCAGCTAACAAGGAAGAAGACTGGAGTCATCTTTTCCTGTTGAAGAACACAAAACCAGTTGATGACCTAACACCCAGGTTAAGTACTGCTCGATTTTCACCTCTGAGCTGCTGCTGGTCTGAGATGCTGCTCTGAAGCTGCTGCTGTGCCATCTGGATTGTGATGCTCATGTCTCACTGGAAACCTGATTTGCCTTCAAATTTAGGAATGCATTATTTGAACCTTGAGAGCCCAAGGCAGCAACTCTGGCAGATTTTCATAGGGGGTGGCTATTTTTACCAGCTGTTTCAGCAGAAGCCTCACGTTATATTGCCTGTGTCCCATTGCCTTTTCAGCAACTTGTTTCTCATTTCTTACTACAAGAGTAGTGTTCTGGATACCTGAACTTCTCACTACAGGACAAGCACTGGGAGGAGGGTGAAATCAGGGGATAACAAGTTTATACTTGTTTCTTCTGCTCTTTCACCAGTGCAGTTGTGAAAGACAGGAAACGGAGAGAGACAGACCTCTGGGCTGGGCTAAAAAGATCACTTGCTTCTTCACATCTCTCAAAACTAAGTTCCCTTGCAATTGAAGTGGGGTAGCACCGCTTACCCTCCATCTCAAACCTATGCAGTGATTGGGTTTCCTTTCCTTCCTGAGCTGAACACTGAGTTCCAAGAGAGCTCACACACCAGAGCACCACAGAGAAAGGTAAACCTGCCTGTTTGGTTTCATCTGGTTTCACCGGTTTGCAGCCGGGCTGAAAAGAATTTTCAGTCTGAAACAGCACCTTAGAGCAGAGAAGGTAATTCTCAGGGCCCTTGTACACAAAATGGTTGCAACTCTTCTGAAGAAAGAAACGCAGCTCACCTCTCCCCCAGATTTGCTCCTCCCTGTCATCACTGGAAAGATGGACCTGCCTCCAGTCACCCGGCCTTTGGCCAAAACAGTCTGCATCTGAAAGGACAACACTGTCTGAGCAGTTAAATTTAGCCTTATTAATTATTCCTGGCAGCTCATGCAGTGTCAATTAAACAAGGATTTATATTCCCCAATGATTTTAGCATGATTTTCGCTTTCAATCTGATTTTAGTCCTAAATATGCAATCCATTAGAAGATAGTCACCTTTCCAAATAATTTAAATTCATGTTATTTCATTAATGAAAATAAAGGATTCTTTTACTATAAGAAATTTTTAGCATATATGCTTTTAGTTTGTCTTCTGTATTAGCTTTACATGTGCTACCTTTTCTTTGGTCGCTTTTGTTTACTTGCTGTCAAACTCTAGAGGCCATTTAACCCTATCTTTTTATTTGTTAACATAAAAATGTGAGATTTTTGGGTTTATTTTTGTTTTCCAAAGGGAGGGAGTACAGCTAGGCCACAGGCAGGCATTGCTGCATAACCACTGTATGCTTAGAGTTGCTTATGATAACTAAACATGTTAAAGTAAGAGCTGGTATCTCCCAAGAAGGACTTCCCTTATCTTCATCACTGATTTCATTTAAATATCAAAAAATGTTTGTGAAGCCAGTAAAAATATATAGAGTCTAAAGAATAACCTTTTATTCCTAATGTTTGGAGCACTCCTTTACCAAAGAAGCTGTCTCTGCCTATGTGCATTTTGTGTTGCTGTCTGAGCTCAGGATGCTGTGTGTACCCCTTCTTCTGCAGCAACCTGTGAGGCGCCCCATGGTATCCAGAGGGATGAGCATGCAGGGCCAGAAGGGGCAGGAATTAAATTATCTTGCTTTGAGATGTTAGCTAGATTAGGCCAATTAGACTGGATATAAACCAACCCACTTGTCTTTCTGAACAGCACTTTAAAACTATGTGTGGTCAATGTGGAAAAAGGTCAACTTTGAGCTGCTTTCATGTCTCCTCAAGCAATTCCTAGCACTGCAGCTGAAAAATCCACATGTTGTTGTTATCTGCAACATTCAGTTGCAGGTTATTTATTACCTGAGCTGATTATTGTTGTTCCTACCAAATTAATGGGCTTTTAGAGCTGAAGATAGCTCCCAGAAAATCAAAAGGTTTCTCTCTTTCATATTCGACATTATACTTGGCAGGGCCGAGCAATGTCAGGGACATACCCAATACAGATGATGAGCAAGATCTGGAAATTGGTCATCACTTGTGCTTTGGGCAGAGCATGTATCAAAGACAGAGTCAGCTTTGGGTGCAAAAACGTCCCTGGCTCCACTGCAAATTCAGCTGAAGGATGCTGTCATGCACCATAAACACTGCGTGTTTTCTAACAGATAATGCGCAAACCCTTATTTCTGAACTCACTGTCTGTTACTTATTGCATTTAAATATTTTCAGGTTTCATTTATTCACTTTGTTAGGACAATTGTTTTAGGTTTTTGACTATACAACTGTCATTTTACTTGAACAGAGTACACCTACATGGCCCTTTAAAGGCTGCCTGCTCCACAGCAATTGACAGAAGTTCCTGCGCATTTCGATTTTTCGGAAGTTCTGGGTTGGTCTTTGTTCTTTGATTTTTAAATCAGTGCCTGGTGCTTGTCATTCACTGTATTCAGGACTGAAGTTCAATACTGCTGAAGTGAGATCATTGATCATTGAACACTGATTGACTTCAAGCCAGAGCACCCTTCACTGGTGGGAGTTGGATAGCATTAGGTAGCACCTCATACTAATAGTGTTCTGAGACATAACATGTGATCACTGCAAGGATTCAAATAATCTTTTATTGACTTTTAACATAAATTTTCAATAATTTTTCATAAGCAAAAGTCTTTCCTGGGATAATCCTGTGAAGCTGAAGAAGCCTTGTGCTGTGAGCTCACATGAAGAAAGGCAGGATTCTTTCAGACTCAGTCCCAAAGTGCAGTACACAAGGAGCAGGTTGGTTCCTGGTATAATTTCTGCCTCTTCATTTTGGTCTTGAGCAATATTTATCTTGACCTCTTACCTAGCAAATTTGTTTATCCCTGGAATGTAGGGTCTCACTGGCCATGCCCACCCTGGGAACTGTGCAGGAGCCTCCATGTGAGGTGCATCTTGCCAAGGAAGACCTTACACATAAAAACACTGTCTTTAAATAACATATCTTACTTCTGTAAACTTGCAGCAACATCACATTGAATGCTTTTCCTTCTTAGAAAGCTGCATGTAATCAACCTATAAAAAATACCCTGCTCTTTGCCTGCAATTGATACAGCTGTGTGGTTTTTGCACCAGCATTGTTCTGTTACTTCTGTCAGATGTCTTTTGTTTGCCTGTCTGTGCCTTGCAAAGGAATGTGGATTGTCAGCTTCTGGGATTTCTCTGGAAAGAATGTGATATGATTGTAGGACATGGGGAAACCTTTTTTTTTTTTTTTTTTTTTTTTTTCTCTGTAGAAAGATGAGGGAATTCGGCAAAACCTGAAAAGCATGATCAAATAGTTTACAAGAGTAATTTTGAGTTTGTTTCCTGTCTCTGAGCTATTTATACAGCAAATGTTTGAAGGCAAGCTGTGGGTATTATGCAAACAAATCTGCTATCATGAAATCTCCAAGAGAAGATTTAAGATTTAATTTCAAGCAGAATCTGGCTTGCAGCAGCTATTAGGAAGAACTGTTACACTACTCTGACAGCCATACTAAAAGTTTAGAGTGTTTAATGCTTATATTTCCATGTTGTATTTCTGCCGTGGTGGAAGGCATTTGCATCAATGGACTGAATGAAACATTTGCTGATGTGGTATTATTTTTTGTCATTAGCTGCAGAAGCTAAGCTGGGTGTAAGAGGGAAGGTGGCAGCTTCATCTCACCCACCAGTGTTTATTGCCATAAGCCAATGATCTGTGCCACTCTGCTGGTGAGTTCCAGTGAAGTGGCTTTGGTGCTCCAGGATGTCAGGGGTTTGCCCTGGAGATGAGAGGCAGGAGAGAAAGCTCTGGTTTCCAGATGCCCACCGCACATGAACATGAGTGAATTTAATTTCTATTTCTCTGGTTACAAACCTTGAATATAGCAAAAACATGAATTTAATTTAGTATCCTGGGCTACACTGCTAAGTTCTCATAGACTAGGAAAGTCACAAGAAGTGAATGATAATTGCTGTCACCTTCTTTTCTGTTTTTGCATTGAGCTGATGCTGTAAATAATGCATTCCCTATGGCTACCACAGCTGGCCCTCACTGGTGATGAAGAGCAATAAAACCAATAACTTTGCATTAAAAGCCCCTTATTTGTAACCTCACCTGTGGTAGAGAAATTCAAGCAGACCCCAGGACTCAGACCTCATGCTTTGCATCATCAGTGTTATCTTTTCCCAGGCAACAACTAGTTCCCTGACATCTACCTGGAGGGATGCCTGTAGCTGGCAGGGACACAAGACCTGGCAGTGATGGAGAGGCACAGGCTGGATGTGGGAGGGAGGCCCCTCCCAGCTGGCTGCTCTCTGCCTCCCCTGCAGAGCGTGGCCCTGAGGCTTTGCCTTCCCTGCCAGAGGAGATGGAATCAAGTTTGGGTCTTCATTCTCTGAGTACACTGGAAAAATGACATCTGTTAGCACTGAGGTTGGATTTAACTTAGTACTTTGTGACAAATACCACAGTTAAGCCCATTTGTTAAGAGAAAGTATGAAGTAACAGCTTTCTCCCTGGGGGTAACACAGCCGTTCTTTTGGGAGCCCTCCTTTCAGGTGCTCTCCAGCACTCTGCCGTGCTTTGCTCGCTGCCTGCACTGCAGCCAGGCATTGGTCTCCTGGCTTCAAATGGCCTTTCATGACCTCAACCAGTACTTCATGGCAGCTGGTATGAGAAGAAAACACAAAAGTTAGAATAACATCCTTGAAATTAGAGCTGGTTGTGAGACTTATTTTTTCAGTTCAGGTCTTTTTGAATGTTTCCAATTAGTGTATTCCAGCACCTAAAGTTAAAATTATTTCTGAGGGAACTCTCATTTGTCTTGGTGCAAACAAGCAGGATACAATCCAGTTAAAAGGGAGAACTCAGGATATGGCATGTCTGCATGGTTGGAATCAATGTCAAGGCTTCAGTTTACTTCAGTGGGGTCAGAATTTCTCTAATAAAGCCTGCACTGCTAAATCAAACTGCTGTGATTGATTTCACTGGAAGCTCTACTTGATTAGGCAAAAGAGAAATCTGTCCTGGAGAAAGGGATGAGGAGAGGAAGAGAGAACAGAAATCAGCCTTGGGAAAAAAACATGGGTTTGTGAGAGATGACTTGAGCTCTGGAGACTATTCAGACAGTCACACAGCTACAGTGGCTATCATGGGGAAGAATTTTTTGTTAATTATTCAACAGCAGGGAGATCTATATTTTGCCTCGTACTGACACTTTTTGCCATCTTCTTAAAAGTGTACTGTCTCATAAAAACTACTATCAACATGTTTGGGGTTTTTTGCCTTTTAGAGTAATCATTATGCTGAGCTTCCAGATTGTTTAAAGTATCTGGGGTCCAAGAATAAGCATACTGTTACAAATAACTAATACTTGTAGTTGCTATTAATTTTCATGTTTGATTGACAACTGGTTAGTAAGTTTGGGTTTTTTTTTGTAACTGTGATCCAGGAGTAGCCATGATCTTACTAACTGCTATATCTGATCTTAACTGCATTCCTCTAACTAATCCCAGAAGGCTAATTTTAAAAGGTGATTCAAATTCCTTCCTAGTATAACTCTATTGAAATTAGCACTTTTCACCATGAATGAGTTTATCTTAGTATCTTGAAGAGCCCTTAAAGCATACAGAGGGATCATTAGCAGTGAGCCCTGAACATAATGCAATTACATGGCTGAGCAGTCAGCCACATTACATCCTCTGGTGTTGAAGGTGTCACTTAAATTACTTTTTCTGGGTGTTACCCCCCATGCTTCCCAGAAAAAAACCCCAAATGAAACCCCTACAAAAACCACATTTGCTGGGGGAGGTTGCTGAGAGGGAACTGAGATTTATGCTAAACTCTGTGAGAAGTTTATCCTGAAACTGGGAAAAAAATTCAGACACTTGCTTTCACAGGCACTGTAATTACAACACAGATTTAAGCAGACAGCTCTTACATGCCAAGAAATATTTAAAAAGTATAGTTAATTCTAAATTAAAAATAAATTTGGAACTCTTGTATGGTAGCTGTTGCAGCAGAGGACTACCAGCCTCTCCAGCTCTGCATTTTTTATATTCACTGTTGAGAAACATGACAGCCAAAAGGCCAATATGGCTCAGCAGTTGCCTAATCCTTCACCACTGTGAACACCACCCCATAGCCTGCTGCCAAGACAAGGATGAGACCATCTTCAGAATATAATCTTGCACAACTGGAGGCTGACATCTGCTAAACTTTCTCCCTAGAAGCTTCTCCTGGCTGTCTGGTGAGCCAGAGCTGGACAAGTGTGGGTGCCAGGAGCTGCACCCTCCTGGGCAGCTGCAGGCTCCAGCCATAGTGGGGACATGGACAGGGGGTCCCAGCCCCTGATGCTGAGTTTGTGCTGGGGAGTGGAGCAGGAGATGTTTTAAAGAAGGGGAAAAAGTCCATGCCAAACATTTCCAACATTGTTCCTGCCCAGGAACAGGGTAGGAGCTTGTTCACTTAGATCTATCAAACTCAGTGTTTGCCACACTGATTTTGAAGAAAATAGTGGTAGGAAGGTCATACTATTAAAAATATTTATTTAATTTTTAATTTCAAAGGCAAATTACACTGTAAGCAAATTATTGTACGTGTCCATTTGTTTCGTATGGTTTGCTCTCAGGTCAGTGGATTTGTAAATATTTATTCTCACCCTGGGGCACCCAGCTGGGTTTCTGAGCTACAACCTGAGATCTCCTAATCAGAAATTGCCATGCAAGGCAGTGTTTAAACAGCTTAACAGCTGCTGCATAGCATCTTCTCAGATGTGCTAAAGCGCAGCACAGTTCACCACCCAGGTGGCTGAAACATGCTTCTGTCTTTTAAGATTCGTGGCAGCCTGTTTGTGTATGCATCACCTGGAAAACAGAGCTGCGGGGTGATTGCTGCCCTTGGGGCTGGTGGCTCTTGCTGCAGGGAGTGCTACAGAAGGTAATGTTAGAGGCATTGATTATCAGTGAAATGCACATCTTTTACTACTGAACAGTAGTGCATCAGTATAAATCCTTGTGTGATAGCATTTATAACACAAAAAGTATGTGAAGAATAACACCTTTATTTCTGTATGAAGATGATGCTGACAAACTAGCAGGACAGGTTAATTTGTACAAGGCAATCACCTTGATTAATGCAACTCATAACTCTGTGTTTACAGTATTTTAATGTCTTAGGTAGCCCAAATCACCCCAAGGACAGCCTTCAGTCAAGTTTAACCTAACTTGTATTCCCTCACCCACCAAGGACCTCTGTAAACCCATGTGAATCCTGTTTGAGGAAGACTGGTTTAGCACAAGTGGCTTCCTGATCAGTTAAGCCTTGGCTGGGCCACTGGGCCCCCATTAGTTTCCAGGGAGATTAAAGAGTGGCTTTTGGGGCTAGCTGATGGCTTTTGGGGTGGGCTGATGGTTTGCTTTGCAGCACCTCGGGGGCTTCATGGTGGCCAGCATGCTGCCTGGGACTCCTGCCTGTTCGGAGCTGGTTTCTGCCCCAGGACCTGGATCCCAGCACAGCTTCTTTGCTGCCGGGCCTTGGTGGAGAAAAGGGAGATTCAAGCCAACAAGTCAAAACCCCCTTTTGATATCATATGAGTGGTTACTGCAATTAAAATCGTGCTTGAGGCATTTCAGTTTTCAGGCTGTTCTGTAAAGTAGTCTTCTGCCCAGGGTGAGGGAAGTGTGTATAGGATGGTACACAGGTGTTTTAAGTTCAGCTTTGTTTTCTCTGGTTGAGCCTTCTGTACAAGTTGCAGTGATATAAGGCCTGATTGCAGGAAAAGTGGAAGGAAAAAAATGGGAGGAAAGTTAAGCGATACCTGAACAGTGCATTTTTCTTCAGTTTTGTCTGCTAAGTCAGCAGTTCTTTACCAAATGGATCTGTTATGCTGCTGTCTTTGGGCAGTGAGATCTTTGTTTTACACTAATCTTACTGGACTGTAATTCATCTTGGCAAACTCTTCAGGGCAGGTTGTAGTTATATTACCCCTGAGCCTTCACCGTAATGCACAGCCTGTCACTGAGAGTATTGCTGCTTTATTGTTGCATGCCAGAAGTTAGTTTTTTATTTCTTCAGTGAGCTGTTCTTAGGTGATTCCTCCGTCTCCTACAGGTGACATGATGGCCCACAGAGAATAATGTGAGTGCGTAGGAAAGCCAGAGGTAGCTGTTGGACTTCATGCAGCCAGTAATTGACCTTCACTCATATTTTAGTTCTAGTATAGTGTTGTAAGAAAAAAAGATGGGAGGGTAAATTAGTTTTACAATTTGGGTTTGCCACATGGACCACTCTGACCTCAGATGAACACAAACCTAAGCTATAAATGCACCTTACCAAAACAACCTCTGTCTTCTCCATAAATATTATCTTAGCAGTTTTATTAATGAAAGTTAACACATGTTGACAGACATCTGCCACTATTTCTAGCAGTGAGAGCAGCGTATTTAATTTCTGATATCAATCTACTAGGTTGTAATCTCAACCTTTTAGCTTCTAAATAATCATTTCACTTGGATAGTTTAATCTCGAGATCAAACCTATTCTTAAGCAGGACTGTGGAAGTTTTGATGTCAGGGTAATGGGTAGGACTTGATGTCTTGAGATAGAAAGCAGTTTTTATCATTGTCCTGCCTGTCAATGATCTGAGATATGACTCAATACATACTAGCCATGGTTTTTAATAGGGTCTGTTGTTTGGATCCACAACTTTATAACCCAGGTTACTGGCAGCCACAGATACCACTGACTTCAATAGCAGTGGGGATCCTAGACATTGGAAGTAAAGGTTTGGGGTGAGATTTGGTTAATTTCAGAATAAAAAAGAACTGTTCTTGGCATATGGGGGAGCAGGGTCTCATATCACATCTGAAACGGAGACTGCAGAAATGGAAGTGACCAACATTCAGGGGACAGTTCTGAAAATCAGTGTCCTGTGATTGTTGTATCTTACTTTTCTGAAATGAAGAGTAGTGTTCATGGCCCTTATCACTTTCAAATCCTAATTAAGCATTGTAGTCCCTGCAAATTTAATCCCAGTGGACCGGTCAGCTTCTGCTGACCTGCAGGCTAGTGTTGCCCAGCTTTCTTAGACAAGAAACACCCAGTTGCACTCATTTATGAAAGTTGAAAAAAAATAGCAGAATATTTTGAAATATTTGTATTCTTGAGGAGAGACAAGTGTGGGTAACAGTAGAGATGAAGATGCATTATCTGCTGAAGTGTTTAGAAATATTTTGCTTGCTGAGTTCTCTAAAAATAAATTTGAATGAATTATGTAAAAATAAGCTTGAACGTTTTGTTGCTAAAAATAATTAATATTTTTGACTTTAAGCATGAAAGGAAACTTTTGTTTACCCAACTTAGATTAGTATGTAAATGCAGATCTAAGATTGTAAGTGGAAAATTGGAACAGTGTCTTGAAGATTAAATGTGACTTTCCTATTTACTATAAGAGTTAACACAGCATTAGACTAGAATCTGAGAGTAAATTTTGCCTTTAGGATATGAAAAGTTAAATTGCCCAGCACTATTAATTTTGAAATGAGTATCTGTTAGGAAGAGAGTTAAGCATTGCTGTAGATATTTTTTCACTGTTCAGATAGCTATTTAATGAATGACACTTTGCAGTTTTTCCAAATTTAGGATATAGTGGAGTTTTTTTAATGGGAAGATTTCTTCCTTGGATTTCCATATTTTCAGACCTCATTGCACAGTGTTTCGGACAAGTCTCACCCTTTTAGCGACAGATGTCTTCTTCCAATAATGCAGGGAAGTATTTCAATTGTCAGTCCCAAATAGTATATTTCTATGAAAACATTAAGCCAGCTTTTCCTTGCTTTAGGGTTTATTTGTACCAATTTCTAGTTTTTACCATTTGTATTAATTATATGCATGTAAACACCTTGACTGTTTATAAAATACCACTTTCTTTTCAACTGGGACCACAAGATACATTTTTGTCAGTATCTCTCTCTCTGTCTTGAGTGAAGAGGGGAGTATTTGCTATCCTATAACCTGTTATCTAATCTGTTTTGTTATTAAAAATCATCATAAGACTGTCAAGAACAACCTATGGAAAAAATGGAAGAAAAGGGTAATAAACAGGTATATTGCTTAGAGGTGATAAAAATGTCAAAGAAAACTGAGCAGGACCTGTTAAGGCATGAGGAAAGTTATTTTATTTACTGTTTTAAGTTGCTTGGATTCTTAATAATACTTTTTTATATTTTGGTTAAAATACATAAAACAGGACATGACAATATCCATTTTTTTTCAAAGCAATTCTCTAACTGGAGCCTATAGGATACAGCCAGATGTACCTGGGAGATCTTGATCCACATGGATATGTGTTTTCAGTGACAGAAGTTACTGAAGAATTCTGGTCAGCCATTTTAACTTCACTTTTACTGCAAGATCAGCAAGCTGCTTCAGAAATGCTGGGCTCTGGCCATCTCCCTGTTATTCCCATCCAGCCAAAAAGAGAGTGGCTTCAGCGATGCTTCTGGCCAGGAGCCACGGCAGCCCAGTGCTTTTCCATAATGGGAGGAAGGTACAAATAGCTGAGGCACAAGACAGCATGTTCCTGCTCACTTGCAGACCATGCATAACTGAATTTTCTTACTGGTATAATGAAGTGGGTCTAATCAAGACATGCTGAGCATGAGCTTGGGGCTGGCTCAGCCAACACACCAGCCTTTGGTACCCAGGAATCAGAGCAGTTCTTCACTTGCCAGGCCACTGCTTTTTCCCAGTACATTAAGAAATGCCCTCAAGCACTGTTGCCAGCAGACAGGAGATCTTTGAATGCCAGAACTGGTGAACCCATTGGTGAATAAAGGGAGTAAGGAGCAAAAGGAGGCGAGGAGAGGTGCTCTTTGGGAAGAGATCTACTTGGGATCATAGGCACTATTCTATCTGTAACAGTAACTGAAACACAGGCAGTGTGTGTACATTTGTGGTGAGGTTTTTATTATTAATGTTTTTCTTTGTTTTTCCCCAACCTGAGCAATGTCATTTAAACACAGCAAAGGTGTTGGTGGTGGGAAATACTTCTTTCATACAAATTGCAGATGTGTCTTTATAAAACAATTGAATTTCTTTTTTGAAATAAAGCAACAAGAAAAAAGAGGTGGAAATTTGTCACTTTCAGAAGGTGCAGCACAGGCTAAGAGTAAAGAAAAATTCATGATAACTTAAGTAAGGAGACAATTGTCTCCTGGAAGGAGAGAAAAAACACACAAAAGCTATTTTTGGGTGCCTTTTGTTTTACAATTTTGCTTTGGACTCGCTGTTGTTTTACTAGAGATGCTCGCTTTTTTTTGTGTGTGTGTGTGTTTATGTTGCTGCTTTGCAGTTCTTTGAGACTGGGAATGTATATCTGAAATTTCACGGGTTTCTTTACAAAAATCTGAAGTAAACCTGCTTCAGTGTTAATAATACTTAAAGAAAAAAAAATAACCTTCTGAGCAATCTAAACTGAGATCTAGCTGTCAGATTCATGAATGTCAGTCCATGCTAGTGAAACTCGATATGGCTTTTAAACTGCCCCTCTTTGAATCCAGAGGATTCTCCAGACGGATCTGTAAGCAATTCTTGGAGTATGAGAAGTAGGTGTGGAAATAACTTAAATTCCCAGTATGTCTTCAGCAGCTGGTTCATTTACAGAATTTGAGGTTGGAGCTGTAGGTTTTTCTGGGTTTTGTATCTATTAACAGGAAAAAGTCAATGTAAAAGCAGTTGAAACAAAAGCAATCTTAGGATTAAGAGAAAAATTGAATCCCTTCCAATAAATCACTGTGTACATTGTAGGACTGAAGAAGGCTGTGAAGAGCACTGCGAGAGGGGAGTGAAGTGAATGTGCAGATATTCCTGAACCTCAGCAGCATTCAGCTCTAGCAAGGTTGTGCTGACCATGAATTTTGGCTGTGAATCCATTTGTCCCCTCCCGCTCAACCATGTAACTCTTTGTAGAGAACTAATTTTCTTGAATTTATGTAGTTATACAGATTCTTCTCCATTTGGAGGAATGTCACTCAGTTACATGAGGTACAGCAGAGGAACAAGCTCATGTATTTTGGATCAAATTAGTTCTTGTATTGTAGCATAACAGACTGTGACTTATAAACAATTTTAAATTTTAAACAATTTTAATTTTATTGTATTTAAGATATTTAGAATCCAACCACCAACTTTAGAGCACACGTACTCCTTGAATATAGTTTGGGTTAAGGAGCGTTGGATTGCTGCTATTAAGCCATGTAAAAAAATTAGATCCATTTGAGCAACTAGTCTGAAGTGCTTTTTTTGTTGTTTATGAATCATAGTAGCATTCATTTTTCTATGCTCTGCAAAGGTATCCCAACAGTTTATGTTGCCTTCAGGGAGCTGTACCATTGCTCCTGCCTGGAGGCAGCTAAGTAACAGTGCAGATTTTTTTCCTGGTTTTTATTATCTATTTTTTCTGCCCTTTTCATTTCTTTCAGTATCATGGTTTTTGTTACTCAGGGAGGACAGCTTGAGGGCATCTTCCTCACTTATCACTTACCATTTCATGTTTAACTTGTCACATGTTACCTACCAGACGGTGTTTCATCGTATTCTTGATCAAACTTCTTGATGTTCATTTTGGTGATGATAGCCAAGTGATCCTTGTGCAGGCTGTTAATTTCAGTCCCCTTTGATTTAAATGAGGAATTAAATTATCTCTAATTCTGCTTGATTGTAGGCAGCCCAGTACTTTGATAGCACATTTATGTTGCAAGCTTCCCTCTCAGCTGCTCAGACATAAAATAATTAAAGTGTTGCCCTGAGTAGGCAGAGATGGCAGTGACCAGATGTTTGGGCTGAGGTGGTAAAATAGAAAAATCACATCTCCTGAGAACCAGGAGCTGCACAGGCTGCCTGGGCTGGTAGGGATGTGCCGAGAGCAGGGAAGGCAGCATTGCTGTGGCAGCTCAACTTCAAGTCACTCTCCCACATAAGAGTTATTTGAAGAGTTTCATCCCATCTGCACTGCCCTTGGAAATTAGGACCCCTTTTTTACTTTTGAAAACAACTTGCTGCTAATTGAGGATTATATTATATTATATTATATTATATTGTATTTCTGATCCAACAGGCCAGGCCAGCCCAGAGCAGTTTTGGAAGCTCCTTTTACACTCCCTGAAAGCCTCTTAAATTTAGAAAATGAGCTAACACAAGCAGAGGTCTGAAAAGCAAGCTGGGTGCTTGCAGCTTTGTGTTTCTGTAGGAGTGGAACCAGACAGTTCCCAAATGAGCAACACTTGTGCTTTCTCATTAGGTAGTAAGTTAAGCCTATCTCATGCTCTGTTAGGGATCATGGAGCTGGAGCCTAATTATTTTCTGGGGATGATGTTTTTCTTTTTTGGTGAGTGCAGTGAGACATGGTGAGCTGTCCTGTGCATGTTTTACAACCCTGTGCTCGTGACCCAGTTAATGCCACTTTTTGCTCAGGAAAATGCCAGGAATAGTAGGTAAATAACCTGTTTGGTTTTGTGGTGTGGTGTTTTTTGTTTTTTTTTAAGGCAGCATTTTAAGCTCACTGAACCATGCAAGTCACTTGCATACTTTAAAGAACCTTAGTGTTAATTCTTTTAGAAATTATTAAAAGCGTTTTTTTAACTGAGGCTGGAAAGCAGTTAAGCACAAGGCATCTTAACAGAGATGTCAAAACCAGGGATAGCTGTGGACCTTTTTGAATAATTGTTAGCATTTGTCAGGCTTTCTCACCCTGGATTGTACAATTTTCCCTCTATAAATTACACATTATAGCACTTTAGAAGTGTCTTCTGTGTTTTGTTTTCTTTGGTTTTTTGTTTTTAACGAATGATTTAATAGAGGAGGAGCTTTTTTTTTTTTTTTTTTTTTAGAAAGTAGGTTTTCACTGCTGCCTTAGAAATCCAAAGAAAATAATAGCTTTTGATATGCAGATGATGTGAACCCTGGTGTTTGTATTGTTTATTACTTTCAGAGTTTGCCTCCTTTAACTAAAAACACTTGCATATGGGTTTTTTATTTGAACTTGTCTGAATGCTTGTTGGAAGTTATTATGTTTTTTTTTTTTGTTTAAACCTTTAATTAAAGTGCAAATAAAATTCAAGTCGGTTACTGCAATATGCTTCGGGGAAGAACGGAGGGAAAACGATACTATGCCATGATGGGCGCTCTCTGATTTCTAGGAAGGGTTCGAAAGGCATCTTTCATAATGCCCGACAGCTCGCTTGGCTTGACCGCTTCTGAGCCTATAGCTGTTTTCTTAGTGCACGGATAAAAGACTGAAACCAAACCAGAACGTATCACTGTTCCATGTTGTATACCAGCCTGTTGCAGCTGCATCTCGTCACCTCAGGCGCTTGGGGCTTGTGCCACCGCAGGTGCGCTGTAAAGGGCGAAGGCGCGGAACACCTCGCTCCGTGCTGCGAGGCCGCACCCGCCGTCACGGGGACAGTACCCGCCCCTGCGGGCTGCGGGGCGGGGGAGCGGGCCGGACCCGCCTCCTGGGGCGGGGCGGATACG